>JAUMHI010000048.1:11411461-11455725 GCA_032359435.1 Enteromius unitaeniatus | reverse complement strand
AAAAAGTAAAAAATGAGCTAATAATTACAAAACAATAAATTCAAATTAAGCTAAGGAAGTAAAATAAAAATAAGAAAAGAACAGTAAAATAAAATAAACAGTAGCAAGAAGTTGAGTATAAAATTTGAACTGATTTCATGTCATCTATAGTGAAATGCTAAGAATGGCCAACACAATCTCACGAGCAATTCGTACATAGGACCTCACTCGTATGATTTTGTATGATTTGTCTAAAACCACGTAATGGGTAGGTTTAGGGGCGGGGTTATGTTTAGGCCATTCATACAAATTCATACGAATTGGCATCTCGTAAAATACGTACGATTTAGAATAAATCGTATGTATTCGTACAAGTGAGGTCGTACAAATTCGTACGAATTAGCCACCTCGTAAAATATGTACGAATTGCTATGAGATCAGGTTGTAATGACACACAATATTCAGCAGCAAATCTACTGAAAACGGTTTGCAAACATGTAGACAACACTGTCTGCAACTTGAAATATGGATATGAAAGACAATTTCAAAACTAACAGTAAAAAAAAAAAACATACAGTTTGCAATGGCAGGTAAGCAAATGTTCTGAAACGTGACTAAACGTAACTATTTATTAACTTGGATAGTCTCAATAACAGTATTAAAAGATTTAATCACAAAATTGCAGTTGCTTTTAATTCTGTTTGTGCATTTTATTTGTGTAAAAGAACACTATTGTTTTCAATGCATATTTAAATGATTTTAGCATGATTTTATATTTCGGGTTTAAATAAATTAGAATGATTTCATATTTCATATTTACATTGTTTAGCATGATTTTATATTTCGGGTTTAAATGATTTAGAATGATTTAATATTTCATATTTACATTGTTTAGCATGATTTTATATTTCGGGTTTAAATTATTTAGATTGATTTAATATTTCATATTTACATTGTTTAGCATGATTTTATATTTCGGGTTTAGTATATTCCGCAATCGTTGAGAAATTGCAGATTGTGCATTTACATTTTTGGCAGATTTAATTACTAATCTGGAATTTGAGATCCCGCAGCAGCCGTTAAATCCTCAGTCCTGGAGTCGTGAATGTGTCTCGTATGATACGGCTGCAGTGCTCAGTATGCAGCCGGAGTCAAGACTCTGCGGTTGCTCTTCAGTCAAAAACAGCCGCCCCTGTTTTTATGCAGACCTTGATTAGTTTACTGTCGCCTGATTAGAAATTAATTAAAATGATGAAACAGACTCCAGAGGGGAGGTGGAGGGATGCTTAAAGGGGGGAGGGGGCTGATGACTTTCACACAGCCATTGTGCCTCAGTCCGAAGGGATACACTATGTGTGTGTGTGTGTTTGTGTGTGTATATTTTTGAGCAGAATAATCAGAATTCCACTTATGGTTGTCACACTAAGAAGGCCGGTTATGCGGTGTACAGTCCCTTCCCCCATCGCTTCCTGTTTTCTTTTTTCTGTACTCGACATTTCCTAACAGATACTTTGCCATCTCTATGTCTTTATAGATTTCATGTTTTTAAAGCTTATTTTATTTTGTACAAACCTGATCAGCTAATTGATGATTTGAAATATATCAGCAGCTGTGTGCAACATGTTCAACATGTCCAAATCTGCCGACTGAACTCCTGAAGCACCAAAACATGGGCAGAGGTACAAGCAGACCTGGAGTTAATGATCAGAATTGCTGTAGACAAGCCCTCTAACATTATGTAATGATAAATACTGTGCCATATTAGGGCCTGATAACATCAGTGTTGTGGATAGCAAGCAAATTGCCGTTCCATAAGCGGTTTATACAGCTGTTGCATTTCTGCATTTCACAGATGAATGAACCTGTAATTGGAGACTAATGAAGCCCGGAGGGGCTGTGTGGCGCAGAGCGCTCACTTCGCTATTTATTTAACTGTGGACTCTTCAGATCAAAAGGCTCCTGTGTTTACCCCATGGCTCTGTGGATCATCTTTTCAATTTAGCCTGACAACCGCTGAACAGCAATCCCTCAGAGACAGACTCAATCTCAAATAGGTGAAGAGAGAGAGTGGTTAGAAGCGAGTGTATGTGTGTAGGAGAGAGAAAGGGAAAGGTGGAGGAGACAGCCGTAGTGGGTGGAGGGAGACGCGGAGCGTATTGTTTTATGACAGGAATTTATTTAATAGAAAAACACAGGACTTGTCTTGAATTGTCTTGAATATTGACATGCCTGTCATGGTGTCAGATTCTTTAGCGGTTTAGTCGAATGCTGCTGGGATTGACAATTTTCTCATCACTGACGTAAAAAAAAAAAAAACACTGGTTGCAGCCATAACTCTCAGATATTGTTTGTAGGAGCATCAACTTGATGTTTATGACTATTTAAAGGAGAGTTCATGCTAATTTTTAAGTTCTGTCGTCATTTACTGACCCTAATGTTGTTCCAAATCAGTTCTTTCTTCTGCAGAAAACAAAAGATGATGTTTAAAAAAATGTTTCAGCTGTTTTTGACAGCACACTTCAAGTGTTTCAAGGACATAAAAGTAGTGTAAAAGTATCCAAACAATTTTATTGTTTACTCTAAGTGTTCTAAAGTAAAAAAAAAAAAAATATATATATATATATACAGTATATACACACATACAAAAACCAACAGCTGTGCCAGGAATTTACTAAAAAGAAATATGACAGCAATGTTTTAGGTATTAAAGGATTGCATACTGTATTAGTGCCTGTATTTTTTACAAATTATAACCATATATAAAGGGATTTAATGTTAATATTTCATTCTACGAGACCTACCAAAATTCTTTGTAACTTAAATGTACTAATAGCCATCATAATAATACAGGCAGCGCAATAGAAAACAACACAATGAATCAGAGTTCACTTGAGTGGCTTTTCCATAAAACATGGACAATACTCATATACAGATAGCGCACACCATATACACAAAGACGACACACCATCAGGGTGACACACATGACACTAAAAACAACATAAAATATAATACCCTAATGTACATTACTGAGAACAAAAAAGAGACGAAACTGGGTTATTTATTTAAAAAATGAGAAGTGTTATACTCTGATAATGTACTTTAACAGTTGTTCATTACAGATGTTGTTTTATCATTATATAAGAGCTGATTTGATTTTATCTGAGTGAGAAATCAAGTTTTGGATTACTTATATGCTACTTTTTTTTTCTTTGACCATGTTTCGACCACACTGACATTTATTTTATACAGTAGACAAAAAGGCAGGTTCTTCAAAACATTTCTCTTGTATCCCACAGAAGAAGGAAAGTCATGCAGGTTTGAAATAATACGAAGGTAAATGATGTACATTTTTGAGACAGGGCTAGCGGAAGCGTTCAGATACATTCACAGCTACATACACTTGTGCGCACTCTTCCCTCTGTGAGCTGTTCCTAATGCATGGTGGTCTTGTTAAATGAATGTGTAAAGCCTAATTGGAAAATGCTTTAAATAATTTCTAATTAGATGGAGTGTGGTTGTAATTGGTTTGGTAATCTCTGGATTAATTAGCAGTGCTGTGTAATGTGTGTATATGTGTGTATGTGCATGGATTTGTGTGTGTGAATGGACAAATGAATGGGTCTTGCAGGTTTCTTGCAGACCTCCAGCCACTCGAGAGCTTCTGTAGGAGCAGGAGGCCCCAACAGAGGCATCTTTGTTTGGGTTGTTGATCTGTGGGTGGCCAGCTGCACCCGAGAGAGACACATTTACTTCCCAGCTTTATACAGAGCCTATCAAAAAAACCTCAAACCCAATAGTCTGGTCTCTACTTCGTCCAAACCACACTTTTGCTTCTCAAAAGTCCATCTAAAATCTGCTTCAATTTAAGATGGGAATGGAGCATTTTAAACTCATCCTCTTAGCCTCTTCGATTTCTTTTCCTGTCGTCTTCTCTATCTCTCTCACTCGTTCTCTGCTCCGTTCTCCTCCACCAAGCTTGGTACCCTTGTACACAGTGCTAAGTGGCCACTCGTACAATGGATGGAGGAAATGAGGTGAGCTCTGGATCTCTAGACCTCCCCCTCCTCTCATTACTCCATTCTTACCTCACTAAGAAATTCAGGAGAAGAAAAGCATCGAGAGGCCTTTCTGGACACTTGTTGCTTCAAGGCCCTTATTGAAAATATTGCTTCAAAAATTGATTCAAGATGGTCATACGGTAGCAGAGCAACCTGAACATTTCAGGAATTACACATGGCTTTTTTAGACAGATTTTCATTTTAAATGTAGGTGGACTACAGTTGTTTATCTCTACCTTTGCTGTCGCAATATTTGCTAATATTTCCATAAGCTTTTCATGCTGTTTTCTGTTCTCTCATTCATAATTTCCACCTCCAGAAACGCATACACTCCCACACTGACTTCTAATATCCTGTCATTTTTCCATTTTTCCAGTTTCTACTATATGTAACCATAAATTAAATATAGAGCATCATTTACATATCTTAACTGCTGTAACATAGATAATACGTATAACGATCTCAATAACATGAAGTCTCATTTTTGAAGATGTTTAGCAGTGAATTACAGCAACATTCAGCACATTCAACTGAAAAATATCCAAGCCCCTTCTTATGTTATAAATAAGGTGGGCTACTTGAAAGCAGTATGTGTTGCTTTATATAAAAGTGCTTGCTGAATGCATTAATGTTATGTGAAGTTGTCCTACTGTTGACAATCGCCATGTTCCTAACCCCTATTCTTTGATGCTAAAGAATGTCTAAATGCATGTTTTGTCTTTCGCTTGGCCCACCTTAATCCTGACCTGCGTGCTTTAATCTAGATCCTAATGTATATAGGTTATGGCTGCTCCCCTGGCCTTTTCCTTGACATTTATTGGGCCTGGACAAGGACATGCCCTTTTCTCCATTTCCCCGGTTCCTCCCTGTTAATCGGGAGGGTGGATGGGGGGGTACTGGGGGGTGGCGAAAAGCAGGCAGATAAGCCCATTGTTTGGTCTGACAATGTCCTGATGATACGGCCAGAGAGGATCGCTAGCCTGCGCCTCCCCTTTCAGAGCTTGCCTGCCACCAGAGAGAACTCATTACTACAGAGCATCCAGGTTAATTAGCTCACAGAGAAAAAAAAGAGACAGGGAGAGTGAGCGAAGACAGACAGAAAGATGGAGAAAGAGAGAGAGACCTCAGGGTATCTTAAAGAAAAATAGACTGACATCTGTATTTACTCTAGAACAAGTTTTTATAAATGGATTTCCAACTGGCTGAAGTCTACTGACATGAATGTTCTCTTGCTCCCTTGCATCTAGTGAGGATTCTGCATAATATCGAAGCCTGTCATAGACTGTTAGCTTCCTAAATGTCTTGGCCATGCATATTTAAAATATGTTTTACTTTAAAAGTTTTGGCAGCAAATTTAATGAAAATAGTGTACTTTAAGAACTGATCAACAGGGGGAGCTCTGCAACCCCACAATTCACAGCCCTAAGCAAAATAACCCGCGAGCAATCAGAGGTCATCCATGAGCACTTTATTTTATCACGGTTATATACTGATGGGCCCTGTGTTTTTGTGTCCTGAACGCCTGCAGCTTTATGGTGTATTTGGGAACACCTGTACTAGAGCTCCTGTAGCTCAATAATACTATCAAGGCCCAATTTAGACAACACACATACTGAAATAGAAAAATTACTTAAATGCACTGTAAGCCCTTTCGAATAATATATCATTTGGTCAGTGTCTGTAGACGTGTGCAATGTTCATTTTAAACATCTAGAATGAGAGTAAGTGGGTGTTTTGCTTCAAAAGCCCAAATTACGTCAAATAAAGTGAGCACAAACATAATATAATGTGCATCAAACGGCTCTGGGGGTGAATAAATGCCTCCGAATCTATGCATATTTGTAAGAAATATCAATACTTAAAATGTTATACTTTTTTTTCACTTCTACTGACTGTCATACCATATGTGCAAGTCATTCCAGGAGAATTAGCACAACAAAATGGAAACAAGCCACAAAACAATGAAAACAAGCTGCAACGCAACAAAAGGAGTACAAATAAGAACTTGATCCAAGTGCAGATTATGATTTTTATTAAACAAAAGAAAATACTAAACAATACAGAGCAACTGAGAAACTTAGTAACTAACAACAGAACACAAAGAAACGACAAGATGGAACACAAAAAAACAATGCCAACAAGGTCAAGACCTGACCAAAAATATTGAAAACACAGGTATGAATGCACAGAAAAGTTGACGAACAAAATGTTTATTTAAAATTCCTTCTGTATTCAGAAGTCATACAGGTTTGGAATGACATAAGGGTGAGAAAATGAAGACATCATTTTAAATTGAGGGTGAATTTTCTCTGGTCTGGACAGCCTGTCTTCAAAACCTTTCAGATGCACAGCAGGTAAACATGCTGGGTTGAAATGTGTATTTGCAGCTTGCTTACAGTATCTGTAAGTCTACGTCATTTCTAAAACCAGTAAAAGTGCAATAGAAATGCAGAAGTGTTTCTTCTAAGAATGTGTGTATGCATGTGTGTCCACATTTTGAAACGTCTTTAAAGTCAGCTTGATATCAGCTAGACTAAATATCTGTGTTTCTGCAGCTCAGGGGGCTTTGTTAGATTCTTGCCTTCATCAGTGCGCTCCATAATTTGGATCACAGGGGGTGAGACACCTTTCAGCCCAGTCACTTTGGAGCCTACATTAGAGTACATTACTGAAATAGGGCACGACAACAGGCACCTGTTCAAGTCCTCTATAATCTTCGTCAGATTGACTCTTACCTCCCTCTCTTCTATACAATGCCATGAAGATGAGAGAGATCTAGAGGCGTTTTTTTCCTCCTTTCTATATCATTATCCAATCATTTCTCATGTGTCTGTGATCCTCCTGATGCAAACACATGCACTCTGCAGATGGTGAAATGATAGAGTTGGAAAACTGCACTCAGATGAGAGGTGTCCTGTCCATTTGCAAGAAGTGCTTGGTCAAAATGCTTTTAATATGATTTAAAACAGTCATATTTGAGGAGCTGTGAGAAATTAGTCCTGACAGGCAGAGGTTCTACTTGCAGCTTACAAATAAACTCAGAAATCCAGTGTATCTTGTTAGGTATAATGGCTGAAGTTGCCTCTGTTGAAAACAATGTGCATTTACTTTTAAACTGTAACAGATTTAAATACATGTTTAGCATATGTGTCATAATGAGGCGAGAGATGTTCGAATTCAAAAGCATACATTTATTAGAACACACGTAAGAGGGAGTCAAGCAGAATCGTCATCGGTTCTCCATGCATAATCATCAGCAGCGGACATACACATCCGAGGCCAAGGCAGAGACAATAAGCCAAGTAACGTGGCGTAGATCGATCGAGGGGCAAACAGAGTCCGAAGGGCAAGGCTGAAGCGAATATCCACAGGCAGGCAAGGGTCAGACGTGAACACAGATAACTTGAATTGATACACAGATGGCTAGACACACATGAAACTGAGGGACACATCAAACAAGGACTAGCGAATTGCTACACAGACAACCTGAACTTAAATACATCTCAAAACAAGGTTACTGGGTGGAGCCATATCAGTGGTCATGACAACAGACAAGGTGAGTGGCAAATTCGTAATAAAAGTCCGGGCAAAGTAAACCGAGACAAACACACACAGTCCGCTGGGCGCTGGAGTGCCATCCAGTGACCTGTGATGGCCCAACCAGCTGATCGTGACAATATGCAGGATGATAGTGTATTATATTTATATTAAAAAGGGTTAGTTCAACACTAAAATGAAAATTCTGTAAGTAATTACTCACCCTCCTGTTGTTTCGATAGTGTACGTTCTACACTATCCTAAATAGTCCTATATTTAAAAAAGATATTATTGATGAAAAAGGCTTTCTGACCCTGCATAGAAAGCAATGCAACTGACATGTTTAAGGCCAAGATAGGTAGTTAGTACATCATTAAAATGGTCCATGGGAGTACTTTTTGTGCACAAGGAAAACAAAATGAATGATTTTATTCCACAATTTGTTCTCTTCCGTGTCAGTGTTCAACACACGTTCAGTCATGCATACAGGTTTTACATCAGAACGCCGACTCCTGCATCAGCAGAACCACACGTGTCGTACAATCTCATGAACGTGTGGTGAAGATTGACTTAGAAGTTGACTTTGAAGATTGTTGAATAAAGTTGTTATTTTTGTTTCCTATCGTACAGACAAGTATTCTTGTGGATTCATTAAAACGTGAAACCGCTGATGTCAATTGGACTATTTTAACAATATCCTTACTACCCATATTGGCTTTTAACATTTCAGTTGCGTTACTGGGTCAGGGTCAGTTTTATTAAAATACCTCAATAAAGGTATTTGCAGGTTTGGAGCGACACAAGGGTGAGTAAATAATGTCAGAATTTTTATTTTGGGTTTAACTGTCTCTTTAAGGGACATAAATAGGATCATTTGCTAATTTAGCTGTCATAGCACAAAATGTAAAATTAATAATATTAAAATTACCCACTACTGGGGTAAGATGTTGTCCTATCTGGGACAAGAATCCCCACCTGGGTAAACTTGCAGAATAATGTAATTAATGTAAATTACTAAATCAATTATTCTATACAAAATTGCTTTGACAATTTGGTTGAATACTAAACGATGAAACAGTCCTAGTAAAAGAGATTTATCTGAAAGGTAGATTTAGTCCATGACTTATACAAGCATATAAATATGTACACATTCAATTGCCAGTATTTCTTTGAAGATATGTCTCAATAACAACACCGTGACTTCAAATTGAATGACTTAATTAGCTTGCAATGAAAATGCGAAAATGTCCGCAATGTACATTTAATTCATGGCATTACTGAATAATTATAATAAATATGGAACTGAAAAATATCAGTAACAACGTGGAACTCACGGCTTCCTGTGGTAATTCTTTGGGGCATCTTACCTATAAACTATATGTTGCTAAATTAAGCAAGGTTTCACGGTTTGTTTCGGCCACGCTTTGTTGTGTTACAGTATCAGACAGGCAGCATATGTGTCAGACTGTGAACATTATCTGCCTACCACAGTATCAGAGCACAATCCCATCAGTAGGCTGGTGTAAGGGCCTGTTTAAACAGCTGATGGGAAATAATCCTCTCAAATCCTGCCCTTTGCAGTGTTTACGAGGGTGTGTTGTGTGTTTGTGTGTGCACGTGCCTGTAAATGAGGCTGTGTTTACTTACACCGGCCCTGTCGTTCTTTACCCCGGTTAAGTTACAGGTTTGATGGACTGATTTCACTTCTCCTTCCCCTCCCTACAACCCTCCATCCGTCTCACTCCCCCTCCTCCTCTAACCCCCCCCCCCCTCCTCCTGTCTCTTCATTCTCTCTTTTCTTTAGAAAGAGCGAGAAGAGATGAGTGGAGCAGAGCGAGAGAATCCACGGCCATTGTGTGTCAATCACAGTGTGTGTCATGGTCTCTCCCCTTTCTGGTGATTAGCTCTCTTAGAGCAGCTCCTCCGTATCTTCCCCAACAAATGCATCCAGTCTGCAGCCAGCCAGCGAGGCCTTGAGCATGAGCAGTACACACACACACACACAATCCAATTACTCACCCTTTTTGTCACACCCAGCTAACACCACACAACACACTAACCGTACTATAAATTACTATGTTACTGTGCAGTTCTCCCACCGTGACCACAAAACGGGCGAGATGTTACTGCGAGGAATATCATGCAGTGTTACAGCTGATAATGTGCACTTTAACACTCCCAGGGTCATTCGTATAGAACTCATTTCACCAAATAACCCTGGCAGTCCATAGCACCTTCTTAAAAATACACGTTTTTTTTATTGACATTGATGGTTTCAACAATAATGGAATCCTTCTATTACACAAAAGATTCTTTATATTGTAAAGTGTTCTTCACACTAAGGTTCTATTAAGAACTGTTTACTGGAAGGTTCTTTAGATGGTTCTTCTGTAACCCCACTTATTCTTAAAAGTGCAGCACAATCCTGTGAGTAGCTATACTTTGTGAAAATTCCACTTGTTTTAATGTGAGGTAAGTCCACTCATAAAGCCGCTTAGAGATCAAGACGGCCTGACTCCGGCAGATACTAGCTAGAACAGCAGGATAAGATGCTGGGGAGGTGATGGAGTCGGTGAAGTCTGTGGCTTCCGCCTTTGTGCGCTCTGTCAGTAAAACTTCAGCATACACTTTGGTTGTGGGCAGCTGGAACATTTCCTGCTTCACAGCAGGAAGTCTGGAAACAGAGGAGTTGTCAAAAGTGCTCTGTTGTTTTGATGTCGTTCCTGAGGATGTGCTGAAAAAATCCTTAGCAAGTATTCATCTTGTCGCTTTTTGTTTCAGAGTTGCAGTGCATCGACATTCAGAGGAGCGTGAAAAATGGGAGTGATTCTCCTTGAAAGTGTTTTTTTTTTGTCCTGCAATCAGATCATAATACTTGTGGTCACCCAATCAGATTTGATGCGATTCAGTAGTTCAATAATAGTTTGTTTTTAGCATTTGATAATACAGCTCTTCTTTCCTCCTGCGTTGAGGACTGTTTGAATGAAAGACAGCAGAAACAGAGTTCATCTCAAGAAAGAGGTCAAGAACAGCTATTTTTCTGTCTGTTCACAACATCTTCGTTCTTGAACAGATTAACCTCCTACTGCACTACATTAAATATGGAAGAAAGTAAAGAGAGAGAGAAAACAGATTTTTAAAAAGTGATTATCGTAATATTTCTGGGCAACCACCATTTAATAAATAAATAAATGAATATTGAAATTAATAAAGGCTTTTGTTGTCCTATAAAGATCATTTTAGGGAAATTAAAAAATGGTAGATACAATAACAGTTTCAGGCTGTTGCAGAACTTTTTATTGTTTAACGCAAGTAAACCCTGATATGATGCTCCGTTGCTGTTTTTACTGAGCAGGAGTTTGGCTGATGTTTTTAGGTTAGAGCTGAAATCTATACAGTAATCATGACCTGGGGCTTGAATTCCCACGCCAACTGTAGTGCCATCTTACCAATAACTGAACAGCAGAAAATCTGCTTTTGTTTCCAGATGATCTATATCTCAGATGCAGAAACAGAGAAGATTATGAGGAGAGCACAACAAGGCACATGAAAAAACTATTTAAATGAATATTAGCATGTTTACTGCAGTTCAGGAGGGAAAAATGCCTTTGATTTGGTATTTTGAGGTTGGCATTACAGTAAGCATACAAAGAGTTAAATGGTTTTTTTTTATTAAGTTTTTTTTTTTTTTTTTATAAATTAAGCATCCCATAATTTAAAAAAAGTAAATAACATTGTATAATTAAAAATATGTTTTATA
Organism: Enteromius unitaeniatus; assembly: GCA_032359435.1. Classification (NCBI taxonomy): domain Eukaryota; kingdom Metazoa; phylum Chordata; class Actinopteri; order Cypriniformes; family Cyprinidae; genus Enteromius; species Enteromius unitaeniatus. Next base: position 11,444,391 of record JAUMHI010000048.1, on the reverse strand, counting down.
AACATTTAATGTAATAGTCATGTGTTTCAATGATCGTATCTAACGAATTTATTTCACTACTTGGGTGAATGTTGCTGATTGTGACATTTGAAAAATGATATTGCAGTTTCAATGCATGAAAGGGAAATAATAATTAAAAATGAAACCTTACTTTAAGTCCACTTCAGTGTATTTAAATTGTTTTGCTTTCCGATACTTATTTCAGAATTCCTGGGATCAAGTGTCTTATACTAAATACTGAGTTTGAGCATTTAATTTTTATTATTATTATTAATGCTCGATTTATTTCTCTTTTCTGTATCTGTTAAATTGTACCCCACAATTTGTGTGAAATGGGCTAATGATTTAAACATCTGAGAGAAATGAAAGGTGCATCGGTAGTCGCTCGCGCTCATGAGTGAGCACCTGGTAAAAGCGATCGCGCGCGCTCGGTAATGACAGGCGCTCGGATGAGCTCGCGCTTGCTGCGGGACGCCGGTGATGGAGCGGCTGCTGCTGACACCGGAAGATTAGCGGTGAGCAGCACTTTCACTACACGCCGGTAATTTGGGTAATTTTATTGCAGGGTTTGTCTATCCTGAAATTACGGCGCCAGTGTCTTTGTGTGCGCTGTAATTTCCCTGTTTCCCTCGCCGTGATTGAAGTGAAATGGAGGCTACCGGCGCCCGTGTTTTCTCTCAGAGAATAGCTGCTGCCTCTTACAGTTTCCCCCTTTCCTCTTCTGCCTCTCCACCTCAATTCATTCACCTCTCATCTCTTTTCAAGTGAGAAATAGAGAGTGAGTGCAAGTGTGTTACTTCGGAGGAAACCGAGACAGAAACTGAACGCGAGAAAACCAAACGCCTCTGCGTTTCCTTTAAAATAACAGTCTATTCTTTATTTCTGTCTATTAAACCCATAATTGATTATTTAATTGGGTATTTCTACAATAGTTTTAGCCATTGTGGCTAGGTTCGAGCTCAATCGGTAAAACATATTTGTGTAATTTAGTCAAATTTAGCATCAACATAATGGCAGTTTGAAGGCTTTTACCTTCATTGGGTGCTTTTTGAGGAACAGATAGCAGTCTATGAAGCCAATATTGAAATACAGCTTTTAAAAGACAATCAGAATCACTTAGTATTGCTAAATGTTTGGTTGAAGACAAACAACTTTTGCAAACAGGTGCTGCTTGAGGCATGGCTAAAATATCATGTCAAACTTTTCTTAGCCAATTTGAGCATTTTTAGACTATAGAAAATGTAGTTTGGGCATTGTGTCACATGCTGTAGTAATTAAAAAAAGAAAGAAAACTGTTCCAAAATCATGCAATTGATTGGCTATAAAATAATTTAAATTAGATATTTTAATTATTGAAATTTACCATGAATGTGTATATGCAAAATGTTTCTCATTGCAGTTTTTTTTTTCTAATACTACGCTTATATACCCTGAGCATGTTTATAATGTAGTGCATTAAATATTTTGCTCTGAGAGTGAGATAGAGTTTGTTTTTTCTTTATTTACATTTGTGCTAATTGCCGGGCGGATATATACTGTGCATTTTGTAATGATTGTGAAGTCTGGGACCGTGAAAAGTGAAAGCATATGGTAGGTTCTCCTGTAACAAATAATGGTGTAGGCCTACATTTTGTCCTGATTGTGGCCAAACTGTTAAAGCCTGTTCAGGGTTTGAAAAGAGGTCTGTGACAAAATGCTCTGTTCTTTACCATGGAGACCCGGGTAGCACACTCTCCGTTTCTCTGGTAACCGAGGCCTTTCTCCGTAGCGACGGCAGTTGAGCTCCCAGGGAGAGACAAAGGAGCGACCAGCACTGGTAATTTCTTATCTGGAAAAAACCCCATTAGTGCCTGAGTTTAACTGGAGCCCACTCAAATGTAAGGAGAAATTATTGGCATGCAGCCCTGCTGATGGGTAGGCGGAGGGATGGAGGGGCTTGTTAGGCCTGTGTGTGTGTGTGTGTGTGTATGGGTTGGGGTGGCCTCTTGCCCCCTCCTTATTTATATCAAAAACACACACACGTTTGAGTCGCTATAACAAACATGCTGTAGGAGAGCTTTAAAAATGTTTGCACTCATTTTATTCAGTGCTGTATGAGAAGGATACTTTGTTGCCATCTGTTTAAAAACAGATAAACAGAAACTATATAAGATTAATGTACAATCCTTTTCGGATATAGATACCTTAAATTACTTTAAGGTTTTAATATACTATAAAAAATATTTTGTGATTATCTAGATTATGAAGGAATTGAATTATTAGCAAACATTTTTCAACAACCTTCCCTTAAAGTTTGTGATTGTGTAAGAAGAGAGAATCAGAAAAGCAGGATGGAGTCACGTGACGATTGATATTAACTTCTCTTCATATCCCCCCAGAAATCCAGTGACCCCTCTCGTTGAAATGGCACAGCCCACCCCTCTCTGCCGTCGCTGTGCACCGATGTGACATTTGACAGAATCGTTTGGAGAATATCTCTGTCTCATTTCGTCTGCCATTCTCTCGTCTTTTTTCTTTCCCTCTCTCTTCATCCATCTTGCAGAATACACATATTCAGAGGCAGAGAGTTGTACAAACAGAGCATTTAGGATCAAGTAGCCATTAGTTGCTTTGAAAGGATAGATGGGAGGCAGGCCTGGGTGGCCAGAAAACATTTTCACTCTCTTATTGTTATTTTACTCTCAGACGTAATAGAGCTTTCTGGAGAGAGCAAAATCTTTTCTGCATGTCAAGAATGCTCACTTGAATTCCTCACTGTTTTGAAATATAACACAGTGTATAAAGCTTGCTTTGTTAAAGAGGAGTAAATATAGTATGTGATATCATATTTATTTAGATAAAAAAGCTTGATAAACACTCCATGAGACTGCATTAAAATGGATTGTACTGTATGTAGCTGACATGCAGAATTGTGTCTATGGACCTTTTTGACTGACGTAAAGATTTCAGAAATGTACTTCATACGGATATGAAAGGGAAAGTGTGCATTTTAGTTTATGGTCTCATTTTTTCACTTTTCTTTCTTATTTTTTTTAAACACAGTAAATATCAGTTCACACCATTATTTGTATAATTTGTCTAGTTATCATTTTTGTACACCTTTCTAATAAAACCTAAATAAACCTAAATAAATCCTGATGATTTACATTTAACATTTTGTCATCAAAATGCTATCTTGCAGGATAAAACAGATGAGTTTATTTTAATAGCATTATTTATGCCATCATTATCATTCATCAAGTGTGTTTCTTATTACATTATAGCTGCATCATAGCTTCTTGCATATTTTCCCTTTGTTAAGGAAAAAAATACAAATTGATCATTCTTTTGTGGTGGAGCCACTGGAAATGATATGGAGTATAGCATTTGACATAGTATTAAATGCTTGTTACCCCTTTTCAGATGTGCAAGGTGATATGCACGGCGAGACATGTTTTATTTATTTTATTTATGCAATATATGTAGCAGTTACTGCTGGTAATAGCTAAATGGCCCTGAAAGCATCATACTGTTACCCCTCTTCTTCTCCTCCCTCCCTGTTGCCTCCACCTCCTCGCTGCCACCCCCAAATTTCCCAAAGTGTATCATTGCCCAGTCTTATCAAAGTCTCACAACCCCTCTCATTAATATGTAGTCCAGACTGCTGACTCCAATGCATCATTGTCTAGCTGTAGAAGGCGGGCTAATCACTCAGCTCCTATCAGCAGGCGGACAGAAGGCAAGCAATCATGTCTGTCAGCCAGCAGGGAATCATGGGAGATCAGGAGAGGTTAAACAAGGCTGACAGACGTGATAATGACGACTCGGTTATAAATTAAGATGTGACGATGATAAAGAGGAGAACCGGCCAGAAAAGAAAAAGAACAACCTTGCGCCATCTCCAAACCCAAGAGCTCTGTTTTGCTTCGTTTATACGAGATTGTTGCACTGTCATCATTTTTGGTGGGGTACTGAATTAGGCTGTCCTGAATCAGGACAGACATCTGATGATATGTCCAGCAAGTTTGCGCTATCTGACAGGAGTCTCCGGTCTGACAAGAGATGGAATTGGAATTAGCAAAGAAAGGCGGAGAAGGAGGCAGAGGGGTTAAGGAAAGAAAGGGAGCAATAATATGTTGTAATGAGTCGGGGACCATTTTGATTGCCAGTAGTCCAGTCAAGCCGCTATCTTCCTCTTAGATATAGAGGAAGGCAGCTGCGACGACTTCTTCCCTATGGAGTAGATGGACTCTTATCTGATGGGAAGTTTTTCCAGTATATCTGTAATTCCTGATAAAGCGGATACAGAACTGACATTTTCCCTCTGTAGCGTGAGAGATTAGCATTGCAGGACCTTTAGTCAAAGCTGACAGGGAATTAGGAAAAGCCGGGGGAAAAGCAATCCATCCTTTATTTTCTTTTGTTGTGTGATAGTCTGTTTGATCATAGCTGTGAGTACATGTGTGCTATATGAGATGCCTCTCTGTAATTGATAAGCTTACTGAGGTGGAGCGGATTTTGCTTCGAGGATGATTACATCACTCAAAGCCCTGTAGCTCTCTGTTCTCTCTCTCTCTCTCTCTCTCTCTTATTTATGAAATCTCCATTGTGTTTGTGTCTCCATTTGTCTTAGTGCGTCCGTTTATTTGTGCGTGTCAGAGGTTATTCCCATTTCCTGTACTTCAAACTCTGTCTCAGCTGGGGTCAAAGGTTAAAGGGACAGCGCTGTGTTTCACGCCCCTCTCATCCTCCATTTGACAGTAAGTACTCTCAGCTCGCTCTTCCGCACCACCACACCTCTCTCTCACACACACAGTACTGACACGAGAGCTTGGCCACTCAAATGCACACACAAGCAAACACACATAGTTTGACCTATTGAAGGGGGCCTTCTCTGGCTCAAATCAAAATAATTTGGTAGTTTTCAGTTGGTTGAGATCTGTTTCTCTTTAATATTTTCTTCTGTTTTTCACGTCAGTGTTTTGTGAAGACCTTCTTTCTTTGCAGTGAAAGTAATCTGCTGTTTGAGCAGATTACAAGAAAAGGAGAAAAGAAAAGGAATCTCGGAAAATGAAAATTGGTCAAACTCAACTTCTAGATATTGGATGAAGGATTTTTTGATTCTATTATGTCAGCTGTGAGAGAAAAAGAGGAATGGATGAAGAGAGCGAGAGTGCTTATGGAGGCAGAGATATGTCGCTTTCATTCATTTCTAAATTCCTGGTTAGGGTGGCAAATGTCATGAAACTTAAATGCGTTGTTATAGAGGGGAAAACTGCATAATGTTAAAAACATCTCATCTAGATGTTGTAGATTCAGGTGAAAATTAGATATGGAAAGAACCCAGAAGCCACCCACAATACCAGCTTGCCATTCTTGAAAGGAAATGATAAGAGCGCTCAATAAATACATCACATGCACACATTTAAATTCATTGTGTACTGACTCCTCCATCGATCCTATTCCTGTAAGGGTACAAATTTTACTTCATGCTTTTCTTCATATATGAGATGCAAAAGGCAGAATTTTCAATATAAAAATGAGTTTGTCAATAAATGGGAGGCAATTGTTCTACAGTGCAAGCCAGTCACTACAGGGTAAGGACAGTACAAGGCTTTGCCAAGAAATGCCATGAAATCTCTGTCATCTTGAAATTGTAAAGAATTTAGAAACAATGTTTATTTACATTTATTTTAACAGAAAAATATGTCCTTAACCTTAAAACTTTGTGCTTATCCTGAAATTGCATAGACTAATATGATTTTAAAAATGTGTTATCTTGTGCCCCTGTTCATTCTGGATTTAAATAATAAGCATCAATGCAGCACCCAAAATGCTTGCTTTTATAATATACTAAACAAAGCGCATGAGAATATATTAAATGGCATGGCTTCACATGTAATTAATTTGTGTGAATGCACAGTTTATTTAAAATAATATTTATCTTAATTATAAATGTTTCAGAAAAATTCATCATGAAGTAAATTCATTAATTAAACCCATATTAAGTCAATAGAGTAATAGTACTCTCAAAACCTTTTTGTTCAGACTGTGAAATTAATTGGCAGTTTTAGAAACTCCAAATGTCTTTTCTGGTTCACTGAGCCGATCAGCCCAGACCTTGCTTAATGGAAGAGTTATCTATGAACTGGAATGTCAACTAAGCATCTTTATTGCAGTAATGATTTTAGCACAAAGAGGTTATTAATTGAATATAATTGAGTGCATAGCTAAAGTATTAACTAAGAAGTTTATATTGATATATAAATCTGCATGTTTCAGATCTTTCAACAATGTGAAGTTGATTTCTCCTGCCTAGCAAATCTGCCCCTACTTTTGGGTGACGATTACTGATACTGAGTTAGTGAGTGATGCTTAAGCAAGTTTTGTAAGCATTAGCAGAGCCTATCTAAAACCAATCTGGGCGAAATGTAAAGATGTTGTGGCAGATCAGGGTCCTATAGCTATTGTAAGAGGTTTCTCAGAGGTTTCTTCAGAAAATGCTAATAATTTCACAAACGTCTCGGGCAGATTCATAACCCAACGTTACATCTCTGGTTTGAAAACTAAATTGTTTTGGAGACAGGTAAATGATCTCCTTGGAAAATGGAGAAGGTTTGTATAAATGCAACAGCCTTGGCAGCAACATGCTGTTTTAAAAGGTGAAGATTGGGGATGGGCTATCAAAAAAAGGTGGGATTTTGTAATAGTTAGCAATAATTGAGGATCATAGCCTGAGTATAGAATTGGCAGATTTACTTACTGTAAATGTATTTACATGATTTCGAAAGCATCTTCTACATGTCTGAGCACAATATATTTACAAAGCCACTTTCTAAACATTGGCCAGTTCAGCTAATACTGACTACCACCTGCTCCTTATTATTTTAGTTTATGTCCTCTGAACCTCAATCAGTACACCCTCAACCTGTTACCACAATCATATTAGACACATAAACGTTTGAAAGATACTCAACTTGTTCATACCGCACAACTTGTGTTGGAACCTATGTCATGCAATGTTATTACCAAACGCCCACTCTTAACAAATGACAAAGAATTTCCAATACTTTCCAGAGCGCAGCTTCAGACAGTCAATCTGATATGTCCTTAAAGGATGAAAGCAGTGAGGGTACAGATGAATCGGGTTAATTAAGCCTCATGCTATCTCTGAGCACAGTAATATTGCCACCCTTGTGGTGATATTGATGAGCAAAGTCTATTATTGACTATTGACTGGATGTTATTCTGATCAAGAGTTAATTACGATCCTAAATCCTGTGTGGGGGGGATCAATGATCTGGGTTTCAATGCATCAAACATCACTGTCTGCTCTGGTTTAAGTCTAAGCAGTAGGGGTGACAGATGTCCTATCCTCTGTAAGACTCCCATAATCAGATCGATTGTTTCGGTTACATACGGCGAAACAACAAGAGGCAAAGGTGAATGTATCCAGATCCAGTGAGCAGACAGAATAAGCTGTCACACCTAATCCTATAAACCTGGTCTCTAGACGCAGTGTATCAGTGCCAGCACCTGGGGAATGGAGCAATAGACAACCAGTCAATAAGTACGCTTGAGGTTAATCACAATTTGGATGCATGAGAAGCTCTCGAGGAGTAAAAAGCACAGCAATACATAGATAACAACATTTTTATTTATTTCTTTAAATACTGTAAATGAAACACTAGAAGAAGAACATAACACAGTAAATATATCCAGAACAGTTTCCTGTGACCTTTTGCACATTTTGAGTTCTAATGTGTTTTGGGGTTTGTGCAGAAAGAGATAGATGTCGAACAGCTGCTAGAAATGTAAACGTTGAAAAGATAAAGGGCTGAAATGGTGTATTGGATTAAATATGGTACATACAGTATGTTCCTTTGAGGGAGGGAGGGTGAAAGAGGGAATGAGGAGGGGTACGAATTTGAAAGAGGTCTGACAGAGGCGCCCCATCAGCAGCCCCAGGTGTCAGTTGGTGAAAAGGCGAAGATTCAAATTAGAAAAATTAATAACAGTGTGCTAGATGGGGAAGGAAAAAAACACATATTTTGGAATACAGCTGTGACAAGACCAGAGGAATTAGTCCAATTTAAAGTGGTAATTGCTCTGCTAATTTCTTCTTCAATTTAACTAAGGATGATAGCATAAAAGCTGGAGACTCGAGTTTAACCCTTTCAGGGGACCTCTTTCTCTCTCTCTCTCTCTCTCAAATTCCTGGTTTGTTTAAATCCTAAATTCACAATCTCTTCATTATTATTTTTCCTTGTCCTCATTTTAACCCTAATTTTTCTTGTTAAATCTGAAACAAATGTAATATTTAAAAAAGCAGTGTGCAATAATGTGATGATAAAAAAACATAACAAGCATGCAATGCAAAACCATGCTATATGAGGGACAACAATCTTTTGTTATCTTTTAACTTAGGATTTCTTTTCTGAATATCTTTTCTGAAATTAATGGTATAATCTTGATTTGTGTGAAACATGTAATGGCGTGTAGGTTTTAAATGCATTTCCCCATGACCTTTCGACATAGTACTGGATTTTCCATTTTTGGTGGTAATTGATTTGTTTTGTATTATTATTATGACATCTGAAATGTGGCTATTTGTTAGTATTTTTAATCCGTTTTCTTTAGTAGAAAAACCTCACCTTTTTCTTTTATTCAGAACTCTAAACCTAGATGTAGTTTTGGTTTGTTTGACCTTGTTGTGAAGTTTTCATACTGTGACTGATGACTTTCTGATTGGTCTTAGAAAAATAGACTAATTGGTCTGAAAGCCTGATATGTATTGAATTTGTGTCTCATCAAGTGCTTACGTTGCCAGGATTTGACAAGGAAACAATAGGTAAAAGACTACAATGGCTTGTCTGAGGAAAGTCTAAATTTGATTAAGGGTAAGCATCGTCAGTTTGATTTCACATTCATCTTCACTTTTCTTCTGATAAAATCATCCAAGGATTACATTTTTAAGACTATACATTTAATAGCTGAACGATAAAATCCTTAAAACCATTGCATTGTTCTGTGTGCAAATACGTATCTAAAGGACAGAATAAAACAAATGTAATCCTTTTTTTATATGTCAGTCCCACTGCTGTCAGAGATTAAGATAAGTGTTTGCAAGACCAGAGGAAATGACTCTTGACATGGTTCTGTGTGAGTTCAGTCAGTCACTTTAATTCCCATCTGTCATGGTTAGTTTCACAGTTGTCATCTGTTTTGCTGCTGCCCGGCGGTCTCACTGTAACCTTTAACCTGAATGCATTCTAGCTAAATCACATTAGCAGCACCAGTGTTCTTTAGCTTCCCTTTGAACCAGCTGAGTAAGACATCTGTCCTGTTGTGTTCTAGCTCGACACCCTCACTTGTTTCCTCATGCTCCCTGTCTTATCTGATTTTATGCTTATTAGGTGTCAGCACAAGAGGCCGGGAGCTAACGGCCAAAGTTCAGCTCCGTCTGAAAAAGCGGCGAGCGAAGTAAGATTTCGGTTGGTGCATTTTAAATGAGAACGATTTGTTCATCCCCATCAGCGTGACACGGCCTTTCTCTTCGACTTTATCAGTTACAAATGTCAGCGAGGAAACAACGGTCCTGATTCCTGCATGGCTAATTGTTGGGCCTTAATTAGCCTTGCAGAACAAGGTGTGCAGCTCGCTGAAGAGCTTCCATTCAGAGAGCTTTCAGAGCCTGTGATGCAGCAAGTGCCTAACAGCAGATGCAAATCTAAAGAACATGCTATTCCTATTCAGGTGCATCTCTCTGAGGAACGAAGGGGGGTTGTGGGTAATGGGATAGTGAAACGTGAGGGGGGAGGATGAGTGCATAAGTGTTATAACGAATAATAATAATGTCCTCAAACACCTCACATTTTTGTCACATTGTGTTTCTGTCTTAAATCAAGGTCAGCGAGGACCTATTCAGAGCCCTCATCCTCATAGTTCTATTAATGGTATGGTTTATTTACTTAATTTCTTTTTTGGTTGTGTGTGTATTATTTATATAGGATCAAGTGCTCACATGCATCAGCGAGGTGTTTTACAAACGCCGTCTTCAGTGCAGGTCTCTCTTTTGCGTGGCCACAATCAGAAATGACCGCTTTTATACATTTAACTCCATTCCATATTATGTCAGATCTTCTTTCTGTGGCTGCAGTAAAATTCCTGTGTGTTTCGAGAAAAAAAGAGCTCTTCAAAGTAGTTTACAGATAAAAATGCTTTGAGACTGCATATCATTTAAGTTTCATTTGGTTTGTATTTGTAAGTATATACTAATAGACTGCAAAATGTTCTTACCTTTTCATGTCGCCCTGGAGCAGTTGTCAGTCGGAAAAATAGCATAGACGATAGTCAACGCACACACACTTGTGCGCAAATGCATGCTCTCTGCTCTTCTGCATAGCTGGATGGCAGCTCTATTTGGTGTGGCCTGTGGTGCATGGCAATTTTGTACGGCGTTACAGTCAATACTGATGTCTCCATCTGAAATAAACATTGTCATTATCGGTATTCACAATGGATTAAATTACCTCAAGCTTCTCTATGGCAGAGCTCAGCACAGCATCTTATTGTGTAGGTAACAATGGCTGAGAGATGTGCGCGCCCAGCGTTTATCACTCCACCGCTGACCTGTAGAATAACTCTGGGTCTCCATTCTAACGTATGGCAGAGTTCTTGCTGCTACGTGATTGTGTGCTTGCTGTAAGAAAGTTTGCTCCTCAGGCCTTGAGAAGACAAAAGAGCTGCTCATGTATTTTCTTGTAGATCGATAATGCGCAGAGGTATGCCATACGTTGGTGGTTCATGAGCTGCTGCAGGCCTCGCTTGTCCGAGCACACATCTATGTATTTTAGTAGATCGTAGAACATAATTCCTCACTTTAGACTCTGGAGGGACCTGTGGTAGCAGACTGAATCTGTGGCATTCTCAGCCCATCCGAGACTACATCCTGTACACAATGGTGCAGTGGTGCATATTCCACTCAAGGCCGGGGCACCGAACTCATTATGGGGTCACGCCGTCGTATAATGGAAGTTTAGTCAAGGCCACATGACTGAGAGAGTGTGTGGGTTGAAACCGTCAACCTGAGGACATGCACAGACGCAGCCTTCCACAGCCCTTCACTCACTCTTCATGATGCTGAACCCAAGGACAGACACCATTCAAACATTGCTCTCAGAATTCACATTCAAACTGCCAGAGCTCTCAATTAGTGTTTAGCTCATGAGAGCCACCTTGAGCTAGTATGAGAGGAGAGGTGGGTTTCAATATGGCCCGGCTGTACAATAAATGGGTGAAAGTGTGGGGGGGTGATGGTGTTGGGCTCATGTCACATTCTCTCCGTCTTTGTCTTTTCTTGTTCTTTGTTTCCATTTTTGGTGTAGTCCCGTTTTTTTTGAGTGTTAAAAGACATTTGCAAGTTTTGTTTCCTGCAGCAAGTTGTAGGTAAATATCCATTCTCATTTCTTACTAATAAAGTATCCCATTTATGTTTAGTGAGAAAAATCAATGCAAACGATTCAGCACATGAGTGAAACGAATGAATTAATCGAAAATAATAACAATTTAATAAGAATTAAATAATTAACTTTTTTGCAAAAAAAATTAGATCAAAAGAGTGATTCGTTTGTGATCTAGTTCATATGCCTAAAAGCTGATGGAAAACGCATGACATGAAATATTATCATTATCATAAATGTCAGACACGTTTGTTAAAAAGGGTCTAGCGACACCCCTGGTCTCTAGTGCCTTTTCATAGACAAAAACAGAAATGTGACTTTTTAACTCCATATTCTGGATATCATGCATAGTTGTCATTAATTTTTGTTAAAGTGGTCATTAGTACAACTATTACAGTTACAATAATCCACAACTAAAACCTATTGTGATGTTGATTTAAAAATTATGGGAAAATCACTTTGTCTAAGACCTCACAGTGAATAAGGAATTTAATTTAATTTAATTTCCTTCATCCCTTCTTTATTTGAAGTTTAAATATACAAGATGCATCACCTCTGTCTTTCAATCACAAAAATCAGAGCCCAATTGTAATCCCAATAACATGTTTACATTCTGGAAGAAGCCAAGTAAAATGTGTTATGTATGTCTGTTAATATGTTAAATGTTAATCTGTTAAAAAAAAAAAGCAATAATAAAGCATTTACATGACATTAAAATTGTTTTTCTTTTAAACTGCATATAAAGGTATTGACTAGTATAGCCAACATAATTTATTGTCATGAGCCTGCTAATAACAGAAAATTGATAAGTAATGCAAAATTATTAACTAATTATGATTAACTAAAGAGTAAAGTAATTGTGTAAGAGTGCGGATATCCTTCATGCGGCTTCTTCCATATTTATACATGTACCGTAACTCACCAGCTCCCTACTCCCTCCCTTTTTAAACTCTAAATTAAAGGTATAGGGAAAAGCCAGGCCTTTCATCTTTCATCTTGTTTATGCGTGTACCTGTGAGCATGTTTGTGTGATCGTGTAATAGTGTGTGCGTGAGTGTGTGTCAAGGAACCAATAAACGACAACTAATAAGCAGGCCTCTTGCTCCCTCCACCTCAAGCACCAGGACCTTAGACAGCTCTTCCCTTGCTCTCTCTCTCCATCTCTCTCTCTCCGTCTCTCGCTCACTCACTCTCTCTAACACCTGGCAAATATTATTCATGGCTACAAGGGCAGCATTTTTGAAAGGAGCAGTTCAAAGGCTTTGCCGCTGAGAGCAAAGTGAAGGTGTTTTTGAAAGACTGGAGTGCACTTTTACATGTGCTGCAGAGCACAGGGCCATTTCCGCAGATGAAATGGTGGGGGGAAGGGTGGGCATTTGCGTGCACACGTTCAAGTGTCACGGTATGGACGGTGGCCATGTAATAATAATAATATGGAGCTGAGGAGACAAAAGGACGTTATAATTTGTTTTCGGGAGCTTGAGCAGTTTAACTGTAACTGCATGGGTAACTGTGGGCAGCCCAGCTCAGCAAGCAAAAAGAAGAAGCGTATTATTCCATCCACAGTTTGGGATTGAGACCAGGCCAGTTTGGGAGTGAAACCAATCCTGCGCAGGGTTAACAAGCCAACAGCCCGCTGCTCATCAGGCCAGCTAATGAGTTCTCTCACGCAGCCCTATCACATGACCTCTAGGGTCACATGACCTATCAAGTCTTGTCTGCCTTTCCCTGAATCAACTGAATATTTCATTTAGCTGCAGATTAACACCAATCAATTAGTCATCAGAGCACAGGCCAGAATCAGTCGCCTGGAATACCACTCTCATAAAGAAGTTCAGGGGTGAAACCTGCAGTCTGCCCTACAGCGTGACTGTCACTGCCCTCTGTGAGATATTAGCTGATGATGAACAGGGTAGGGTTGCATAAGCCAACCATAAGTTCTTACACTGAGGAAACTTCTCACTGAGGGCTTAGTAGCTACTTTGTACTGCACTCTTAAAAATAAAGGTTTCAAATTGGTGTTTTCAAAGTTATGCCAACGAGGTAGTATTGCAAAGGAACCAGTTTATTTCTTAGTGTGAATAATATTAAGAACACAGAATGGTTTCTGTGGACTAAACATTTGAAAGACAAATCTTAGCCTAGCTGAGCGAGGATAATTTTTCATACACTGTAACTCTGACTGGATTCATCTGAAAGAAGTCATATACAACTAGAATGCTTTTAGGGTCAGTAAAATGGGCTAATTTAAATTTTTGAGTCAACTGTCACTTTAACTTTAAAGGCAGGGCAAACGATTTCAGGACGGCAATGTTGATATTTGAAATCACCAAAACAAATACTCCCCCACTCCAAAAGGGTCTCGCCCTATTTTGATAGCTTCGCCCCACACATAGTAGCATGCTTGTTAATAACATATTGGCTGTTCATTAGTACTTATATTTAAGCGCACATTCTGCATGATCTTATTCTGCATCCCTAATCCAATACCTAAACTTAACAACAACCTTACTAATTAAAGGCAGGGTATAAATTTTTTCAAAAATGCTTTAGAGAAATATTTGAGCCCTTTAGCAAACCAAACTTGTAGGCAATCAGCGGTAATGGGTGTGTCTATTCGTGACATAGAGGAGACGTTTCAGTGAACAGCCAAGCAGAGCGACAAAAAAATAAAAACAAAAAAACGGAATGATAAGGCAACAAGTATGACCCGTGTAAATATCGTATCAGCTTTCCAGCACTGGAGAGAACTCAAGGAGTGGAAGATCTGCAATCGGACAGGCCTTTTTTGGTTCTTCTTGACAGGTGAGTTGCACTGGACGTGATCAAGCGACCTTTGAAAATCATTTGAAATTCATGTAAGCGCATCATAAATAGAACGCAGCAGGAGTTTTCTGTCGGAGATTTGTCTCGTCGCTTGCCTCCCATGTAAGTTAGCATTTTGTTGAGCCACTCGCATCCCATATAGACAGTTTAACATTGTTACTGCTTTGTTTCACAGAAGTTTACTGGGTTGCTTAAGCTATGTATGTGTGGGGCAGAGCTATCAAAAGGCAAAGACCCTTTTGGGTAGGGGCGTGTTTGTTTTGGTGATTTCAAATATCACTCTGTGTGCGACACAGCGTAGCTTATAGCTTTCCAAGTCTAGTTTTATGTAATATTTGTGTTACTAGTGACACTAGTGTCTTTTAATGTGTGGTATGTCAGAGCAAATGTCTGAATTAAGTTATGATTAGGTGAATTAAGTTATAGAGAACATTTTGATACAAACATTCTTGATTTGTTTCCGGAGTTATATCTTCATCCTGGAGGAGAGCCAGGCCAAGTTGCTGCAGAGGGTTTTCCAGTTCCGACTCGGAAGCGTGGCAGGCAGGGAGGAGCAGAACGGATACTACGCCGACTGGTTAGCAAAGGGCGGCTAATTCTTCTGATTATACTCTTCGCCAATGTCCAGTCATTAATAAACAAGATGGAGGATCTTCTCAGTCGGATAGTTCTGTTCTATGCTTCTGTGAAACATGGCTTGGTGAGAGGACTGCAGATGAATCTTTAGTCAGAACAAAGCTGTTAAGTCTGGAGATACTCTTGAGTATAAGTTTGCAAGATATGAGCTTCAAAAATCCATAAGGATTGCCAAGAGAGCATACACTCAAAGGCTTGAGAGCTGTTATAAGGAAAACAATACAAGAAGAATGTGGCATGGAATTCAATCAATGACCAATTATAGGAATGGGGTAAATAGAACTGAGAACCCAGAAACGTTTTCTTTGGACAACCTCAACAGTTTTTATACCAGATTTAACCAAAAAATGTAGATACCCCTTTAAAGGCCACACATAACTCGGGTGAGGCTGCACTTCAAGTGACAAACTCACAGGTCCTTAAAGTGTTGAGGAAGGTGAATCCCTATAAAGCCGTGGGACACGATCGTGTGGCCCCAAGAGTTAAAAGTCTGTGCTCAACAGCTGGGCGGAGGTGTATACAGACATTTTTTTTATTATTATTTTAAGTTCTCCATTATAGTGCCAAAAAATACAAATACAATTAATGATTTTAGACCTGTGCCCCTCACCTCGGTTATAAAGTGTCTGGAGAAGTTGGTCCTGCAACACATTAACTCAGTGGTCCCAGTGACAGTCAACCCATTTCAGTTTGCTTACTGCTTGAACAGCAGTGGATGATGAAGTAGAATTGGCATATCATCATCAGCATTTAGGTACTTGTACATATGTGCGGCTTCTGTTTCTGGATTATAGCTCTGCTTTTAACACAATCAAACCAATGTAAGCTGGCGGACCTCGGAGTACCAACACCAACCTGTAACTGGATTTCCTCACAGGTAGTGAGGATGGGAAGTAAGGTTTCTACTAAACTCACAGTGAGTACAGGTGCCCCGCAGGGATGTTGTCTTAGCCCCAGACTCTTTTTACCGTATATGTATGATTGTGTCTCCACTCAGGAAAGATGATACAACAATTATTGGCCTCATTAAAGAGGGGGATGAGTCATCATATAGAGATCTGGTGCATAAGATTACTAATTATGGAGAGGACAATGATCTTGTTCTTAATATAGACAAAACCAAGGAACAAGGTGAGTATCATTGCCAACAAGACCCGTCTGTATAACAGTTTCTTCCCAGCCACTGTCAGGATGGTGTCACAAGACATTAAGGAGGGAAAGAGGTACCCTAGTCCATACTGTAACTGTTACTGACTCTGAACAATTAATATGTTACTTTATATTCTTTCTCTATGGACAATTATTAAGGACATTTACAACAAATGTGTAATATTTATATATTATAACAAGCATAGGTGCTTTTATCTTTAGAGAGTTTGTCGTGTGTATGTATGTGTGTTATTGTTTTTATGCTTGACTTGAGAAATGCACAAGTATTCCAATGTACTTGTACTGCAATGTACTTTGGCAAATAAAACAAAAAAAACGAACTAAAACTAACACTGGCTTCTAGAAATCGTATGCGCTGCCTTTTTACTAAGCAGCAAATTAGGAGTAAGGAGTAAGAATTGTCCCTTAAAAAAAGTGTGACCAAATTACCATACATTTTTACATAATATATGCGTACATTGAAAATATTAATTTCCATTTTTTTTATTTTCCTATTTAAACGTTGCAAGTTGGCAACATAGGCAAACTGGTGAATTAGTAAAACGGCAAGTTGGTATCAGTGGTAAAACCGTGGAGATTTGGGTGAATGCATGGACGTGATGGACCGTGATGCAGGTGTCAAACACGAGAGCGATGGTGGAAAAAATTGCCTCTCATTTCCAGTAGTTTGCTCTTGAGTGGTTCACCTCACTTATTTGTCAAGTTTGGTTACATAAGATGTGTGTATGCAGGCCATCATTAACTATTTATGTTGAATTAGTGAGGTGACTGCTAAGGGTCAACAGCCTGACGTCAGGATTAAGTGTCACCTTTTTGCTGCTGGGCCGATCAGGTATCAGCGCTGTTTTCTCCATTGCCCACACATTCGCAAATCTGCTGCGTCTACTGCGTGTCTCTGGATAAACAAGAGAATGAAAGGACAAAGGCAGAATTAGGAAAAAAAACAAATGTTTCTTCACCTCTCAGAGTGTAGTGGGGGTGTGAATATGTGATTTGATGGGATTATGTGGATTTTTAAGATGAGAGGGGGTGGACTCAAGCCTCCCCAAAATCTTTGTGTGTGTGTATATGTGTGAATGTTTTTTAACCTTGTCTTGTGGCACATGTATCCTGTGTTTTAACAAAGAATATGACATGTCTTAAACCCAAACATAAGAGAATGTCGGCATTACAGAAATCCCCAGAGACGGATTCTCCTATGTAAGATCCAGAGAAATGCCTTTTCAAATTAAAGACCCTGCCAGCTATATTGATTTGAATGTTTTTCTTCTCCCAGAAGCACTTTTGTGAGATTTTTGCACACCACAGAAAGTAATTTTGGCCACAGGAATATCAGATATACATGGACAGCTGATCTTCAAACAGTTTAAACTTTGTTCTTTAAGAATTTGATGCAGTCTGCTTGAACCTCAGTATTACTACTGTAGAACTTTTAATGAATCTAAATTGAACATTATTCATTCTGAATATTCTACACTCTTATCCTAGTATAGACATCAGGCCTTAAGTCCGAGATACACTGCATGATTTTCAGAAGTCGCAGACAAACATTGATCAAAAAAGTAGCCTGGCAAAATTGCTGAAAAAGTTGCCATGAACATGGATAGACATAATTTCAAAATAAATGCATCCCTGATATGATAACCATTAGACTGTCTATTGCAATTGTACACTCACACAAATAAAATACAAAACAATATCAATCCAACAAGTGAATGTAGGCATTAGAATTTATTAGAATTAATTTTTTTATATTTGCTAAAGATTATGCTTAAGTGTTACTCACGTAATATATTTTTTAAAGATTAAAGCTATTCCTTAAAGTTAATCTAAATTAAATGAGCAGGACATAAATACAATATTGATCTGAAAAGTATATTTATAAGTATATAAGTATATTGTGTGTGTGTGTATCACCTGATTACTGATAATATTGAGATTACCACTATATTATGCATCCCTAATTATACATAATAATGAGGTATTGATACAGTCCCAGTTAAGACAAAAATGATCTCCTGTGTGTGATTTCGCAGTGAAAGGCTGTTTGTATCTGTGATTCAGGCTGATTTATTGTGCCGAGTTTCTCAACGTTTTCTCATGGATGATAGAAGTGGTGTTGAGTATCCCATTCCCAGGCTGTTCTAGGGTGGTTACTGTCTATCTGAACAATAACGTGGGAACTGACTCTGAAATCTATCAGATAATGACCCATCTCTGTCAGAGGAGAAATTGCCAAGGAGTTTGCCTGCTTTTTTGTGTGCAGCTTTCTAATTTCATGCTCTCTCCTTCCCCCTCACTCTCTCTCGAAATTCTCCTTTCCTATCACCATTGAAAGGTTTATCAGACACTACATGCAAAAAATAACTTTTTCCTGCATTACCGTGAATTTTACCTGTGCAGGTGTGCCATAACTTACCCTCAAATAGTACCTCTTCTCCACTGAGCCGGAAGCTCCCAGGGGAGGTGATCAGGTTATTAAATATGAATGGGAGAAGGGAAGGGGCGGTATATATTCCCTTTAATTTTTGTGTATTATTAAGCAGGTGGCTGAATATGATAGTGCTGGCTGTCATGTCTTTAATTAGGGGCTATTTTCCGTCAGCTCGACTTACAGTGGAGCTCTGCTGTTCATCTGGAGTTCACACGGCCGCTGGCCACCACTTACTCATTTCATCCAGTCACTCCAACCAACCTCCCACCTGAAAAATAATGTACGTTGAAGTCAACTTGCTATATTTTACAGATTGTCTTTTTTAATATACATTTTTATTTTATTATATTTTACTTTATCATTTAGTGGCTATATAGTGCCATTTACATCCATCCAGGATCAACTGATCTTTCTCAGGACATTTGATAGTTTTAAGTCTCACTTAATCATTATGTCTTATTGAGGTTATTCTAATATTTTGGATGCCCACCAGTTATCATTTAGTGTTAGGAGCGATCGATATCACAGTGCTGATTTTCACACAGTGCCATGGGAGTGTCGGTTCAACACTTGCTCGCAGGTTGTCACAACAGTTGAGAGTGATAGTGTTATTTTGTGGATCTTGCTGTTGTTTATTGCTCAGTTTGGGGTATTTCTAATGATTGTTGTTATTCAGCTAAATGAGGCAGCAATAATTAGCGTGCGGCTGATAATTAGGCTCCACAGGGCTGTAAAAGAGAAGAGGATGTGTAGGGATAGCAGAATACAGGTGGACGAAACCAATATTATGTAATCCATGATAATATTTCAGAATGCACAGTATAACTTGTCATCAAATATTCAGGGTTTTTTTTTAATTGATTTTGCTGTATTTGTTTTCATTTATTGGTAATATTAGAAATGTAATAGTTCATGGCATGCTCATTTTTACATTACCTGTGCCAACTAACGCTAAACTATTAATCTTTAAAAACACTAGTAATTTAATAACTCTGTTAATAATTTATCAACACCCCATTAAATGTGATCTACACTTGTAGAAAATAAAATATTTTCGAACACAAAATAGTATTGAACTTAAATATCAGCGATTGTAACTCATTGGCCATAAAAATAATGATCTGATATGCATCCCTTATAATGTAATTTGTTGGCAAGCCAGGAGCCTTCAATTATAACTTATGGCCACTGGGGTGTTTACAGTAAAGTGTTGCTACTGTAGCTAGAAGCAGCACGGTACAGATATATAGCTGCAGTGTAACAGTAATGATGGCACACTTGAAGTGCTTGTCACAGCAGGCAAATACTGTGCTTAAGTCCAAATCACATGTGTAGCATTCCCTGACACTTACAACACTGCAGGTGAGTCTCCAGCGCGCTCAATCCTACAGAGTCAAAGTGAGTTGCTTATGGTTTCCATATCACATTAGATGGATTCAAATCTCTGTGTCACACAGGCTCACTTTTAAAGAGATGATTTGAACAAGTCTCTCCTCTCCTCTCTGCTCCTCTCTTCTCCTCTCCTGCTCTCCTCTCCTCTCCTCCCTTCTGCTCTCAACATTGTGTTGGTCTATCTGATCCTGGGCTCTTTTGTTGCTCTTTGAAAAGCCCGACCCGACACTCATTATTTTCTCCTTTATCTTCCTCTCTGACGCTCTGATTAGGGTGGTCGGGTTTGACAGTCGCCTCCACAGAGATCCTATCCATTACGCTGTCACCAGGGGCAGTGTGTGTGTGTGTATGCATGGGTTTGTGAGTGATAGTATCTGTTTGTGTGTGTATGTGTGAAGTCGGTAAAAGCACATGCACAGAATTAAAGAGGATGTATATTTTTATGAATATATTTATTTGTTTCTGTTAATCTACAGGTGTATTTGCTAGCATAGCATCTGTGAGGACAGAAATATTCAACTGAATGCTTTTATATTTGTTATTATGAGAAGGGTAATTTGCTAATTAATAAAATGATTATATTTAATATATATAAAACATGTATATAGATGTTGATGCAGATATGGCGTTTAATAATGAAGGCAGAAATATAGAGAGGCAATGATAACTTGTGTTTAATGCATATGTGTGTGTATATGAGAGGGAGTGTTTTGAAGGCTAAGTGTTCAGTGTCAACAAAAAGTGTTGTGCGAGCATCAGGAGCCCATCTCCAGCTAATTACGCCAACCTCCTTGTTAATTAAATCCTTGTTAGAGGTGGAGGCAGAGAAGCTAATTAAACCGCTCTCTCCTTTCATAATTGCGGGATGATATAGAATCGGTGTGCAGGACTGGGGGAAGCTCTGTGATTCTCCAGTGTTGTTGTGGATGGAGTGAATGTGTTTGCTGTGCTAGTATTCTGGAGTGGAGGAGAGCAGACTGTGTGTTTTTGTTCAGTCTCTCTCACTCACTCTGCATCTCTCTATTGCTCTGTCTCTCTCTGGAGGGTTCTACCCACTCCATTGTGTCAGGAGGTGGAAGGGGAATAGGCAATATGAGTGCACGGCGCTTTGCTGATGCAGCCAAACTATTTTGGGCTATCCTCTTGGCTGTCATTTGTTGTCAAATGACCTAGTCCTGGATCTTTTGTGTTGCCATAATAATTGTGTGTGTGTGTGGTGGAGAGGCAGAGGCAGTGAGTTAGAGAAGAAATACAACTTGAGATATTCATTAATTAGTTATGTATAATAGACAGTACATAATTATA
Source organism: Enteromius unitaeniatus (assembly GCA_032359435.1). Lineage (NCBI taxonomy): Eukaryota > Metazoa > Chordata > Actinopteri > Cypriniformes > Cyprinidae > Enteromius > Enteromius unitaeniatus. The sequence continues at coordinate 11,423,187 of JAUMHI010000048.1, read as the reverse complement.
TCCAGTGTAATTTTGTAAATTGTTAATGCTTACTTACTTACACACACACACACACACACATACATATACAGCCGGTAAAATAATTATTGAACATGTCACCACGTCTAAAGATACCGTTGACATGAACTTTTCACTAGATGTAAGAAAATAAAAAAAAAATAGAAATGAATAAATTAAGTAATGTGTAATAAATTGGAATGACACGAGGAGAAAGTATTGAACTACTGAAATGTATTTAATACGTCATCATTATACAAGCCTCCATGTGGGCCTCTTCTATGAATTCTGATCTTAAGTTCTTATTTTCTTTTGTATTTAAGTCAGGTGATTGGCTGAGCTTATTTTCCTTCTCTAAAACTAATTGATTTTCTTGCTGATATGTCCACCCTTGTTTAATTTTCATCATCCTGGTTCTGAAGTGTTGGGACTGAACCAGCTAATATTAATTTCCACTGACGAGGGACAGGATTGCTTTCTGATTACTGATAGATTTCAGCTATATATAGGTGTCTTGGCTTTCCATGCCTTTTTGCACCTCCTTTTCTTCAATACTTTGTGTGTAATTCTATATTATTAAACTTAACTTAATTTCTTAATTACACAAATTATTTGTTTAGTTTTCTTTGTATGCATGAATTACTTAGGTTGTTAATGGCATCTGGTGAAAATTTCAAATCAACATCACCTTGAATAAATATATTTATTGAGAAAAATGGTGACATATTCATTACTTATTTTACCTGCTGTATGTATGCACAGTTTATATTCTCTCATAATAAATGGTACAAACACAATGTAATAAAAAATTACTTTGCTTGTTTTTCTTTTTGTCTGAGACTTTCTGTGTTTGCATTTTAAAAGTTTAGGTTCAGTAATTGTTCTTCCTTTGTTTTGGCATTTTAGTATTTTATTTAGCCTGGACACATTTATTTAATCTAAAATTACTGTAAAGGCATTCATAAAGTTATATAAGATTTGGGATTTCAAATAAATGCTTTTGAACTTTCCATTCATCAAATATTCTTGTAACGTTTCGTATTATTAACTATAAAAAATATATTAATGCACATCATTAAATATGGCTATATAATTTTTAATTTAAGTAAAACATAATTAAGGATTAAAGAAAAAGGCTATTAATTACTCTGGTTCAGGAAAACCTTTAATACATAAATACATTTGAGGAATTTCGGTGTAATTGTGTACCAGTGTATCTGTAATAAATTTCTAGCAATATCAAAAGACCTTTGGTCTTTATGTTTGAGCTGGCAACATGATTCGATGCGTTTCATCTTTGGTCAACGACTTAATGCTAAACACATTCAGTTTCAGTCACTTTGATGAATGAGAGACATCATTTCACACAACTGCCCCTTTTTAATAGCATATGATCTAACATCTTCAAATAAAAGCTGTCCTTCTTTATCCATCTCTCTTTCAAATAAACCTCAGCCTCATGTTGGAGCCATTTTTGTGTGGGTTGTTTTCAGCAGTAAGTCAATTAGAAGACTCTTCCTTGTGTAATATTGTGCTTATATATGCAGTGGTTGTGAAAGCTGTCTAAAGGATTGGCTGCTTTGTGTTAGCATGCTGTACTAATACCATTTTTTTAGTGGACAGTGTAATGAGATAATAATTTTATCCTAAGCGTAAAGAAAACGTTATCATGGTGTTATAGCTGTAGAAATATTACAAGGCTTAAAGAACTAGAGGACGAAAGCAAGTATTTTACAAAGCTATGCACTTAGATTATAGCTGAGCTTTAAATTTACATGTACCCAGGAATTATGGATTTTGTTTGTTTTTTTAACATTTATTTCCCCATCATGTGTAATGGTCTGAATGTCATTCACTCTTAAACCGCATTATCATAACCCAACAAAACAAAATATAATAAACAATGTTCACCTGACTTAATGGAATTTGCATTTTGTGGCAAAGTAATTATCTGGGTTTGCAGGAAATAAATGTGTTCTTTTACTGGATGGGACTGAAATAAATTTAAACATTAATGGGTCCCTTGATTTGCATCAAAATGGTGCGTTATTGTCCCTCAGTGTGGGCTGATATTGGATGTGCATTTCTGTCGTTCCAAACCCTCACAATTTTAAAACGCACAGCAAAGTTAAATATGCTGATTAGAGGCCTTATCTGCAACATGGCCCATCTCATCACTTCTGTCAATGCCTGCTTCATTTAAAAAAAATGCATTTTAAAAACCCAGAGTGGGTAATCGAATATAAGTGAATTAGTGGGTGGCTTTTTTTTCTCCCTCACACAATTTTAACCTCGGCCAGTTGGCAGAAAATATAGCGGTAAGCAAAATTTAGTGGGGGCTTTTTAGAGGACCAGGCATCTCGGGGCATCAGGGGGCTCCTTAGAAGCTACTAGTCAATAGGAAACTTCAAGACATAAATGAGAAGCGAGAGAAAAGAGAGAGAGCGAGGAGGGAAGAAAAGGGCAGGTGTAGGTAGGGGGCTTTGATCCACTCAGACCTCCTTTACAATGATGACCTCATTTCAAACGCTGGGAGGCAGGAGAGGGAGATGGAGGCGCTCAACTGTTGCGCACACACGCCAGCGCACGTTCACACACTCAAAAAATGGTGGGGTACCGCGTTGACCCTTTCTCATGAAAAAAGGGAGCAAAGAGCTTTAATTTGGCTCTGGGGAGGCCCCTGCTAAGGGACGGGCTGCTCCCTGCTATCCTTAGGCTAAAATTGCATCCCTCCCCAGGGAGAGCAGGGGTTTGGGGCAGAGCGAGGGGAAGCATGCTGGGTCATTGGCTGGTGTTGACTTTTTCGCTGAGAGGCTTTTCGGTGTGTGTTGTTAGCGTGTCAGCTCTAATTAGTGTTGTGTAGTGAGGGTTAAATGAGATTACACAGTCTTCAGACCCCGCTGCTCAGCTCATGGGCATGTTAAATAGCCATTTCACACACACACACACACACACACACACACAGAATCACAATTCCAGCGTGTTCCAGTCACAGTTCAGATGCTCAGCGTTCGATTGAGATTGTTAATTAAGTAATCTCTGACAGACCTCTGTTGTATAAAGCGTGTGTGGTTTTATTGTTACTGTTAGTGGAGCAGATATTTGCTAACCACAGTATATTTAGAATTGCGATTAATTTAACCCATTAATTAAGTTCCAGGTCAGTTTGACCAATTTTGTTTTTTTATGTTGTGTAAATCCTGGTCAGTCTATGATGTTTCTTTGGGAATTTTGTGAGCCATGGAGTGGAGTGAAAGAATATGGCTTTGTTTGACTTGCATATTTAAATCAATGTATTCGGCAGATGGTTTTATCCAGAGGTATTGAAACCACACTTTTTTATCATTTTGCTGGGAATTATGATGTTGCAGTTGCTGTCTGTACTGCTTGAGGTTTAGGAAAGCACTTTTATTTTTCATCACTTCAGTTTGAAATGCTAAGATGTTTTAAAAATGGCTAGTTACGAATAAAAAAGTGATTAAACTTTTTGTAATATTCGAAAAACGTTACAATTTTCAAATACACTTCCCAAAAACATGTTCTCGTCCCCCCCCCTGTTTATTTGTGTAATGCGTGAGCAGTATTAATGTTAAAGGTTAAGTGTGTTCATATGATATTTTTTTGGTTGTTTTTATGTGAACTTTGCTGAATCCAATTAGATATTATAACAATCATATACAGATTTTTAACCTGTTTAACCCATTACAAATGAACACAACTGTTTCTGCTGACTAAAACACAGAGGAAGAGTAACTGGTGAAGTCACTGACATGGCACATAATGAATATTTAATATTTAATGCATGAGTTTGGTGAGGCTATCTCACTGTTATTTTTCATTTAGCTAAGCGCAGTAATGAATGTATCGTAAGCCGCATTAGTCTCATGCTGAAAATCCTCATATCGAAGGATAACTTTTTCTGCCTGTGTGTGTAATAAGATTAAGGTTATTAGGAGAGGTGTGAGCCATGACCCCATGAGGAGATGAGATGGGGGATTATGCCCCCTCCCTATTGGAAAATGAACTTTATTTCAGTACTTACATAGGGCCGCTCTGATCACACTTTCAAAGGCTACAAATGCACTTGTAGCTGATGATACAACTCTGTTTGAGGATCTCATTTCCAGCGGCATGTTTCCTAACACCACTCTTTTGTGTTCTGTTACAAAATAGCCACATAACGCATTAGAAATGTCACATAAAAGTGACGACATTTGTCTGATGTCTAAGAATGATGACTTGCTGGACTCACATTCTTTTGTTGCAGAGCCTGAATGCTGTGGAATTTGGCATTAACAGCAAATGCAATTAGCTGATACCAAATTACTTTCACCAACTAGGGCCAATAAAATGAAATTCAAATTACGCACCTTAGTGCCACACATAGCTCTCAGTGCACTTTATAGAGAGCCTTAGGACAGCTTGCAGAAATTCCCTGACCCTAACGATAATTAGACAAGCAAAATGCAATTTTGCCATAATGTTTGTCAGTTTAAAAAGCGATCATACAGTTAAAACAAGTTAAAAGGAATTCAATTTCGTTCTTCATTTACTCACCCTTATGTCGCTCATAACATTTTTGTTTATACAGTGAAAGTGATCAGAACTGTTTGTTCTTGTGTTCTTTTCAGGTGTACAGTCATTTCTAATCAAGTTATGAAGGTGAAGTTTTTGGTTTGACCTCAGTATGAACTATATTTATTATACAGCGTAAGGATTTTATAAACTGAAAAGTTTGCTGTCTCCAAACCAGAGTACAGTTATGTCAAAGTTCTTAATGATGAGGAGCATCACATCATCGCGACTCTCGTGCTGTTTCTTAAGAGCAGTGAAGGATGTAGTGGCTTTATCCATCCGAGTAATTCTCAGAAAGTCAAGCATAGCATCCGTAACCAATAATAGGTACAGCTGAGAGCTCTGGTGCTAACAAGGCCTAAGTGGGAAAGTGGTTAACAAGGAAACCATCGCTCCGTCTCTCTAATGCCAGCCCCTTCTTTTCCTTCCTCTCCCAACCAACACCCCCCACTCTCCAACAGCCCTCCATCCACTGCATAGCAACCATTGTGCCTTGAGCTCGTGCTGAAAATGACATGTTTACTCTTGACCAATAGGACTGGTGTACTATATTAAAAGGCATAGCATTGAAATGCATTAGCGCCGTAAGATCCGTTCATCTTGCGCTCTATTTTTTCCATCGTGAAATTTCTCTCACGATTTCTCTTTGCTTACATTTTCTTGTCTCTTACTCTCTCTCTCTCTGTCTCACCCCTTTCCCTGTTAAAATCCCCATCATCTTCTTTGCCGTCCTCTCTCCCGCCTCTCTCTGCCTTTCTCTAGTGTTTGGGGGTCTTGCCTGATACCCATTAGTGTTAGGGCTTATTACCTGGGTAATGAGCGACACAGTGTCTAATTAGCCGGGGCTTGGAGAAACTGACATCACTCCAGCCCTAGAGCTGCCACTGCCATTAGCAGAGCTCCTCTAAGTGATCTGTCTGTGGTCTGTTAAAACCATTACATTCATTATGGATCAATCAAAGGAAAAGGTGTTGCGGCTAATTGAGGAGTGGAACAATGCTTAAAATCTTGCCGTAATTGATGGGTAAAAAATGAAAATAAGAAAAACACCCCATCGATGTCTGGATAATGGGTATATACGCTCTCTGTGTGATGGATAGATTTTCTTGCATAATGGATGATTGGTTTCTGAGTGAACATCCTGTGTCTTTTAATGAAATTATCTTCAGCAATACCTTAACATGTCCAGTGAGAAGAGCTGCAGCATTATTTTAAGCTTAGTCAAGTTAACTTTTCTTTGCAAATATTCCTAAAATGTCTTGGGTTTTGTCTATTAGGTATAAACCATAATCTTAAAGTCATATTAAATTACATGTTGTTGCAGTTTAAGTCATTCAGAAAGTTTTGAATCTGATACTACTACTACTACTACTAATTATTATTATTATTATATTTTGTATTTATATATATATTTTACATTTTGTGTTTTTATTTGTACATTACACATTGTTGCAGTTTGACTCATTCAGAAATGTTTTTAGAACAACAATAGTAATAATCATAACCAAATATGATCAATATAAATTATTTTAAAACCATTATTACCATTTGAAATAATAATTTAATTAATTTCAAATTATTGATTATTAAATTCTTATATATTATTTTTAGAATAACAAGAATGTGGAAAGTTTAATAAACAGTTACACTGACTATTTGCTGTGATACTGAAAACTGTAAAAATGTCCAAACTGTAAAAGCTTGACTCAAGGTTTTGCATTTTATAAGAACAATAATGCAAGTAGTAGCAATAGCAGCAGTAATAATAATAATAAGTTATTTACATTGTAATAAAATATTGTTCATATATTTGCATCATGTATTTTTATTTATTTTTCAGAATAAAGAATATGTAAGGTTTAGTAAACATTTGCACTGACCATTTTCTATAGCGCATTCAAACCTTTTAAACCTCAAACAGCCCTTATCTAGTTTTAAAATGTTTTTCTTTTTTTTCAGTTGGGACATCCAACTTCTCGCCACATTTTGTCTTTAATTTGAGAGATTTGGCAAGTTAGCACAACCAAGCCTTGTGAAGTTGATGTATTTGATGGCAGGCTTGGAAAGGAAAGGAGGACCTCTTTGGACTTAAAAGCCCCCACACGCTTTTAGATTTGACCCCACAATTTTTCTTCCCTTTTGGTCTCATGGCCTCATCTCTCTCTCTTTTTTTTCGTGTCTTAAAACATACGAGGCAGCAGACAGCCCTGGACAGAGATATGAGGAGCCTTCAAAGCCGTGTTGTGACTGCTGTTTCATCTCAGTACAAAGGGTTATGCCGAAATGTGTTCCGCCTTTCAGTATATTTTGCATTTATGCTAATGATGCATAAATCAACAGGTTGCTTTTCTCTGCACCACCATATGAATCTGTAAACAGACCGAGGAAGTTATGCCATCAAATATGATTTCACTTTTACCATGAGCTGCGTCCCTGAATCTTTTTGACACATTGACTACCAGTTCCAAAAATTTTCTGTGATTAAAATCATTAATTTTTTTATTTTTTTCCCCCAGTAAACTAATGGCTTCAGCATAACCTTGTAAAATAATTCAAGCAGATCGAATTTGCCTTGGGAGTTCATTTAACACTGATAAAACTTGATGAATTGAGTTACCTTTGGATTAGACTAAATGATCGGCAAACATACGTGACTTCACTCAAACTAATCCTCATAATGAGAGCGTAATTGCCTAAAACAAGCAAATAATTCCACACCAGCCGAGCGATATCGACAAATACTAATGAGGCCTGCCAGTGAAGGGTTACTGTGTTTGTTTATACAGGAGAGCGAGAGAGCCTGGGAAGAGCTGTGGCAGAGGGGAAAAAAAAGCAGGATTATTTGTAATTACGTGTGCCAAGTGTTTAATGCAACAGATTGGACACAATAGCAGAGGCAGAATCAGCTGCATATGAGTCCTCCATTATCCTGCAGTGGTGAAGTTGGGAGACAGATTGCCGCCATAAGCAACACAGACAGGCTTGACACCTGCTCGCCGCTCTCCCGCTCATGCCACCACTGGGGAGAGGAAACCTGATTAACCGCGCTGTTGCTAATAGAGAGAGGAAATTAACACAGCGGTATCCTGGTGAAGGAGAGCTATACTCAGAGAGGGGTGTTTAACCACTGGCAGCCAGAAAAGCCGTGGTGAGAGATTAATGAACTGTGCAGTGATGGAGCTCAGAGTCGTGCTGTTGATGGGGCTCAACAAGTCTCTGTTTGGGGCTAATGATTCAGCGAAGACACTGCACACACTATGGTAGCGCTTTCCTCCGCTGCCGAGCTTGAACGCACATTTCGGCATAAAATTAAGGGCAGTTAGACATGGATAAACCTAATCGCTGCCTGTTGCCATGTAATTACTTTTCATAACACTGTTCATTATATGCTAGAGCGTAATGCTATTCAGTATATTCATTGCCTTTTGTTGTGGTTGTTTGGTTAAATCTGTGTAAATATGTGTAGTTCCTATCGACATGTCGAAGTTGGTCCCGTGTTTAATATGTATGAGGGAGGGAGAAATGAATTCGATCGAGTGTGCAGAATCAAAGTGACTTGCGAACTGACTCAGTGTCGGTGCGTGATGGTTTGACTCTCCTGCAGCGCTTGCCTTTAGGTATTCACAAGTGACAGGCTTTCTTTTCATTGGGTATCATGAGGCATTTGGTAAAGTCTAGTCTGTCTAGAGTATATCCTTAAAGTGGTCATTACAGCATTTAACTTGAAGCCGAGGAAGAAGCTGCTTGGGAGAAAAAGCGCTATTAGATATTTGCAGCTGATGGAAGGACTTTTCATGCTTCATGTTTTTGGAGCAGTGAGATGGTATTTGCAGTCGGATTAAGGAGGTTTGAGGAATAGCAGTTTAAATGTTATCTCACACATGCAGCATGCATGTTATGCGTTAGCTCTAGTGATTCCTCCTACTTTTTCCTACTGAACGGCTTTGAAAAGTTGTGAATTTCGATGGCCGGAGGGAGACTGAAAAGATGCCCAGAGTATTAAGAGAGGACAGGTCATCACTAGACCGGAGGCAATGTAAAAGTGTGCCATCAGATGGCAATGATGTGTCTCTCTGTGAGTTCATGTAAACTACAAATCAACAGCTTTCCACTCAATGAAAGGCTGTCAGAACCATGTGGTGGCAAGCTGCTTCTCCTGCCGCCTTGAATTGCATCAGAAGGCTATTAGAAGCGTGTTTGTGGCTTATATCTTTTAGAATATATACACGATTTTAACAACGTTTAACAAAGAATAATAGAATCATTTATTATTCTTGTCATTTTATTATGCATTATTGGAAAGTACAATATCGAAGGACTTTAACTATTATTTTATAAGATAAGGAAAATATACATTTAGCAAAAAACATGATAACCTCAACTAGTATGTAAAGCTTATTTTAAGTAAGAATGTACACATATGACTGTACATGGATTATTGCATTAATGGTTGTACTTTGTAAATATCACTAATCTTTTTACTGCACTAATATAGCTGTAACCCTGCTTTGTGTTTCTATTCACAGATTGGAGACAGGGATCATGAAGAAAACAATCTTTTCAGGACAATACTGCATGCACAAATGTGGCTAAATAAAATGTATTTACGTATTATAGTGTGCAGCATATAGCCTGCATATATTGTGCTGGAAATGAGTCAGCAGTAAGTACCTAAAGTGATCTCTTTTACGAGCATCCTTAAATCGTGACGAATGTTTAGGGAGAGTGCATGACCGGGTTAATTTAAGTTATTGAGCGTAACGCTCTTCAGAGGGGCGATGGGGGCAGACTTTTGTGCTGATGTCGGAGTGAAGGCTGCAGAGCGTTTTTCGGTGATGCTGCCGCCGGGTCCCTTCCTTAAGTTCGTTTCCAAGGAGGAGAGACGCCTCGCGCCAGGACTCCGCCCCCTTCTCCTGAATGCGCGAGCAGCTGCTTTCAAACCCAACTGCTCAATTCCATTCATCCTCGAGAGGGAACAAAAAAGTGGCTATTTATTAGAATACTTGTTTTGTATTGTTCCGCGTCACACAAAAGGGGCTTTATTATGTAAGAAGGAACCCTTTCGCCGGGAGAAACAATAACTTGAAATTGTCTTTAGAGTCTATAATAAATTTCATTTTCTTGTCTCTCTCCTCAGTGTGTAGTGAGTGGTGGGACTGGGAGCTGGGTATGGCTGGCCTTGGCACACTAAGTGTAGATTTTTTTTAGGAAGGATGGCGGTCTCGCGAGTGGCTTTGGCTGGGTTAGGACAGCGATAGAACCGGTGAGGACGATTTTACATCACTGCAGATGAAGGACAGTGCAACGTAAGTTTATATAGCTTTAAAAGCAAGGCTTAGATGGATATGCATTCTCTTCTGGGGAAAGTCTGACTTTTGGATATTTTAACAAATCGAAAATGAATGTTATCGAAACGTGATGTACTGAGACAATGATGTCGCCTGACTAACTGGTTATTAGTAGGATACAAGTTCGGTGCTTAAGTAACTGCGCCATAAAGCCTGCTAACAGAAAGCTGGGATCAGTTTTACTGAGCTACTTGATCGCATGATTTGCTGTCTGTAAATCGGATAAGAGGCATTTGTGCGATTTTTCCCCCCACAAATACGATCCGGAGGTGTTTTTCAGTCTACCGGCCGGTCCAGTGTCGGCAAAGTCGCATTTTACCGGAACACTTACAAATATATACCTAAACTCTATAGCACGCGCTCGTGTTTACAGCATTAGCTGGAGCAATTCATGATGGAAATCAGCCAGTTTGGACCGCTAAGCTTTTTCTTTTTACATTTGCAGCTCTAAAAGACAACCTGTAGGCTAAGGGTAAAGCATCTAAATGCTCCGTAAATGTGTGTTTTTATTTTAAGTTTAAGTTTAAATTCAGTTCGAACAAATTCAATTCGAAATAAACATCTGTAGCCCTGTTAAAATGTGCGAGCCAGTGTTTGTTCATGTGTGTATATAATACTGATTAAACTGGTCTCGGTTTTAGTTCCCTGCAAAAATAAAAACTTAGGTCTTGTGACTTACAGGGAAATAACTTTTGGTTGGGGTTTTGATCAACAGATTGTCACTGTCGTTTGTTTAACAGGTTATCATTTTCAAGCGTCTTACCACAGCCCTTGTTAAGTCCAGAAAATAAGCCACACAACGGATTTCTACAAATTAGGTTAAACAAGGCTACAGCAACAAACAAGTTTAGCACGCTTTAATTTTGTACTGAAACACTTTTATGATAATGAACAGTTTTACACACTGAAAGCTCATATATAGGAAAGATCTGGACTAGAAATATTAAAAAAAAATTGTTTATTAAATTAGATCATTTTAATAATACATTTCCATTTCGCTTATTGATTTTTTATTTTTTTTGGTATCATGACTTACATAGGGCAGGTTATTCCCGTCCCATTGTTTCATCCCTCATCCCCTTAATAATGTTTCGTGAACTGGACGATCGCAAACACCTGTGACAACTGTTGAAATGTCACTTCATTTTTACTCTTAGGCCTGTTTCGTTTTTATTTTTTGCCAAATAAAACGGACAACTCTGTCATTTTCTGACTACCATCGTACGTGTTTTTGGATAGCTGCTGTAACCCCAGCTTTCGCACGTGCGCTAACAGTGCCCTATTGCCCCCAGCGCGCGCGAAACAAAGACTCTGTGAAGAGCGCGACACTGGAGCAAAATGAGAACTGACAAGGTACGCTGTTCCAGGAGGCTCACAATCTAATCCGAACGACAATTAAACGTATTAAGTAACATAAAAAAGACTTTTATTAAATCTGCCTAATCTTTACCAGAAAACTAACAAAACATACTAAATGATCATGGTAAAATTAAATTCAAATGTACATTTTAAGGAGAGATGGTATGGCATATTTTTGTAGTTTAAATTAAAAACGGTGGAATTAGGCTACTAGGCTACTAATATAGGTAATACTAACATAGTTATTTTATTGTTATTGTTTATATGTTATTGCTCATAGTACTGGTGGAGCTTGCTTTGGTGAGGGAAACCAAATACATTGTAAAACTTTTCTTATTTATTGATTTGCCATGATAATTATTTTTAAAACAATTATTGCAAAATATAAAGTAGATAACCAAAAAAATATTATTTTATCAACATAAATTCAGTGTCTAGACACCATGA
>JAUMHI010000048.1:11392706-11411361 GCA_032359435.1 Enteromius unitaeniatus | reverse complement strand
TTCCTATATATAATCAAGTTATATATCGTATTCGTCTTGTAATCAAACTTGATGGCAAGGTAATAGTTTTGCGGTCCAGGGCAAGAATAATTGTCTCGTGTTTCATGAAAAGGTGTGCATGCGATTGTCTCACGCTATACAATTATAATCGCTCTAGTTAAAGCAAAAATACAGTCTGATTTTCATTTTTTAATTGCCATGTTGTCTTTTATTTCCAGGTAACTTTAAAGTTTCCCATATATGTGCCAATTTACAGTCGTCTTATTTACGCGTTACAAAATCTTAGCAGTGCACCACCAGACGGCAGTGTCCTCGATTTAGGAACCTCTACTTAAAATCATGTTGTTTACCTCTTAAAATATAGTGGTTTTCATGTTGTCTCACTTAAAGAATAACAAGCCTAATTATAAAGGTCTTAGTGGCAAATTGTGTGTGTTGATTATGTTTGGAACAAATATGTAGCCTAACCGCATGCAAAGTGAAAAGACGGTCGTTTTATCCTATTTCAGAACGTGCACTTCTGGAAAGAAAATCTTTTCGACTGATTTTTTTCCATGCCAGTTTTATACTTAGACACTCAGCATGCAGTGAACCGTATCAAAATAGCTGACAAGTAGTTGGCTACCCTTTACACGTAAAGATTTGGCAAGACGTCACGAGGGAAGCATCGGAGTTATTACAGTTATTATAAAGAATTAGATCGTATCTTGTAATGCCATCTAAATGGATAAAATCTACCATTTTTCCTCTTGTTCATTTATTGCAACCATTGAAGAGGCTCAAACTGCTACCTCAGTATTTACTCTACTTTGGAGGGGGCGGTGTTGACCCTCCGTGCACCCCGCCTACTAGTTCTTTCCTCGTTGTCGACGTCACTCGACCGAACTCCATGCAAATCGCTCCTCGCTGGAACGCCATTGGCCGCTCGCTCATTTTAATCGCTGTCAAAACGCATCATATGGCCGCCGCTTTAACTAACTCTTCAACTCCACTAGGAAAAGTAACTCAAATGCACGTTCAATTATTGTGGATGTGAAACGGCAGTCGGAGACCACACTAAACAGGCTAGAGGAGCAAAAAGAGACCCTGAGACTAACAGCGAGCGTTTAGGAATAAGCTCAATTCCACACTTCACCGGAGCTCCACGGGCTGGTGAGGCACCTGCTTCTAGCGCGGACTACACAGCGCCGAAAGTTCATGCTTTTTCTCTGCTAGCTGAGAACTTCTAAGCCACTTGAATGTATAGCATGATGATGGAAACGGACCTTCATTCCCCGGGACCCCAAACCAACACGACGGGGCAAACGGGTCCAAACTCGGGGAGCAAAGCCAACCAAGACCGTGTAAAGAGACCCATGAACGCTTTTATGGTCTGGTCCCGGGGCCAGCGGCGAAAAATGGCTCAGGAGAACCCCAAAATGCACAACTCTGAAATTAGCAAAAGACTCGGTGCTGAGTGGAAGGTGATGTCAGAGGCTGAAAAGCGGCCCTTTATTGATGAGGCGAAGAGGTTGCGTGCCATGCACATGAAGGAGCATCCGGATTACAAATACAGACCGAGGCGCAAAACCAAGACCCTGCTTAAAAAGGACAAGTACTCTTTGGCTGGCGGCTTGCTCGGCGGCGCGGGTGGCGGGGTCGGGATGAGTCCTGCAGGGGTCGGCCAGAGGTTGGAGAGTCCTGGGGGTCACGGAGGCTCGGCCGGGGCTGGCTACGCGCACATGAACGGCTGGGCGAACGGCACTTACTCGGGACAGGTGGCCGCGGCGGCGGCGGCGGCTGCGATGATGCAGGAGGCGCAGCTCGCCTACAGCCAGCACCCGGGCAGTGGCTCTCACCATCACCACGCTCATCACCATCACCCACACAACCCTCAGCCCATGCACCGCTACGATATGACTGCTCTCCAGTACAGCCCCATCTCGAACTCCCAGAGCTACATGAGTGCTTCTCCATCCGGCTACGGTGGGATTTCATACACGCAGCATCAAAACTCCAGCGTCGCTTCTTCTGCCGCCATCGGTACGCTGAGCTCGCTCGTCAAGTCCGAACCCAATATAAGCCCTCCGGTCACCACACACTCCCGAGGCCCCTGCCCCGGAGACTTGAGAGAGATGATTAGCATGTATTTACCGACCGGCGAGTCCGGGGATCCGTCTGTGCAGAGCAGACTGCATGCCTTACCGCAGCACTATCAGAGCACAACCGCCGGAGTAAACGGAACTGTCCCATTGACGCATATTTGAAAGAGCTGATGGAAAGCGATGGGTAACGCGCATTCAGAAACACTCCACCAAAAATATTTACCTCTTTTTTTAGATTGTCATTGAACTACTTTTGTACAGAATGTTTTATGATGTTCTTGTAAATTAAAGGTAAATATTGTTTCGATTGCAGTCCGGAGAGAAACTGAGATCTTATCAAAAGCATCACTTTCAGTGAGACATTGTTTAAATATGACGTCTTTAAAAATGATTCTGACAGCGTTTCTGGCCACGCCAAGAAATATGCGACACACTGTTATTCTTTTAATATTTAAGTTTCTGTGCAAATTGACTTTTGAGTTGATAATAACAAAAGTCTAGCGTGAATAACTCAATGAAATGTTTTTGAGAGCCCATAAAGAGTTTCCTGCTTATTACATTTACCAAAACGTTTGTACACGTGAATTAATGTACATTTAATGGATTTATGTTGTAATATTCCTTGTAAATTGTGAATAAGTTTTAATATTTCAAAAGACTGGCACGTCACTGCTGCTGTAAATAATTTATGACATGCATTCCTGCCAGTTCTAATCTTAACCTTGCGTTGATTCATGGTCTAAATAAAATTGGAGAAAAAGTTACTCTGCTCTAAATTGGTGTTAGTTTTGTTACCCTAATTCATCAGACTTGCTCATTTAATGTGTTTGATTTACCACACTATCTAGTGGACACTTTCCCGTTGATTGGGGACGAAATAGCCACTCAGTCGGAAGATGTTACTATTGCTTTATTTGATTTTTATGTGTATTTTACCAGCTTCAACGTGCTGCTAATGAGATCTTTGAAAGCATCAAAATAGGCTAAATGTATTTTTGAATAGGCCACACTTTATCTTACGCGTAAGGAACTTGAATATATATATATATTAGATAGGGGGGAAATTATATAGACCTAGGCTATAGACATTTAATGTTGTTTTTAAATGTAAGTTTTAAAATGTGTGTGACATTTTTTGATGTCATACTTTTGTCATTAGTTCACGCGCAATTGCCTTCTGTTATTCACCCGCCTGCTTAGGTAAATTAATATTTAATTCAAAATACATAGTTTTATTATTATACTGTTATATAGAGCTATTATATTCCAATAATAAAATAAGATAAGGTACCTGAAAAATGCTAAACCCCTTGCAAAATTACTGTTTTGTTACTAAGACTTAAGATCTATGTTTGTAATCGAATTGTTTGTATACTTAAATAATTAGGATGTAGCTCTGTACTAAGTTCATCGTTGATTTTTTTTTTTTCCACTGTAGACTTCGATTGCTATCTAAGGTGTATAATCTTGAGTACTTGAAGCATGAAAACAAGCTATCATTATGTGTATCATTTAGGCAAGGGCTCGACAAATTGCTTCACCTTTCGTGCAATGAAATTGGGTGAGCTGTCACTTCGTCGATCAAAAAAATATTAACAATTATTCCTTTCTTTTTTTGCAACCATAAGAGCTATAATTTTTCTAGTAATAAATCAGTTGTGTTTGTGTAAAAATGATTTAGAAAGTCAGATTTGTTGTTAAACAGTACACATGCATGTTTAAAAACAACGTATGTAACGATTTTTATAACTCGAGATGCTGTTATGAAGAGACAATCTTTTAAAAGTAGATTTCATACAAATTACATAACATACGTCTGAGTGGGCCCACCGGTTCATGAAAACTATACATTTCTGCAGCACTGCATTAACGCCGTCTGTAAAGTGGAATCGTGTTCATTTCGTGTTTGTTTTGTTTTCGTTATTCTTGATTCCCTGCATAGGATGAGTTCAATCGCTAAATCTCTGTGCTTGAACGCAATGAGACCGTTACCGAGATGAACCAGACGCTGACCTCAGGGACATAAAGTCAAAGGTTATTACAATTACCTGCTGTCTCCCAGGGGCTAGTTTAGCAACAAGTGTCAGAAGTACAAAGCCCCAACATACTTACGTCCTTTTTCTGTTTGGCATGCACATGTGAGGCCTTCCAGTCTGCAAGTGCCACTTTACACACTTGAAATATGAAGCAGAACAGGATCAGGAGTGTTATAACTGTACATCAGAAACCGAACGATCTTGGTGCAGCATGGCCATACATTATTTTGTTCTAAATTTATAATGTAGTTATAATATATAATTGTTTTCTTCTTCATGATCTTAATTTAAACTGTGTATAATTCTAAAAGCACACTTTACTTTCCCCTCCACTATTGACACTACACGAGAAGGTCCACTCAGAAGCCATTTGTATTTATCTGAAGATGAAAAACTACACGGATTAGCCCCGAAAATAGAGGCGGAGAACCAAGTCACGGCACTTGCCAGGTTAAAGAGAAGCGTTCTGGTAAATTTAACCAAAATAATTTACTACCCCGCCAAAAGAGGGGAAGGCACGCGGGGTGGGATGGGTGAAAAGGATGGGATGGAGTGCGAGGTGGGAGGGGTGGCGGTGGATTCGGACCAATAAATCGTCTCAACGTGCGATACCCTTATCTTGTAGCCACCGATATATTCTGTGCTGGGAAGCCATCAACACTGCTGGCTCGTACGAAAACTCCCGATCTCTCGCACTCGCTGTCCTAAATGGGGATAATTAGCATCACTTTATCACGCCTCTGCATATTTTCTCCCTTCTCCAAAAAACCCGGTACGCTGCTATTGGTCGCTGCTCTGTCACAGAAGATTACGGAGACAGATTGCACGGAACGAATGTGCTGAACGAGATTAGGGAGGAATAGAAATAGCAACTGGGCCAATAAATTCCTCGCGAGGGCCTTATCGTGCAATTACACGTTGACATGTTTAACAATCTTGCTGCCTCTTAATCCTGCGCCCTTCCAAGAGGCGAGATGCTGCGCCGTAATTTCTGCAGCCTGCGATTCCGGAGCAGTAATTTAAGCATGTATGCACATCGCCACGAAAAAGCAACTTTGTTCCAACTTTTATTTACCGAAATGTTGCTGTCTTTCAGCTAATTATAAATTATTTGTTCCCTGCCGTGACCAACAGCCTCTTTTAACCGCGGCAGACACAGACCAGGGGCCCGGGTATTGTCGCATGTAAATCAGCCCCATAAGTTTCAGTACGATTTTTGTCTGAATTGCGTCATTATTGCTCGGAAGCGCAAACAGTAGGATAATTCAGTGGACTAATTTAGTGATGCACCCATGGGATTGCTTTTCACAGATTTTCTCGTGTTGTTGTGCATCGCTGAGAATCCAATTACCATTATAAAACGAGCGCTGTTCAGAAAGTCTAGACTGCTTTATCTAAGAAAAAACGCTAGCTGACCGATGCGAGGCTATATATGAATTTTCAAGGCGCGTATGAAGCAAACTGCTTGTTTAATAAACTAGCCTTCCGTACCTTAACTGTCTGTTTTGTCTCTCTCTCTCTCAGTCTTTCTCTCGCCCTCGTGTTCGGCAGAGAGGTCTGTGTAAGGATGATTGTGAGAGACTCTGCTGGAATTTGGCAGGCCCGCTGCTTGGAGAGGCGCCCCACGCTGTGACTCCCATTCAGCGGTCCAGCGCGCTGTGAGGTTGGGAAGTTTCACTGAGCCGTGCACTCAATGGCTCCACAAAGCTGATTACAAGCCCCAGCGAATTCCTGAAGGGACCGGGCAGCCACGCAGGTGTGCGGGAAACCGGGGCAACCCTTCAGAGTTATAGTGACAGAGCAAGACAAGCCGGGAGACCACACAAAAAGCAAAGCGTCCCGCGAAGCGGCCAGGGATTTGGTGGGAAAAGAACACCTTAAATGTCCTCTCCCTTGTGAGCGAAAAGGGAAGGGAGAAGAAACTTTCCGAAGGCCTATTAAAACGATGCCCAGTCTCATCAGGACAGTGAACTGAAATGCCTGAAGCCACTCTTAGCGTCGGAAACGCGTTTCTGTTTTTATGTTGACCATACGCTATCTGAATAATCCAGTGTCTAGTGGCTCGCGTAAAATGGGGTTCGGGGTTAACGACGATTCATAAAGCGTAAAGGCCGGCTCTCCCTCACCGTGCCCAATTCATTTCTCTGGTGCGAAAAATCTACATCAATGAAGCAGACAGCGTATTTAATTAGAGCGGAGTCTAACTATCAATTACTCAGGAAAAACACAGGATCCCCAAGGACCGGTAATCAGCGCGCCAACAGTCGGCCGTGCGCTCATTACAGCAAAGCGACAGGCGGGAATAATAATCAGGGCGCGGCAACGCATCTGCCTACAGTATTACCACTGCTTCCTGTGGCCTCTCACAAGTTTAAGAACTGCGAGTTTTTGCTCACTTTGCCCCACTTGTGGGAACGATATCACACGTTTGAATGGTTTTGCTTGCTGCGTAAAATGAGGCCCAGTGTCATTTCGCTTTTACTCCATATCCACTTGTTCGCTTTACATAACATTGGATCAAAAAAGTTTGTAACAATTTTTATCTCGCGCATTCCACGCAAATTTGTCACACTGAAGTATACTTGGTTGGTGTTCATTTTTGTTAGCATGCAGGAAGCTGAAAATGCTATTTTATAGGACTGAGTGGAGAGAGTAGTATTGAGTTAATTTGAGTGTTTTCGAGCAATATGAAACAAATGGGCGGCTTGTCAGTGTTTATTGCTCTATTGGAATCTAAGAAGAGGTTCTGTCATGTTGAAGTTTTAGCTGAAGAGGAGCTTGAGTTCAGGTTAAGAGCCGGTGCGTGAAATGATGCTCAACGATAAATGGCTGTATAAATGTCAGCTCAGTGACCAGTCCCGTCTTACGTCCTGACAAAATCGCATGCAACTACATTTATTGTATTAATGTGTGGTAATGAACTAGTTGGTAAAACAATAACAACTTAAAAATAATAATTATAAATGGTTAAAACCACTGGCCACAATTAAACTATGAAAGTAATATAATTACTTATCAAATGGAAAATTTGGAATGAGGAATCAAAATACCGTGCACATATGATAAGTCTATGTGTTCTGCCAATACTTCATCAGTTTGAGTGAGGGCTCAGTCTTACTTTATGCGGCTAATTTAATCCTCCGTAGAGTCAACAAGGGCTAATTGAGATCAGCGGGGCGCAAACATCCATTCACAATCAGTTTCTCCCGTGCCCCGGATTGTCCCGTTAAGCCGTTTTGCGTGGGTTTTGGGACTCGGAAGTAACTATAATGTGGCAGTCTATAGATCAAGACTATGTTGGCTTTGATTCCTGAATTATACAAATGGCAAAGGTCTCTGAGATTTAGGCATGTTTCAGTTCCCATGCTTAGCCTTATAAATATGCTATAAATCTATTCCAGTCTTGGCCTCACCTGTGTCCTGTCACCCCTGCTGTCCTCATGTGATTAGAGGACAAAAGCACTTACCCGGCCCGGCTATGGTAGTCAATCAACCACAACGGACTATGCTAATTGAGGGGAAAGGCGAGAGGAAGACGAACAGTGATCCCAATTGTTCGGCGAATTTCACAGCTCAGCGCAGCTGCAATGCTACTGTTCTCTCCCAATGCGCTCTTCCTTCACTTCCAACACCACGCTACTGTAAGCCGAAGTCTGTGCGAACAGGAAGGGAATTTGAAATAGTCGCGATTTTCCCTTGAAAGTTAACAGTTTAAAACCCATATAGTCTACAGCTGAAGAGATAAATCAGACTTGCTCTGAAGTTTTTGAGGAGCTGTCCGGGTCCTGAAATGAACGCGACTCAAACACACATGCGCGCACGGTCTCTATGGGCTACTGCACAAGCGACAGATCTTCAAATAAATCGAAGTTAATACGTTTATTAGTAGCCTACTTAATAGTAATGCGTTTTCTTTTTCTTTCAGCTTCTTTATACATCGATTAGCCTCGCCTCTGCACATGACTCTCGCGTGAGTTGTTTGAATTGATGGTCAAAGTTAGCGCCTCGGGTTTTTGGACAAATCCAATAAAGAATATGAATGTTAGTCCTGCCTGTCATAGCGAATGAAGATTTGAACACAAAGTAATAAGCATATCACTTGGTGAATACTAGGTATTTTAGCACAAAGGCAGACTTGAATTCGTTTATGCAGACATAAAGATTTTGAGTAGTTATTTGAAAAATCAATTTTCTGTGCCATTTTACAAGCCTAGTTACTTGGTACTGATCAGCCTTTGTTTTTGTTTGGCTCTCTCCCATTTTTCCGTCTGAGATCAAATATGCGCCTAGAAAACATCTTGTGGCAAATATACAAAAAGAATGGCAACTTTAACTGTAAATTACTTTTTTCTCGCATCTAGTTTGACCCATCTCACAAGGTGCCCTTCCTCTCAGCAGGGTTCAGAAAATAGGCCTGAGAATTGTTTGTGTTTTACCGCTGCTGGAGTCCCACTGTGCTTCTGTATTTTGTGATGGGATAAACTTTGACTGTGTCTGATTGTGTTGCTTTTACATCTGAAATAGGGAGAGAGAGAGACAGAAAGAAACAACAATAAAAGAAGTTGATGTTTATGGATTGGTCATTGATTTTGTTGCTCTTGGCTGTATGGGCCCCTTTTTTTAAATAAAGACAGGCAAGGATATGGAAGCGTGTACAGCAGCGCGGGCTAAAGCTGTAGAAGTGGATGGAGTCCTCGTGGACATTCGGTGATAAGTACCTGCCCTGAGGACTGCGTGACGGATTGGGGGCAGCGGGGTTAGGGGTGATAATGACACACCCCACTGAGTGTTATTACTTAAAGACTGTGCTGGGCTGAAATGACATTGTAATGGGATGGGGCTTTTTGCCACGTTTTCACTGCATTGGGTGCTCTAGCTCAGCAACTTACTTCCCGCTTCTGTGTCCTCTTTTGTCTGCTGTATAACTGCTGCCCCCCCATCTATTTCCCGGTCCTTCCTGCTCTCACACTTGCCTATTCTTTCTAGTGTCTGCTTACATGCATTACAGAAACTCACTTTTATGCATGCATAGGTTCCTGGCAGAGTACGCCGAAATTTGGTGCATAATTGTTTTTGTTCTTCCTCTAACACTGAAAAAGCTTATGTGTGTCTGTACTAGCTTCAGTGCACCTTACTACTGAACACATGGCCTGTCTGGCTCAGATCAAGACTGGGGCTCTACAACCAGCTTTAATGAGATCCCCGCAGCACGACTCAGGCACATGTACTCAAGTTTGATGGTAAACTAACACACAGATATCTTTTCTGCTCAAATAATTTACCAAAATAATTTCTTTTTTGTTTTGCGGCATATTGCGCTTAATGTTAGGGATACAACTGTTATCAATACATGCTGCGTATATGAATAGACAACCCTATAAACGTATAGATTGTATTGTTTTAAAGCGTCTACGGTTAGTTTGTGGTCTGCAGTGACAAGCCCCTGGTGTGAGTAAGGCACTTATATTGTGAGTAATAAGCAGCTTTCCCTCTAATTGTTTTAGCACTCACTTATAGATGGACTTCCTGTGTTCATGTACAAAGGTTTTTTAGCCCTAGGGGTTACTTTCCTTAAATACTTAAAAATGCATTTAGATTGAGTTCAGTCTTCAGGTCAGTCAGAATGACCAGCCACCTTTCAGTGTGTATACAGTGCCCTCCACTAATAATAGCACCCATGGTAAATCTGAGCAAAGGTGGCTATAAAAATAAATCTGCATTTATTTATCATTTTGATCTTTCATTCAAAAAATTCACAAAATTCGAACCTATTATTAAATTAAAACATTTGAAAGTGGAGAGAAAAACTTATGCACGTTGCCTACAATTATTTGCACCCCTGGAATCAATCTTAAGTATATTACCATTTATATTAAATTTTTTGTAACATACCATGGAGACCATATTGGAGCATATGCATATATATATAGTAAGTAGTGACTATTTGAAGTGCATCAAAACAACAAAATTGTCCTAAGACAAGAACGCATTTTGGTTTTAGGACAACTTTGATAAGGTTCTGATCCACTTCAAATGTTGACTATAATGCTTTGACTTGGTTCTTTCCTATTCAATGGGCGATGGTGACACCAGAAATATTCTTAATTCTGCTTAGCTATAAATACATAATAGACACATTACACACTGCACCTGACAACATACAGTTTGAAATATTGTATTTTATGAAAGAATGTTTTTCATATTTAATTTAATTATTATTAATAATGAATAAACATGGGAGCTCAAATGTGTGACTATATTTACATATTTGATACTCTATTACTATATTTGATGCTAAATTAAATGTCTATATAGGTGTGTTTGTAAACAATATTTAGAATTTGTATGATAATTTAAAACATAAAAAAAAGTCTGAACAGGATTTAAAACATCTGGAGTGATCATATTATATTAGAATTAACACAGGATAATCTGGAATTTAATCATCTGGCAGTAATAAATAAAATCCAGTTTGTGCATGGACACTGTTTTTTTGACTCCTATGGACTTTCCAGTGGATGACTTTTATCTTTCCCTCCATGCACTCTTTTTAAATTACTTACTAGTAATAATAATTAATCTTCATTACATTCAGTCAGTCAGTACTCTCTTCACACACAAACATGCATTGAGGCCAAACTTCCAGTAAAAGTGTGAGCTGCGTAGTTTGAGCTATTACTGCGGTGATTCATGCACACGCTGGTCTCTGTTTCAGTCAGCTCCTTGTGAGTATGTGTATTACTCTGGCCCTGCACCTCTAATGTGTTTGCTGAAAGAAAAAGAAAAAAAAGAGTAATGCAGTTTCTGTCAAGATGAAACCTTAAACACAATGATGAGTTTATGGCTGATGGACTTAATACGCTGAGCAGCAGAGCTGTTATAAACGGCTGTGGTTCCTCTGTTTCTAATGTAGCAGTATTTCTCTGCAGGGCTGACGAAAAGCTCTTATTTCTCTCTTGAGGCTCAGAGCCAATACCTGAGACCTCTGCCAAAAAAGCCAATCCTTTTACACTGTTAGGCGAGAAATCTTTTAGTGTACGCAATACACAAAATCCATAGGCATTTTGTCTCTCTCAATCAAAAACATGGGCAAACATGCACTCTCATACACAGTTTGGTGATTATTTTAAGTAGTGGAGATTAGGTTAATGAGGGGTTAGGGGGTTACCATAAGAAACAACGACTTGGTTTCTTCTGGATGTCACTGATAGCTCTTACTGCAGCTGACCTTTGACACCCCTTACAGTGAGTGATCAACAGACTCAGCCATTTAGATGGACTAGATTACAATATCAATGTGATGGACACAGGATCCGTTTTACAAGGGTCACTGAAATATAACTTTCAATGATAACCAAAATTGCAGCTAAAGAGGATCCATTTGTAACAATGACTTTACATACTGGCACATTCAACTGCCTTTAAAATTGTGTTCAGGTTGAATCAAAACAGTTTCTCATCGTTTTATCTAATTACTAGTTTATTTTTAGGCGTGTTGTTTTAGATTTGCTCACCGAAAGCTGAAATGCCACACAAGACTAAATTAGCCTGCATTGACCCACCTCAGCCCTTAGTATAAGAGTTGTAATTGCTTTATACATGTTTTTATACAACATCTGAAAAGCATGAAACAGTAAGTGTAAAGACATAAATGGCGCTTCAGAAGTGCTTCTGTGACACCTGTGTAGTGCAAATTTGATGAATTTCGCCTGAAGGGGTTTTTCAGCTCATGAGTAAATTTAAGTCTGTGGTTAACATAATATGACATTACTTTGACATTTTGCTCTGAGCCATAAACAGCACACACTCATACTCCTAATGTTTTTATAGTTACTTACTAAAGTTTTCATACATTTTTCAAATGTCATGTCTTTGGTAAGGGTGTGTGTAAATTGTGTTTTAGATTAAAACATCATGTATTGTCTAGTGAAGTTTACCATAGGCTTTATTTTACTTATGAACCTCATTATGCCAATAGGGATATCTACAGGAAACCAGTAGTGAATCAGTCTTGAGTTTTGATGTTATTAATAATTATAATTTGTATTTTTTTAAGTAATGGTTTTATCGTACTATTTTTAAAAAAGCAATATTTTGCTGTAATGGAAAAGCTGAATTTTCAGCATCATTACTCTAGTCCTTAGCATCACATGACCCTTCAGAATCATCCGGGTGATTTGGTGACATTAAAGACAATGTTGGCAAAAATTCTATTACAAATGTTGTTTTTTTTTATCAAAGATTTTGAAGAAAAAACATTACGGTTTTCATGAAAATATTAAAGGAAACAAACTGTCTACCAACAAACAAAGATGGAAAAATTCCAGATTCCTGAATTTAGCACCTCACTTTTTTTTTACCCCTACAGGCACAGATGAAGTCATAGATTCTTTTATCTATCTCTTTTTCCTCCACCCTTTTCTCGCTCCCCAAAGTTTAACGATAAGAGCTGAATCGAGTATTACAGGCCACAAGTAAAACTTTAACAGACTTCATGAGATAACCTTGAGCATATGGATCGATTAACGAGACTTTAGAATATCTCTCAATACCGTACAGCTC
The DNA here is from genome assembly GCA_032359435.1 of Enteromius unitaeniatus. NCBI lineage: Eukaryota > Metazoa > Chordata > Actinopteri > Cypriniformes > Cyprinidae > Enteromius > Enteromius unitaeniatus. The sequence goes on along the minus strand of JAUMHI010000048.1, from coordinate 11,398,679 downwards.
TATAACAGGACATAAATGCCAAAGCACATAAAAATAAACCTCAATTTGCCAAACAACTTGCTATGAAAATCAATCAGTTCATACATTAACATAATTAATGGAATACACGTTATGTGACTTTTCATGTCTCACTACTCTGACCCACCGTTCTAAAGGTGACTCCTCATATAAAGGGCGGCTGTGAGCGTGAATGCGACCGCGCTGAGATCGTGTCAGGTCCGTACAAGTTTTCGAAGTCTTCTGGATCCTGTGTGAGTTGAAAAGAGTAGATCAATTTCTAATAAACTTCTTCAATAGGCCAATTTTGCCTTTCACTGACTGCTTTGAAAGGCTCCAGTTTGCATTTAGAGAAAGAGATGGAGAGTGAAGGATGATTACTGAGGAGTACAGTATGCCACTGAAGGTCATCACTCAAGGATAATGAGTGAATGTATTGAAACCACACCTGGATAATGTATTGTGAAACTATGAAACTACAACGATAATGTATTAAAACTACACCTGTTCCCACCGTCTCCTTTTCCAACCCAGTCTACATGAGTGAAAGTTCACTAAATCACATTGATCTCAAAACAACACGACTGATTGATTGTTGCATTTCAGGGTATGAAAAAGTCCCAAAGCTAAGACAAAAAGTTATATGGGTGTAGAAAATTAGAGAAAAAAATGAGAGAAATTTAGATTGATATATAGATGGGAAGGTTATTAAGCTGCATTTGATCACATTAAAATGCCTCATGTTATTTATTGGTACAACATTTGTAAACTCATTCATTTTTGAGGGCAATTGACTTCTCCATGTTTCCTGCAGCAGCATACTAGCAACAAAGATAAATAAATATAGTAAATAGTATTTTTGTCGTTGTTGTTTAGTTTAAAGCTTAATTGTTGGAAGAAACAATCAACCAAAAGAGTCCAGCATTGATGACTGTCATGTTTAAAAAAAAAGAAATTCCGCTGTCATAACTGATATGTTAAATGATAACTGGTCTATTTGTGTGTGCGAGCATGTGTCTGTTCAGAATCTTTATCTTTAATCATTCAGAATCTTTTAAATCAATTTTAATATGTGACCTGGACCTTAAAACCAGTGCAAAAGGGCAATATTCTGAAATTGAAATGTATATATCTGAAAGCTGAATAAACAAGCTTTACTTGGCCTGCTAGGGTGGAAAAAACAAAATATTGAGAAAATTGAAGTTGAAGAAATTGAATTGAAGCATTTGAAGTCCTTAGGAATGCATATTACTTGTCAAAAATTAATTATTGATATATGTACGGTAGGAAATTTACAAAAAGTAAATTCATGGTCCAGAGTCAAATATGCGGTTTAAAAAAAAACATAATTTTTTTTTTTTAATAAATGTCACTTTTGGTCAACATAAAAATAAAAAAATATATATAAATGTATATAGAGAGCTTGAGTGACCTGGTAGTGTATATATTTTTTTACATGACACAGAATTTTTTACATGACTTAAAATCTGCCTTACAATGTAAAACATGCACAAAAAAAGTGATTTGTAATGTGACGTCCATCAATGCTTGACACTTTTGGTGAACTAATGCAGAGAAATGTCTTATTTCCTCCTTGCATATTTCCTGATTTATTTTATGTAATCTGAGGTGAACGGCCATAATGGGATTAGAGGCGGTGCTGCTGAACCCAGCGCGGCCCTGCTACCAGCTCACTCAAGAGAAACACACAGTTATCACACAACAGCAGATTGTTTTGAACTACTTATGAAAAAACGGAGCATCTGAAGACAGAGGCACTCTTGCCAGCGTGAGCTGGTGTTAAGTGCATGGTTGTTCCCGTTGTTTTATTTAGCATCTGCAGAATTCCCAGCATAGTTAAGGTGCTTTGGAAAAGGATTAACTGTTGCTGGCACTGGCGAGCAAGCCTCGCAGATTTTCCCCTAGCAAGAAAGTACAAAGAAGAGGAGGGAGAGGGAGAGGGAAAAGAGGGAGAAAAGGCAAAGAGAAACCACAATAACAAGTTGTATAAACACGACCTGAGAGTGAGACACGAGTAAAAGTATATCTAAACAACAATTATCCCTGAAGGAGGAGGCTTTCACTTGCCTACTTACAGTGTCCTATTACATCAGATGCTTAATTTCAGTCTCTCTCTTCTACCTAATTTCCTCCACCTCTCACTCAGTGTCTTGTTTTTCTCTAAGCATTCACTCTGTAATGTCCAGCTGTTTTCTAATGGGTGTAATTAGAGAGGTACGGTATGTGAAAGGCTAAATCAAACGATGCACACTGATACATCAAAAGTGTCTTTCCCAAAACATATAGATCACTTGAGTTTTTTCTTGAGCGCTTCATTTAAATCACTCAGTATTCTCGACAGAATGTAAGCGAATAAAATACAATTGCATCTGAATGACTTAAAATATGAAGCATTTTATATTCACATCTTCACATGTAAGAAATATGAACTTGGCATCAGAAGCATTTTTCCTCACCCAGGAATGTCTGCAGACGATTAAGTATTTTAATAATTTCTCTGTGAATTCAATATGACCGTGAAGTATGCCTGGCATTATTGTGTCCGTGACATTGTGTCCGCATCCTGAGATTTGGATGAAGATGAATGTTTATAAAAATAAGCTAATCTAAATTGAGATATTTGCCAGGACACTTTGATATCTTTTCTACAACCTTCAAATGTGTTTCAAAAATATGCAAATATAAATGAAGTCAGCTAAATCAAAAACTGCCATATAGTAGGTTGGCAATGACCTTGATACAGGTAAAATAAATAGTGACATTTTTTAACCAATTTATTACATTTTCTAGAGACTGTTCTGTTGTGACAAATGATTTAGTCTGGGAAATTTGTAGCTGTATTCAAATGCTCTTCTGCTGTTCTTCTGGTTAGTGTCCTTGTTTCTGGAGCAGAGAAACCAGATCCGGCCTGTTCGTAGAACTGCAAACAAAAGCACTTGACTGACGGCCAGATTTCTTCTCGTGGCTGCGCTCGGGTTTCCACGCTCCCAGTATGACGCTTGAGAGACGGCAGGTAACGCAATCTCAGGTGTGCCCGGGGGCGTGGCTGGCCCTTTTCTCCTTCTTCACCTTGATCACCCGCAGCGCAGCGACAAACACGGCTCCGTTTCAACCACTTATCCTGCTCCGCTGAAATAATCATCTGATCAGCTTCCTTCTCGCTCTCCCTCTCTCGCTCCCTTCTCTGTTTCTCTCATTGGTTTCCACTCTTTATTGTATGGAAGTACAGGCTGTATTTTCACTCTTTGTCTGTAATTATTCTTTAGGCCCTAACTGTTTTTTTTTTTAACTCCTATATGCAAGGTGTATGATAGTAAAATGACACTTCTGGATGGTGTATGCTTACATTAGCATGTGGCCCTTTTGAAAGTTTGGAACGACATTGGGGCAATAGTACATTTTAAGAGTGTACCTACTATTAACCCCATGTTGTTCCAAATCCATTAAAACTTTTCTTAGTCTTCTGAGCACAATTTAATATATTTTGGATGAAATCTGGGAGACTTGTGACTTTCCCTTTGACTGCCAAGTAATGAACATTATCAAGGTCCAGAAAAGTATGAAAGAAATCATAAGAATAATTAATCTGCCATCAGTGACTTAACCATAAACCGTTATGAAGTGACAATAATACATTTTGTACAAAAATAAAATAAAATGTAACGACTTAGCATAGAACCATAGCGTAGAACGTACATCGTTTCTGTTTTGTGGGGGTAAGTGATTAAATTAATCATTTAGGGGCGAAGTAACTCTTTAAAGGTTTTAAATGTTTTCATAGAAGAACCACATAAGATAACGCTTTAGATTACAACCCGCAGTGTACCGCGTAATTACACTGAATTTATAGCGTACCTATTTTGTAACTATAGCGTACCTCCACAGTACCTACTGATATAAGGGAACAATATGCAACGTTTTCGGAATAAGGGGGTAATAACCTGCAAAGTTATACTGTAAGCATTTTAGAACTAAAGGGGGCAGATTCTGAAATTACGTGTTATGTATGACACACTTACCGAAAATATACAGCCGTACGTACGTGTAGGTAAACCGAAACAATGTGAAAAGTTTAGAGGGATAAGGAGGTAATGATTGGAAAATTAAAAGTTGTTACACTGTTAGTATATTTCATAAGTACAGTAAGGTGTAACTATTGTAAGATTACGTGGTATGCATGGCATACTGCTTTAGAATTTTGTAATAGCAAAATATACAATGCAGTATATTTTACACTATGTACTGGGCATTATTACACCATATCTCTTACATTACTAATCCAAATAGTAAACTGTAGATAATTTAGTAGTTATAGATAAAAACCTTTAAAGATAAAAAAAAAAATGTATTTATAAAATTTGACCAGTTTATACAATGTACTTGTGTCTCAGTGGCAATGGAGATTATGTGGAAATAATGTTTTAAATTTGTGCTATGATTGTACTGTCGGTACAGTGCAGTACAGTTGAAAATTAGATTACCTGTTTCCAGCTGCTCCCATGTTAAACATATAAATATAATATCATAATACACAACACATGTATATTTACTGTATCATTGATGCTTTTTGTAGTGCAGTTGGTGCATATGTGGTTTGAGGCGAATAGAATAAAATGCGAATAGAATAAAATGTACTACAACATTTTTCGCAAGCAAAAAAAAATCCTCTTGTTACGTGTAGTTACAGTGTAAGTGTGACATTAAACAATTTAAGTTGTTTCAAAGTTGTTAACCATTAACTGTATAACAGTTAAATTCACATTCATCTATACAAAGAACAGTAAAAACAAACACGCAAGCAAATCATGGTCTAAATGTATTTTAATAGTCATACTGTCAATTTTTTCTTTTAGCTGTGGGCAGAAGTCAGTGAATTTCTGAAGATCTTTTGCAAATACTTGCAAAGTTGTCCCTGCAGAATATAAGGAAGCAGAAATGTCCTCCCCTTCTAATGCTGTTTCACCTGTGACCACAATTAGAGAAAAGTGCATTGAAAAAAAAAAGAAATAAATACTTTTAAATGTTTGCATAATGTAAAGTGTTGTAGAAAGATTATATTTAACCTAATTAAAAAAAAAGACTTTTGTTCTGTAATACCATTAAAAAAATAAATAATCCTCTCGAAATTCGTTTTTTGCAAAATGTTCACAAAAAAGCTCTCTATAAAATAATAAATTTTTTTACATATAGTTTTGCTTTATTTGTTTACATTTTATGACAAACACAAATTTTCTGATAAGTTACTCACCCCTTTGTCATACATGATGTTCATGACTTTCTTAACCTTTTTTTTTTTTTGAGGAGACATTCCAGGATTTTTATCATACAGTGGATTTTTGGTCACCGGCGAATTAAAAATCCTGTTTCAAAGGGCTCTGCACGATAGAAGCCAAATTAGGGTCTTATAAAATGGGTGAGTAACGTATCAGAATTTTTTTTAATTTGTCTTAAAATTATGAGCAAATACAGTAAACTAAAACAATGTTAACTCAAATGTTTGTGGGTGGGGGACTTTTTTTAAATTCAGGTATTCCTAACTATGAAAATGCTAAATGTGCAACAGTGCTGAAGAGGTTAGAACCACAGCTGTTTAGTACCCATGGAATAATTATAGTTATAACAATGTTTTATTATTTTTCTTAATGTTTTAAACAATGGTATAAAAATTATTATTATACTGTAGTACAGGCCACCCAGGGGTTTAAGGTGAGTTGGAGCCCATTAAAAAGTGGAGTTGACTGTCACCTACTGACTGTTGCATATTTTCTATTTTTTTTCCTCCTATCTTGTTTATTTTTCAGTTTATTTTGTCTATTGTAGCATAACTTAATTGTTTAATGTCACATTTACACTGTAACTACACATAACAAGAGGGTAGCAAGGGTTCGCTTTCGATTACGGCTCACGGACGCCACACTTAACACCGTAACTACACGTAACAAGAGGGTAACAAGG
>JAUMHI010000048.1:11295900-11392606 GCA_032359435.1 Enteromius unitaeniatus | reverse complement strand
CAAGGGTTCGCTTTCGATTACGGCTCACGGACGCCACACTTAACACCGTAACTACACGTAACAAGAGGGTAACAAGGGTTCGCTGTAGATTACGACCTGTGGACGCCACATTTAACACAGTATCTACACGTAACAAGAGGGTAACAAGGGTTCACTTTTGATTACGGCTCACGGACGCCACACTTAACACTTTAAAACACTTTACTGTTTGTATTAGTAATGTTAGATATATGGTGTGACAATTCCCAGTACGTAGTGTAAAAATATGCTGCATCATATATTTTATTACAAAATTCTAAATCATAATATCTAATGCATACCTCAATAGTTACACCTTATGAATATACTTTCAGAATAGGTGTCCTTTAGTTGTAAAATACCTACAGTATAATTTCGCAGGTTATTACCCCCTTATTCTGCAAACGTTGCATATTGTTCCCTTAAATATAAGTTTAAAAATATATACTTTAATCTATAGTTAAGAAATAGGTGCGCTATAAATTTTGTCTGTACATTGTGGGTTGTAATCTAAAGCATTACCAACAGTTCTTAAAATATATATTTTTTTCTTAATAATTTGAAGAACCTTTTCCACTATTTAGTATAATGAAAAGGTTCTGAGGATATAAAGGACAATTCTTTCAATATATTCCCTGACCCTCATGTCGATCCAAACCTGTAAGACCTTCGTTCATCTTCGCAACACAAATGAAAATATTTCTGATGAAATCCAAGGGCTCTCTAACCCTCTATAAAACAGCAATGGTCCTACCATGATAAAGTCCCAAAAAGGAAGTAAGGACATTGTTAAAATAATCCCTGTGACATCAGTGGTTCAAACGTAATTTAAGCTACAAGAATACTTTTTATGTGCAAAGAAAGGAAAACTAACTGCTTTGTTCAATGATCTTGATATAATATTGATGTGTTATCCGGGAAGAGAAGAATTTGTTGAATAAATTAATTATTTCTGTTTTCTTTGCACATTGAACGCATTCGGCAACACTTTAGAATAGGTAATACTTGTTAACTTTTAACTATGACTTTTTCCTTAATATTATTAATTTGCTGCTTATTAATAGTTAGGAAGGTAGTTGTCAAATGTAGGTATCGGGTAGGATTAGGGGATGTAGAATAAGGCATTAATATGTGCTTAATTAACACTAACAAATGGCTAATATCTTAGTAATATGCATGCTTATAAGCAACAAATAGGTGTAACCGTAAAATAAAGTGTTATCAAGTATTTATGTAGCTTCGTAAAATTACAGTTGAGCCATTGATGTCACACAGACTATTTTAACAATGTCCTATACCTTTCTGGGTTTTGATCATGGTAGGACCCTTGCTGTCTATGGAGGGTTAGAGGGCTCTTGGATTTCATCAAAGATTATCCTAATTTGTGCTTCAAAGCTAAACAAAAGGGGTTTGGATCAACATGAAGATTAGTAATTAATAATAGAATTGTAATTTTTGGTTGAACTAAATCTTCAGAGGTTATTCATTGAACCAACAACAACAATAAAGAACCATTATTTTTAACAGTGCAATCCTATACTGATATTCAATATTATGGATGTTAGGAAACCGCGGAATAAATTGATGGGACTTTAAAACACTACTTTCAGTAATCATTTTTTGTTTGCTCAAGTGTTCTTGGTAACGGCACAGTATGCATTCCTATGCCCTAACACAAGTGTTGACAAACAAGCACATAGGATAGAAGTGAAAATGAGAGTGCCTATTACGCATAATGTATAAATGTCATTTTTGTGATTAAATATGAAAGCTGTAAATCCATCCTTTCCACTCGCTAGGTATACTGTATATTTTTGAGAGGGCCAACTCCCCGGTGTGCAGTATTTTAGAGTGCCCATTTAGCCAGGCCCCCTGCTCTCCTGACAGCTGATGGAAAAGGCAGTGTAACAATGAGCCCCCACCGTGCCTCTCTGCCTGCCCCCAACCACCAGGGGAAGAGGAAGCAGCGGCAGCCGTGTGACACATTATTCTGTCCCCCCGGAACCTGCAGCCAGGCCAAGCCCCCCCTCCGGGTTCCCTTGGACCTCTAAGTGCCAAGCCAGGGACTGAGTGACATTTCCAGAGTCCTGACCTTTGTTTTTCCATTGACTGGGAAGACGTTTGAAGGAGGTACAGTGCAAGCTGGTCGACTCTCGGCGAACGGCACACACTCCCAATTACACACACAGTTTTAGAGCTGCTCGCACAAAAGGAGAATCGAGCGCTATGCTGTCACAGAGTTTATGCGAGAGAAACACTATATCTGGTTTAGGTTGGTTTTTGACTATGCTTTTAACTGCAACAAACTTAACTAGACTAACGAAAGGTTACCTTGGTGCACTTTACTAAACTAACTAAACTTTACGAGCCTATTCTTCTCAAAAATGACTACTGGAGACCAAATCATGGCACATTTTTTGTTTTTGAAAAGCTTCCCTCAAAATGAAGTCAGATTATTGTACTATTCAGCATTACATAGAAATGTCTGCCGCAAAATTAATTCAGGAGGCATGTTGGTTTGAAGTATGGGTTCTCGTAGGACTACATTTAAAAGCAAAACAGGAGAAAGGAAAGCCTCATGTGGAGAAAATGGCATAAAATGGAGTGTACTGCAGTGTTGATAGGTTGAGTCTTGGGCTTTATTAACGATATAAGCTGCTGGCCAGTGCTTTGGTCAAATCAGACACCTGCTATGGCTGCCACACTCCAAGAACAGTGACATCACAGGGAGCAGGACAAGTCAGATCCGCTGTTAATCGCTCGCCTTAATTGAGTGCTCTGCTGAGTTCCAAATTGCTCAGTACAATCAAGACTCATTTAAGAGTCCCACCATGTGCTCTTAGGCCATGATGAGATTTTGCCTTCATTGCCTGTTGTTTCTGAATATTAGCCTTCCTTTCAATACGCCCCCTACATATTCGCCTTTTTTACTCCTTCCCTTCAGGTTGCTGTTTTTACTGGCTGTGGTTTTCTCTAATTTCTCTGAATTCCAGGTGGGGGAGGAAGCTATTGTTTTTTCGAACATCCTGGTCCAGCTCCTCATTTGTTCCTCACTAATTCCAAATTGGTAGAAAGTATGGACCAAAGTTGCTCTTTCTTTTTCTTCCTATATCTTGTATAACTTTGAAGGGGTTCTCAGAGTATTAAATAGCTGTTCACCAAATAAATGATTACAGTGCCATCCACTAATATTGGCACCCTTGGTAAATCTGAGGAAAGTTTGCTGTGAAAATAAATCTGCATTGTTTATCCTTTTGGTTTTTCATTGAAAAAATTTACAAAATTCTAACCTATCGTTGAAGTGAAACAATTGAAATGAGGAGAAAATCTCATTGTGAAATAAATGTTTTTCTCCAGTACTTGTTGGCCAAAATTATTGGCACCCCTAGTGTTTTTTACGAGTAAAATATTTCTGAAGTATATTCATTTTCAGAATTTTGAGCACTCCAGGGTGATTATGAACATGAAAATATCCAGCCCAGGCTTCCTGTTTCACAGAAATATACAGGTTAATAGCAGGGAAAACAAAACCTCAAATCCCTTAATCATCAAGACAATGAGAAAAACCAAATAATATATTTATGATGTGCAACAAAATATAATTGACCTTCACAAATTAGTGAAGTGGCTTTATGAAAAGAGCTAGAGCAGTGAAAATTTTCATCTCCACCATCAGGGAAATAATTAAGAATTTCAATGTTAGGAAACTGCCTGAAAGAGGATGTGTGTCTCTATCATCCTAATAAACGGCGAGGAGTAGAGTTTGAGTGGCTAAAGACTCTTCAAGGACCACAGCTGGAGAATTGCAGAAAATAGTTGAGTCTCAGGGTCAGAAAACCTTTTAAAAAATAGTCAAACAGCTCCTAAATCAGCACATGTTGTTCAAGAGGGTTTAAGAATAATTCTCCTCGCTCATCCAAAAACAATCTCCAGCATGTTCAGTTGTCAGATAGGACTGGAACCACAAATGGGACTGGCTTCTATGATCAGATAAAACCATAAAATGAGCTTTTTAGTAGCAATCACTGGAGCTGGTAATCTAAAGGGTCTGGAGTGATTCTGGATGAAGGAATGGTCTCTTTTCTCTCATCAGGTGCTCTCCAAACTCTTCAGTTCCAGTCTCCAAACTAAGTGCTGTCATCTTGGGAAAAGGACCTAGCAATAATTGGGTGCCAATCATTGTGGCCAACATGTATCGGAGAAAAACATTTATTTAATTTACTTCAATGGTAGGTTAGAATTTTGTACATTTTTTGAATGAAATCAAAAGGATAAACAATGCAGATTTATTTTCACAGCCACCTTTGCTCAGATTTACTAAGGGTGTCGATATTAGTGGAGGTCACTGTGTATGAAATATTTAATTGACTTGAAACTACTACTTATAGCTTCCTTTAAGAAAAAACGTCAATTACAACATATAAAACAATCAGCATAGCAACAAGGCAAAAACTGCAACAATATTAAAATAACATTAATACTGAAGTCCTCTGGGGTCAATTTTACTATAATATGCAAGATGGTTACATAGGGGCTAGTGAATATTAATCAAAATTTGATAGCTGAATAATTGACCAATCAGAATCAGAGTATACCAGCAAGCCATGTAATATTATTTATCAGAGTGCTTGCTACTAAAAGGACTGACACACATGCACACTCATTTTGAAAATAAAATTTCTGTCTGTGGCGCACAATCTCATGGCCATCCATACATATGTTACGAGGTGGCTAATTTATATAAATTTGTATGTTTATTGCTAAATTGTATGTATTTTACAAGTTCCCCAATTAACATGAATTCATATCAGTGACCTACTCCTAACCCTCGACTCTAAACCTACCATCACTAGTGTTTAGACAAATCAAACTAGTGAAGTCGTACGAATTAGCCACCATGTAAAATACGTAGGAATTGGTAGTGAGATAGCCTTGGCCCGTGTTAGAGCTTGTGTGTCTTCTCTGAATTGCCCCACAGGAAAACAAGAAGACATATTTACACTCTTTACACAGTAAATGCTGCTCTGTGCTGGCTAAAAGATTCAGCTCATAACAGTATACAGTAAATTGCTGTGTAAATGCATTTATGCCACTTCTAAGCAACAGTATATAAACACCTATGTTCCACTTCTGAAGTGGTTTGTGCCACCAAAATATACAGTATGAGTAAGTATGGTATGTAGGCATATGAGGAAAAAAACATGAAGTTATCATGCTGATTGAAGTTTATTTTTCACTGCTGAGTGCTGTGCCTCCGGGCATCTGGGAAAACAGCCACCACAGGTGCTCATACAGCATGTGGAGGGATATACAATATAGCTCTAAAGTTTTTAATGTATGGATTTAAGGAAACATAGTAACTTTTTAGAGAAATCATTTATAGAACATTTGTTCCACCAAATGAAAAAAAAGCGTTTTTAGAAAGTTTCAATACAAATATTATAGTGCCCCCAATAGGCCAGGAATTGTAATTTTATATGTAAAGTTCCACTCAAAATAAATTGGGTGGGATGTCATCAATAAAGTCTACTCTACATGCTCTTTTTTGCAAATGTATCTCAGGAATACAGAATGACTGTAGTGAGAGGGAAGGAGAGTAGAGGAAGAAGAGTCTTGTTTTGAAAGAGGACTCCTGTGCGCTTCACGATGCCTGGCTATCACAATATCACCTAGTTAATCTTGTGTTCAACACAGCATGTCACAGATCACACGAAGCCTCACACACACACACAGACACAGACACAGAGTGTATTAAATGTGACCACTCCCAGCGCAGTGAAACTGTTCAGGCAATCCACACCACTGCAGAGCGAATGCCTTACTCATGTAATTTATTACTGTCTGACCACACAGTCGCATAGTATTATCCAACTCTTCAGCCAAGAGTTGTTCAAGAGCTTCACCTGAGATGAAGCTAAATGTAAACAGACTGCATCTTGCTCTTCCACAGTTTATTCAATTGAAAACAGTAATAACATGTACTGACTGAAACTACTTCCATTTGAATACTTTAGGGACTTTAAAGTAAAATAATCAAGTGACAAATTGGTTAAATAATGATGACTATCACAAAATAATTGTCTTCTTCTTCTTTTTTTTTTATAAAACCAAGGATGTGATTTTAGTGAGACATTTTAATGTTTTATGGTGATATTTTCATGTTAAGTTGTACATTTGAAGACAACTTTACACATAACAAGTAAGAAAAACATGTGTTAATATGATTTGAATGTCTTGAGACTATAGAGCTGAAACAGCAAGTAATTTAACATTTACGGACTGGTCTCATTCACTTTCATTGCAATACCTCATTATAGCTTTGCATTCCTTATGGAAAAAGAGGAAATATTTTGAAATAAAAGAAAATAATTTAGTCAGTTTTAATGTATTTAATCATCTACAAGTGTGTTTACGTACACCTTAAGTAGTAATAAAGTCTAACTTGAAATCTAACTAAATATGCCAAAAAGCAACTTTTTGTTGATCAGTTCTTTTGTCAGTAGCCAATTTGAACCCTTTGCAAAATCTGCATGGACGAATTTGCCTGCATCACACGAAATACCTGCTCTCAGGAATTCCTATTTAAAAAATTATATATTTCATCTGTAAGAATTTGCAGAACTATGATAAATTTAACCTAGATAATGGAAAATTGTAGCTTCTTCCAGGATGTATGTGTCTGTTGAACTACAATTAGATCTCATCTTATTTATTTAAATCACCAAATATTTGATCATGCATTGTGCCATACTTGGACAGACAGAAGAAGACTACAAAAAAGTCACCTTAACTTGATTATAACTGTACATGTAAGTGTACTCACTGATCTATCCAGGGCCACACAGGTATTAATAGCCCATTAGGACAGGTCGCTCAGGGTGAACAGTCATGTAGGAACAACGCTGATCACAGCCATTGTGTGTTGTCATGGTGGGATGGCAGGAGTGGAAACCTAGTACCAGAGACCTCACCTGATCTGAGCTGGTCTGATCCGTTCCCTGCTTGCTGAGGCCGTGACTGTGCTATTGAGAGAGTGCTGAACGCTGACCTTAATTGCTTGACGGACAGCTCAGATAAACTCATATCAAACATGCCCGCTGAAACCGTAGACGCTGTGTAATTAGTGAACTCCAGGGAAACAGATAAGGCTGCAAATCAAAAAGGGAAGGGGCCTGTGCATGCTAGTAATTCATTTATAAGGGCGTTGAAAAGAATTACACGTACTTCAGCGTGCTTGACTTCTGATGTTCAAATGTGTGACTAATCAAAGTGTGTATGTTTTTCTCTTTCCTATGCCCACACATCTAGAGGTGCAAGTATGTCACATGCTTTTCCTGTCCAGGTATTCCGGTGGTGCAACTACCCGGGGAGCGGGCCAACCCTGTCATTTAGCAGTAAGTTTATCCTGTGGTGGGATAGAGAAACTGTGGGGATAAAGGCAGCAGGCCTATCCCATGACTAGGCTGGCGGAGGGGGGTGGAAAGTCTACCCCACAGCTGGGACAGGCCAGGTAAGGATCACTTACAAGCTGCAGGGTTGGGAGCATCATTGTGGCACCGAACTGCCCACAGTATTTACAGCCCCCCATACACACTTCAACAGTCTCAGGTTCAGTCTGCTGTGATGGAGCAGATAATATGCCTCCAGAGGAACCATCTGGAAAACCGAGCCACCACTCTCCTGTTGCTGCCCCAACGTAAATTCTCATGCACCTGTCTGCGTACCAGACGCCTTTCTTGCTTTGTGTTATTTTTTCTCTCAATAATGGGGCATGTTGTCACATTATTTCCAGTAACAAACTCAACTGAACTTAAAAACTCAACTGAATGTGTGTGCGCATATATATATATATATATATATATGTATGTATGTATCTATATGATCATCCAGTCTGTCTGGAATGACATGAAGTAACAGAACAAAACTTCTTTCCAGGTAGGTTTTTTTTTTTTCTTCATCTTGGAGACGTTGGCACAGTTCTTCTGGATTTAGTCCGTCTCAGTTTGTTCTGTTACTTCATGTGATTCCAGACAGACTGGATGATGATCAGATCTCTGTGTAAAGCACTGGCTGTTATCAGACTCCTTGTGCAGACAATAATCTCACTGCATTATTACAATTAATGACAAAAATAATTTTTCGAAATGTAAACTGATATTTCCAGCTGATATTCTACCACAAAAGATAAATAACCAACTTAAACTTTTTTCTTAACTTAACTTTTTTGTTGGTGAAAATACTAGTGGCCTAAAACTTTTGCACAGTACTTTATATATATAATATATATATTTTGTATACACACAGCATATATGTAAAAATATTTACACTTATTTCCATGTACACATTTATATTATTTCCATATAATATATATATATATATATATAATAAAGCAAACCTGCATTAATTCTATTTTGAAACTTCCTTCTTAATAAAACTGACATTGTAAATTATGAATATTGTTGGCTCTTTTATTAATTGATTTTGTTGCCAGTTTGTGTGTCTGCTAAGACATTTGAAGATATTTTAGTCTATACACAAAGACAATCAGACTGTTTTGGACCCCAATGCCCAAAATACCCTTATTCTGATAATATACGGTAGTTTCACCCTTCTGGGATTTCAAGTTTCCTTAATGTATCCTAGTATCAGTTTACTAAGACAAAGCCACTGCTACAGAACTCCAAACCTTTGACTCCAAACCTTGCTGTAACCCAACTTCTCCATACACGAGACAGCCAGCCTTCTTTAAATAGTAACACATTTGTACTGACAAACCAGTAGCAAGTGAGACAGCTGATAAATTATATAAACTGTGTAAAATAATCTTCCTCTGTTTGTTTTTCAACACCACAGGTGAATGCTCACTGGGGAAAAAAAACAAAACACCCACACATACAAAAAATTGTGTGTTACAGGTATTTGCTGATCATACCTCAGCGGACCAGCTTCTTGGTCTATGAAGAAATGTCAACCTCTCATCATCACGCTATATGGACACAGCAGGTGTCAGTGATGATAGTTTCACTGTGACAGCTGTGTCTAAAGGGTCCAGAGCTTAGACATCATAATTATAGGCATGCAGACACACACAGAGTCGGCCTATACCTTTCAGGCTCATGTTCCAATGCAGAAATTACCTAATTATTCTATTCCTACATTGATGTATGATTGTATTAATGAGACGCGAAGCAGATCAAGGTGGATGACTGTCTTTTAACGTCTGTTATTATGGAATGAACTACTCGACCAATGAAGCATTGCAAATGATGTAATTGAATTAGCAACAACAGTACAATTTAAACCTAGGGACTGTAAGTAATTAACTATAGCCAAAAATACAATCTATTTGAAATTTATTGTAAAATATTAAAATATATACAAATATACACTATTTGTAATGTTTTCGAATAAAATAATTTTTGTTCCAAAGTTAACACTGTACTTTTGTTACAGATTTCCAGTTTCCCATTTTTAATGTTTTCCTTCGGATTGATGGACTCCACTTTAGAATGTTGGACTGTGTAATTCTTCAAGAAAATAGTTCAGAAAATACATTGATGGGTTAGTTCACCTAAAAATGAAAATTATTCATTATTCACTCATCCTTATATCGTTCCAAACCTGTAAGACCTTTGTTCATCTTTGATAAATATCAAATATCCTGGAAGATATTTTTGATGAAATCTAAAAGCTTTATGACCCTGCATAGATGTATGGGTTGTTGAGGTACTCATGTGAATGGCAGCGGAAACTGACTGGAAGAGAAGTTGTTGTTGGATGAAGTTTTTGTTTTCTATACTTTTTTCGTAACTTCATAAAATTATGGTTGATCCACTGACGTCACATGAACTGTTTTAAAGATGTCCTTACTACCTTTCTGGGCAATGAACATTTCTGTTGCATTGCTCTCTATATAGGGTCAGAAAGCTCTCAGATTTCATCAAAAATAACTTTTTGGTTTGGAACCACAGGAGTATGGGTAATTAATAACAGAATTTACATTTTGGGGTGTACTATCCCTTCAAAACAGAAAAAGTACACAGACTGGTAGCTTTTACAGACACAAATATCCTCACTTTACCTAAAAATGCATTTCTCTACAGACAAAATAAATGGGTTTTAAACTTCCAGGAACCCGACTACTATTCTGTTAATTCTTAAGGAACTGAAGTCACAAGGTATTTAGACTTTCCTCTCTATATGACTCTGTGTGAGTATGTTTGTGTCTGTCAGCACGGTGACACAGGGAGGCTACAGTTCTGCAGTTCCACCCTTGTAAAGGGAGAGTGTGTCTTCTTACAGTACTTTTGTGGGTGTGGGCGGTTTGTAACTTAACCTCTTGCTCGTCCTAATCACTAACTGTCCATCATACCAGCCTGGAAGTGCTTTCCTTCGTTGTGCTCATCAGAGTCCTCGAACACACTTTCATCTCGGATCAGGTGACCTCAGGTTTATGAAGAGAGGAGCCAGCAGGATGGATGCGGTTTATCCAGGTACGGGACATGAATGTCCTAGTGACGGTGACACATCTCACCTCTCTCCCCATGGCGGCTGTCCTTCCTGCTACAGACACAGGCTTCCTTTTTTTGGTTTGAACCATTTGTTTGAGGGCTTGAAGCACTTGTCACCTCAGGGAAGCATAATGTTATGCCATCGTTTGAACAACTAGGAGAGAGAACATTAGTTACACAGTCTTTCCTAATGTCTCCTATAGTCCTCATGACCTGTTGTCCACTAGTGGTTTCCAATAAAGTAAAACATCTGGTCATCGTTTACTCATTATATAAAAGTCAATGGGGTCCAAAACATTCCAGTTTGTCTAATAATTAGAAAATATATGCTGACATTGTAAAATCAATCAATGGCTTTCATAGCTTTAGAAATTGTAATTAAATGCTTTTTGGTGACACAGAAAATGCATTGCGGTCTAGCAAACTCGTTTGAGAGGATGCAATCAATGTAAAAAAAATCTTTGTTTTTCTCATTAGATGGTGGAGATAATTGATTTGGAAGCTGCAAAAAGATGCTGGTTTATAAACCTTCCTCACTGATCTTGATAACAGTGTGGGCCGATACCTAACGAGGTGCTGCATTAATTGTCACCCACTGTTGACGGCGTTCACTTGGTGTTTAACTGAGAGATTGATGTATTGATTGAATGAGCGGAGCAGCCTGGGAATGGAGCTGAGCTGGTGTTCTCAGTCTCAGGCTCTGATGGACTTCAGCGATGAGAGCGTCTCCAATGCTGACACTGAGGCTGCTGGGACTGTCAACTTGCACGAGGGAGGTCTGTTCCGAATCTGACTGCTAATAAAGCTCTCTCATTCAAGAAGTCATCGGCTGTCGCTGGAATTCTTGGCTGCTTTTCTTATGAGGAAGGCTGTGCTCCTCTTTTCTGCCAGGGCTGGGGGGGAGGCGTTGAACGAGGTGGGGGAGAGTTGTAAACCGTGAGCAATAGGGGGTCGATCTCCCCAATAGATGTCACGGATTTTAACGAGCAGTTTCAGCCCATCTCAAAAGACATGGAGCACAGCGGGGTGAACAAAGATGGTCTTTGTCTGGGTGTATGGATGGGTGGGTGGGTGCGGTGTGGGTGTGTGTGCACACTTAAGGGAAAGTGGAGGGGTGTGTGTTCCAGTACAGTTGCTTTCCAGGGGCTCCTAACAGTAGGGCATCTTGGATCTTGGCAACGAAAAGGGTCACGACAACATGTAGGGTTCAAGATTTGTGCTAAATTGTTACTTATTTTGCACACGGTATGTTTACTAGTCCAAAAATGCCTGCATTTGATGGCCTTCATGCATGTTCTCATGCCATAGGTGCTGCTTATTCATGGGTCTAAGGTCATCATGACAATAACAAAAAACAAACAAGGGGATGAGCATATAAACAAATACAACAAAATGTTGACTGTCCCAGTTGATTATCACTGTCCATGCTGTTTATATTTATTTTAAAAGTAAGGTTGACAGAGCTATTTCTGTGGTGCACTTAAGAAAAAATGTTTATGAATTAAATTTCATGTCAAATATTGAATAAATGTACACTACTGTTTGCTCAAAGTGCAAAAGCTATCACTGGGGCGGTATCTTTTTCAAAAGGTACACTTCTTCACCGTTCAGGTTGCTGTACGTAAGCTGTAAAGTACCGATATGGATGCTTTAGAAAGGCGTACCTTTTGAAAAGTTACTGCTCTGGTAACAGCTTTTTTCTTAGAGTGTTTAAAGGTTTAGGTAGGATTTTTTTTTTAAGTTTATGTAGGATTTGTTTCTTAAAAAAGTATTCTGTGTTTGCCAAGTCTGCATTTATCTGATCTATACAGTAAAAATACAGTAATGTTGTGAAATATTGCTGTGTTGCTTGTGCGATTTTTGTGGAAACCGTGATACATTGTTGGATTCTTTGATGAACAGAAATGTCAAGAGAACAGCATTTATGTCATGATCACCAGCTGGAGTGCCCATGAACTCCAGTAGAGGGCACTCCACCCCGGACTCTGTTATGTGTGTGTGTTAGCTCTGTCTGTGTTTCTCTGTCATATTTAGGTCTTTTATTGTAAAATGTGTCTCCCATTGTGTCTGTGTTTCCATGTCATGTTCTAAGGACTCTTATTATGAAGTGTGTTCCCCACTATTTTAGTGCTCACCTTGTTCTGCCTCTGTCCACTTGTTTGTCTCCATAGCAACTGATCAGCTCCGCCCCCTTGTCTCCACTTTAAAAGCAGTTTGTGTTTGTTAATCTAACAGTGGAGTATTGAGTGTTTATTCTCCTTGCAAAGCATTTTCTAGTTCCTTAGTCTTAGTTTTAGTCTTGTCTTTTCCGTGATTTTTCCCCTGTGTTTTGATCTCCGCCTGGTTTCTGCTCTGTTTTGCCCCTTTGGATAGTGTTTGCTCCTCCACTGACCCACGTTTTCCCTCAGGATTATTCTTGTGTTTTGCTTCCACTATTCCTGTTTGCTGATGTGTGACCCTGCCTGTATGGCCATTTTTAGAATCTTATTCGCCTTCAAGCAGGGAACACAATCGCTGGAGATTCATATCCGAAAATTTTTTGCCATTGCTAACTATTCAGCTTTACCATACATTATTCTATTACGATGGCATATATTAACCGTTAAAGTCTCCGTTTAGACGAGAGGGGCCACTTTCATCCTTAGCTCAGTTTTTGGACTTTGCTTTGATGTGTGTTGGCTCTGCATTCACGGTTGGTGTTGCAGAGAAGGGGGACTAGCGCCCATGACAGTAATGGCGGATGTGCCGGAGCGCGATCACAAAATGGTGAACATCACGGCACTTCGGCACGCCACAACTGCCTTTGTTGAGCCCAGTCAAGCCACCAAAGATCCTCACGAGCCTAGTGAAGTCATCACTGACATTACAAGCCAAGCCCAGTCAGAGTCACTCCACTATTCTTCACAAGTTAATTACACTTTTCACCAATTCTCACTTTTCAAGTCCAGTTTTCACAGATCTGCATAAGTCAAGTTAATGCTAATCCTCACCCATCAGGTCAAGTCAGTGCGATCGTTGCGTCATCGCTGCTCTGCCAGAGCCATGCCACATCTTGTCTGATTACCCAGAGCCACTGCACAAGATGGGCGCCAACCCAGAGCCTCTGAGCGAGATAGCCACCAACCTCGAGCCATTGCACAAAAAGGCTGTCTCACTAGAGCTTCTGCTCATTACGAACAAGCCACAATCTCCAGCCACCACAGATGCCACTCCAGTTTTCCTCAGGATCGTGAATGTTGCATTTGGTGATACCAGGGCTTTCCATTGCCATTTGAGGCTGGTGTCCAGTTTAGCAGACCCTCCACTAACGTTGTTGCATGCAGCAGGCATCCCCAGAGCTTCAGCATGGGCCATGTCTGAGATTGTCCCTTTATCCTCTGTGCTCCCTGTAATGGCGGTTGCCAGGACTATTGGCTTGCGCCATTGAACTCTCATCATGCCTAGTCCCGGCCATGGAGGGCAGTGAACTCTTGCCCTGCCATGGCCATGAGGTCCACCATAGTACCCATGCCTCGCCCTGCTATGGCTAAAAATGCCACCCCTGAGACTTTGTCATGTCTTGTTACGCCCGCTGAACCCTCGTCTAGTCCTGTCACGTCTATGGAAGCTCGTCTAGTCCTGTCACGTCTATGGAAGTCCTCATCCTACTTTGTCTGCCCTGTCATGGCTATGGAAGCCATTTCTGAGTCCACGTCCAGCCCTGTCATGGCCACGGAGGCCATCATCAAATTCTTATTCTGCCCTGTCATGGCCATGGAGGCCGTTTTAAAACTCTCAGTTTAGAACTTCTAGTCCCATCTGCTCCGGCCTGAAGGGCGTCTGTCCCGTCTGCTTTGCCTTGGCCCCCCTATGAACTCGCAGTTTGTACTGTCTCGACCGCATAAGCTGTTGTTAACCTCTCTGTGCTCTCTGTTTCAGTCCAGCCTGTGTTTCTCTGTCATATTTAGGTCTTTTATTGTGAAATGCGTCTCCCATTGTGTCTGTGTTTCGATGATACATTCTATGGACTCTTATTATGAAGTGTGTTCCCCACTGTTCCCCAGTGTTCCCCTTATTCTGCCTCCATCCACTTGTTTGTCTCCATAGCAGTTGATCAGCTCCGTCCCCTTGTCTCCTTTAAAAGCAGTTTGTTTGTTTTTTGCTGAGTATTGAGTGTTTATCCTCCTTGCAAAGTGTTTCCTAGCTCTTTAGTCTTGTCTTGTCATTTCCGTGAGTTTTCCCCTGAGTTTTGATCTCCGACTGGTTTCTGCTGTTTTGCCCCTTTGAATAGTGTTTGCCCCTCGACCGACCCACGCTTTCCCTCAGCATTATTCTTGTGTTTTGCCTCCACTATTCCTGCTTGCTGATGTCTGACCCTGCCTGTATGACCATGCTTTCCAATAAAGCTTTGCAATTGGATCCACGCACAACAGTCCCCTTCGTTACAATTTCTTTAAATAGAATTTTAGTAAATGTAAAATATAAAAGTCTTAAGTTCATGCCGCTTGAGAGATGCTGTAATTAAAGCAAAATATACGTACTATAATTCATGTTAATATTTCATTTGAACTTTTTACTCAAATCATTTTGCCAAACAATCTGGCACTTTATAAATGTTGTATAAATGTATACATTTTTTTGTTTTAGTAGTGGTCTTTGAATCTCTCTATGTAAGCCTTTAGGGAATGCATGTTGGCAAGGCTTTTTCTTTAATAGCTGTATTTGTTGAGCTTTTAAGTACAGTTTTTTTAACAGCTCTATAGAAGCTGGAATAATACAGACCTCTGTTCATTCTGTAAAATAATTGGGTGGTTAATACTGAGGCTGAACAGAATCATATGTGTATTCCATTCATTTAAGAGCCCTATCAGACCAAAGACCTGAACCTTATGATCAATGAGTGGTTACTGAACATACAGTCCAAGGTTTAGTCCGATCAATGGCCATGCATTTGCCTGCATGGAAGACAGTTGGAGAGACAGGGAGGCTGACAAGTGTGTGTGTGTGTGTGGCTTTGAGACTTACAAGCAAGAAGAAATGCTTTACTCTCTCAAGTGCTTTGATTGGGCCTTGGGCAGGTAATGAGAGTCTGCCTTTTGTTTTGGAAGGATGGATTCTGTGCCCTCCTTTATCTAATGGCCCAGGTTGGGATAAAATGGTCTTTGCATTAGAACAAAGGTTCCACTAATAAAAATTAAACAATGAAGGGAGACAAGCAAGGTCAGTGAGCAGAGCGGTTGAGGACTGAGTATTTTCAACTCTTCGGTCTATTTATCAATTATATTATTAACATCATTCGTTTTTCATTGCCAGAAGTGAGGATGAAAAAAATGGAATGTACATTGCTTTGTAGGAAACCATAGGGAGAAAGATTCAGGGTTATCAGCCCTCCAAATTATAATTTGCAGAGGAATGACAACTGTTTGCAAAGTTTTCACCAAAGTCTCTCCATAGGTTTACAGAAAGGGTCCTAATATGGCATTTGGTTTATTTTTTAACAGGAAAAAATGTCCCAATGCAGATGCATTTTATTACAGGTCAAATATGCATACGCACTGTTTATAAATGCACCAAGGTTATTTCTTGGCATGTGTGGTTCATGGAACCTTTCCATTCCACTAAAGGGTCTACATATAGAAAATGGTTCTTCAAATTGTTCAAATGTTCTCCACAATAAGAAAAAGGTGTTATTATAAAACATTTCTTGGGGGGACCCCAATGGTGTATACAATTTGTTGATAACTATACTCAGAACAGGAAACTGTGCTGGTGAAACTTTAGTGATATTCCAACTTTTATTAACAGTCAGTTAGTGAAAGTGAAAAGGAAAAATGCCAAAAAAAATCTCGCACCGATGTTTGGTTATCAATGAACATGCCATCATTCTAATCCTGATTTCGCACCACCACGGAAAAGGAAACAGCAACTGTGTCAACGGTCAACATTCAACTGGATGGTGGAAAATCACATTTTGTTGATACTTGTGTGTGAGAGCAAGAGAGCAGAGCAATAATAAACATTAATTGTGACGTGATCCTGTGTGGAGCACTTCCTCTCATTGAATGGCAAACTCAGTGATGCGATATGTTGTATTGCGCATGCATACAGGAATCGTGCTGTATGTTGAATTTGTGGTCGCAGCGCTGTAGATATGCAGAAAGGGTGAATGCAAATGAACCCCCTGCACCTGTACCTTCCAATTACCTCCCAAGAATTGCATTAAGCCTCTAGATCCAAGGCTCACTGGAATAACAGAATAACAGATGAGATGGCAAAATTACTAACGTGCCCGGCAGGAAATTGGAAAATGGGAAATCTGTCTGCTGAAAGTATTCAATTACTGCACTCCTTTTCCACACGTTCGGCCACGTTTCTGAAACATGGTAATTTCTTTTCTCACCACCTCTTATGCTGAGAACAGAGCCTACACCAATCACAGATTATTATTACACAGATATGAATACAACGCACTCAAGTTCATGGCTGTACTCTTAAAGATTTTCCCTCGGCTCTTTTCCTGGCTCTGCTGTTATGCTTTAAAATGACGATGAGTTTAAGATAAAGAAGGGTGGAATTTGGCACCATAAAGGATGACATCAGGCTCGCCTGTACCTTTAAAGTCAAATAAGAAATCTTTTATCTAATCGCACACTTAGGCTGAGCACAGACACACATAAACAGACAACCTCCGTCTCCCCTTCCAAGTCAGTTCTGCTGTTCCCGATTCACGGTTCCTCTCTTTTCAGCTGGGAGATGCTATGTGTCTAATTCCACGTTGTTATTGATGCTGGCTGCTCCCCTTGATAAGAACAGGCGGAAAAATCAATCACTCCCATTAGACGCTGAGAGAGTGACAAGAGGGCAAACCCTGGCAAGGGCTCCCAAACACCCCCTCACTGCATTTGCCTCAGTGTGCTTCTCACTGCTCTTTTACTATATCTCCCTTTTAAGTTTTTCTTCTACATATCTGTTTGTCTGCCTTTGTCATGTCTTTACCCATTTTGTTCCATTCATACTTTTAGCAGTTCAGCAGTTCTGTTTCAGGCCTGCTCACAAGCATTTCTGGCATGATTCTGGTTTATGATTTTACAATAGTAAATAACTAATTAATAACAGAAAATACAAGTTTAATAGATACCTCAAAATAATAATATCTGCAATAAATAAAATAACAATAAAATTTAAAATATATAAATTAATTATAAAATAACAAAAATAATAATTAGTGCTGTCAAATTATTAATTGCAATTAATCGCATCCAAAATAAACATTTTGTTTACATAATATACGTGTGTGTACTGTGTATATTTATTGTACATATATGAAGGCACACACGTATACAGCATATACATATACATATAGCGTACACATATTTGTCTTAAATATAAACATGCGTGATTGTGTAATTTATATACACAGTACACACATATTATGTAAACCATTTATTTTGGATCCGATTAATCGTAATTAATCATTTATAAAATAAAATTTTATACTTTTTAAGAATTTATGAAAGCCATCTTTTCAGTATCATTTCGTTTTTTTCCAATAAGTCACTCTCACCTGATGGAATTTCTGCACAATTTGCTCAATCAACACAAAGGTTAATAATGCTAAAGCTCTTCATTCACCCAAAACTCTGGCTTCTGTTCATAAGAGAGGGTCATGATCTGTGCCATAATGGGAATGATCAGAAACCCACAGCTGCAAGTTTAGGGCAGCTCAACTGTCCGCTGGCAGGGCACTTATTATTATTTCATTATAGGCAACAGGCATTGTCAATAAACAGTTAGCAGGAAACAAAGACACCTGGATCCATGATGTAATCAAGCTGCACCACATGCGCTAATAAGCCTTTGGATGTTTGTTCTTTTAAAGCCCAATAAATAGGAATTCTAATCATTTAAAAAGCATAAAACAATTGATTGCAAAATTCGAAAAGTTTTATCAGCACACACGGCTTGAAGTCTAAAAGCAGAAAGTCTCACAGGGGAAGTAATGACATTCTAAACCCTGTAAGAAAATGGTGAACTGATCCGTAAAGACACACCTGAAGTCAATAATGAGCGAGGGAAACAGGACAAAAGAATAAAAGAACGAAACTGTGATTCATCAAAACAATTTTAGCAAATAAATAACGGAGCAATCTTGGAGCTAATGGAGCCCTTTCACAGCCGAATAACTCAGCACACACACTCCATTAACTAAACTCAATACCAAGATCATTATTATCTGATAGACATACAAAAGAAGCACCCCATAGTCGAGCCTTTCAGTCCACATGGCGATTAATTACTTTAATTCATCCTAATGGTAAATAACAATATATGTGAGTGTATGTCCTGCAGAGCCAGACTCACAACAAAGCAGCATCTCTAAATTGTCTCCGTGGTCATCTCAGCTCAGATTGATTATCTTATCTGCATTCACTTGCTTTACAAGTTAAATTATTTTCCTATTAGTCCCAGTCTGCATTTAAATCTTATTCTCTACAGTAATGTGCTTTTTCTCTCCTGACTAAAACAAAGGCACAAAAGTGACTCCCATTTGCTTGCAAGCTCTAAAGCATGTGTTTGTGCATGTTTGTGTGTGTGATGAGCAACAGGATCTGAGTGTTTGGGACAGCATCCCTTTCGTTTCCTCACTTTCAATGACCCCGGTTTTAGAGCAATGCAGAAAGAGTTTAAACTCTTGGCAGCCGTCCCTATTTTTTATTCTCTTTCAATCTCCGTATTTCCTCCTCACTGTTTTTTGATCCTGAGCTTGGGGGTAAATCCTGCTTAGCATTGCCAGTCAATCCTGCACATGAAATCCATTTCTTGGCTTTCCCTTTTCTTAAGAGTGAATCTATTCTAAAAAATAATTTTTTCCCCCCTCTCATTCATATACCTACTGTCAGTGAAACTACGCCTTCACTTTAACAGCATTGTTAGACCCTCAGTAAACTATTACACATCTGACAATCATTTTCCCTGATAATATTACAGCAGTCGTGATATGTGTTTTCTATCAGCTGTTAAGAATCAGAACTAGCTATGCCAGAATGTTAATGAATTACACTCTTGATCTCCTTGGTCAAACGGGTTTGCAAAAAGTTTATTCATGTACAGAGGAGTCTGCAGTGGTTTCTTACTCAATAGTACCAGAACATGCAAATGCCTTAATTAGTGATAAAGCAGCTCTTTGTTACGCATGCAATAAACTATGGGTAAAGACAATTTATATCCATAGCTGTATCAAAATGATCAGAATATCAAAACACTTTTTGATGGTGAGCATCAGTATTGACGGAAGGCTGGAATCTCTAATTCAAATCTAGTATTATAAAAAGCTTCATAAAAACAAATTACAAATAGACTACAATTATCTTGGGATGTTGGGATTTGTATTTTTTAATGTAATGTATTAAAAAATATATATTTTAATTAATAAAAAAAATTATTTAAATGCATATACTGAATATGTTTTATTAAGTAAAAATATAAATAAAAAGTGAAGGACTTCTGATCTCAATTACATCACTTTCTTTCTATTAAGGACTGGACAGAATTGCCAGCAACAGAAGTCAGTAATAGAACAATACTGCCATCTATTGGAAATCTGTCTGAATAACCCGTATTTTAATGCTGTACTTCAGCTGGAACTAAGTTAAAACATAATTGCTTCAGATAAGAGCATTGAAACATGCCAAATATACTGCCAAATATGACAAAAAGATTTCAATGATGACTTTGTGAGTATATCTTGTGGTCATAATAAAAACAAGACCAAAATGGACCTACATTCATTTAGGTGAATTTAAATCATATACTTGAAAACATAATGAAGTGTCTTCATTAAACAAGTTACTGGATGATAAAATAATTGAACTATAAGGCTTTTCACACTACCATTAATTCCGGTTTATAGTCTTCTTAAACACTGTGTTAAAGAGATTTTTAGCCCTTAGGAAAGCAACTGTGAGATGGTAGCACCTTTAACCCAAGGTTATGAAAGTGACGATTCAGAACAGATCTAGCACTGCTTTTGAGAGGTTAAGTGAACGGCAGCGACAAAGGAATGTTGTGGCAGAACGTTACAGTGAAAGAGTTGTTTAGCAACAGAAAACTGAGTACTTACCTTATTAAATATTCTTCTGAGCTGTACAGTTCCAAAAACATTCACATTATTTCAGCTGTTGTTTAGCATCTAATGGAAAAATCTGGAAAAACATACAATGATGAAAAACTATGTTTAAAGAGATGATGAAGTGACGTGAATAACTATGATTAATGTCTTACCCACGGTATAGGGTAGGTTCCTGATTCTGGAGTACTGGAGAAATGCTGCACATGCTGGGATCTCATCAGTTCCTTAATAGAGAAATGGGTGAGACACATAAAATAAAGAAATGAACATACAAAACGGAGAAAGACATCACAGTTAGAAAATATCATAAAGACACAGACTTTAGTAGCACTAGCTTCAGTTGAAATTTGATGACTGGGTGTAATTTATAAATAATTCAATTTATGATACAAAAGAAAATAAATCATGTTATGGTAAATCATAGTTCTTAGACTTTGAAAAGAAGAAGAAGAAAAAAATAAATAAATCTATCTATATCTATATCTATCTATCTATATATATATATATTAATTTATTAAGGTTATAAACAGTTAAAAGGTTAAAAAAAGAAGAAAGTTTTTCTTTCAAAATTACGAGATAACTAGAATTATGAGATAAACCACAATTAGGACAAAAGTCATCAATATGACAAAAAAGTCAAAATTAATAAACAAAAAGTAATCATTATGGAAAAAGTTTTTTTTTAAATGACAAAAAGTTGACAATGAGACCAAATTAATTATAATATAAAATGTCAAATGCTAAAATATTTTGACAACATTAAACTTATAATTATGATTTTAGCTTCATCATGTTATTAATAATCACCATAATAAACAATGATGGTTATTAATGTCTACCTATTAATATTAATAGCATAAGCTCACAATTAATTATCTAATTTATTCTATAGTTATGATTTATCAAAGCATTTTTTCCCTTGTGAGGCAGAAATGGGCTTCCATTTAATTGTTTACACAAACAGTTTAATAAACATCAGTCCGTTCACAAAAGGGCGGTCATTTTTCACTGTATCCAAGGTTACCGGTGTCTTAACTGTTAGCAAACTGTTGCAGCACCACAGCTGCTAGACAATAAAACACACAAAATCTGCGATGTTTTACTGTTCTCCACCACTCTTACCTATTCTGCGATTTATAATAACGTTACCTGTTATGCTTGAGACCATTAACCAGCTGTTTATTGGGCTGAGCAGGTACGCAGTAAAAAATATGATTAATAATTAGCGACAAAACATGGTAATGTAACCTCTATTATAATTTATTCTGCCATAAAGACAAGAATACAGTCCTGGAGCTATAAATAGATGAGGCAGTCTGAGTCTGAGCTCCACGGGTTACTTCGGGACACAGAGCACAGCATCAACATAAACGTTTTCTCAGAACATGATGTTTGTCCTCTGGGTGTAGAAACGACTCATATATTCTCCATGAAAGACAGCCATTGAGCTCGATCACAAACATATGTTAAATTCACCGCTATCCGTGGCAAAATAAGTGAATCCTACTAAGACAAAGGCTCTATTTTAAATATGCATGAGGCAGGCCTCGCCATTGGACAGTTACCCGGCGAAACGTCACGGCCTAATAAATATACACGAGCCAAGCTTCGCCATTGGTGCATTTGGGAGCGACGTCAGTGCAACGTGATTAAAATTCAAAAGCTGCGCTGCGTCAAGTGCAAAGTCACTAACAGACCGCTTGAGGGTGCTGTGAGATACAGACAGGGCTAGCGCTGTCACTGTGTGACCCCGGCTGGGAGGAGGAGGAGGAGGAGGAGGAGGGACTTACGCCGAAAACAAGCAGAAAATCTGGCAGAGGCGACAGTGAGCAAGCGGCTAGCAATGGAGAGATACGAGTGAATGGTAAAAGGGGAGCATCGTGCAGTCGCAGGAGCATGTTGATATGGACAGAACCCAGCATGCACCGAGTCTCTGTTAGTAATCTTTCAAATCTGACGCAAAAGGGGTGGACGCAGCCCAGGAGCGGAAACAAAGGCGCTTTGGTTTGAACAAAATACATCTGTTAAGAAGGGGGATAATTGGTGAGCAACAATTTCAGTCTTCAGCGGTTTCCTTTTTAAAAAGAAACCGCGCATCACACGCAGAGTGTCGCTACAGTCGTGCTGTTCTGTGTTCAACTGATCGATCAGACGCGTGCTGCTGTGTTGCACTTCTGCAACATTGTTCAAAAGGTTGACGGGAATCCAGTTTATTATGCACGAAATGTCACTTGCCTTGTCGGTGGCCTCTGTGTCTGATCTATCAACTGCCCCACTAACTTATTGTCTGCGTTGAAATTAGGTTTCCCAGTTTTGCAGCACAGTGTTTTCTTCTAGCCGAGACAGTCCAGTGGTCACTCACATGGCCAGGCATGTCCCGAGGTGTTAAAGTAAAGCAGAATAAACCCAACACTCGGTGTAATTCGTATTAGGAAGTTGTCACGTCTGGTTTTGTAACTGTCTTTTAGTTTTATTTCTGGTATGTATACAATATTGTTGCTTGCTGACAGTATAGTAAACGTGGACCTTTCCATTTGTCAACTGCTTCAAAGCTTCCCTCAGTCATCCCCGGTTTAAGAAAAACCATATAAACCAGATTGCATTTGTTTGTTGCTGTTTTTAGAGGAGTTTTGGACACTTTACAGTTAATCAAGCAGTGAGACCAGCTAAACCAACTGAAGCTTGGACAGGCTGTGAGACCACATAAATTGGTTTTGTGCTTTTTCAGCTGTAAAGGTAATCATTTGTACTGTTGTTTTTATTGACCGCAAAAACGATCAACTGGAGAAGTGCATTGCATGGCCTTTATAGCAGGTATCTGTTGTATATTTGTAGTGTACTTTAGAGGAAATAGTTTTTGTTTGATTGCCTGAGCTTCCACAGCTTGATTCAGTATCACCCAGTAGTGGGTTCAGTTATGTCATATGTAACATGACTAATAAATATGCAACATAAGGAGAAATATTCTAGCATGTGTCAATAAATAACACTCCTGTGCTACTCTTAATTAATGAACTGTTTAATTTGAATGTACAAGTTTCTGAACTCCTGTTCACTACCACATTTAATTAAAACACTGAGACTGTACTACTCCTGATATCTGAAGTAAGCAGGCTGATAATAAAGTTAGCCCCGCTGCTCATTTAGAACCTAGTGTTAGCGTTGAAAAAAAGAAATCGAGCAAGAAGATACTGAGACAGACACTTGGATGTTTCGTTTGAGTGAAGGGGAGAAGCGTATTTGGACGAGGCGTTGTTTTGCACCACATGTTTGAAGATGTGCTCAATACAGGTTCATGTGGAGAATGAGATTGTTTGTGTGATGGAGGGAAGAATCAGGATTCATCCTTAATGTTTGTTCTGCCTTGCTATGTTCATCACATGCTACAGAGATGAGAATGACTTCCCTTTTACTTTTGGGATGTGTTGTTTTGATCTGAGGCAAAACGATTAAGGAGACAGTGATATGAAGGTCTTGTATATAAATTTTTCAAAAATAAAAGTACATGACTGAAACAGATTTTACAGATGACCTGTGCTCTGCTGGTAAGGTGTGTAGAAATGCAGAGGTGTGCAGAAAATGCTTTGAACTCTGTTTTTCAAAGGTGAAGTGTATAAGAAGACTAAGAATTCGCTTTAATGCAATGTAAGTTGATTTGGATGAACGTGTCTGCTGAATGCATACAATTTCTTTTAGTTTGTTGTTAGATAAGAGATATCATTTAGAGGACTTCTCTCTGACTTTGCAAAATTCAATTGCTAAATTATTTATATTGCCGAAAAATGTAAACTATGTTATCACCCGGCGCCGATCTACTGCATGCAATCGTGAAGCATGAAGATATGAAGATAGCAAAAACATTTAACAGCACAGTTTTCTGTAAATATGCTTTGAAACAATGTGTATTGTGAAAATCACTATACAAATGAAATTGATTATATTTATTCTCTTATTAGATATTTCTTTTTTTTTATTAAATGAGTCATCTGCCTACTAATTAAAGCAGTAGCACTTGTTTGTACAGTAGCTCGCTCCCTTTCTCTGAGTCTGTAAAATCATGTAGGTGATGAAGAGAGCAGATGTGCATTTTTTGTCTTCATTTTTGTATGTTAATTTTCTGTCGTTCCTGCATTTAGTTGTTGACTCGTTTTCACTTTTAGGTCCCTCAGTATGAGTCGAGATGGATGGAGAAAGAAAGCCAGTGAAGATGATGGGTGGGGAGAACGGGTAAGAATCTATTGTTCTTTATTATGAAATGTGTTTATAATTGAAAACAAAAAAGCCTCAGCAGCTGTATTTTTCACAGCTGAGTTGTCTTCTTTTGTGCTGTGTTGTTCTACCAGGCTTTCCCTCTAAACATTGTAGATGTATTATTTGTGCTGTAATGTTAACTTGTCCTTAAATTCCCTCATAACCATTGACTGCCAGTCGAACATCCCCCTTCGTGTAAGAGCTGCTGTGTGTCTAGACAGGTTTTCATTTGTATTACACCACTGAGTAATCTCAATTTTCCTCACTAGTGACCAGCACCTCTGCTCTGCCGCCGTAGTCCGAGCATGGCGAGAGATTTGATTTTCCATATCCTCATGTTTCTTAGGCATTATACTAGCAACCCATGTGTTGCCACCAAATCTGAGAACCAAAAGGGTGGAGCTTGTGCAGTTTGTTGATGATTTTCAGTTAAGAATTTAGTAATTTGCTTTTTTTTATTTATTAAAAACACAGCACAGGCAGTGCTTGCCTTCAGGCCTTGTGTGTTTTCCTATACCAGGTTATATTAATTAAGTTCAGGGGAATTTCCTGTCAGTGCAGGTGAAGCGAGTGAGTGTTGTGGAGTATTTTTGTGTGCGTGTGGGTCTTGTGAGTTTATTGGTTCAGGCTTAACTCCTGAATCCCAGCGTTCCATCCGTTGCCATGGAGACAGAGTCGCCGTGCCAGCAGGGCAGACTTGCACCTCCAGTCTCATTGAATGTCTGAGGCGTAATCAAACGCTTGTCAGCCAGACGCTGCACGTTTTTCTTTGTGTGTGTCTATATTGCAGTCTGTTCATTTTTATTTATTTATTTATTTTTACAGGGGTTAGAATTGTCTTTACTGTGTAAGTGTCTGCATGGTCTGTGTGTGCTCTATGCTTTGCCGTATTACTTGTACTTATGAGTTGGTGTAAATTGTATTTTTTAAAATTGGGTTTATAAATGAAATTAACATCACAGGTTTGTTGATTTTTATTTTTTTAGGGCGGTTATATGGCTGCAAAGATCTCTAAGCTTGAGGAGCAGTTTCAGAAGGAAGCCCCAAGAGAGAAGCAGAAAGATGGAACGTCCTCCTGTATCTTCAGCGGTGTGGCTATCTACGTCAATGGATACACAGGTCAGATCTCCTCCAGCGTCCTCACCACCCACGTGTGCTGTGATAACAAATGTGAACAGGAAAACAAACTTTCTTCTTGAATTGTGATCAGTTTTATTGCATAATGCAGCAGCAGCATTTTCATTACCATCATTAATGTTATTTTTAATTAGAATTTTGTTATCAATTTTAAAAACTAATATTTAATTGGAAATGTGTTTTACATTCTTATAGAGAATACCATTATTATTGTTTTTATTACATTTTTCGTTAACAAATATTACTAAAATAATTAAAAATTAAAACATTCTGTCAATTCTCATGTTTTTTTTTTTAACTTGTAAGACCTTTGTGTATCTCCAGAAAACACAAATTAAGACATTTCTCTGACCCTCCATAAAAAGCAATGCAACTGAAATGGTCTTACGGGTTTGAGTAATTAATGACAGAATCTTCATTATTGGCTGAATTGTCATTTTATGAATAATACTTAGTAATGACAGTATTATTATTTATATGTTTTCATAACCAAGAATGGGCAAATATTATAGGAAAAATGGGAAACGCTTTAGGGACCATTTCTCAATATTAACCAGGTGCTTATTAGCATGCCTATTAATTACATGACTGACAACAAATTGGCTGTTTATTAGTACTTATAAAGCACATATTCTACATCCCTAAGCAGCAAACTAGTAGTTTGTTGAGGCAAAAGTCATAGGTAATGGTTTATTTATAGCCAGAATTGGACCCGAACAATGAAGCTGAATGATTCAAAAGTGTTACTGGTTGGATTTGAGTCTGTTTTAACCATTTGAGCACTATAGCTGAATGTGATAAGACAATGAGTGCTGTGCTATCTTGTACTGTCTGTTTTTTTTGTATGTAGATCCCAGTGCGAATGAGCTGCGCAGGCTGATGATGCTGCACGGTGGACAGTTCCATCTCTATTACACTCGCTCTAGAACCACACATATCATTGCCACCAACCTGCCTAACAACAAAATACAAGAGCTCAAGGGAGAGAAAGTAGTGCGGCCAGAGTGGATCACAGACAGGTGTGTTTGTGTGCAGTTTGCAGGTAGAAGCACAATGCTATATGCATACTAATTTTTTTTTCTTTTGTTCAGTATAAAGGCAGGCCACCAACTTTCATACGTCCAATATCAGCTCTATGCGAAGCAAAAATGTTTGAACTTTACCAGTGTTTGTGCACGAGGAAAGCAGGAACTGTCATCTGCCAGTGACCCGTTCAAACCCAGTTCAAGCCATCCTCTTTCAGACAGCAGCAAGCCTCAGCCCAGCCACACTCAAACCCTCTCTAATGAAGTTCTCAAATCCACTTACACTAACCACACAGCCTGCTTGACTGAGCGAATCAATCACCAGCTAGATGTCAGACTGTAAGTATGCTTTATGAACAGGGATACTTTGGAACATGCATGTATTTGAAAGAAAGAAAATATTCTGCTGCTTTAAGATCCAAGATACAATGTGCAACACAACAAATTAATTTGTTTTCTTTTCTTTTTTTTATCATGTTGATCATTTTTGGATATAGATTGACCAAAATTGGATGTTAAATTGCTTTTTATTCACCCAATATGTTATCATGTAATCTTTAAAAAGTAATCATTAAATAACACTGTCAAGTGTACCATTTGTTATTTCTTTTATTTAGACAAAATTGTATAGAATTTTATCTGATTTATTGTATTGACCAGCTGGTCAGATAAGACTTCTTTGACACGTTTTCACACTTGATCGATTAGTTCACTTCCAGAATAAACTTTTTCTGACAATTTACTCACCCCAATGTCATCCAAGATGTTCATGTCTTTCTTCAGTTGAAAAGAAAGTAAGGTTTTTGAGGAAAACATTACAGGATGTTTCTCTGAATTGTGGACTTGATTAAAGCTAATGGGTTGAAAAAGCTAAAGGATTGCAATTTTAGTGCAGCTTCAAAGGGCTCAACATGATCCCAGCCACTGAATAACTGTCTTATCTAGTGAAATGATTTGATGATCTGGAGATCCTGGATTGTATTTCTTTTTGACTAAAGACAGAAAGAAAGACATGAACACCTTGGATAACTTGAGTAAATTATCAGGAAGTTTTATTCTGGAAGTGAACTAATACTTAAAATACAAACATTTAATTATTAAAATGATTTTTTTTTTTGTAATTAATAAAAACAAAAATGATTTATTTATGTATCTTTTTGTCCTCTATCCTTTTTGTCTAGCAGAAATGGTTCTTGTAACATAATCTTTGAGGAGGATACAGAGAAGCCTCGAGTTAATGGGATTCATGATGGAGATGATGATGATGATGATGACACCAGTGCCCTTTTGCCAAGTGGTTCACAAGACACTTTGTTAACTAATGGCTATGTACACCCTGTGAATGGTGCCTTAAAGCCTCAGGACTCTTTTGCAGAACATCCTCCACATGTTGTTGACACAGGGTCCCATCAGTCTCACCTCCCACAGACTGAATGCAGTGATAAGGAGGAGCCCAACTGCTCTTCCCATCAGAGGACTTTAATATCCACTGCCAGTCCTCCAAAGCAGCCTGGTCTTCACAATATGCAAAATGACCTCCATCCAAAACCAACATCTAATCCAGGAACTTTAGCTCGGAAGGGGAATCTGCATGATCACACAAGTATTAAACTAAATGGGAGCTATCACATGACCTCTAACTCCTCTAGTCTTGCAGACTCTAGTAATCGGCCAGGACGGTCAGGTCAAGGAACAGAAGCTGGAATCATATCAGAGTTCTTTTCTCACTCAAGGCTGCATCATATTTCTACGTGGCGGAATGAGTTCTCAGAGTATGTCAATACCCTTCAGAGCAGGAGGCGAGCTGCAGGAGGAGCTGTTTTCTCTGGAAAAGAGAAACTGAAGAAGCTCAAAGCTAATTACAGTTCAGGTATCTTGTCTTTGTGGTTTATGTTTGTGTATGTCTATATGTTGTTGAGAAGCATGTGCTTTTGATGCAGCATTTTCCCAAAAACAAAAGGAGTCCTTCTCTTTGGCCCAGGTTCCTTAATGGCTGCTCCTCAGGTGCGTCAGTCCTGCATTCTTCATGTGGATATGGACTGCTTCTTTGTGTCAGTAGGCATCAGACACAGACCAGATCTCATAGGTATGTTTCAATGAATTGGAAGGAAGTGAAGTTTCTTGTTACTGCTTGTTGACCTTGGGCTTTACTAGTGGTTTATCTGAACACCAGGGAAACCAGTTGCAGTGACTAGTAACCGTGGTCCTGGCCGTGTTGCACAGCGACCTGGTGCAAATCCTCAGCTCGAGTTTCAGTACTACCAGAGGAAACAGAAACAGTATAGGAAAGGTAAACCTAAGGTTCTAGGAGGAAGATGTTGGTTAAACTTCGCTTGAAGTCTAGAATGAATTTCTTGTACATTTTTGAAGTTTGAATTTAGGTGACCATTGTGCTTTCTGCTTTAGAGAAGACAGATGGTGATCTTGAGATGACCCCGT
The DNA here is from genome assembly GCA_032359435.1 of Enteromius unitaeniatus. Taxonomy (NCBI): domain Eukaryota; kingdom Metazoa; phylum Chordata; class Actinopteri; order Cypriniformes; family Cyprinidae; genus Enteromius; species Enteromius unitaeniatus. Next base: position 11,363,117 of record JAUMHI010000048.1, on the reverse strand, counting down.
CTCCTCAATGTGATGAAGCTCTCAGTAATGGAGTGGATCTGGACCTGGCTTCCCTCTCTATGGCAGAGATTGCATCTTGCAGTTACGAGGCCAGGTATTAATTGTAAACATGTCAAGATCCTTTCTTGTGCAATATACACCCCCCAAGAATTCACTCCATTTTGGAGTAAATGGATATTAGATTAGTGGCTCTCATCTTTTTATAATTCTGTTGACCTCCGTTGTCATAAAATTTGAAGGCACTTCATTTAGGCTAATACTGCAAGTTTACATAGGAAAATCTGATGTAATGTCATTGTTCTAATTTGAAGAAACTTAGATTAAAAGAAGTTGCTAAAATACTTCACAAGCTAAATGTTCTTCTGGGATCACACTTTTTTTTTTTTTTTTTTGATGTTTGTGTACAAGAATTTTTAAAATAGAATGCCTAATTGATTCAATATTTTGTAGCTTTGCATAACGAGAAATTATTCTTTAAAAATAAGTCAATGGCATTTGAATATTTTAACTTCTGCAGGGTTTTTTTATAATTTAGCCTTTCTCATAACGTATATCTTGATTGAATAAGTATTTTCTTCTTTTTTTAGTTTAAAGATTATTTAATTGTTTAATTTGTCTTATTTTGAGGCCCCCTTGTTGAGAACCATGGATATAGATGGATTCAAAACAGGCCAAAAGAGATCACAAATGTTTTTCTAACACATACTCTCTTTAATACAGTATGGCTTCCAGCAGTAAGTTCTGTTACTCTGTTTTTCTCTTACAGGCAGGCTGGTGTGCGAAACGGCATGTTTTTTGGTCGGGCTAAGCAGCTCTGTCCTGATCTGCAGTCTGTCCCATATAACTTCCAGGCATATAAAGAGGTGGCACTGTCAATGTATGAGACCCTGGCCAGGTACCAGACATAATATTTGTTGCACCTTTTTTTTAAAAAGTTACATTATTCCTAAACCCAGCAGACAAAGACAACAATTCTCTTACTTCATGGTTGCTTGTTTTATAGTTACACTCATAACATTGAGGCACTAAGTTGTGACGAGGCGTTGGTGGATGCCACAAATCTTCTAGTTGAGTTGGGAGTTACACCTGATGATTTGGCTCGAGCCATCCGTGAAGACATAAAGGAAAAGACTGGTTGTTCTGCCTCAGTTGGCATGGGTTAAGAGAATTTTTTTACTTACCTGCGTTTTGTTCCAAACTTTTATGACATACTTTATTCCATTAAATGTTTTGAAAAATTCACCTTCCACAAATGTATTTAAGTTTTGGAACAGCATGTTTAATGACAATGTTTTTTTTTTTTTGTAATGAAGTTGCTAGTATTCCTTAATTTCTGTAAGCTTTTGTAACTTCACTTATACTTATTATTAGGTTCCAACATCCTTCTTGCTCGGATGGCAACCCGTAAGGCAAAACCAAATGGACAATACTTACTCAGATCGGAAGAAGTGGATGATTTTATCAGGGATCAGCCGGTCTCCAGTTTGCCTGGTGAGAACAGAGCATCCTTCATTCAGTACTGTTCAAACCTTTAGTTAATTTGGTTTCATGAGTTTGCGCTTCCTCATATAAAAATAAATGCAAATTTGGTGTGCTGTCCGGGGGGCGAGCCGAGAGGATGGCGGGCTCCGAACCCCAGCAAGGGCAGGGCTCTGCATCCACATTTTCAGGATTTTTTGAAGAATAGAAAGTAACAGAATAACATTTTAACACTAAATGTCTGTATTGTCACATTTACTCAATTTAATTATTCCTTCCTGGATAACAGTATTCATTTATTTTCTTGAAAAAAAAAAAAACTTTCTGGCATCAAACATTTCAATGGTAGGGTATTTTAATCTGAATGCAGTTTTTGTGTATGTCTGGACCAGTGCTTCTGTGTTCTTATGTGCAGGTGTGGGTCGCTCAATGAGCTCCAAGTTGACCTCCCTTGGAGTGAGTACCTGCGGTGACATGCAGCAGTTGTCCATTTCTCGACTGCAGAGGGAGTTTGGGCCAAGGACAGGACAGACGCTTTTTCGTTTTTGCAGAGGACTGGATGACAGGCCTGTACGCAGTGAGAAGGAGAGGAAGTCTGTGTCTGCAGAGATGAACTACAACATTCGGTTCACACAGGTTTTGAAGTATACAAGTTACAGCAATCATTGCATATCATTGTACCTGTCATTATCCACAGTCCGTTGACCTCGGTCATAAGTTTTCCATTACCTCTAATACTTTGCTAGGTTGAAGAGGCGGAGTCTTTCCTTACAAACCTATCTATGGAGGTGCAGAAGAGGTTGGAAGGGGCGGGGCTTAGAGGTCGAAGAATTACTCTGAAGGTCATGGTGCGCAAGCCTGGGGCTCCAGTAGAGCCAGCAAAATATGGTGGCCATGGGATATGTGACAATATTGCCAGGTGATTTGAACCAGGATAAATTAACTGCTCTGTTAAATGCATTACATATAATTTCTGTTGAGTAAAAAATCGAGTATTTAAAAAAAAAAAAAAAAAAAAAAAGGATGATTCAGCTTGTTGGTTGTTGATTGGATGGTGGCAGATGTGAATGCGAACTTGCAGTTGATTTGGAAGAAAGCTGTGGTGTTTAAGCAGACGACTGAGTAAAAATTCAGGTTATGTTAAAAAAAACACAGTATGTTGAATTAAATTAATTAAATACAGATTGAATACATTTAAAATCTTTAATAATGACTGGTAACCAAACAATTTTTCATATACATTTGACATTAACATTACTGTCCCATTGCAGGTCTGTTTTACTCGCTCAGCCCACAGATAGTGGTCAGCTGATTGCCACAGAAGCCATTAAGCTATTCCATGCCATGAAATTGGATGTAAAGGACATGAGGGGAGTGGGACTACAGGTGCAGCAGTTGGAGGGATCCCATGCAGACCCATCAGGACAGGGGCCCTCACGTGGTCGCTCAATCAAAGACCTGCTGCTGGCCAAACAGCCTGCCCACAGCCCCAAGAAAGACCCTCTAGCACAAGGTTGGAGGAATGTGATTAGGACGGGGTTTTTCAATTCCAGCCCTGGACTGGACTGTCTTGCAGAGTTTTAGATCTAACCCTGATCAAACACACCACCTACTCTGAATTCCTTCAGATATTTTGAATAAGGTTGGATCTAAACTACCTGCAGGGCCAGATATGAAGAGCCCTGGATTTATAGGATATGTGTAGAATTAATGTTGGTGTCTAACTTTCCTTTCCTGTTGCTTGTATTTTAGATGGTTTAACCAGCCCTTCTACATCCATAGCTTTCTCCTCCAATCAGGAGAGAGTAATCCCTCCATCCTCACCACCTTCCACCAGCTCAGATCCGATGCCTGGAACGAGTAAAGGAGGACTTTACCATCCACACACCCCCAACCATGTCAGGACATGCCTAAACGTCAGCATTGAGGTGCCATCTCCCTCTCAGGTTAGATTCTCCTCGCTCAAATGCACCTCAGAAACAAAAACTACACAGACTATGCCTAATATCCAGACACAAAGTTCATCTTTTTTTATGAAATACATTTATTTAAAATGGATGCATTAGACTGCTCAAAAGTGACATTCTATACATAGTTACAAAATATTTCTAAAGCTCTTCTTTTGAACTTTCTATTTATCAAAGAATTCTGAACAGTAACATATCAAATTAATTTTTAAGCCCCTGTTGTCCCTCTTTCAGGTGGACCAGTCTGTTTTAGAGGCTTTACCTGTAGACATAAGGAAACAGGTGGAGCAGTCCTGGAGACACAGAGAGGAGCAGCCCAGCACCTCATCTCATTTCTCAACCACGCCTCGAACCTCCTACTCTCCACCTCCAGGTCCATCGCTTGGCACCCTTGTACTGCAGCTTCCAAACCAGCCAGGTCAACCATGCACAACGGGCATTATACTAGAGCTCCCTGACTTCTCCCAGGTACATTAATCATTAACCAATCACAGGGGGAAACATTGTGGAATCGTTTTACAATCACCATCAGAAACTAGTATTTTAGATATCCTAACCTGAACTTTTAACAGGTTGACCCAGATGTGTTTGCAGCTCTTCCCAGAGAGCTTCAGGAAGAGCTGTGCTCTGCTTATAGAAACAAGGCTCAAGCCCATGTTCAAGCTCAAAGCACCACTGGTGAGTAAAAATAAGTAGGGGTGTGCAAGTTACATACATTTATCTCTTGAAGAGTGTTTTCACTTTTGAGGGTCGGTTCACCCAAAATGAAAATGATCATTTACTTTTATTTTAGTTCCAAACCTGCATGAGTTTCTTTTTTATGTTAAGCGTAAAAGAAGATATTTTGAAGAATGCAGGTAATCAAAATGGTTTGATAGATTTGCTTTGCATGTGTGCATAGTACACATAGCACATAGTAACTTTTACACTTTTAAAAAAGCACAGTGTAGATCTGAAATGTCCTTTATAACATGGGTATAATTCTATACCTTGTGTAATTTTATTTAGAGATCACCATGAAAATAGTCTTGATATGGCATTACATTAAAAAGTGAATAAATATACTTCACTAAAATATAACAACCTTATTAATTTTACTTTTATATAGATCTAACCAAGAGCTCATTCCTCTATTATTATAAACACTCACACAGTACTTTTCTCTATAACTGATTTTATCTTCCTGAAATCATACTGCACATTGTAATTTGATGACTAAGTTTTTATAACAAAGTAGTACAGATGTATAATATTTCCCGATTATTGACAAATAACATTACACTTTTCAGCTTATCAATTTAATATCCAAGTGATTAAGCAGAGTTAAGAATTAAATATTTAACCACTAGCACACACCATACACAAAACCTCTAACCTTGCTCCCTTGTTTCTAGTCGAACAAAAAAACACATTTCCTCAACTAAAGCAGCCTGCAGTGGGGAAACTGAAGCGCCGCTACAAAAAGAAAAATGCTAGTCCTGCCAAAAAGGGTCCTAGTCCACTAAAAAAACTATTTCCTGGAAACAGCCCTGCCAAATCCAGCCCCTCCAAAACACATCCTATGCCACCTAAACAGCCAGGCCTCAAAGTAAGCCTGTATTCTTCTGTTTATCTGTAATATCTTCAGCCACTTGATAAACTTGATAAACTTTGAATACATCTGTTTAAAATGTTGACAATTTTGGGGAGGAAAAAAGTATTTATCCAAGATGTTTTTCATTGGTAGACAGAAAATATACAGTGCCCGTCCTCTTCGAGCACAGATGTCCCAGAGACAATGTCAAAATTTAATCCCCGCCCAGTCCCAACCCTAGCTGGAGCTTATGAATTCAGTGACATCAGAACTCTGCTTCGTGAATGGGTCACCACCATCTCGGGTATGGCAGAACAGGACATTTTTACATAGCAGTATATATTTGTATTGTGCATATGGTTTATTTATATGGTGCTGTGTATTCACAGAGCCAATGGAAGAGGACATTCTCCAGGTAGTGAAGTACTGCACAGAACTCGTGGAAGATAAAGACCTGGAGAAACTATATCTTGTCATCAAATACATGAAGAGGTATAGCTCTCAATTCTTTCTGGCTAATGCCTGCAACAAACACAAGTACATTATAAATCTCACCAGTAGTAATAATACACTATTGTTTGAATGTTTGGAGACTAAGATGATTTTGTGTTTCTATAACTATTTCAAGGAAATGCTTGAAAATCAACTAAAAATCTACTTAAAAATCAAAAATATTTAAAAATCTTACTGACCCCAAACCTTTAAACAGTAGTGTAGGTTGATTGGGTCTTTCTTGATTAAAACATTTCATTGGTTTAACTATTGGTTTCAGACTTATGCAGCAGTCCTCAGAGTCAGTATGGAGCATGGCCTTTGACTTCATCCTTGACAATGTGCAGGTAGTGGTACAGCAAGCCTACGGTAGCACTCTAAAGATCACATAGGAGGACCGTCCTAACCTCAGTCACTGTGACGTCAGCCCAGACCTGCCACCTCATCCTGACATGTGAGAGAGAGACAACAAAACCACTTGTGTCTGCCAATCATTGTAGCATCGCTTGTCCTCTCCTCCGAGAACACAAGATTACCAGATCATGCCAGTGATGATGAGGAACAGATGAGCATACCAGCTACATTCAGAAGCAGCTAAACACTAAATTTTTCTTTCATCATGATGTCAATTTTATAGACTAATGTCTAGAGGTATTTTGGTAACACTATTCAATCAGGTTGGATTTGTTAACATTAGTTAATGCATCAAGTATCATGAACTAACAATTAATAATTTTTGATGTTACTACTTCTTGTTAGTTACTAATGCATTAACCAATATTAACATATACATCTTTAAATGTTATAAATGTAGTCTATGTAAGAATGAACATGTTACAGCACTTATTATTCTTGGTTAAAGCATTATTGATTCTTACTTCGTGTTAACTAATATTAACATGTACAACCTGGTTAAAATGTTACCAGATGTTTTTTGAATGTTTTTAATGCACTGACTGTCCTAAACCAAGCAAAGCAAGCCTCTTTGTCTCTGTTTTTTCTTGTCTTTATTTCTTGAACTCCAGAACATGTGTTTATCTTGAAAGCCTCAGAAGTATTTACAGACTTTGTAGCAAAGCAAAATGGAGTGGCATGTTATTTGCCTTTTTATGGGTCAGTCCGAAGTGGAAATCGGAAAAACAAACCCCTTCTATCAAAGTCAGTTTAGCATGTGTATACTAACATTTTATGTAAAGCTAACATTTGTTTTTCTAGAAAAATATTACTCCTCCTTTATCGATTGTTTCTTATTGTATGTTTGTCTGTATGTGTAAAAGATCTAAGAGAGAGAGAGAGAAATATTTATAAAGAAAAAGATTAAAACTTTGGCCATGTTAATTTTACTAAATTGAGTTTCAAATGTCCTGTCATGCTTCTCAGTCTTTTATTCTAAATTTGTGCATGTGGTGCTAGAGGAAAGGAAGGGTTTTTCCAATCAGGTTGATGTGAACTGTGTAATGGGTCAAGGTGGATTCTTCTTCAACATTTTCCTCTCAAGTCTTGTTCAATGTTGGTTTGGCTTTATGTATGAACAGAATGTACTTAAGTCCTCAAAATTTGTACTTTCTTGGTTTTAAGAAGCTACTCAATAGACAAACATCTGTTATCACATATTATCATGACATTACAGAGAGGAAGGCCTACAAATTCATATTTGGTCAAAAATCTGTCATGACAGAAGGACCCGTGCCTGAAGACCTGAAGCTGTGACAAAATTTGTACGTTTTCTAAATTTGCAAATAAATTTGGATAAGTGATACTGTCTTATGTGTGTATTTATCATTTGTAGATCAGGATAAAGTTGATCTATAAACAGTACGTAACAAAAAACATCGTATGATAAGTTAATTAAAGAAGATGCCTAAAAAGGATGAAGACGAAAGGCTGTACAGCTGCAGATGACTATTTAATAACACTAGGTTCCAAGGTTCCTAAGAACAGTGGCCTCCATAATCTTTAAATGGAAGATGTTTGGTATAACCAGAAACACTCCTAGAGCTGAGTATACGGGGGGTTATACTGAGTATAAGGTTTACCTTGCAACAAGACAATGACCCTAAGCACACAGCTAAAAATAATGAACAACTCCATGACTGTTCTTGAATGGCCCAGCCAGACTGACTTAATCCCAATTGAGCATCTCTGGAGAGACCTAAAAATGGCTGTCCAGCAACGTTTACCATCCAACCTGACAGAACTGGAGATGACCTGCAAGGAGCAATGGCAGAGGATCTCCAAACCAAGGGGTGTGAAAAACTTGCATCTTTCCCAAAAAGACTCATATGGCGGTATTAGATCAAAAGGGTGCTTCTACTAAATACTGAGCAAAAGGTCTGAATACTTAGGACCATGTGATATTTCAGTTTTTCTTTTTTAATAAATCTGCAAAAATGTCAACAATTCTGTGTTTTTCTGGGGTGCTGTGTGTACATCAATGAGGAAAAAAATGAACTTAAATGATTTTAGCAAATGGCTGCAATATAACAAAGAGTGAAAAATGTAAGTGGCTCTGAATACTTTCCGTACCCACTGTATATTGTGTGATGTAAAACGCAAAACTGCAGTACAAATGTAACATTTTAGTGGTGCACTTGAAGAGGCAGAATCCGCTTCATAGATAATAATTAAATGTGTCTTGCATTTATACATTTGGTCTGTGATAATGTGGGGAAAAAACACAAATAAAAATTAAACTGATCTAACGTAAATTAAAAAACATCAGATCGCACTGAACGAGCTACCTTTGTGTAATACAGCAAAATACCACAGTTACAGTAACAGTAATTATACTAACTGTTGTGTTATTACAGTAACAGGTATGGTTACCATTTCCGTAAGCGTAAGCCCAGTAACAATACTGATACAACAATAGATGACGTACAGTTTTGAAATAAACAAGGTGACTGCTGTTTACATTTGTACAGAACTGTATGAAGGAAACAATAAAACATATTTTTTAAATAAAATATAAATTAATAAATATTATTTCTAAAAAAAAAAAACCGTTACCGTTGCGTGACGTATTCAGTCGACGCCTTTACGTAAACCTACGTCAGCGTGCCGCCTTCTAGAAATTATACAGCTTCGGTAAGTGCTCCTCTCTCTGACCTACATAAAATACAGTAAACGTAATGTCAGTTTAACTATTTCTAATGTATTGTTGCACTCTGTAGAGTGCTCTTTCCGATGAACCAATCGCTTATTATTAGTCTTTGTTAGCGATCATAGCTGCCGTTACCACGGTGCTTGGAAGCCAAAGCAAGACGCTAGCGCTAGCACGATTTGACACAAAGCCCAACATATCAAATTTAAACACAACAGTCCTTATATACGAAAGCTTACAGCTCGTTAAAAATACTGTCGACGAGACAGAAACATAGAAACTGGTAAAGTAAAGTAAAGTTAGCATGTGGTCTTTATGCTCCTTCGGTCAGGCGTTGGCCCACTATCAGAATCTCTATTGTTGTGAATAAACAGAATGCCCTCAAAATTCAGAGGACTATTGATCATTGTGTGCCACACCTTTCATAACACAAACTCTTCCTGGTTTAATATTATGCTGTATGCCCTTAAAAGTGTCAATTCTGAACTGATTTCTAAGTAGTTTATTGTGAACATACATGATAATAAATTGATTAAAACAAGTAAAAAGGTTATATGTTGTTTTTAGACCTATTAGACGTGTTCTGAAAAGTTATTTAAGAATGTAAAGTTAATCTAGTATAAAAAAAATATATACTTTTTAATATTTGAATAATTAAGTTCACTATTTCTCTCTTTAAACTGTATGTTACACTGCTTTTCTGTATGTAATTGCATCCAAAATTGTGCTGTATTTCTAAAAGACAGTCAGGTTGTGAGAGGAAATGGCCAGTCAGTCCATGGAGGTTGTTGCGAAGGCTCTGGAGCAGCAGGTGCTGCAGTCGGCACGGATGGTGGAAGAGAAGCTAGATGCAGAACTGGAGAAGTTTGAGCGCATGGATGAAGACGAGCTGGAGCGACTGAAGGAGAGAAGACTTGAGGCCCTTAAGAAAGCTCAGAAACAGAAGCAGGTGAGCATTTTAAACATGTACTATTAAAATGTTTATTCAAAATGAGTTATCCACAGGCAGTTATCAACTAGTGTGATTAATCTTTGTGTTCTGTCGTATGTGTCTGTCCTTAGGAGTGGATATCTAAAGGACATGGTGAATACAGAGAGATCCCTAGTGAGAAGGATTTTTTTGATGAGGTTAAAGCAAGCAAAAATGTGGTTTGCCATTTCTACAGAGACTCCACCTTCAGGTATTTGAGGCCCTTTGTGTATTATTCTTGTACTTTGTATTATAAATCAAATGTGCAAACATATATTTGCAGTCTTTATTTCCCAAAGATGCAAAGTTTTGGACAAGCATCTAGCTGTTTTGGCGAAGAAACATCTGGAAACTAAGTTCATTAAATTAAATGTTGAGAAGGCTCCATTCCTAACCGAGAGGCTGAGGATTAAGGTCCTTCCCACACTGGCTTTGGTGAAGGACGGGAAGACTAAGGATTATGTTGTGGGCTTCACCGATCTGGGCAACACAGATGAATTCCCTACTGAAATGCTGGAGTGGAGACTGGGCTGCTCAGATATCATCAACTACAGGTGAGTAAAGGAGAGATATAATATTCCATATTTAAATACACTGAGGTGGTACAGAAATTAGGCCACCATGTAGGGGTGCCAGAGTGTAAGAGAAGGGCATGGTATTCCGATTTAACAATGTCTGTTTGATCGACGGATAGATACGCATTGATCTGAACATGCCTCCTCGGATTAACATATAATGATGGCGGTGTTGAAGAATCTTGATGTCACAATTCTCCCAATTTCACGGCGAGGATAAAATATTTGTATTTGAAACTAGGGAGTTAGTTTTGAGTTCTGAAATGCACAGTATGTTTTTATTTTAGAGGAACTTACAATAACAAAAATGACTGTGTATATATCAAAACATTTTGATTCTCCATTTCATGAAACAATTCAGCAGCCGTTACTGCAATATTCAGAGTTACATTATCCTTTAGAAAACATAGGAATGTGCTGATTTGGTGATCTAGATGCATTTCTTATGTTTCTATCCAAAGATGCAAATTTAACGTGTACAAAACTGGAATATCACAAAAGACATTTGCAAATTCAAAAGAGAACAAAAACAAAAAAAAGAGTATAATCATTTTTATATACAATAAAATACTTGTGCCTCAGAGAGAGAGCAGACATAAGACAATAAATGCTGTCATTGCTTTCTGAGGTGGATGCTGCTGTTTGGGAGCACAGTCATGTAATTACATAAATACTTTGACACTTTCCTCAGGAATTTCAAAATTACCAAAACAACCTATAAATGCTGTGAATGGTTTGCTTTGAAATGCTTTTTTTTTTGAATACATTTATTCTACTCAGTTGTGTGCATAAGATTTTTTTAATGCACATTTTTCAAATGTATGTGCATCTTGGTGTTTCCATCTGGCATTTTACTATGCAGTATTTTAAAATGCACATAATAGATGGATGGAAACACAGTGATTTCTTTTTTTAATGAATAGAAATTTCAAAACAACAGCATTTTTATTGATTGATTTTTTTCACTGCAACTTCTAGTCAGTTTATTGTGCACTTGTTAAAAATATTTTTCACATTTCTCTCTTATCCTTCTAGTGGGAATCTTTTGGAACCACCAGCTATTGGACAAAAGTCAGGGTCAAAGTTCACCAAGGTGGAGAAAAAGACCATCAGAGGCAAAGGTTATGACTCAGACTCTGAATCTGATGAGGATTAGAGGACTAAAAACAAAAATCAAGCTCCGTCTTTCTCAGGGCTTCCTACATAACAGTCCTAAGTCTTGTAACACCTCTTTGTGGTCACTTTTTATTGTTTTCAGTGTCTATTTCATTTTTTCTGTCGCCTTTGTCTTATGTTTGCCCATTTAACAATCACTGAATTCCACCTGATAGGGTATTTATATTTCAATTCATCTCTTTAATTTTTAATTTACAGAAGTGAAACTTTTCTATGGAGCATAATTCTGGTCAAAATTTTCTTTTTAGCACCGATTTATTATCCAAGGAAGATTGAGTTTTTGTAAGATGGAAGAATCGAAGCATTTAAACAGTGGCGCAAACACAAACCTGTTATTTTGCCTCTGATGGACTGATGCTAAGCTCAATAAGCATTGAACAAGTGCCAAGGAAGCAAACTTCTGTATACCATTAAGAATTGCCACCTCTTTCTCCCATTGATGTGAAGGATGTGCATTTTTTTTCCTTTTATAGCAATACATGACTTATTAAAAAAAATAATATAATATGCCTGTTTTGTTCATGTCAATGAATAATGTATTTGTCTCTAACTGAACATATTAGTGATTTAAATATATCACCTGAGTGTCTAATGTTTTGTAGAAGACAGAGATCTGGTCATTTACCTTTTGCATTCATGCATTTCACTCTCACTGTTATCCAGAGCGATAATTAAATTCTAAATACACATGAAGTTCTTGCCATCCCTGGAAGTGCTCTGCTGTTTAAGCTACAGTAAAGAAGGCTGATTTTCAAAGCTTTATTAAACAACAAACACACAGCACAGCACAAATGGCAGGCCCCAAAGGCTCTATGACTCGATGGCTTTCTGCTCAAGAGGTTTGAGGAGACGTTTCACCACCAGCTCCCCTTTGCTATTCAGATATGTGTTAGCCATGTCCTCCTCAGCAGGTAATCCATAGGGGAGTCTGAGAGGCTCAATCCTGCAAATAAAGATATTATTTAAACAAGTTCATGCTAATGGTCAGCAATCAAGTTTAACTGATTTAAAGATGCAAGTCTATCTTACCTAACTAAATGCTTAATGATTTTTAGTAGATTATTCACTGACGGGGTGTTCTTGTGGACACGAGGTTCATGTGCCTGGTGATGAACATGATTTATTCAATAATATTTCTAAATGAATATTGTAATTTAAAAAAATAATAGGATACTCGCATCCCACCTTCATGAGCCCCAAACTCTTTACAACCTTCTTTTCCCAATAGGGTCGGGACACTGTGCTTTTAACTCTGGTCACTATATGCAGTTTATGTGGGTGCTCTGGATCACCACCATACTTGTCATGTTCTTTTGCTCGTTCCTCAAATACCTGAGGGACGAAAATATGATGCGATGTCATTGCGTTCAACAATCTGAATCGACTAAAACGATGCAGGTAGGCTCTGAGCCGTCACATACCTGTGGAGGGATGCGGCTCTTGGTGAATTTAGTGCGGCATGGTGTGGCTTGTGTCAGATTCTGCAATGGTTATTTTAAAAATGGGTTTGTTAATACTTTTTTGACAGGGTTATCAGATCCGGCATCACAATGAAATGTGAAAGAATCTCACCTTTGTGACCCTGGGTGCTGATGCTAGAAGAGCTCGATACAGTCCTGCCATGATCACACGCTAAAGGTTATTAGCTAGCTCGCTAGCTAGAATTAATGACACCCAGTGCAACAATAAATAAGTGGACTATGTAGTAACCACAACAGAATTAAGGAATTTAATGTAGTTTCATCAAATACCCACGTTATTGCGATATGTTAACCGATAAACATAGCATAACAACTAACTACACAACAGTACATGCATCGATGTCAAATATGTTGACTGGAAACGGAAACGACTCTTCGTTAATAGAGTCATTTCAAAATAAAGGTCCCCCGATCCTGCTACATCGATATTATAACTTTACAATAAATCTATAAGAACAAATTGTTTATTACCGCTTTATTAAATACGTATATTATTTAATAAATAAGTTTATTGTAATTTCGTGTATTTGTTGCATGTTTCTGTTAACAAATATGTTCATTCAGAAAGTAATTTTGAACCTAAGTTACATTTTAAATTAAATTATAATTAATTTCTTTTCAATCTCTGAGGCCCGGTTTCACAAATGGGGCTTAGCTTAAACCATGACTAGGCATTAGTTTAATTAAGATATTTAAGCAACTTTTTCCAAAAATGCCTTATAAGAAAAGGTGTGCATCTTAACACAGAACAATGACACTTACACGTTTTAAGATATGTGAGAGCTCAAACATGCAATTTAGTCTGGGACTAGCTTAAGCATTGTCTGTAAAACTGGGGGTTAGTGATTTCAGCCAAGTTTTATATTTTTTAGAACGATTCATCCAGACTGCTCAACAAATTCCCTAAAAGATTCGACTCGAATGAACGATTCATCTGTGCAAGCATCGCTTCCGCTGTGTTCAAAGGCGCTGTGACACCATACTCATTTACGAAACGCAAAAGTTCGCAACCTTTCAAGTTCATTGCTATCTTCGTTGAGTTTGTGACTTCGTTTCGAGTGGACAATGGCCAAGCGTGTAGCTGTAGTGCTGGCAGGCTGCGGTGTGTTTGATGGAAGTGAAATCCACGAGGCGTCTGCGGTTCTGGTTCACTTGAGCCGTCAGCAAGCCACTGTAAGTTAACGTGAACCCTTTAACAGTTTCCACTGCACAGAATGCAGTAGCAGAGATTATCACAGAGCAGAACGTAATACCAAATGCAACAAACAGCTGTTGCATCCAGAGCTCATGACTAGTCAAGTTGATTTCATTAATATCAGATCACTTATTTAGCATGGACATCGCCCAACCATGATAGATTGTAACACACTGCACTTCATTTGTGACTAATATTGTATTCATTTGTAACTTTTGTTTAGCTGGTATAAAATCCTTTTCAGCCTGCCTTGTAAAGTATCATGTAATTAAATCTTATTTTCTAACCTTCCCACAGGTGAAGATATTTGCACCCAACACTGATCAAATGCATGTGGTAGATCATTTAAAAGGCTCTCCAACAGAGGAAAAGAGAAATGTGCTTGTGGAGAGTGCTAGACTTGCCCGGGGTGATATACAAGACCTCTCTGAGCTCAACGTAAAGGATCTGGATGCCATCATCTTCCCTGGTTAGTACACTACTTCTGAAAGAATGTTCATTTACTGTTCAGTCCACCATTTTGATGAGTAAGACTTTAACATGATTTTGTAGGTGGCTTTGGGGCAGCCAAGAACCTGTGTAGCTGGGCTGTCCAGGGTAAGGACTGCTCTGTCAATGAGCAGGTTAAAACAGTGCTGAAGGCCTTCCATGCTGAGAAGAAGCCCATCGGCTTGTGCTGCATCTCACCTGTGCTGGCTGCTAAGGTTTTCCCTGGCTGTGAAGTGACTGTTGGCCATGACAAGGATGACAGGTAAATCATGTGACTTATATTAAATCTGTGTGCAGAACAAATTCTGCAAACATTTGGAAACTTGTGCTTTTTTTTCTTTTTTTTTTTTGTGCAAAATTAATGCTTTTATTCAGCAAGGATGCATTAAGTTGATAGAAAGCAATGGTACACGTATATATATTTATATTTATTTGTTTTATTTTATAGTTCAATTTAATAGTAGTTTTTTATGTATATAATCTTTTTATGTATATAAATATGTATATAATCTATATAGAAAATAAATAAAATAATATTAAAATGAGTTAATGTTTACTTTATTTTTAAATAATAATATTTTACTTTATATACTTTTTTATGATTTTAGTTTAATTATAACCCTGCTTTAAACTAGATATCAAATAGTCCTTTAATGTTCTTGGTGTTTACTTAAATATGTATAAGCATAGCTGTTTTCTAAATGCATAATATAATGAAATATTACATAAACTATTATTTAATTGAAATTATTATTGTAGACTAAACATACAACCCAAGAGAACCTAGAGAAAAGCAGAGCTCTGTTTATACAAAGTCATGTATATGACTGTTATCTCTTTTTTATGAACAGTACAGAAACAATGTTGACATTAACAGGCATACTGTCTGAATCTTTGACTTTCAGGTATCCAGATGTTCCAGACACAGCAGAAGCTATTTCTCAGCTTGGCTGCAAGCACATCTGCAAGCATGTGAATGAGGCTCATGTCGATGAGAAAAATAGGATTGTCACTACCTGTGCTTTTATGTGCAAAGCGCCACTACATGAAATATTCGATGGAATTGGAGAGATGGTACAGGAGGTGCTGAAACTTGCCTGAATAACTGCAAAATTAATGAATTGGCTATTTCTAATGTGTGCATATAACAAATCCAGCGTCTGAATAAACAAGTTACATATTTGTCTTTTAGACTTGGTTACAGATCTTTGTTCAATTTTTTTTTTAAACTATACTTTTTTTTTATATATATATATATATATATATATACATATTTATTGATTCAAGAAATCTTTTGCGATGACATCTGGACAGTGATGATGTTTTTTTTTTAAGTTGAAGAACAGGTCTGAAGAGAAGTCTTAGAAATCTGAAGGTTAGTCAGGTCAGCAAAGATATTACACAACTTTAATTTGTCCCTGTTTTCTAGAAATACACCATAAAGGTAACACATAAACTAGCATTTAAAAGCTTTTTATTCAAAATACATTTATTACATTGATCTAGTCCCTCTATGATTAGCATATTAGAATGAGGTCTGAAGGATCATGTAACATTGAAGACTGGAGTAACAAAAATAAATTTAAGTAAGTAAAAAGTACATTAAAACAGGAACCAGTTATTTAAAATTGTAATGTAATATTTCACAATATTACTGTTTTTACTTTATTTTTGATCAAATAAATGCAGCCTGGCTGAGCATAATATGGTAATATAAATGATTTTATCAGATAAACAACAAATGTACAACAAACTTAATTTTTACCATGGAATAGAAATAATAGTGATGTAAAAGAGAAAAAAAAACTGATGTGAAACCTTGTATTTAGAAATGCAAAAATAGTCAAAGCTCTATTGTCTCCCTTCACTTTCAGGTTGACAAGTGAAAATAACTGGCTTGTAACTTTCTGGGGAAAACTACATCTGATGAAAGAACACTATTGCTTAATGCTGTGTATTTGAGGAAAAAAAATCTGACATTGCAAAAACACTGTATGGTAGCCAGAATACACTTAAAATGCTTTAAATGGTCCAAAATGAATACTTTACAATGGTGTTCTATTATGAAAATGCAGAATTGAGATTTAAGTCACAACACCATAGTGGTTTCAGTATGACATGATACTTTCCATAAGCCTAAACAATGCCACTTTACACAATGATTCAGGCCAAAGACGAGTAGCGGCACTCATCTCTATGCATCATGTGCTTATTAAAGTGCATGTATGACCAAAGCATTGAACAGTCTTGATTTGTGTCCAGATTGTTTACAGTGTAAATAATACCCTCCACAACATCAGCAGTCAGCACAGCTGAAGCATTAGCCCTGAACTTCCTTACCAGATCCTCATGACTAAGAGGTTTCCTCCAGTGACCGTAAAAAGTGTTGCAGCGTGCAGTGAACATTTCTCTCTGAGTTGTCTCCACAGCAATTTCACAATACATTTTTTCAAAGCTTGAGTGATTGTCTTGTGGATTTTCCAGCTGTACTTTCAGAAGCAGCTCCTTTAGGGCACTTCTGTTCAACTGGCTTTTGCTGAAGGAGTCAACGGTGACTTCTCCATCTAGCAGCGCGGTGCAGCAGTTGAACTGGAATGAGTGTCTGGCCTGGTGCTCGCTGACAGGAAGAGGGCAGTCTACATATCTGGATGAGGGCACTCTGAGAGTGATCTTCTTAATTTGATTGAGATCTGCATTTGGGTATTTGTCCAAAAACTTTGCCCTTGCTTCTATTGCTGCATCTGCCACCCAGTGCATCCCGAGGTGAGCGGGAAAGCGCTTCTGTGCAATGTTCTGCTCTTCTAACACCCAGCTGTAATGAGAAGTAGGGGTGACCTCAGCCAGTGGGCGAGGGACATAATCAGGATAGAAGGCCCCGAAGCCTGATTCCAGGTCCAGAATCTGCGTGTTACCCTCCAGGCCGAGGAGAGCAAGGTGGGAGGCCTCCAGACCCCCCCGGGCAGCATTGCCCATGTGGAGAGGTTTGGTTTGAGTTGCAGCGTTAGCCATGGGTGCTCCGGCAGATGAGCAGGCTATCGCTAAAGCTGCTATGCTCTGGGTCGCCGGCAGACCCAAGAGTTTAGCCGTAGCAGCCGCGCTGCCCATAATCCCAACAACTGCAGGCGGGTGGAATCTGAGAGAGATACATAAATTAAAAATTTGATATTCAATATATAAAATCTGTATTTATTAAACTGAAAATACTGTTACCTTTTTGGAATGTTGTGTGCCTCTTTAGAAAACCTCAGGAGTCTCCCCTGAACCTCTATGCCTACATTGAAAGCCAGCAGCAGCTCCAGGCCAGAGGGTTTAACAGGCAAAGTTTCAGCCAGTGCCAGGACAGCGGGCAACACAGCTCCGGAGGGGTGAGTGGCTGGATGCCAGGTGTCATCAAAGTCCATAGAGTGCACCTAATATATCACAGGAACACATCCCATTACCAGTCTAAGAGAATGCATGCTTTCTTTAAAAAAAAGAAACAAGTTAATGATTGTTTTTATTACCGCTATATTATTTACCAGAGCAGCTGAACATGATTTTTTTTTTTTAAATGACCTACCGCAACTCCATTAACAAAGGCAGCATAGTGAGGTGGAAGAGATAATCCTGGTCTGCCCCAGACCTTGCTGTGTTCCAGTGCTTGCTGTCTCTTAAACAATAAACAATTTAAAAATGATCAAAGAATTGCGCATTAAAACATGAAAGACAAAAAAGAAGGACAAATTAATAATATTCCTGTATGTAAACACTATCCTTACTTGGCTGCACTGAAGTACTGTGTTGAAGACTGGGGTGCTGGTTCCAAGTAATCCCACTCCCAGCGTGTCCAGTATCATTCGCTTACTCCTCCTTATCACTTCATCTGTCAGATGAGATGTGCTCAGACAGGACACTGCTGCCCCAAAACTCTCAGTAACTCCCTGAGAAAATAATAATTACCATTTAATTGTAATATTTTGGATAGTATAACAATAGCACTAAATAATTTAAATGTAGAAAAAAATTCTACAAATGAAAAAGAAAAACGAAAGAAGAAATACATGTGTAAAAAATACCTAGTTTTATCTACAAAGAAATGCTACAATAAATAAACGATTAGTAGTACCTTTCTGATCATTGCGTGAGGTCTGAATCCTGCTGTGAGTTCAGCATGTTAACGTTCACCTTAAATACTATGTTCCTATGAGCAGAACTGGCTCGCCAACCAGTGACTTTCCAAGGTTACTTAACCACAATACTGTGAAGTGCATTGTTTCACAATTTAAAACAACCACGTGCCATTAAATCACAGTTCACATTTTGCAAAAGAACATGGCTAATTTTCAATCATTATAATTATATTATAATTAGATTTTGCAATTTGTTTCGACAAAATAAAATTGGTAATAAAAATTAAGCATAAAACGTAAGACAACAAATAAATAATAACAATTTGTATTATAATTATTATTTCAGAAATTGTCTTTTATATTTACACACTAACATTTGGATCTTAACATTTTTTTTTTTACAGTACATGTACTTCCCATATGGTATATATCTTGTATCTACAGGCAAATGAGTGGTAATGCAAGGTTCATGATAATTAGTTTGTACATACATGAGGGTAAGAATGATCACTTACAGATCATTTACAAGTGGGTACAAACAGGCACATCCTTTCAGTATCCGTACATGGTAACTAATAAGACACATTACTGTATATACTAATGATATGTACGTGGTAAATGTTTAGTACCTACAGAAAAATGTGCTATTATGTGTTTACAAGCAATGTGATAATATTAATGTTAAATTACTCTAAACAACTGCGCTTACAAAATTTAAGGAACTGCGAACTACTGTGTAATATTTGTGTAAAATGGTGCACTTTATTTTACAGTCCTATTTCCCTATACTTCTAATATGCATGTATATGTGCTATTGTGGAACTGATGTATGTACCTGTTAGTTCAAATAAAGTGCACTATTTTACATAAACAATACACAGGAATTACCAACACTTCCTGTACCTATGAGGACGTGCTTGTTTGCACACACTTGTCCTTAAGTACTACATATTTACCATGTATATCCATTAGTAAGTTTGATAAAGTAGTTCCCATGTACGGGTATCTGTAAGTGACCATTCGTACCCTCACTTGTCTGTATGTACAAACTAATTACAGTCAATGTACCAGGGAAGTACACATACTGTCAAAGAAAGTGCTACCAAAATAGTATTATATTTCAATTTTATTACTATTTTTCAGAAAATGAAAATAATTTTATGGAATCAGAGTGCGTTCATTGAAATTAAATTGAAAACAGGTCCATTGTCAAATCACATGATATTATGTTATGAAATCATATTTCTTGAACTTGTATTCACACTAAAAGTGTGTATCTCCAGCATTTGTGAAATCTGGAATTTATTTTGCAGTTGTCAGAGACGGTCTTCTGTCAGTTACTGGTTCCTCATAATATCACATGAGTGTGACCCTTGTAAAGTAAAAGAAAGATAACTATATGATTGTTTAATGTATTTTCACAGACTTTTAAATTCTTAGACTTTCCTGTGGTTAATGATATCAATATTTACCTGACAGTATTCAAGTGTTGGATGTTTGAATTTTTTTTTTCTTTGAGTATCTTACAGTTGTTTTATTGAATAGTTTAAAGTTTAGTCAGTTTTCCATGAATAAAAATCATTCTGCTTCAGTAAATGCTAATTTCCCATTAATATTTTTATCATGCAGTTTATCTAACATAACCTGAATTGGGTGACCTGGCCAGGTTTTCTATAAAATGCAGACCAATCAATTTGACATTGGTTCCTTATGTTAAGCAATATAAAAATCCTGGCCAGGACACATCCAGGAAAAATGGCACGTACTGTATGGTCACCCTAAATATTATACTACACAAAGTTATTGTATCATAATGTGTTGGAGAGAGACAACAAATCCATAGAAAAAAAGAACATCGGTTTTACCCAACATCAGGGGTCAAAAACTACATACAGACTTCAACAGACAGGGCTTTTAAACATGTGGAACATAATTGGGGAAACTGATACAGGCGACATTATGAGGACACGAACAGGAAGGACCAAATAAGGGCATTATGGCCACATGAGGAAAGAAAACACAACAGAAATTGCCTCTGCTAGTGGACAGAACATGGCGCAACCTTCAATTCCACCCTTAGCCCCTTCTGGTATACAGATGCCTTTAGCTCCAGCCCAAGCCGGTTTTGTCTGACAACTTCTCCTAGCCCTGTTCGGTTCAGTATGTCTCTGTCAAACCTACAGTGTATTTACTGATAAAGGGATGTTGCTTTCGTGGATTGTACCAGATGTTTTTCAAGTTTTAATGAATTGTATATGTGCAACTATATGCATCTTTTACAATTTGATTTCACTTTAATTGTACTTTGTTAAATTAAAACAGTGCATTCCAAATTCCAATTCTGTGTTCTGTTTTTAACATTATTTCAAATCAGGATTTTAAAGGCCTTGTTGATAGCGTAATGTACAGGTAGATTATGACATAGGCCTATTGAAACAATTTTTTCAGTGCACGTTGAATTAGATTTATTACAGGGTTAGATTTAATAGTTTTGTAATGGGAACATTATGGCTGACTCCACAACTGTGGTTACTTAGGGTACTGCCATATTTAATTTTAGAATAAAATAGAGGCTGCGAGGGACAGAAGTACTGTAAGCTTATTGTTGTCAAAGTGCCCCTGTTATGGATTTTTGAAAATAACATTTTATGCAGTGTGTAATAGCTAAGTGAATGAAAACATCCTGCAACATTTTAAATGTTTAATGTTCACAATAAGTGCATTGTGTATAAAGGTAGTGTCTCTAAAAAAAGAGAGTAGACTCTGAATTGTTTAAAACTCACCAAAAACTGAATCGTTGAATGAATCCTTGTATAATAAATAAGATATAGCCTATGCAATAAATAAGAAATAAGTGCATTTAAGACAAAGTGTTTGTTTCTTTTTGGAATTTGCATGCATGTCAAGCTGTTGTTTGGGACTCCCAAACCCAAAATATGTACCTTTAATACCTTTAACATATTGATTTTTCAGATAATTGAATGTTTTTCCAAGAATAAAAAATATAAGACAAAAACTAACCTTCAATCTGTTCGTTTCGTTTTATAGTTTAGCTGTGCTTGTGTAGAAGATTAAGCAATTTTCAATCCAATTGTATACCACTAGATGTCGCTATTCTCCTTTGTCATATGGGGCGCATGGCAGAAAATAGAAATATTGTAATTTAAAAAGGTTTTTTTTTTACCTTCGCCGTGTGGGGAGAAATATCGTTTAGCCACATATGTTTGCTTTTCCCCACTTATTTTCATTCAAGTGTAAAGTATATGAGTTTTCAAGAAACATCAGATGAAGATGAAGAGTCAGAGTCCAGCATTTAAAAGGCACTGACAGCAGGAGGCACGACTCCAGTTGCTCGTTAACATCAGCCGTCTTCACTCCCCTCCCACAACCTATTTAAACAAACATCTGCCCTTATCTCGAGTCTGTAGGAAGCCCGTTGCTCACATCAGCAGAACAGACGCGATGGCTTTGGCAGATCCCGAGTGTGGAATATCAAACGGCGCGGATTCCGCTTCTCCCTTTCCTGACATTATTGAACTAAATGTGGGAGGACAAGTGTATGTGACAAGACACGCGACTTTAATAGCCGTGCCGGATTCTCTCCTGTGGAACATGTTTAGTAAGAAAACACCGGCAGAGCTGGCACGGGACAGCAAAGGTCGCTTCTTCCTGGACAGGGACGGTTTTCTGTTCCGCTACATTTTAGACTACCTACGGGATCTAAATCTGGTTTTGCCTGACTATTTCCCAGAGAAGAGCAGATTACAGCGGGAGGCTGAGTTTTTCCAGCTGCGGGACCTGTCTAAGCTCTTGAGTCCCAAAATGAGCAAAGACAACTCCATCACGGATGAGATCTGCCAGAGTGACCCGGAGGAACCGAGCGTGCCTCCGCTGGTGGGACCCGACGCCTCGCGCACGATGTCCGGCGTCAGCACCGCCCGCTCTCCATCCCTCGAGTCCAAAAAGTCGGGCTACATCACAGTCGGTTACCGGGGCTCATACACAATCGGAAGAGACATACAGACAGACGCCAAATTCAGACGGGTCGCGAGAATCACGGTGTGCGGGAAGACCTCTCTGGCTAAGGAGGTTTTCGGGGACACTTTGAACGAGAGCAGAGACCCGGACCGCCCTCCGGAGAGGTACACATCGCGCTATTATCTGAAGTACAATTTTCTCGAGCAGGCGTTTGACAAACTGTCAGAGTTTGGCTTCCATATGGTCGCGTGCAGCTCCACTGGCACGTGCGCTTACTCCAGCAATGACCCAAACGAGGACAAAATCTGGACAAGCTACACGGAGTACGTTTTCTGTCGAGAATGAGCCAAAAATGCGTCACATTTAATTGTGTGAATATAGGCATTGGAGTTAGTCTGATTCACGAGTTTCTAGTTGTGTTCATCATAGGTTTGGCTGTTTACTCCGAGACTTTAATGTAGAATTAACAAACGCAGACTAGCTATCATTGCACTTAACGTACCTTTATATCTTCATTTTGTTTGCAAAGTCCGATTCAGATTTGAGGGCCTATTTGTAAAACGTCCCCGATGTGTTTTGTACTTGCATGTATTATAAATAAACACTTTAAATATTTTTCAAGGATTTAATGGACGAATCCACTTTGGAGAAAAGTTTGTTGGTGACATTTTGGAAAGAATTTGACATTCGGTTTCCTTTGTGCTCATCACACGTGTAGATGTCAATGACACTTTCCTCTCAGATGAATCTTTTCACTGTGACAAAACCCCACTAAAACTGAAGTTCAATTGCTGCCTTAATTTCATAAATAAAATTAAAGTGGTGCCAAAGTTACCTGCAGTGATCCATTGCACTTTTTAACCACTTTGAATTTCATTACAGATGAAGAAAATCGAGTGGACACTCTTTAAAACTCAAAATAAAAAAATAACCACTTAGTAATATATTACAAATACATTGCAACATTGTTAAGTGAGGCTTACCTTTTTACAGCAACAGCTGCATTGTTTTGAATTTTGCACATATTTAGTTTGGGCAAAGAGTGGGAATTTTACCGTTTCTATGTCTATATTACAACAAGGTTATCTCCTTTAGTCCAGCATTGTAAGCATCATTTGTACGCATCTGTCTGTTTAAAAGCTGATCATTCAATAAATTGTAATCTGTCATAATCCTTCAGCGTCAGCCTCAATTTAATTTTTTCCAGTCAATTTTATGTTTCCAGTATGTCTTATGCTGCTCTAAAAGCTAGAGGGCTAAACAAGAACATAATGTAACCAGCTGCTGAACAACCCAATTTTACTCTTCTGTTTTGTGCAAATGCACCCTCATGCTTTAAGTGCGTTCTATTTTTAAAATACCTTTTTGTGGCATACAGTAGACCTTTAAATCGGTTCACAGGAAAAATGCATGTTTGAATTTAAGTATGATAAATGATGAAACTGTCTTAATCATAAAACATTTCTAGCATAACTTTGACCTAAACTCAATAAACAATGAAAGTGGTTGAGGGGGAACATGATTAACAATGGGATTAACAAATTGGTCCTCAAGATTGCTTTTTGGACAGATGCAGTATTGTTAACTCTCAAGAGGTTTGGGGGTCAGCCAGATCATTTCAGTGGCCTGATCATGGATCAATGCCAGTACTAATGAATACAATAATTGTGCCAATGTACAATAGTTCCCTTTCCGTTTTTGGTGAGACAAATATTGTTGAAATGCAGATGGCGCAGCTGTGCACAAATATAGGTGGCATTATAATTTCGAGTGTAAATAATGAAAAGATCCAGCTGCAATGTTAGGGTTACAGAACGGGTCTTTCTGTTTACATGCAGTGAAGGTTTCATTTGCATTCAGCAATATATTGATTCTAATTTATGTTCATTACTTATAAATGGTGGGTAAATATTTGAAAATGGCTTCATTGTATAAGTAGGCTGTTTTCTGTGAATGTGCAAAAAGTCTGATTAATTAGCCACGTTAGTTAAAGAACTAGAAGAATAAGTACATGAAATGGTTAAACTGTTTGCTTTACCAGTGTATTTATAGTTTTGAAAATATATTACTATAATAATATGGTTCACTGAGTCAAAGATAGCAGACAGGTTGTGTAATGTATGAAAAACTGAAATGCTGGAGAAGCTGCAGATGAAGTTGATCTAGTTGGAATATCTATAGGGAAAAAGCAGATGTTGTTTTCACTTGTTATGCATCAGATTCCTGCATTGCAGCAGAAAGATGACCATTTCTGAATTTCTTTGAAAGTTCAGAGACCTCTATCCCCATGATGTTCCTGCTTCCAGTGTACTCTTTGTTCTTCTGGAAAACCTTTCTTTTCTGAGAAAATCAGATCAAAGCATTGCGTAACAAAACATACCAGAAGACTGACTTCAGACCAAAAAAAGTGATTATTCAAATTAAATTCTTAGCTAAAAATAACCAGTACTCTCAGTTGGGAAAATTATTAATGGTCTATGTGCTCATTCCACAGCTCGGTTGTTTCTCAAGGAGAGTGTTAAGTGAAGTGCAAATTTCATATATTTGAAAATGAATTAGTTTTAGCTCAACTTTAATGTGTAAGGTTCCTTGTGACAAAAAACTACAGCATTAATGCAGCTGTTAATTCTGTATTGACCATTGCGCACAGCCTCAATCCAAGTTGCATTAATAATCTGTTGTGCTACATTAAGGGGCTAATGATGTTACCATCACTTGCCACTCAAAAACCTGAATTTAATTTGAGAGTATGTTCAACATTCCCTGAGCTGGTGTTAACAGTCTGCCTATGAGGCATTTACATTTTACCTGTGAAAGTGCACACAGCAGAGATTGTATATGTTTAAAAACCTACATCATTCTTCATGCGGACACCAAATCTACCTACGCTCTGCATTTTAATTCTATCACTATTTGCTTGCAGTACTTGCATGATGTATACTGTATTTTTTCTTCTTAAGGGAATGAATTTAATCCCATATACAATTATAGTGTATAATTTGCTATTTTTAAAAATCCAGATCAATTTAGTGGCAGTGATTTATTATATGCTCATTAGCCTGCAAGAAAGAGGAATCTTTGAAAGCATTTTGAAATACAGCTCTGACATTTCCATTTCCTAAACATGAGATGCATTCACACGACATCAGACAGTTTAGATGGTTTTGCAGTTTCATTGATTTCACTACAGTTTTTTGGTGCACCATCTGAAAAGATTAAACTTAAAGGATTTATTATCACACAAACAATTGTGCAAGTGTTTACAAGGGATAAAAAAACCCAGACTGTAACATACTGGTAAATAAGAGATTTTGGAAAACAAATGTTTCATGTAAAGCAACTATGACGATGAATACATATTCAATAATAGTGAAGGCATATACAGTAACACATTTTCCAAAAAATTATTTCACAAATGGTTTAAAATAATTAGCTCATGTCACGAAAAACGGTATTGTATAATTAAACATTAATATTAAATTAGCATGCAAACTAAAGATTCCAACAATAAACATAAATGAATTTGGTGCTTGTAGAATAGATGTCAGTCTTACAACTGCTTTCACTTATTTAAACCAGAGACTGCAGTTGTCAAGGCTAGTCATTTCAAAATAGCGCTCACTAGCTTTCTTAATTACTTTCTAGAAACTCAGTCTGGCACACGCAGCTTTTTTTCTTCTTTTATTTCCATTTCTATTACTAAATAAACTTATCCTTTACATGACATTTTACGATAGTTAAACATCAAACCACATTATGTTGTTTTCAAATATTAATCACTTTACATAATTCAATAAAATAGAAATGAAATAACATGACACAGATATGTCATACTAGGGCTATGTTTAAATGTGAGTGGGTCACGTTAAATCTGCAATGATAAAAGCCTTTGCAATTATGCAGTGATGAATTCTAATGCAACTGCATTACTGTCTCATTGAAGTGAGCTCAAAAGAAGTTAAATCAAAAGAAAACCATAATAAGCAAATTCAAAAAGGCTACATTTACCTAAAAGGCGATATGAGATGATGACCTTTAAAAATTATTTGACTGCAAAAGGCTCTCCTTGCAAACTAGTTTAGTAGCTAACTAAAATGTGGGCTGCTTTATGGAAGAACGCTTCAGTTCGATGCCACAAGTGATGTGCTTTACTACCATGTCCACAGCTTCATCTGAAAACCACTGGGATGGCATGACCCTAGTCTCATCTTTAATCAACTCCTTACAATAAACACTTCACAGGTGTTATGCAAAACACTTGGAGGCTGTTTGGCCTGATACATTAATAGGCAAATGGAGTCTGCTGGCTACAAGCCCTGTCTAATCCAATGAATATTTTTCTGAAGAAACAGGTGACATATGAAGGTCTGCATGAACATGACTCAGTGAGTCTGTGTTTTGCATAAACACATGGTTATATTCATATTCTCTAGTGTGTGGTTGCAGTGTGTTCCACTCCTGATGGAAAGAACGTCTGACAATCGTCTATCTGTGGAGTCAATATGGCCAAGTATTACACAGACATACAGCACAAATCACACAACAGATGGTCTGTCTTCATAGACAAGAGGGTTAATTATGTCTTAAGGGAAAATCTTGTATTTAAATCTAGTTAGAAATCATTTTTATTTGAAATAACTATAGACTACAAAACTATATGTTATCTTGAACTATTCTCATTCTTTGCACTTGCATCACATGAATTACAAGCTGCACTGTCTCAGACAGATACACCATTTATTATTCTATATTACTGTTTAAAAGTTTGGGGACAGATTAGCAAGAGATGCAGTATCGTAAAACTCTCCCAAATCTACGAACAGCAGTGAATGTTTTCATATGGGTTACTCGCTGGATAATATGCACTATAATATGTGCAGTCACACAGGCAATGTGATCTGGCTGAAGAACACACATCTGTTCATTATTATACTATCACCAGATGTCTGCTTCTACCTTCTCATGTTATTAAGAGGGCACAGCTTCATATCTGAAGAGATTGCTTCCATATTCAAAAAATAAATAAATAGTTCAGCTGTTTTATGCTAGCACAATCTGTCTTTGAAGCGTGAAATATTTCACAGCAGTGACCTGGACTGTGATTTCCTGGTTGGCTTGCTCCAGAAATAAAAATCACTTCCACATCCCTATTTAATTTGATAAAATATGGTAAAACAGCAAGTGCTGCTACCTTTGGTGCTACATCCTTGATAAAAACAGTATAACTATATTCCAATAAATAAATAAATTGTAAAAGTGATTTCCTGTACCACTCTTCATAGGTTATATGGAAGAAGTTATTGCCGAGGTAAGTAAAAAAAACTGAAAACATCTTGAGAAGTCAAACTACATGGCTTCTGAGGCTCTGGCTGCATATTTGGATGATACAGCAGAATCATCTACAGTCAAGGTCTGAGATTATAAAGGACTGTATGTCAACCGACTTTTACAATTAATATTCATTTTATATCATGAGGTTGAGCTGGGTTGGATTTTTAAGGAAAGATATTACAGCAAATCATTCTGTTTTTTATGTAAGCATCAATTTTGAGTTTTGCAGCCTTCATTTTTATTTTTTCACACTTTCTCTATTAATGTCTGTAGATTTCATTTTAATTACATGCGTTATAAGACTAAATGTTTTTTTTTCAACTGCACAGAGCTGGAAATCTTGCACAGTGATCAATACAGATCTTAAAAGGCCAATAAGCAACTAAGTGGAAAAGGAAACAGCCCAAGCACAGCTTCAAACAACCCTGTAATCACTTTACCCACAAATCTGTTTATCTTCATCAAGAAGTAGTCGATGCACTGTTTCAAGGAGGGAAAGGATTTGTTTCATAGCTAGCTGAATTGTGTCTACCAAAAGAAAAGGATTGCCTTTTAATCAAAGCAACTCTCTGTGGTTTTCTGAAAGGCAATGGAAAGAATAAAAGTGCTCATTTAATGTCAAGAGATCTAAACTGAATAAAGTCGTTTAAACATTGCATTTACGTCATAGGAAACATGGACAAGCTCTTCTTCTGTTTCATATAAATCCTCTCTGCCTTTTTATGTTTGATGAAATGCAGTGCATATTTCTGCATTACTTCTTTCTTTAGCCAAAATGCATCAGTAATATTAATACAGCAGATAGGTTCTTAACACGCAGATTGTATTTCCAATATGTATTTTTATTTTAAAAAATGTTCTTGAAAAATACATGGTATTGTTGAATATGCTTTAAACCACCTTTCACACTTTGTGAAACCTTCATTGTTTTACAGTCCAGTGCATTTTAAATGGTGTTTATCAGGAAATAACTACGTTTTTGGAAGGTCTTCAAGAACAAAGACCAGACATTTCTGACTCAACCACAGCTAAACCAATGCTGTGAAAACTTTTTTAGCACATACAAATATCATTACATCTACAAATTTTGTAATTAAACAATTTCATCATTTGAAAAGACAACCTGGGTAGAGTTTGCTTGTGAAAACGTGTGCTTGTTTGTAAATGTGCATGTGGATTTATGTGTGTGTGCTTTTTTTAGCAGGGCTATGAGAGTGTCAAGTATTGCTGTTATTCATCACCTTAGTGTCTCCCATTTCAGCTCACTTAAAAAGCATGTTCATTGATGTTTGCTTCTTTTGTTGTTTTAAACGAATGCTCATTTATCTCACTATAAGAGTCAATTGAATTTAGAAAAAGACAATTACCGGTTCCTGTTGTGTTGAGCAGTATAATCCTTCCTTCTTTAAGTAGTATTACTCTTGGTAATTCTATTTTAGAGAGAAGAAAACAGTGTTCAGTGATCTTGTGTTATATGGTCAATTAAAATGCGCTCAAGCAAGAAAATGTGGCATTATGATTCTGTAACAGCCAGTAAATCTAAATTAATAAGCATTATTGTAACATTGATTTATCTTATAATTTCTTGACAAAATGCTGTCCATCTTAATGTGAATAACGTTAGCAGTTAATGCAACTTGATAGTGGTATTAGTTATTTGGACTGAGGAGACATATTAATCTGATTAACAGACAGAGATTTGTGGAATGTTAACAGATTTTAATATAATACCACTACTGAATATATTTCAGCAACAGCAAAGTCTTTTCACGCCGAGTTTAATTATGTATTTGACATCTATTTTATGTCACTTGACAAAAAATTCCAGTCAGAGGGATAATCATTTAGGACAAAATCTAGGCAAATTATACAGATCCTATCGCATTTATTCATTAAATATTGATTGTATTCTGAAAACAGGTGACTCAGTTTTAAAAAAAAATGCAAATCTGGATTCAGATTCATTTAAGATGCTGAGCAATTTGGGTTCATGATTACGCCAACAAGTTAGCTCCAGATGGGACTGTGTTATTCAGCATGGCATATAGAGGCTCAGAGATGTCATGTGCTTTTGTATTATATATGACTATGTAAAAAAACATTGCTGCCTTGCTACTAGTGCCAAATCTGCAATACTATCACAGTCTTGCTGTTATTTAGAGCAACAGCACAGTTTGAACAGTGAATATAGTTGTCATACAAAAGTAATGATAACTTTTTACTAGTAACATTTTATATGCTATACACAGAAAACAAGCCCTCCGAATTAGGACGTGTGACACAATGAGCAACAGTTGCCCAAAGACTCACTCAAGACATAACAGATTATATTTGAACTTAAATACTATAATTCTGTGTATACCGTATGTATTTAGGGATTTCTCGGATGGCGGAAGCTCCATTAGGCGTGCAAAATGACAGTCAGCTCCTACAGTAGAGAAAATTGACTCCTCTCAGAAAACATACAAATTAATATTACTATTACTGTTTAATTACTATTTAGAGCATTGTGATCACTAGATGAGGGGTTTAATGGTTAAATTGTACATTTAAATGGTTAACATTTACTAGAGTATTTTGCAGCGTGTTTTTTCTAAAACCCTACCCCTTCCCCAGCTCCACCTTCAAAGATCGGCTATGGGTTATTATACTGTAATGCTATTGTGCAGCAGCACATTTGTGCTATATGTCAGAAATATTATTAGAGCTGACAGCAGCAGTATGTCTTTAATACCCACAGCATTTTTATGGCATATTTATTGGCTGTAGCAAGATCAATAAATACTTTCTTTGCAATGGAAGCATCTACAACAACAGCTATAACCAACAACACTTAAGCAGCAAAAGCAGCAGTATAGCAGCCCACAAGGCAAATACATTAACATTGTCATACCCATTGCTATACAAAAATCTTCATGGAGAACTGTGTTTTTAAACTAACTAGTTGAGTAAACAATTCAATGACTCATATAGTCCGCCAAGTAATTTGTCTTTACCTACTTGCTTAACAATGTAACCATTTAATCCTCAACTAGTCATACACTCTGAAACTCTAAGAACACATTTGAATCAGTCGGATTCAAGAACTGGTAATAACTTTTTATTACAATTTAGGTTTTCTCTTTTGACAGTACTTATTTATTTTAATATATTTGTCAAAATGAAACAATATATTCCACATCACACGTTCTTTACCTTTTGTTTGTCATCTTTAATTCTTCTTAATTAGTAAAAAAGATAAAGACGTGTGCCTGAGTGTTAATTGTCTCCATAAACTCGAATAGCAGTTTAGTATTTTTGAGAAGGTGAGGACAGAAATAATTTCTTCTTTTAGTTACACAAAAGGAGGTCTGGTTTAATCGTCAAACACACTCACAAGACACACTCCCACAGGATAGACCTGACAAGTGCCTCATCATCCTCCATCTCATCTGCTTATCTCACTTCAGCAGCAGGAGTCTCCTCATGCTGGGGTCTGTAAATGGCAGCACGAGTGCAGTTTTCCTGGACCAGCACCGGCAAGTTTATTGATCTGGTTCGGCCACCGGACTTGGCAGGGGGTGGTATTGTCAATAAGGTGCAACCTGTACAGCTGTGGAATCAGTTGGTAGCCATTTAATTAAGGATTACATGCTGATGACCTATCCTCCTCATTGGAAATGCATCATGGGAGATTGATATTGATAACTAACAGCAGCATCTGTCACTCACACCAGTGATAACCAAGGAGGTCTATAATTCTAAAGCTATCCGTTAGTACTCCCATTTATCCCATTGGCAGCTGCTCGGCTGGTGATGGACCGCTTCGGAGGTGCCTAATTTGAAATCTGCCATCCAAAATTTTGAGACCGGCAAATATTACAAAATATATACAATACACGTCAATTAAGCTGTGTGTATTTGATCAATTTCAGGTTTGATGTATTTCCTTTTCTTGTTTGATATTCTATAATAGAATCCTCAGATGAAATTTTAACAAATTCTATACAACAATACAAGACACAAAAAAGTAATTAACTGGGCATCTGCAATAGAGTGATTCAGGATTTAGAGCAAACACCCTCATATATCAGTATGGAACTGCATTCAGAGTAAAGCAAATACAAGTTGATTTTATTTTACAATATCCATGAAATTCATCAAGCAGTATGTAATCAACTCTTCCACTGCAGCTGACTGATTCATCCCTCAAATGTCTACCTGCCTATAGCTTTCATCATCAGAAAAGGATGCAACTAAATAAATGCTATTATTGGCGTGGGCTTTTTAGTCACTATAGACCATAGAGGCTCATACACACTGGTCACACATACAGATCACCTAAAGATGAATGGGTGCATGTAGATTATTTACTAAGGAATATTATGTCTTTTAATGTTGATTAATTAAGCCATAGATTTTATTAAAGGGCATCAGCAGCGAATATTTTTCAGGGAGGCTGAGCAGCACTACCTCAGGAGCGCAGACAGTGCATGCACCTTATTCAATACCCAGCCTTAATGTTTCAAATGTATAATGTCAGTTCTCTCTTTCTGAGAGAAGCAGAATTATACAGCATGAATTATACATTCATGTTTTAAACTACAGTTCTAAAGCTTGGGGTTGGTAAGATTTTTTATGAGTGTTTTTTAAAGACCAAGGCTGCATTTATAAAATGATACATTTTAATAATTCAGAAAAAACAGCAATATTGAGAAATATTTCTATTTAAAGTAACTATTTTCTGTTTACAGAATTCAGCAGCCACTACCACAGTCTGCAGTGCCATGTGATTCTTCACAAATCGTTCAAATAAACTAATTTTTTAATAAAATACAAAAAATGTAAAAAGCCATACCCATGTAATGCAAGAAATAGATACAGTATATAAATTAATTAATTAATTAATAAACAAACAAACCAAAAAAAATTGTTGTGTCTATTAAACTGTAGTTTTTAATGAGGCTAACTAAAAGAGAACTGCAATAAACTTATAAATGGAAAAGATCCATACAGCAGTTAAAAAGATCTAAACAGTATGTATGAGCACCATGTAATGTCATTTAAAAACAAAAGAAAAAGTTAATAACTATTTGGCAGCCTGACTCTCAGAGTCCATTTTGGAGATGTAATGAGTAATGAGTATTCTTCCAAAACAAGCAAGCTAAGCTGTGCAAAGAGTGGGCATTGGCGTCATTCTCTCCCGGGGGTCTTCCTCTGATGCTCGATTCCCTCCAGCCCTTCAGTCATGGAGGCAAAAGGAAGATAACAGCTTACTTATCAACTTATCAACAACTTACTTAACAGCAAGCCACTCAAAAATGAACTCTATATGTCTCAGTAAATCTCCAGAAGGTATTGCAAAATTCAAGATGCATTCTCACATTTTGTTACTGCATAACTTTTACTAAGTTGCTGTTTTTCTGTTTACTTGAAGACACCACTGTCAGTTCTGAACATTCAGTTCAAAATTTCTGCTGCTGGCAATAGGTCTGCAAATGGTAAATAAACTCTTGTATTAAAGGGTAATTTGTTGTAATTGCTCAAAACGCTACGTATAATGATATGGGTAGGCTTCAGACAAAGATTGTTCACAGATTAGAACAGAAGCTCCGCCAAAGGAAATGGCACATTCATGCTCACATTGACTGGATAACAATGTTTTAAAAAAAAAATCGGAACAGCTACAAGTGTATTTTCTGTATGGCATGAGTAACATGACTGAGAAAATGGGTTATGAAAAAGTTGGATTCGACAGTGATCAGAGAGGAATCAGTACTTCTGTGAGAAGACAAAGAGAAAATATGAGGTTGAGGGACACAGGTGACATTGAACCCTCAGCCTGTTGAGCTTGACTTATGTTTTAGGTCACGTAAATCCAAAGTCCAAAGACTCTGAAAGTAATGATATAAAGGTGTTATAAATTTATTACAAAGTTTTCATAATACAGAGAATATCAGATATCAGCCTGATACATACAGTATCTGTTAAGTATATATTGTATAAATAATCAGTTTAATTTAAAAAAGTAAAGTAAAATGCATGCACAGTTCTGATGAACACTGCAAAAACTAATGTGTTTAGTACCAAGTTTGGCCACTTTACAAGTGCTGGAGTTGAAATTGGCATTGGCAGTTTTATCTCATGAAGGAACTGAAACCACAGATAACATCCTAAGGAAGGAAACATTATTAGGTATGGTTTAAATAAGCACTGTTTAAGACATGTTTTTTGTAGCACAAATGGTATGCAGCATTCAGTTGATTAAAAGTAGCTTGACATATTCACAGCAGTGAATAAGGATGAACCACCTGAGGAGGAGGATTTGTGCCGCTCTGTTGCCCGTCTTGCCAGCTTGCAGCTGCCGTAACATTCAGATACAAGGAGGCTATGTAAAATTCATACAATTTAATCCATTTGGCAAATTAGTATTCCTTGTTCTAATCAGAGGTACATAGAACATGAGCATGCTCTCAAAAGCTACATGCAAAACACTGCAAAAACGAATCAAACAGCCTCAAACCACACTTTAAGTAACAATCACTTTAATTGTTTCTTTAATTCACATTGGTCGCGGAGCAAAGGAAACCTCTGTCTTTTAATCCAGTTACAAATAATA
Organism: Enteromius unitaeniatus; assembly: GCA_032359435.1. Classification (NCBI taxonomy): domain Eukaryota; kingdom Metazoa; phylum Chordata; class Actinopteri; order Cypriniformes; family Cyprinidae; genus Enteromius; species Enteromius unitaeniatus. The sequence continues at coordinate 11,328,601 of JAUMHI010000048.1, read as the reverse complement.
CCTTGGCTCACCTCCATTCTAAGCCCAGGCATTTGTTTCTATGACAACAGCTGCGTCACGACCCCCAGAGAACACTTGATCAACGTATTGCCATCTTTAGAAGATCTGAGGTCACTACTTACAGCTTGGATAAAAATAAAGCTTACAATGTATATGTACTGAGTTTCTTAAACAAAATCGTGATACAGTCACACCAGTCTGTGTAGGTGAGAGAGAAGTTGCCAAATCCATCAAATAAACACAAAGCAGCAACTGGGATGTTGCACTAAACTAATATTTTAGCGATGTTATGTATTGCTTTAATATTTACTGACATAACTGAATAATCCTCCCACACGTTGTATTACACAATCTCTTAAACTGAAAACGCTCAACTTTATGTTTGGCATTTTATGAAGGCTAGAGGTCCTAATGGTTCATAAAAATGCAGAATTGGCCTTGTGTTACTCAAGCCATCTGTAAGTGTTTGCCTCTGTCACTCAGCCCATGTTGTAGTTCTGCTTCAGCTTGTTAATTTATGGAATAAGGCTCTCCCTAGCTTACATTTGTCCTTGCTCTCTCCTGCTCCATATTAGATGTCATTCAGGCACAATGCCAAAAACATCTGACTCGAGGTCATGCATCACTTCATTGCCTTTCTCACAAAGCTGTTAACATCTGTCATGGACTACTGTCTTAAAGTCATGGACTACTGCTTCTCTACAGTGCTAAACTGCACTTTAATTAGCTTAATTTTAAATGATTAAGAAATAATGAGTACAAGTTCTTTGTTTGGTTTGCCTGGTTAAAATTATGGCTGTTAACACAGCAGCTTAAGTCTAGTTGATTGTATTTTTTATTTTTTTTAAGTACAGGACTGAGTTAGGAAATAAAATTAATGAAAATACACAAATATGTAGGCAGAAAAAAGATAATTTGATAGAATCGCTTAGTAACCTTATCTGAGTAAACCTCCAACTAACGCCATGACTGTTTGCACCTGCTAACTCTCCCATACGCAACTACATGAGAAAGGAACATGATAGAGCTAAGTACAGTGTACAAAGACCAAATGCCACCCACAGGAATTATGTCATGATACAGAAATTCAATCTACAAAAGGGTGATTTGGAAATCTATAGAGAAATCATTTTATTAATTTTTGTTTTTAGAGGAAAAAAACCCAGCATATGCTGGTTAGATATGTTTTGAAGCATAGTAACTGGTTTGAGCTGGTTTGGCCGGTCTTTTAAAGGGTTGGTTCACCCAGAAATGAAAATTCTCTGAATAATTACTCAGCCTCATGTCGTTTCAAACCAATAAGACCTTTGTTTATCTTCGGAACACAAATTAAGATATTTTTGATGAGATCAGATAGCAATCAAACCCTCCATAGACAGCAATACAACTGAAATGATCCCAGATCAAGAAATGTAGCAAAAACACTGGTAAAACAGTCCATGTGACATCAGTGGCTGTAGGAGAATTTTTTTCCACAATAAAAACCACAAAAATAATAATTGAACTCTGTGATTCTTCTCCCCTGACTTACTCTCTGAATGGTGGAAGACGTATACAACGTAAGCATACCTTTGTGCAAAAAAAGTATTCTGTATGTATGTAAGTATGATCTTACCTACCAGTAAAAGAGAACATTTGAGTTCCTGAAGTATAAATCTACAGACATTTCATTGGAATTTCATTGAAGCCTTTCAATATATGTCTATATAAGTTATTAATCAACAGTGCTACTGTGTGCTACTTAATAAAGTAGTAGTATTAATTAATCCACAACATTTTCAAGCATTACTATTTTACAAGAGGGTCACTCAGTCATTTCAGTGTTACATTCAAACAGCAGTCTGGTCCAGAGCATGTAGAAGAACAGTTTCAAATACACTCACCCTTTAAAGCGCACTAATTTCATTTATAATAGACTGAAACATTACTGGATTAATCAAAAGTGCCATTTTAAAATTTTAAAAGTGTGATTATATCTAAACCAAAAACTGCTAGTGGCTCTAATTTTCCAATGCACCCTAAACTTCACACCATACTTACTAATCTCCTGAGATCATCAAAATCATTTAGCGTGAAAACAGAAGATTAACTTGTGACTTAATATTCACCTCCATACCCAGCTCAGCACAATGGCAGCTGAATTCACAGCGGGCGAGAAAACATCCTCTTGGCATAATAACTTCAAGCATATCTGCATCCTCCAGCTGTGGCCGCCTTAGCATTCAAGAGCAGTGAAACATTTTCCATGTCACTGAAAATGAAGGGCCAGCACATTTCATTGGAGGCCAAGCATTAGACAGAGCAGTACTGTAAGATAGAAGACAAGTATAGATTGGATCTTTGAAGTATGCCATCAAGGGAAATTAGAAATCAGTGCCTGCAGTGATCGCACTCGGCTTAGGTCTTGACATAAAAAATGAATCACTTTCTACCCCCACAACAAATCTCCATTTGACTGAGAGAGAGTGGGTGCTCTGCCCCTCTTTAAAAAATCCCTTTGATTCTCACACCTGAAATAATCCTTCCCTCATCCACTTCAGTCAGGTATCCACTCACTTCTCATGCGTGTGTTTGGCTCTAAAGTGTGGAGATGCAGCATCTGAAATCTGTGACTGAGGACTGCGCTGCATGTCACTGCCAGGTTACTAAGTGCTGGTTTAATGGCCACTTTAGTCAATAACCATATTACTCACCTCCACGAAACAACATCAGGAGCCTCCTGTACAGAAAGGCTGGTAATAACAAGCCACAAGACAACACTTGAAAAAGGGGATAAAACTCAACTGGCTGTGCAATTTACCAAAAAAAAGGATAACTATAACATCCAAACAGATCTCTGCATTAACTGAAGTGTTTCAGGAAAGTCGGGGTGTTGTGAAATGAAATGTGAGCTGCATAAAAAGCAAGTGCACGTTTGTCTCCACAGCACCGGGACAAAGCGGGTACATTCTTTTTCTTTAATTGATCCAAAGTATTGCCTAGAGCTACGGGACGCATCAGGATCTAACTTGCTTTCGCTTCATCAAAAGGTCCTAGAACAATCCTTTTTTAAAGTGCCGGAAGAAGCTTCTGCTTATCATGACACAAGAACAGCCTGTTGAGAAAATGGCACTGATAGGAAGAGCAGTAAAAGTAGTAAGCCAAAAACACATTAAACTTAAAAAGACCAATGATGAGATAGCATACAAGTTTGACACCATGTTCTAGAAGATGTTAAGATCTCCAAAACTTCTTAAATACAAATATAAAAAGCTACTTTCTTATATTAAAGAGCCTTTTAATAAAACAAAATTGCCTTCCAATACAGTGTTCAAATTCTTAGATAAAAATGTATTTCGAGTGGTCTGAATGAAGTTTTTTTTATGTGACTTTGTAGTGTTATCTATCCAACATGTCAGATTAGAAAAGTGCAGTGCCTTGCAGGTGATGTTCAGCGAGAAACTAAAACCATGGCAACTAGACATGGCTGACATCAATAATGCGGACTAAAATTAGCATCAGTCCAGAGAGCAGGTGGAAGAGGAAATCCTGTATCCCTCCACCAACCAAACTAAAGACACTCAGACAATGAGATCGGACATCTGTAGCACCTCTTTAACTGAATTTCAAAGATCTCTTTATGCATGTTCCACAGGTCAATTAACGGTTCACCTAGGCCAACAGCGCCCCCTTGAGCTGACTGCGCTTCAATAGGAAACAAACACCAAATAAAAATAAGTAGCCAAGTAACAGAACATAACCATGCAAACGTGCACGGTTTGTGGAAGCTTAAAAATACAAATCTGAGTGGGAAACCGCTGGAAGGAAACTTTATCTAGATGTTCTATGTCTGGAAAACAATTCCACTCACCTTTTACCTCCAGGTGATCAAACTGTCAAAATGATAAGTGCCATTGTAGCCAGAAGTACTCTGCAGGGCAAGAAAAGGAAGCAAAATACACATTGGGAGACAGAGAGAAACGTAGGACTTAGAGCTATCTGTAGCTTTAAAAATGTTGTATTTCTACTTGCTATATTATAGGCTATAACTAACTGCTAGTTGTCTTGTTTTTATAGGTTAGCAAAAAATGTAGCCACCATTGGCGCATTGATTACCATTTTTATTTAGAACTAGTTTTACCACAAATACCATACTGTATCAAGACCCTTGCTAATTTGTGATTATCATGGTTTCATGATAGTAACCATGTATTTTTGGTTTTACTTGCAGTAAATCCATGGTTAAAAGTACTAAGTTCTCACTCATGAAAATCAGCTGATGCTCTCCATTACAACAAACTGCAGGAATAGCAGGACTCCTCTTTTCCTGTCCCCTCATATTCTGAAAAATAATATTACTGTAATGCTCCGGAGGCCCTGATACATCAGATTCACTTTTACAAGACTAGCAGTGAATTCCCAGCAGGCGTTTGCAGCGTGCAGATATAATGTCATTAGGAATCTGCAATAAAAAATCATGGGAAATGTATTGTAGTTCTACAATATGATAAAAACACATGAAACTTTAGAAAAGGTATTAGATGAAAATCCCCTATGACTGTAATAAGGCTTTGACATTGAAGTCAAACCAATATCACTTGTAACGGTTGATTCAGCTTAGTTTTAAATGGATAAATAAAATCTAATTGATGAGAGATTAAACAAGTAAATCACACTTAGGAAAGATTTTATGGTTTGGAAATTTTATTTACAATTATTATGGAGTATGCTGCTTTTGTTCTAGATTTTCCCCCCTGCAGAGAATTTGCTCAGATGCATACAGTAAAATAGATGCTACCAATGAAACAGTATATAACAGTATCATGAGTGCTGCTTACTAACCATGCCACTTTTAAATAAATTCTTAATGGATTTTTCCTTAATCATCTTTTGCCATCAGAACACAAATAGGGACACAGATGAAGTGTAATAACAGTATATTTTAGTCAGCAAACCCTTATATAGAAAAGACTGCAGGAGAAACCTAAATAAGCAATCACAATAAAACAGCATATTTCTATGAGTTACTATAAACACTTTCATGAACTTACAGATATTAGTTTACCAGCCAGAAGTCATCAGAAAATTCAATCAATGATGATGAAAAAGAGTGTATGAATTATCTCTTCAAACGCATAGTTCATATTCAGGTACATGTGCATCCCTTTTGTACAAACAATTACTAATACTTTCACAATAAACATAACCTTAGGAATCTCACCCTCTCATAAGTGAAAAACAAGAATAGAAGCTCATTGAATAATCAAGGCTGGCAAAATCACCCAATGTTCATCACATCTCCAGCATGCTCTTAGTGTTTATAGTTCCTTGTCTGTGATTGGTTCCTCCTCGATCTGCTGCAGTACTGCAAGATCACATGGCTGTGGGCTGCCCAGCTAAAAAAGAGAAAAATCATCATAAAGAACATCAGAAATCACTCGGTGAGCTATGTAACTGAGCCGCATGTATTGCAGAGATGTGTGGCCTACTTTTAAGTCGCATATAGCAGGAGTTACAATAGAGCTGTTGGTTTCGTATTCTGACTTCTGCTCCTGCTTCTGAGCCTCCCAAATCAGACCTGCAGTTAAAGCACTGCAAACACAAGATGAAAGAGCACATTGTTAGAAAGAAGGAAGCCTCCGTGTAATGCCGTATCGCACACTCACCTCCATATAAGAGTGAGAGAGAGAGAGAATCCTAGCTTGAGGTCAATGGCGGCAGCATAAGAGGATATGAAATTGAAGTAATAACACCAGACGAAAGGACCAGAAATAACCCGGCAACAAGATTAGCAGGAGGACAATGCAACGTGAATGAGACGATGAGCAGAAATACAAATGATTGGCATTAGGAGAATGATGAGGATATGTGAGGAATGATTAAGCTCTAGATGAGTCACATACAGCTGCTCTGAAGGTAAAGGCATTGGAATAAATTCGGGAGGAAATTCAATAAGAATGAATTACGCCATTGATAGCGTTGTTTATTTACAAATACTTGTCTATGCTGTTTAGCACTCGATTCAATATATAAATGTGCTAAACTCATTATGCATGGTGCACACTAAGTTATGAGGGCTAACAGCAGATTATTGCAATTTGGAGTTCTTAACTGAGACTATATCACTGTGATCTAGACACATAGATTGCATGTTAAAATACATAAAGTATGCTTGATTATAAAACAGTTTTAGATATATGTCCCATTTTACCATTCCATTATTTAAATATCATTTGATGAATTATACTTGCAAAATGTACACAAAAATGTAAATACAAATCTATAATAGGGCAATTTTTACTGCACCAGGAAAATAAGGTGTATTTTATAATTCTATTCTAATTTACATATACATGACGTGTATATGTTAAAAATGGTGTAGTACCAAACCAAACTAGTAAAATTAGACATGTTTCTTTAATGCAATGGGATTTTTGGTCCAGGTGCAATCAAAATCCAAAACATTAAAGAAGTAAAATTACAAACATTTCACTTTTGGTATAAACAGATTTATGTAGTCTAGCCTTTAGAATGGTTTACTCTTGAGGGTTTATGCTCATTTGAGAGAAATAAATGACAGTCTTTTAGGAAAGAAAGATAAGTGGGGCTGTGCTGTCAGTGCTGGTATCCATGAAGCAGTGAGAATTGGCATTTTGTTTCTCTGGGTTGACATTTTGATCGCGTTTCATACGTGCACAGAAGAACTGATTTGAATAATCGTAAAAGCAGACAGAGCACATTAGTCAGGTTAGTCACTGATGAAGCCAGTCTGGACCTGACCTCAGAGTAGCTGAACGCTCACCTTGAAACAACTCAAATGATAACAGAGCCCCAGGGACTCGATGATCATGGCTGCTCCTTTGCCCAGTGGTGTATTACAGAGTGAACATATTTTCCTGCCACTCACTGACCTAGATTAAAGAAAACATCATCTGAAGCCCAGCAAAACAGACTTGCACACAGACCATGGTTTGTGTGAGGTGAAAACACATTTTGAAGACAACAAGAATATGGACATGTGAGAATGGTTAAGTGGTATGATTTAAATCAGCAGTTCTCAACTGGTTTTGTTTCAAAAGCCCAAGAGAATATCAAAATAATTTATCAATACTCAATGTCAAAAAAAATCTATTATGCTGCATTCACATCAGCTAATTTTCTGTGAAATTATATAAGCGATAGGCTCACTTCTCATTGAAATTAGTGTAGCGCAGCTCACACGTCACTCTGAACCAAGCTGCTGGCTGCTGTTGGTCGTATTTTATTATTTTTACTAGTTGAGAAGTTGAGTTTTAGAGTGCTTAGATTACAATGATATTTTTCCCCCTTTTTAAGTGATGAATACCTATTCCGTGGTGGAGCTCGAGGCTCTGGCTCTGGTGTAGTTGCAGATGGGGACCAGGACTGCCTGAGGGAGCTCATGGACTGAGATGACTGCAGAGTTGCAGACCCTGGACGTCCACTCTGGTATGATGAGGAGCCTGAGAGTACTGAATGAGGCCGGCTGTAGTCTGGTATGGACGAGGTGCTGTTAGATGTGCTCCAAGATGATCTCCAAGAAGGATCAGGCATATCGAGGTTGTCAAGAGACTCGCCTCTGTAAGCAAAGTTAACTTGTCAGTCTTATGCTTGAAGCTAAGATTTCAATTTCATTTTCTTCACCATATTTTATTTGATCATATTGTTACAAAGAAAAATGACCTTCTGATGGGCAGATCATTCGGTTCTTTGGCGGTGACACTGGCAGCGCTCTGCTGGCGAATCCAGCTGTTGTCTATGTTCAAGGAAGTCTTCTTTCTCATTTCATGAAGGATCTGCTGCCTCTCCACCTCAGCCTGAGACTGAGGATCTTTCTTGTAGTCTCTACTGAACTCACTCACACCACTGCTCGCTGCTCCGAAGTCAACAAAAGACAAAAAATCACCATTAATAACAAAGTGACAAGTTGTTAATAGACTTGATAGACATCAAGAGCAAAAGCAATATTGATTTCAGATATTCTTCATCTGATTATATATAGTGGGGCCAGAATGTTTGAGACCACAAAGGATATCTGGAATTCAAAATATAATGTAAACCTGGAAGTAAACAGGAATAAATGGATGTTCTTGAACATGAAACATGAAGCTTCAAAAATCACTCTTATAAGTAAATAGATAAACAAAAAAACATTATTCATCATTATTATCAATGTTGAAAACAACTACCCTGATTAATATTTCTATGAAATTATTTAAATTTTGTGGATTATTTGATTAACATAAAGTTCAAAAGAACAGCTTTTACAAAATATTTCTGTAACAATCTTTATTGTCACTCTTAATCAATTTCATTCATCGTTGCTCCATAAATGAATTAATTACTTCTAAAAAAAACTGACAACAAACTTTTTAACGGTAGTGTAACGTAAAAAAAATAAATAAAAATATGCATCATTAGTGGTCTCAGACGTTTGGACCCCACTGTTGTTAAATTACAGTTTTTAAATCAAAAGCACACTTATAATCATGTGGGCACAGGCTCAATTACAACTGATTTAGCTGATATTGCATTTGTTAGATTTTCATAGGCCGAGCTGATTGGTTGGGCTGATTCACTGGCTTGGGTTGAGCCGTGCACACCTCTCTCTGGATCTCTGTATTTCATGGCATTGAGGATGCTCCTCCTCTCAAGCTCTAGCTCACTCGCTGCCTGCTCTTTCTGGATCTTAGTGTTTTTCTTTCGCCTCAGTTCCTCTTCCAGCAGCCATCCAGCCAAACCCCTGTGTCTTCCGTAGACACCTGCAGAGAGCCGCAGATTCTACAGCACCCATCTAACTCCAGGCCTCTCAATCCGTGGCTCATTGACAACACACTTTTGAAGAATCTGACATGATCCTTTACATAGTTGTCTCAGCGGATCCTTTTTGGTCAAAAGAACAATAGATACACCTAAAGGTTTAAAGAAAAGATAAAAGCTGCACTGACCTTTAATATCTGGTTTTGCAACCTCATCAAGTTCAGGAGTTGATTTGGAAATAGATCTGCAAACCAGATTAGAAGAAAAAAAGATTACTCTCTCTCACAAACATACAAATGAAAGATCTTATCAATGTATAAACCCTATATGGATGCATAGCCTGAAAGCACTGCATTCATCTACAACTTTATTAAATAGAAATGGGAGTGCAAACATCAGTGTCCTATTACCTGTGTGAGTAGGATAATTGAGGGTAAACATTGGTATAGCCAAAGGAGTCCACCTTACTGTGGCCAAACAGCAGAATCAGCACAGACAAGCAGATGTTCACATAGTCATGATTGAACATTAATAGAAGACAATTAGTTTGGTTAATAATGCATAAAAAAAACAGACTAGGGCTGGGAAGTATGACCAGAATCAAAAATTTAGTATTGCAGTATATGCATATATACTGTAAACATTATTTAGTTATTTAAAGTTTTTTTGGCTGTACAAGTTATAAAATACATTTTACGCTAACAATTAATGATACTTTAATATAATAAAATACTAAACTAATTAGACACTTATACACTAATGTAATATTACAATAATATATAGACAAAATGCTGTTCTTTTGAACTTTCTGTTTATCAGAGAATACTAAGAAAAAAAAACATTGATAATAATATGAAATGTATCTTGAGCACCAAATCAGTATATTGAAATGATTTCTTAAGAATCACGTGACACTGAAGACAGGATTTCAGCTTTGACATGACAGGAATAACTTACATTTGTAAAATGTTACAGTATATTACTATTAGAAAACTGTTAAACTGTTATAATATATTTTTCAACAAATAAATGCAGCTTTGGTGAGCTAAAGAGACTTAAAAAACATTCAAAATAATTACTGGCTGCACTTTTCGATAATACTATTAAATAACCATGTGGTACACTGAATTAAATATTCTACAAAAGAAAGGTATTTTATGTTATTTGGTTATACCATCCGACTCTAAAATCTGACTAAGTAAAGGCGCTGTTAAATAGACAATACACATACACCTGTGACTGTACTTCAGCTACAAATAACTGCAAATTAATTTTCTTTAGTATAACATCATCCATTGATTTAACAATGCAAAGCAGCCCTGTGCAACGATACATACGCATCATTCGACGCATAATAGGTATTGCACATTTATAACGTCATGCCTCCCAGCCCTAACACAGACAATGTTAGTTTAGTCAGGATACTTTGGTATTTTAAGCAGCATTTGTCAAGCATGAAATTCAGTGCAATTCCATCATGTTATTGTTTTGGAACTAAACAAATCTGACATACATGCTTGAAAAAATTATACAGTCATAATCAGTATGACACAGATAATGAGAGATGAGACATATAAGTATATAAGTAAGAGAATTCCGGTAACGGCAAAACTCACTCTTGCTCCTGATATCTCTTCTGCTCTTCCAGTCGCCTCCTCTCTTCCTCTCTTCTATTTCTCTCTTTTTCCTGAAGGAGGTGCTCTTCTTCCTCCCTCTTCCTCCTCTCATCCTCTAAACGCAGCCTCTCCTGTTCTCTTTTTTTCCTCTCCTCTTCTTCTCTCTTCTTCTTCTCTTCCTCAAGGCGCTCTCGTTCTTCTCGTTTTCTCCTCTCTTCCTCTAAACGCAGCCACTCCTCTTCTCTTTTTTTCCTCTCCTGTTCTTCTCTCTTTTTCATCTCTTCCTCAAGGCGCTCTTCTTCCTCTCTTCTTCTCCTCTCTTCCTCTAAACGCTGTATCTCCTGTTCCACAGCAATCAAAAGATTTTTTGGGAGTTTGACAGTGACAGTGTGATACCACTTGCATATAAAATAATAGTCTATGGCAAAAGCATCATCATTAAAATATGAAGGATAAATTAGTTAGTAAATCAGTTATTTTCCTGAATTATCTTACTTTTGTTTGTTTGTATATGCATTCTCTTGTGGATGTGATCTAATTATTGCTGAGGCATCCATAAAATATTGACTTGCTATAAATAAATCAAATATTAGATATACCTCCTCATGTTTTCTGAAGTTCTCCTTCTCAAGTTCTTTCTGGGCCTTTCTCCACTCCTCATCAAGTTTTTCTTGGTCCTTCTTGTACTTCTCCTTCAGCAAGCCAAGCGAGGGGGAAACAGGAAAGAGAGGGGAAGAAAACAAAAAGAAAATACCACTGATTAGACCTAAACAATGCTTCAAATTACAAAATGCATAATTGCACTGTGCAATAATTGCAACATAATATTTAATATATAACAAAACTAGGTTAAACTTTATTTTCAATAGTCCACTTTAAACATTCTAATGACAGCAAACAACTTTGCTTGTACATGTCAACTAGCAGTTGTTAGATTATTAGTAGACTGTCTCCGTAAGATTTTCTAGCACTTTATATTGATGGGTCCACAACACAACATACTGACTATATGTCATATATATGTCAACTTATTCTACTAACCCTAAAGCTACCCTAACAGTCTACTCTGAGAGTTAGTAGACATGCATTTACAAACTAATGAGAATTTGTTGGCATGTAGTTACAGAGTTAATTATAGTTAGTGTTATGTCTAAAATGGACTATTAAAATAAGGTGTAACCCATTTTGTTGATAAGTTTCTAAGTTTACAAAGCCAATATAATATCTACCTTCAGCAAACGCTCCTGCTCTTTCTGCCATTTCTCCTGTCGTTTGCGCTCTTCTTCAGGATCCCAGGACCAGCGTGTAGTGGATGTAGTGATGGAGGGAACGGGCAGCTATAGAGCAGAGATAGAAAAATCTTTTATTTATGAGTCGAACACTGGCCAAATAAATTGTTTCCAAGACCTTGCATGATCACACTGTCTTGACAAAGACCCCAAAAGAACCGAGCCCCTTAACTAACAGTATTTTTAATGAAACTAAATAGTTCATAACTAATCAGATCAAATGCACGCCAACGACAGTGGTTTGAGTAAAAGAAAACACAACTAGGCACAACTTACATTTGATATTGCTGTATCCGATCCACCTGTAAAAAGCAACAATGACATTCTTGTCAAAAAAAATACAATGTAGCCTATATTTTGAACGAAATGCTTCTTGATAGCATGAAGGGAACACAGCATTCTATCCCAAATGTCTCACAGAATAATATCTGTTCAAATAAGAAACCCATAACCCAACAGTTCCATAAATAAATGTTAAATTAGAACCACATGCATTGGCTTGAATAACAAACACATGCAAAGTCTTCAATAACCAAACCAAATGAATAATGCATAAACACCTTTGGTCTGTCTTCAAACGCACATGTCACATGCAGAAGCACTGGTTATTAGTAAAACCAAACCCCACATCCATGTCCAGCACAGCATGCACTATTCACATTCACAACACAATACCAACACACTCCACACTGATTTCTTTCTCTGAGCTGCTCCAAACATCAGGGATATACAGCGAAGCTCACTTTAGTATGAGAAGGTAGTACAACCTAATATTCATATCTGTCTCACACTGAATTCTTTCATTTATGCCAATGGAGAAATTCTGATATCATAAATATTATGGCAGGTTTCAGCAAAATATGGACTGTCTACCCCTTTGATGCACTTTCCTATTTTTTTATTTAGAGCGCTCTGTATGTTGGTATGGTTCCTGACATGCTGTCTTTAAGAGGTCTTTAAGAGTATGAATACATAAGAGAAAACGAGAAGAAGAAAAAAAGTTTGTTTGCACTGATAGTGAAAAAGCAACCAAAGTTCATAATTTTCAAAATAAGGTTTCATGATCAGAGTCGATGTAAGATACAAGAATCATTGAAATGTAAAAAATATGAATTATTTATGTTAACTATTTTTTAACTGAATTTTCCTCTACTTTCTAAAGTACTCAGACTTCTGTAGACAGCATGTCAGAGCTTGAGGTGGAAGGGGACACTGCACACTCAATCCCCCTTTACCACAGAGGTAGACCAGAGAACTGACTGTGAGCCCTGCAGAGGGAAGAGCACAGAGGTTATGAGGGGCATCTGCTAGAGGGAGGAGGAGGAAGAGGATGGCAGGACGAAGACTTAGCGGTTTACCCACAGCCCCCGAAACACAAAGCCTAAACGCACCAGTACTTGACTGATGCTGTTCTGTTACCTTGTTCAAAAAACTCTGATCTCCTTTTTAAGTTTTTCAAAGTAATGGAGTCTACATGGGAGATAAAAATGTTAGAAGTTGAATCTGTACAAAGGAAAAAGTTCCAGGTACCCTGGGGAACTAGATTCAGCAATTAAATAAAAAATATTACATTTTCTTTTATTTATTTTTTAAATATAAACATATATGTGCACATTGCTAGGCTATCTACCTTTTTACTTTTTGGCTAGTTTAAGTTAATCAAAAACAAGCATTCTTGTCAATCTATGAAACAACTTGGAACAAGATTAATTTTTTTGCACAACTTTTCTGCACAACATGCATTTAATAAAACGAGCATAGAAACAACTACAAAAACGCTTTGCGGAATGTTTCCAAGCAATTAGCTGAAAAAAGTACTTTACCTTTATTATTTGAAGTCTCTGAATCCTCACGGAAACCACCATTTATCCCATTCAAACCAAAATTCTGTTAAAAATAAGAGGTTTAGTACAAGAAGCATCAAAATAGATCCAAATTAAGTATCATATAGAAGTTATTCTGCTTACATTGCCAGACTGTGAGCTGACATTCACAGTTTTCACAACCATATCCTTGGTTTGCTGGGATGTGAAGTCCAGGTTGGTGCTGAGATATGGCTCAGAGGGACCTAGAGGATCCAGACTGGTCAGATTGATGGTCTTATGGCTTTTAAATGGAAGGGAAGGTAGGTCTCTGCCCCAGTCTGATTGTGGCATGTCAACAAAATCATTTATTTCAAAAACAAAGAAGGAAAACAGATGTACGACTACAGCCATAATACTATATTCTAAATAGTGGGGATGAAAGACAGACCACCTTCCCCCGCCATGCAGTCAGAATGAGCTCCACACACAACAGGTTTACAACTAAGCTTACAGGTGCCCTCAGTCACAAACCATAAGCCTGCTAGTAAACACTGAAAAAATTCATCTCTGATGTTAAAAAGAACCACAACTGTTTAGGAAGAAAGTCTGGCATACCATATATACTGTAGACACCAGGACAGAAAAGTAGACAATAAAGGAATAGATGACCCAAAAACTATTACAGTTAAAATGTGTTATTTCGTTTTCATTCAATGGAACACGTGAATAAAATACGTGCTCCACAATAAAATAAAATTAAATAAGAATGAAATAAAATCTAAAATTATGTTTTGCCTTTTTTGGAGCTTGACAGTCAGCTATTTCAGAGTAAAATATAATGTAAGCATTTTTTCTGTGATTGACAGAAAAAACAACGGCATAGAGGTGGAAATGCGACAATATGCGACATAATATTTATTTATGATTTATAAAATATATAATACTGACGGTATTTAATTTTAGTTTTTTTTTTGAGTGAACTTTTCCTTTAAAAGAAAAAAGTAAAAGAAAACCGGCAACCAGCAAGGCAAACAAACAACTGACAAACACAAGTTGATACACTATTACTGTACATTACTACTATTGTATATTCTATCTTTGACCACAGATATACAACCCAGAACAGAGGAACTTAGTGTGCTATATGAGTAGCAAAGTGTCTAGTAATGTTATTTCTGCTGCTTTTGGTTAACTACGGAAGCTTTTTTTCAGACTTCCTGATGTCATTTACTCAGGTGAAGTTTGAGAGTGCTGCACTCAAAGAGATGGTGTAGACTTACTATTCTTGCCATGTCTGCGGATGCCCATAAGCAGACTACCCTGCTGCAAGGCCTCCTCCATACTGTTCTTCCACTCAACATAGCTCATGTCTGCCACCCTGTGGCCGTTCACTGTAAGGATCTCATCTCCAACCATCACTTGACCGAGCTCCGCTGTGCTGCCTTCTCACACACACAGAATCAAACAGATCATTTTCTTAACTAAAAAATAACAGTGCCAAATTAACCTCTATAAATGAATGAATTAAGCATTTTTATAGTGCTTTATTGTGTACTGCTATACACCCAAAGGGTTTGACAATCATGTGAGAGGGTCTCTCTTCCACCACACACCAGCTACAGGTGGAGAGGAGAGATATAGCCAATCAAGTGGATGGGGATTATTTAGAGGCCATGATAGAAAAGGGCCAGTGGAGGGTTTTGTCCAGGACACCAGGGTTACATCCCCCCTACTCTGTAACAAGTGTCATGGGATTTTTAATGACCACAGAGAGTCAGGGCCTCAGTTTAATGACTCATCTGAAAGATGGTGCTCTTTGAGAGTATAGTGTTCCCGTCACTATACTGGACCCACACAGACCTCAGGGTGAACACCCCCTGCTGGCCTCTCTAACACCTCAACCAAGAGCAACCTAGTTTTCCCAAGAGGCCTCCCATGCAGGTACTGACCAGGCTCAGCCCTGCTTAGCTTCCGTGGGCAAACAGACTTGGGCTGCAGGGTGATATGTTTGCGGTAACAAACTGTGATTTAGATAATATTTAGCATTTCAAACAATGCATTATTGTAAATTTGGTTGAATTTGTTGATTGCTGTGTTTGGAAACTAGAGGCTCTGTCTTATATACTGTAGCAGATGCTATCTGAAGCAGCAGGTAGAGCCTGTACTTCATGCATCACTGTGCAGCACATGAGATCTAAGGGTTTTATATTTTTCTTTTACCTGGAACTACAGATTTGACGCGGGCCCCTGTGGAGTCCCAGTTGCTCTGGAAGCCAAAGTCCCGGTTGCTGTTGGGTTTCTGATTCAGACTGATCCTCATCTCGCTGTAGTCCACCTGGAAGACACAGACAAATCAGTTATACACAGCAAATTAAGTGATTTCATTTGTTGGAGTGTGTGATTGAGATTTGCTACAATAAAATTTGGATGGGACCGCATTTGCATCCAAACTGTCACAAAAGGTAGCATAGATTCCAAAGTTTTGCTTTAAAATTGTTCAATGATCTGGATTAAGTCAAGATTTAAGGAATATAAAGTGCCTTTGTGTCTGTCACTGCAAATGGAATTTACTTGAGAAAACTGAATGCAGTTGCAAGTGTGCAAGTGTGTAGGTGAGATTTGTTGAGTTGAGACTCTCGCTATACCTCATTAGAAGGGATGAGCGGGGGTGTAGATTTGGGCAGGGGGGACACCCTATTGACCAGAGGGACAGGAGATGGGGTTGTCTCCTCTTCATTACTGCTTTGCACGGGACTTTCCTGGGAAATATCTTCATCCTCTTTCACATACTGAGCATATCGGTTGGAAACCGTAGTTTTCTTGAGGCTGCCTGTCTCTCCATTTGTGCGCTTAAGAGAGTCATCCACCTAAACGGTTTTTAATACCATACACTGTAAGTATTTTCACAACCAATCTGAACTCTGAGGTGTATTCATTCCTTGCTGTTATAGTTATTAGATTAGAATAGATCGTGACTCATCATCTTAAACATGAGACTAAAAAATGCAACTTAACAGCTTTAGTAGTTTGATAATGTTCAGAAATTGACTCGATTACATCATTCTCAGTGCTTTATGGGAGTGAGTGGACACTTTTTTGCAGATAAATGGGTAATGTAGCTAACCCAGGAATTCCACTGTTAAACAGTTATTTCAAAACTTAAAATAATGCTAGCTGAGAATATAAAGAATCTATCACTAATATATCACTAATAAAGAATATATCACTAATGGTTAATGTGTTTTTAAATGGTATTTTTAAATGTATTTTTTAAAATTAATTTTACTTTCAGAACCAGATTGTTGCAATCCATAATGAGATGTAATGCTTTCTCAAAAAAACTTTAGTAAAACTAACTTTATAATTCATATGAGATGTAATGACATCAATATTTCACAGTAAATTGATTACAGCTGTGGCGAGTAGTACAAAGTTATCATAGAAGTTTATTTACTAAAAAAGCCCATTAACCAGGTCTTAATGTCTTGGTGCCCACTCACCGTATATGCTCTGGGAAGAGAGGCAATTCGGTTGGTCTGTGTGCCAAACGGCCTTGGCGTGACTACAGAGGTGAGTCTTGCGCTATCTGATCTCTGGTAGCTCCTGGGGAGGGAGGCAGAAACTTGATCCAGCCCAGACTGCTTTGTATCCATTGAATTGGGTTTATACAAAGAGCTAATGGGGCCGCTGGAGTTCTCGACTGGCTTAGTGTTGCTAATCAACTCTGAGCTTTTGAGAACGCTGCTGGATTTACTGACGCTGGTGGGCTTAATCAGACTAGTGTTGCTGCTGGAGAACGCAGGAACTGGATCATCCAGAAGGCTTTGGGTCGTTGTCTGACTTTCCTCAATGTTCTTATTCATGTTCAGTGGGATATCTGGGCTGGAGCGATCACGTCTGGTATGAAGATCTGTCTGATCTGATGCCAGAGTGCCAGTGACAGGTTCCTTTTCTCTCAGAGATGGTATGGAGGGCAGTGAAGGTTTGTCCCTGGGGGCGTATGGGGTGTCAATGGTGTAGCTACGTGCTGGCAGAGTTCTGATTCGGGGTACAGGTTCTTCGAAGACATCATCAGAGATGGAGTTAAAGCTGTCCCTGTAGTTGCTTTGCTGTCGGCTCTCTCTGAAAAGGGGCAGGAGTGAGAGAGGCAGGACAAGAACCACGATTAGATTACACTTTTACACTGAGCAGACGACTGATCAGAGAAAGTAGACCAAACTACACTCTCTGCACTAACAGCAACACAATGACAAGAACAGAGACTGTTTCCTCATGATAAAATAAAATATTAAATGAAGTATTAAATTCAATTAATTAAATATAAAAATATTAAATAAAAAATAAAATGTACAGTTTTGTACTGTTTAAGCTTCACACAACTACTTGATTTAATGTATGTTAAGTACATTCACCTCTCATCCTGCATTTCCTTGAAGGTCTTTGATTTCCTGATGCCACTTGAAGCAATCTGCTCAATCTGCTCTCTCTCCTCTTTCTTCTTCACAATGTCAGAATTCACACTCCTGCGCTTATTCTTCCACTTTGTAAGATCCTGCAGGGATGAGGAGAAAGACGCTCAGCCTCCATAACTGGAGCGCAGGTGTTTATTCATAAGCAGCAACGATACGAAGGACGGTTCAGGGAAAGGGTGGAGAGACACAAGGACAGATTGAGAAGTGAGGGAGAACTAGATTTTGTCGGTGTCCTATTTTGCCTGTTTGGCTCCACCCGACTCCTTTTCCCATGTGAATTAGGGGCCCGTATATGACCTAAATGCTGTACTGAAGCTCAGTCGAACCACACGATGAAGTACCACTAAGCAGTTACAGACTACTTATTATTGATGTGACTGTGTGGCTTGAGGTGAGGAAAAATTATTGTCTCAACTTTCACAGAACCACAAATCAAACAGCTGCAGATATATACATGATCAGTAACAAAACCTTGTGATTTGATACTCACATCTTGCCATTTATCCTCATTCTCCTTCAACCGAGCACGCATCTTCTGCATCTCTTCAACTCGCAACTCCATTGACATGTTAGTGAGGTTCATCTCAGTAACTTGTCTCATCTCACCCTCGGTGATGTCACTCACTGATTTGCTCCTGTAAACAGAGGTTTTTCCAAAAACATTAACAGTCAGGAAAAAAAGCCATTCATTACGATGGAAAAACTATTTAGTGGATTGTAGCCATTAAGCTTTTTGGTACTGCATTAGTAAAAGTGTTAGATGCTCTCATTAAGCAATTAGACATATTAGAAATGTACAAAATAAAATACAAAAGGGTTATTAAACAGCAGGAACATTTCAAATATTCTTCAAGCCACAATTAGTTGTCTTAATGGACTCATTGGGTTAGCATTTCATGAGTGACCTATTCAATCACTTTCACTCATTTGTCTTACCTGTGAGAGCACAATACTTCTGCATTTCAGAAATAACCATGCTTTTGGATATTACCAGATCAATTTTATTCACACAGATGTGGATTAAAGCAGCCAGCAGTGTGTGTGTCTGTAGTCTACAATTATGACAATTTTTAGGCAGTAGCCCATGGGGATCAAAGCATTGTGAGTACATTGTGAGTGTCAGTGCTTAATGTTGGGGAGAGCAGAGGAAACAAAGGCCTATGCCACATCCGTGACCACACATACACACAAACGCACAAGGCCACAACTCACCCTTCACTAACAGAGCTTTTCTGGAGCAGTCTAGGGAACCAAAAAGAACCACAACAACAACAACAACACAGTCATATATTGGTGTGATGACTGACAGTTTTTATTGACTGACCAATAAAGACCAATAAAGTTTTGTATGCTCATCAAGTCTGCATTTATTTGATCAAAATACAGTTTAAAAAAGTGTAAAATGTTATACAATTTAAAATAACTGATTCAATGTTAATATATTTTAAAATGTAATTTATTATTAGCAGAATTTTCAAAACTATAACATTTTTAAAAATGTCTTTACTGTCACTTTTGATCAATTTAATGCAACCTTGCTGAAAAAAGGATTAATTACTTTTTTTAAAAGTTCACTGACCACAAACTTTTAAACGGCAGTCAAGAGCTAAGTCACAGCACTCCAGCCACGATCAAGTGCATAGTAAGTTTTTTAACAGTACATACAGTCATGTTTTAACATTCAGTTAATTCTCTAATTACAGACCCAGCTGTCTGGCATTTAAAATGTGCAAACATAATATTAAGCGCCAGTTGTAACTTGGTTTAGGTACAGTTTAAGATGGAATGACATCATTGGAAACTTGTAGAATTCCCCACCAATCTCAGTGCGGTTGCTCTTTTTAATGTCCCGACATGACATGGACTCTGATCAAATGAAATGTTGTACTTGGGGTTCAAGTGCTAGGTGTGTTTCCATGGTCACATAAGTGTAAGTTCCAGCTTTCACAGGATCACAAGGGTGTGGGGAATTTGGAGCTAAAGTGCATTGTAAGCAACCTCGTAAAGAGTGAATGTGTCTGACTGGATTATTTATAGACATTGCTCAGGTTTTAAAATTGCTCCAAAGCATAGCTGGATACACTAGCACTTAAACAAGCCATTTACTTAAACGAAAGTTATGGCAGTAGAGTCTATACATGATGTATTAGTTTCTTTGATGCATTCATCACTTTTTATTAAACACAAACAAAATGCAATTCACTGACAACTTTTCAGACTCTGCAAAAACAAAACCTGTATGGCAAAAGTCACTTGCAGTTGCATCCCAATGCAACTATGTTAATAAATAAATAAATGCTAAAAATACAAAAATGCTCTTTTTTATATTTAACCAAATAAACCACTTATAGTTATTTACCAGTTGGTAAATAACAGGTAAATAACTATAAGAATAATAAACTGCATAAAACTGCAAAAGTATTTGTACAATCAAATTTCAATGCTGAAAATCATTTTGACATCAAGACTTCATGCACAATCCAAAAAAAAGTTACATTTTGAAGCCAGTCCATTATAATTCAAGAGAAATTAAAAATATCTACAGTACCTGTTACAATTATTCATCAAGTTGTAGGTATCATGCAATCAAAGTCACACTCATATTAAACTCACAAACATCTGCCATTGCCAGAATCAGATCATAGTTAACACGAGAATGGGAAAAGTACACCGCAGCTGAGATCACGATGACATGCGCACACAAGCATTTCTGCAGGCTCAGAAACCTAACCTCTCCACCATCAGCCTCTTTCGATATCGCACACGGCTGGCCTCTCTGATGGCTTGCCATTTCTGCATATCTTCCTCGCTGCAAGAGAAAGCAACGCCAGGAGCTTCCTTTTCCATCTTTCCTTTTAAAGCATTTAGCTTCCTAAGTAACATATCATCTGCCTTCAGGTGCTGTTCTGCTCCGTGTTTAATCTCTGGCTTGGGTTTGTGCTGTCTGGGTTCAACAGGGTCGCACATCAGCTTGGCCTTCAGTTTTGGTGGCAAAGCCCATGCCTCTGGAATAGGAACAGGGTGGTAGTTATCAGGGGCCCCAGACAGAGAGCGATGACCGTCTTGCTGTTGAGCCCTTCGGAAAACCACATCATCTTTTTCAACGTCGGGATAAACGGGTTCACCCTCACGGCGAGGCTGAATTACCACCATGATGTCGGCCTCCGATCTGCGGCGAGGCACCAGGAAGTTACCATACTTCAACTTGGCCAGGTCATCGCTCGAGTGGAAGGTATTTGTACGACGTGTGAACATATCGTCATTTTCCAAATCAGGCAGGATGTCGGCAGAAACGTTGTATGGGTCGTTAAGGTGTTCACGCCCAAGTAGGGGACGCTTTTCACATTTTATGAGTCTGGGGCCAGAGGTGGGATCCGGTCTGGGCCAAAAATCAGGGGGCTCTAAATTGTACAGCCCAGCAGTCTGCTGAGCAACCGTGAGAGGTTGTGTTTGAGAACTGTGGTGAATGAAAGGAGAAAAGTGTAAAGAAAGGATTCAGAACATGCAAGGGGACAGTAGGAGAATGCAAGTGTAAGAATCAATAAGCAAAAGTAGAGCATGCCGGTAACCATGTGATATGTAAGTAACAGCATCATTATGCAGACTCTGTTTGCTCTGGATTTTTGGAATAAGCAGCACTTTGCCATGCAATACAACAAATTTATATTTACTAAAAGTTAACTATTTTTAAGAATCTTGAAGCAGGGCACACAAGTTCACAGCAACTACGACTTTTAAGACAAAGCATATATGATATATGTTTATGATAACTACAACAATAACTATAAAGTTTTAATAATTACTCTAATTTCCTGTAAATAGTAAATGTCTACGCCACAACTGTAATGATAACAAAACAAAGGAACTATATTACTGGAATCACATTTAGAACAATATATTTTCCCAGATAATAAATGATAAAAACACTGAGCCAATCATAATCCATCTGACTTTAAAGTGTTTGAGAATTTAATGTGGCAGGGGATGTAACTTGTAATAAACAGAATCTTATTATGTGTTGGTGTTGATGCGAATATACTTATTATAAATAGTTATTTGTTTTGAAAAGGTTTTGAAAGGGCCTTAAACCTCCAAAAATGAATCAAAATAGTTATAAAAGTAGTCCATAAAATGGATTCGTAATATTTCCCATCTTCTGAAGCCATATTATATCTTTGTGTAAGGAAAAGACAGAAACTTGTTACTATAATATATGAGTTATTATTCACTGATAATCTTTCCTTTCAATCCAGTACTCAAACTAAACTCACTGACTCATAATATAGTCTTGTTTTTTTAAGAAATAGCTTACTGATAGCTTATGATGTGGCTTCACTTGTGATGGGTTGCTTGAAGCACTTTCATTGCTATGAATGATGTTGAAAAAGAGCAGTATAAAGATTCATTTGGGGGTGAACTGTCCTTTAAAACATCTCTGAATTACAGGAATATTGATACTATACTAACAAAAAGAACCTTCTCACCATTTCCATTTGGATAAAAATGCACTTGTTTAGTGACATCACTAACATTCATGATGATTTTGAAAAAAAAACCTACATGTTAGTAAGCACCAGTTCATACTTTTATTAGAACATGAGGAGAAGCTGATTGGGGGGGGTGAGTAGATGTCCAGTCCCTAATGCATATAAGGCTGTGATAAGGACCTGAGAGTGGAAGTGAGGCTGGACTGAGCAAGGCCTTCAGGTGCATGGGAGTGAAAGGATGGGGGTTCAGACTGAGTGCGAGATAAAGTAGGTACAGAGAGCCAGGGGTTGACGTCACCATCTGATTCTTCAGAGGATGAACCTGACTTCTTGTGGCTGGAAAATGTGAGGTAAAAGAGCACAGAAAAATACAGGGGAGAAAGGTTAGAAACCATCACCACAGAGATGAAAGAGAGGTAACAGCTAACAGCTTTAGTGATAAAGTAAATAAGCCAAAAAAGAAACCAGAGGGTGCAACAAAGGTATTTGGAGCTTTAAGCCACACTTAAATTATAAGAAGGCTTGAACAAAACTGATTTACTGCTTAAAATCAAGACAAAAACTAATACGAAATTTGGAAATTTAATCAGTCGATTTTGTAGAACATGTCCATATAACAGTTTAGACATAATTTTTTGGCATATTCCACATCATTTTGTAATAAATATATAAATGCAAATCACATTTAAGTGTGACCTAGGTGGCCCAATATTGTTATTTGTTGTGTGTTAGAAATTAATATCTGAACATTAACGGACTGATCAAGAGTGCTGGGAATGGAAAATAGGTTCTTGTTTAGATTTCAAAGAAGATACTGGAACTGCAATTTTTTTGACATTTTCAATTTTGCATGATTTTGATCAACAGTTGCCAATTTGAATAAATATGAAGATGTGATTAATTTAGACGTGTATTGTTGTTTTTTTCTTTTTTGCCTCAGTACCGGACAGACCTGAAACCTTGAATCTTCCTGTACCAAGGCCGGCGCTGAGAGCCCAGTTTGATCTTCTTCACGTGTGCATCCTCCTCAGGTGTCCAGAACTTGGGCAGAAATTTATCAAAAGGCACTGTTACAGACGGCTGAGGGGTCAGGGCTACTTTACGGGCATAAAGATCATCTTGAACAGGATCAGCATAGCCAAACTCATCATCCTCTTCCTCAGAGTCATCATAAATGCAGACACCAGCCGATACAGGTCTCCTGTAAGTCCTCTGAAGAGACTCTGAAGACTGACTGCTGCTCAAAAGACAGCCATTTTTGTTACATACTGCCAATGATCAATGCACATCAAACCTTTCACGATTAGCACAGCAAACAAAATAGAAAGCAAACACTCAAAACAAAATGTTTAAAAAAAGTCCACGCTATAAGTAGAAAATCAAGCGAATGAAACACAATGAAGAAATCCCACAGTTAGCACTGATAAAATGGCAAACAGATGCATTTCAATGATGCCAGTTCTGACCTGAGATGGGCCAGTGTCTGCCAGGATTCATTACTGACAGCAACCTGTGATCTGGTAGTGCACGGGACAGCAGCTGTCTCCAGGTGGCTCATGGGTAAGGCAAAGTTGGTTGGAGCGACAGGGGAGGGGCTGTTAAATCTACGGCTAGCGAGGTCATCTAGAATCACGTCGGGGTCCGGTCGATCTGCATCCGAATCACTGCTCTCACACTGATAGGCCAAAGACGGGTGAGCAGCTGTCTGGGATTTCAACCCGGTGATAGACGAAGGGTCTGAACCTGCCCTCTCATGACTGGGACAGACCGTCAATGATGGTCACAAAAGCATAATGCCAAGATATGGCGGGATAAATAAGCACCGGCAAAGACAAACCAACAAAGGAGGAATGCAATGATAATGAATCTAGAAAAAGTAAATGACCCAACAGTTCACATTTAAACCTATGGATTTCAGATTTCAGAGTACACTGTGAGACATTGTTCAGTACTTTTTAAATGCAAGAGAAAATCGGAGAAGCTGGAGACTAAAGATTTTTTTTTTGCTATCGTTTAATTTCTGTATAGGATGGAAACTTGTTTATTTTGGTCTGGATAACATCATATATCATTGGTCACCTTTCAGCTAAATATATGCCGCCCATTGAAAACCCCCTGTGATCTGTATTGTGTAGATTTGCTTTACCTTGTAAAAGTGCCATCATCTTCTGTATACATAGGGCTAGCCCAGCTTCTTCTGTTGTCATCATTTCGCTCTGCACGTTTCTTGCGTAATGGTGCTGGAACGTAGCCTGACTGCTTGTCCTTTGTTGGCAGGAACTGATTGAACTGAGTGGGGGTCTTGGGTGCTACGACCAGTGAACGGCGGTATTCTTTATTTTCTGACATCATGAAGCTCAGATCTGCTTCAGGGTCACTGCCACAGCCTTGAGAAACAGCACAGACACAAATGAGTGTGAGCTATACACACAAACACCCATGATTGTTTTTCTGTCCTGGTGGGGACTTGTTTTTATACTGAGCTAATAATGTTTTTTTAACCCACAACCCTCAACCTAACACTTACAGTATGTAATGAAATACCTTTTTAGAAATTTCAGATTTTCATTTAGAGTATTTATGAAGTTGTGTTTCTGGAGACTGTTGGAGAGTCCACACAATGTTAATACATTCATGTTTTACTATACTTGTGGGGACAAAATGTGATCTAGACAAAGTACACAATGCAACTTTTCTTTTTCTTCATCAGAATCTATTTTACACAGAAATGTCACCAAATTTCAATAAAAAACCTACAGTAATTCATAGAATTATAAACCATTTCCATTCAAAAGTTTGGACTCAGTAAGACTTTATTTATTTAATTATTAGTATTATTTTTTTTTTTTTAAAGATTTTTTTTTTAGCAAAGATGCATTAAATTGATAAATGCTGTCATAGTAAACAATTATTTTACATTGTAATAATATCTCACAAAACTATTGTTTTTACAGTATTTTTGAATTTTTGATTAAATAAATGCAGCCTAACTAAGCATAAGAGACTTCTTCAGAAAATTTTTGAAGAAGTGGAGACTTTTGAATGGTGGAGTTCTCAAAAATGTCTTCCTTGTCCAAATACAGACAAGAAGACAAACCCTTTTTTTTGCAGCGCACTCATGCACATACTTCTATGTAGTAAACATGGCAGTGGGAAGCGACTGACTCATTGACAGGTCAGTGGGGAAAAAGAAAAAAAATGTCTCACTGTAGTGAACGTGTAGAAAGCCCAGAACACTAATTATATCAGCTGTTAATTACATCAGCACCTTCCTCATGAACTACAATTGAGCCCCTGAGACCATGACAGAGTAGAAAGCTGCTAATGCCACTGAAGCGCAACCATGTAGAAGAGTATGAGTGGATGGAAGTTTGCACTTTCCATCAAAACTGTATCTGCTGACTGTCACACTCAGCAAAATATAGCTCATGGCAAAAGCCTTAAATGGTATCACTCACACACCACTAGAGGGCACCAAGCATTTGTTTTGACAGGCAAGAGTTAATCAATAAACTACAATGCAGCTCAAGTAAAGTTTTTATTTTTTATTGCTCTGCTTGAGTGCTTTTTTTGTGCAAAAAGACACAAAACGAGTGGCCAAACTTGTCATACAACTACTCATCTCTGACTGCCTCAAAGTCAAGTTAAAACACATAAAAGAGACTTAAGGGGCTGAAGAGTCTTACCCTCGCTGCTGCCTTTGAGCGTAGCGTCTGAGGATGTGCTGTAAGTTCTGGAGCCCAGTGAGTCGAGGCTGTCTAGAGAGTCTTCTCTCCTGTGTCCGGCTCGTATTGGAAAGAGCTCTTCTTTCAAGTACAAGCTATCTCTACAAGAGCTGTTTCGCACACTGCCCCGCCGTGATGTGCAATCCTCTAGTGTCTGTCGAGCACAAGGGTGTGAGTGTGAGGGACCAACACACAGCGTGCACAAGGGGAAAACACAAACAACAAACACAGCATACAGCCTTCATTAGAGCATAAACACAGTCTTGCTCATGAGGATCTTTTCTATTGCAAATCATCCCATTGAAGCTGATCATGTACATAATAGTCTATTTAACTCATGTTCTGATACGGGTGTGTAAAATTTGCATGGCTATATGCAATAATATATTTATATATATACATATATATACATATATATATATATATATATATAATTAGCATGGTAAAATTCTATTTAAATTCAAATAAATGTGTTCAAATAAATATGTCAGTTTCAAAGCAATTGATTCCAATTCAATGACCGTTCTTTAATGTTTAGTTAAACCATGAGACCAGCCTGCTGTACTCTAAGCAAGATATTTTAAATACCAGAATGGATATAAAATGAGATTTACATGGTGAGCTAGTCTAGAGGAATCCACGGTATTCAAAAACTACTATTTAACACCTAAAAGTAAATACTGCAGTCAAAAACTGCATAATGTCAATACATATCTTACCTTATATAGTGCTGTGCCGAGTAATCCCTCAAAAGCCTTTAGTTTTAGGTAAGGTCCATTATAAAAAGGATCAGCATGTGCCTTTCTGCCCAACCAGTATATGGTGATCAGTACCTAGGTAACAAATCAACAACTGTATTAGAACATATTGCAGCAATTATAGAATTCAGTGACAAAAATCAAGGCTACTTCCCTGGCTGCATGCTGAGATGTCAAAAGAAACGAGTTAGATCTAAGTTAAAGTTAAAGTTAAAAGCCATTATATACTCTGGGCCAAAAAAATATTAGGACACTTTTTACACTTACTTAAAATATTTCTCAAATGACTCAAATTTTAATTTTAATGTGGGTATAAAGATTGCTGATGTTTGACAAAGTGTTTAAATATTGTTGGGGTAAATTTTAAAGAATATACACTACACTGTTCTAAAGTGTGGGATCATTATGTTTTTTATTTATTAAAAAGTCACGTTGAAGAATTGTACATAATACAAAAACAAATCAGCATTTTAGAATGTTGTGATACCAAAGCCTACAGTAACAGCTGATGAAAATTCAGCTTTTTCCAAACAGGAATGAATTACATTTTAAATATATTATTATATTTATAATATATAAAAAAAGTTTTAAAACATTATCACTTTGGAACCACTTGAAATCTACCAACATATATATATATAGTATGGCCTGCATATTTGTTTTCAGACATTCCCACTTGTTCTTAAAGAGAGGTGAAGGATGTCTTGAGCAGAGTACTTGACTTTTAGATAAGCCTCTTGAAATGTTTCTATTATACACTGCCACTGAGCTACTACCTTAATAGATAAACAGACAACCACAAACCACATTATGGAAGCTGCAAAGTGAGCATTTTATTTGACACTGAATGAGTAAAGCCAGACTCCTAAAACTTACAGCATATTTCAAATAAACAAATTAGGAGATAAACATGAGCAACCCAAATAACTCTGCATTAGCACTTACATTTTTGAGCCTCCTGCTGCTCTCCTGGTGCCTGTGGAGAAGAGGTGTTTGGTTAATCACTCACAGCCAGGGAAAAAGACAATAAAACACAGTGGGCATGTTTTGGGTCTATGTGCCCTGGTGAATGAGCTAGAAGGTGGAAGCACAATTCCATCAGGCCAGCTCTATACAAAAGGATATGCACTGAAAACCCGTTCACTCAGACAAACAGCTAAATAACTCTACTAAAACTAGCTCCATTCTAAACTGACAGTATATAGAAATGCGACAAGCACATAAACGATAAAACAACGATAAGACTTCTACTTTTATGTCACCTTCTTGTCCTTGACAGGTTATTTATGAGCACTGCCACACAAGGAGAAGACCAAATAGGATAACAACAAAAATACCAAATACCTCAGTGTGAAACGTTAATGGAATTTGATCCTAAGATCCCAGACATCCTGTTTCTGTGTGTGCAACTGAGGTATTTCCTTCTCTGATGTTTTGACCAAGAAGATTATATAATACTTCAGCCATTTGCTTTCAGAATTGGAGGTGCCATGCTCAATAGCTAAACTTTGACTTGCTCTTCCCTGCATAAGCCTATGCCTTAACATGAAATTACATATATATGAACAAAAATTAACACCCATTTCACTAGAAATATAGATAATATAATACAAGGACACTGGGAGGACCTGCAGGGTGGGAACATAGCATCCTGACACAACAGAGCACATTCAGACAGCACACTAACAATACACTATCAATTAATACATTTAGTTGAGACAGTCATGACGCAAGATTTATGACATAAGCTACAGTGTTCAACAGCTGAGAGGTTGGAGAGCAATTACGCTAGTCAGCGACGTGTGCTTTTTAAGCTGGTGAACCTGTATGACATGTTCAACTTGCTTAATGAAGGCGTTCACTGCTCCCGATAGCAATTTATTGCTCCAATAAAAGATGTAAGAGGAAAAAAAAACTGTGTGTGCCTGACATCGGAACAAAGTCCACATTTACAAAGCTGCTGGAAAAAAAAGTCAAGAACATTCTGCCTTAAACGCTTGTTACCTAATGATTTATGAGCTTTAAAAAGCCAAGGGACTCTTTGTTGGGGTAAAAAAAGATTGAACCTCAAGCGTGTATTTTGGTTTCATGTGATCAGCTGTTCACTCACATGAATATGAGATATTTTTTTATCAGCAAATCCTATGTGAGAAAAAACAGATCAAATGATATTAGCTAACAGAGAAGGCACTGATCTTGAAAGGAAAAGCAAAATCATCAAATCAGCATTTCTTTTTAAATATAATCATAGAGTATGGAGAAAAAAAGAAAGATTATTCTGTCTTAATCTATTTATTCCTAAACTGTCATGAAGATGTACCCGAACTCTATTCCTTGCACAATAACAATGGCTGAACTTTTCAAATATTAAAAATGCAAACACACCATAAACCAATAAAATGCACAATAAAAGTAGTCAGCAACACTTACATTTTGGTTTCTTCTTCAGAAAAAGCTATAATAAATGGCTTTGGCTTTGCAAGATATGCAAATAAAGCACATGGACTACTTTCCCTAAAACTCTTTTAGTGAATTTTGTTTGATATGTTTTGGAGCTCTTTTTATATTTAAAAGAGTGGCCAGTATATTTATTAAAAAATATCTTTAGAATATCGACTTTTTTTTTTTACCCCTTTAAGTTGTTAACACTGGCTTATGTTAAAACATAAAAGTAGTGGCACTGGTGTTTAACAGCCGCTCATGCCACTGTTAATTCTCCATCCTAAGAGAACTGTGGCTGGAACATTCCGATTGCAACAGCTCATTTTTCTACTCAAAACACTGTCAGACATAATCAGAGACAAATGCTTTTCAATAGGGTCTCTATTCACACAACAGACTTTAAATGCTTTGAACTAATGTGTCTAAACAAGTACAAGACAGCGTCAAATTGGTTATAATCACCCGTCTGTACTGAAGGCAAAAGAAAAAAATGTGTGCACTAATGACGGTTTGTGAGAAAATAATGTTTGCACTGTTACATTCTCACAAAAGATAACATCAACCTGGTGCATTCTGGAAAGATTTGCATGTAATGAGCTCAGAATTTAAGCTGCATTCCCAAAAGCTGGGCCTGAACATGGAGTCAGTGTCATAAACAAGTGCAGTACTAGCCCGTGGGAAAGTCACATTGACATGTTTCTGTAGGATGTGTCTCTCTCTAGAAACCAAACCATTTCTCTATGTGTGATTATTGTGTCATGTCAAAGGAGAACACAATAGAAGTTTCTAAATGATACTATGCTGTTTCACTTTACACAATGTCCAAACCACATAGGCTCAAACAGATGTTGTGCAGTGAAAAGCAGGATAGTCTACAATAGAGATACAGCCCCCAGTTACACAATATCCAAGATGTATTTCTGGAATTTTCAAGTCATACATCCGTCTTAAATATCGAAATGATTCATGTTCATAAAAATGTAGTAAAGACCTGCCAGTCCCTTTTGGGCAACGCAATAAAATGATGCAGTGAAAATGATCGGGCAGGTTCATGACATATCAACACCCCTTATTTACAAAGCCTAATACTACAGGGTGTGTGAGCATAGCTAGGATATTAAGACCTCACAGCCCAGTTCAGTAACATTCAGAGGGTAAAGAATGCTCCTGGTTTTATGAACAACTGCTAATAATGAGTCATGTCAGATTGCATCAATCTCTCTTTGCGTTTTTACTTTAAAAAAGTCTTCACTCACAGCCCTATGATACAACATAAACATTTCAGTGGAGGTGTCAGCTGTGATTGATATAATGCCTCCCAAAAGACTTGACACATCCTTGTACAAATTACCAGTTATAATCCACAAGTAAACATTGTAAAGGCATAATTTTCACTAGCCTGATGAGCGTGTCGAACAAATGCAGCTCTTGTTTGTCCGTGTGGACAACTGAGTAATTCACAATGTCCCAGTGTTCATGTCACAGACACCATTGATGCCATCCAGTGCCATTCTCTATTGAGAAAATAACCTATTTACACTCTTATAATAAAAATCTTGTATTGCAGTTTACAATACTGTAAATGCTGTGCTGCTTAACACAGGTTTGTTTTGATGAATTGAAGTAAAAAAAAAAACGAGAAAAAACCCCCCAGCATTTTCAGTCTTGCTAACTAAAAATGATTCCTTTTTTTACTTATAAAAATATGCTGATCCTAAACCTTTGAATGGTAGTATTTAAATCTGATAAAAAGGAATCATCATTTCCATTTTCCAGGAATTGTTTTACTCAAACATAGCTAAAAAACCTCAAACAAAGCATCTGCATGTACTAAGAGAAGAGAAGTGGTTTATCTGGGAATCAGTTCGGTGCTGGAGCATGAGATGATGATATCTGCGGCTAATAAAAACAATATTGCTAATGCCACACTGCTGAAACCTCAGAAAGAGATACAGAATGATATGAAGCCAGAACATGTGTGATCACGATTATTTTAGGATTAATTTGGTTCTTTCATTTGAAGCAATGTACAGTATGACTCTAAATAACTGATGGTTGTCCAAAATTATTATCACTGTCTGAAGTCAAAAAGTGAGGTTTTATCAACACTCTAAATCTCTAAAAGGCACAACTCTATAAACTACTGGAATGCAAGAAAAGATACAATTCTTTATCATTAACTTTATGTAATCGCTAGTAACAAGGCAATATTTTCAATGAGACAATAATAAAACACAGAGACAAAGTTCAGCCAGCTACAATGACAAGTATGAAACCTTCTGAACCACATCTAGTCATCCTTATCATCTACTAACAACTGTCTTGACCATTCCATGACAAATGTTCATTCCTGTGAGAATACCTATTACCTGTTATTCAAATAAGCTTCATCACTGTAGGTTCAGTATATACTACCTTTACAGAGCACTAATAAAAATAAATCTACAAAACAGCACTCATGAAAATCTTTGTCATTTTGAACTTTTCCAGAATCCTGTTTATTATTTAATTCATTTTTCAGTTCAAGAAAAGGAGGTTTAAATTAAATTATTATATATATATATATATATATATATAAAACACTTCTTTTTTATTTTAGGCATGAAACTTTTCTCAGTTTTACTGAAGTTAACTAAAATAACAAACTGGAATACCTGATAAACTAAAAACCTCATACAAAAAATGCTGAATTAATTTACATAATTTAATATAAAAAATATTAAAATAATTTTGTTTATACAACCACAGCACAGCAAGTAAATAGGTTGTAGTAGATCGTATGTAAGTTAATATTAATTATGTTTATCAGCAGACACAAACAGCCATGAAATGAGCAGCTGTCAAGCTGGAAGAGGCTGCCTGAGGGACAGATGACCCAGAGTTGTTTCCCTCTCTGAGACACTTGCTTTTCATGGGTCGATGAGTAATGATGAACGCAGGCCCTGCTTATCTCAAGCTGGTTGGCAATAAGTCACGTTGCCTTCTGTGTGACTGCGAACATTTGGCGTTAAACTTCACGAGGGCTATAAACCTCAGATCAGTGTGAGAGATCAGAGAACTTTAATGTAGCATACAAATTAGGCCCTCACATTGCAGAAGGTTCACTACCATCTGTATTAGCAGTTAGTGAAAGCACATTGAAGCAGGAAAGTGGCACAAACAATTTATCACTTCAGAACACAAAAAATGCATGGCATTTGCTCAAATGATTTGGCAAGGGTTGGGTAAAGAAAAAAAAAAGAATCAGATCAGTAAAAGCAGGCAAAGTGAGTTGAGTCTAATTCTTGACCAGCTTACAGTTGGTATATGCAAACTACATGGCATAAAGAAACCCACAACATAGAATACAA
>JAUMHI010000048.1:11270555-11295800 GCA_032359435.1 Enteromius unitaeniatus | reverse complement strand
GAGTCTAATTCTTGACCAGCTTACAGTTGGTATATGCAAACTACATGGCATAAAGAAACCCACAACATAGAATACAAGCCAAAAGGGTAGAGTTAATGAAGTAAACACAAAAATGTTCCAGAAGATGTAAAGTTACACCAAGAGAATGAAGGAGAAAACAAACTATAAAAAGGAACAGTCAGAAATTGCATCACTGCTGCACCTCGTCTAGTGTCAAAAAGTGACCTTTCAATTCTAAAATTAGGACCCCTGGAACCTTTCCGGTAAATGCCTGTCAGTGGACACAGATAAACCCTCACACACCCACAAAAACACACTCTCAGACATATACAAGTGGAGTAAGTGATTATAATTATAGCCTATAGGGATTGGATGAGTCCTGTTTAATCAGAGCCTCTGTACGGTTGGCATGGCAGTGAGGGTGTGGCATGCTAACCGTCATGCAGCGAGGTTTGCTTTGTTTAATCTGAGCGTCTGACAGCACTGTCACTTCAGCTGAAGTAAAAATGACACGACAGCCAGAAACTTCCAGCCCTCCCTTGCCATATTCAAAGCAGTCTTATCAATATGGGCAGGTTGACTTTACATATTTGAATCATTACTAATTTGGATGTGACGTGATACAGCTTTGATAGGTCACAATGGTCCAAACGCACCAATAATTTGTGCTTGACTAGTTCAAGCCAGAGCTGAACACACCTTAGTCAAATGAAGCAGTTCAAAAAAGGATCAACTATGAGAAAACAGAGAAACAAGATGAAAATCCATTGCAGGCAATTCACAGAATAGCTCACCTAAAAAGGAAATTTTTGTGTTGTTTTTCTTGAAACATGTAAAAAGGAATATCATTAAACACTTTTTTAAGCTTGTTAAAGTGAACGAGAACTGAAGCTGCTAAGCTCCAAAATGATAAAGAAAAGCACTGTAAAGTTAAGATTAATGCAGTTCAGACTGTGAATTGTGTGGTGTATTTTGTATAAAATACATGAGATTTATGTGAAGGTTATGTGAAGAACAGACCAAACTTGAATTGTTATTTGTTTAAAACTTGACATTCAACATTTTCTTTGCCAGGATTATGAGAATTCATGAAAGCTTACAGGAGGAGTAATTTTTGCAAATTCATGAATGAATCTTTTTGGTGAAACTGATGAATCAGGTCATAAAAGTAGTCTCAATGATTCATTTACAAACTAAACTGGTCCAGTTTTCCAGTTCATCTCTCTGACTCAATGATCTGGTTAATAAGCCACTGATGGAGATTATCAGAAAATGACAAATGTGTTAGTCACAGCTTTTCGTAAGACTTGGAAAATAGTGCACAAGTCAAGCAAACCCTTTTTTATTATGCTTTTATGATCCTTTACTTCCTTTTTGAAACTTGAAAGCTTCTTTCCATTCATTGTAGCTCTGCTCACACCAGGAATGAAAAGTTTAACGATAACTGTAAAAATAATGATATTAGCATCCACACCAGCAAACAATATCATTTGTAACTGCACACTCGTCTGCCACTACAATTATTGATGAATTTTATTCTAACTGATGAATTTTTATCATTCATCAAATAAGGTAATGATAGTGATTCCAAATGATATTGTTTATCTGTGTCTTTATTGTTATAGTTGTGGTATAAGCTTTGCTATTATATTACTTTAATATTGAGAATGATTTTTAGAACCTTTATATTTTATAAAGATTTTTATACCTTTACCAATATATTATATAACATTATCTTTATAGTTTTCTTTCTTGGGGTTACCAGGCCTTTAGACCAACATACTGTAAATTGCATAACTAATATAAATAATTGAAAATATTCAAATAAATAATAAAATTGCACACAAGTCAAGCAAACTACTTTTATTATACTTTTATAGTCCTTTACTTCCTTTTTTAAATCTTGAAAGCTTTAGTTCCCATTTACTGTAATTGCAACGTCTACAAAATTTCTCAATTTTACTATAATAGAAGACAAAGTCATGTTTTAAATGACATGAGGGCATATAAATAATGACTGAATTATTATTTTGTGAACATATGTTCTGAACAAATCACAAATGTTCCAGTTGATTTAAGTGACTTGTAAAATATAATAGCCTAGTTCTAATGGTTTTGCTTGCAAATATCAGAGTGCTATTGCAGTGATGAACATGTCAGAGCTGGACTGACAGATCTCACGATGTAACCATACAAGACACACCTGTGAGAATATGAACAGGTTGATCAACATGCCATGTGTTTCCACCCTGGTCACAGGTATGGGCTGAGCCAAAACACTGAAACTACAACAATATAGCATGATTACAGCTTGCACATGACATTAACACCTGCCAGTGGCAAATTAACCCACAGCACACGCAAAAGTCCTTAATCTTTCTTCATCTCGAATTTACACACACACAAGCCAACTAACAGCTTCTGATTCAGTGATAGTGAGCGTTTAGGCTCCACTAATGAAGGTGATTCTGCTGTTTTAAGATCAGATTATAGTTTCATTGCGACTCACCTCTGCTCTGCTTCATTTATTGGCTCTTCTTTAACTTTCATTTTTCACTTGACAAAAGGGCATGTCTAATTCATGACTTTCATGTAACATTCAATTCATTTTCACAAACAAAACAACCCGGGTACGATTATATGATAAATGCTACAAAGCTATTATTTCAACAATCTCAACACATCCCATAAATGTATTAAAAAACAGCCATTCGCATTGAGTCTCATACAATGAATAATAACTGGCTTGGTAATACAAGCCTGTTTTACAAAACTATGTGTATATGAGACCAGAGGACAATAAGATCTGCCAAAATCACCATCCAGTGAGCCATAAACAGTGGTTGGACACATTCTGTTGCAGCTAAACCACTGCTATTTTTACATCAGCGAAGGGTCAAGCATATTACCGAACATTGTAAGTTGAAAAAACAAAAACTTACTTGACAGTCACACGTGTGGATAAGTCTTGAAGGTCTCCTGGGTGGAAAAGCTGGGCCTCTTTTAGTCCAAGCTTTGCACAGGCTTTTAGGAAGAGGCTGATGTTGTCCTGTCGACAGAGAATATGTGTCCACCTTGTGAGTTAGAAGTCATATGGGAACTCTTTGGCACACGCAGTCCAGAAATCATTGCATCCAAAGTTCAGTCCAGTGAGCTGAAGCAGTGGGAGGAGACGAAAGAGGGCAGGTGGCAAATAAAAAGTGACAACACACAAGCAAAGAATGAAGGCAGGGACGTCACAGACTGATCTGTGACAGTACCTGTGATAGCAGGAGTTTGGCCTCGGGGAGGGTGCACTGCAAAAACATGACAGAGAGTGTCAACGCCACTTGGCCCCTCCCCCGCACATGCCCGGCAGTCACACGCACACACACACACACACACTCTCCCTTTTCATTCGCTCTAGATTAACCCAGACACATACCTACATGTACACAAACTTATAAACTCCAGCATACTCTCCCTTTTCACACCCAGAAACCGCCACTCAAATCTCTCAGCAGAATATTTGAGGAATCTTCAGGGCGGTGGATTATTTTGGAGACAGGGTTGCCATGAAACACAGGTGACTGAAACGACAAACTATTTCCCCCGGGCAAGTGTTAAAATCAGTTTGTGGGTGGGTAGGGAAATGCTTAAATATAAAGGAAACTTGAGATTGTGTGTGTGCATTCACATACACATCCGGTATGTTGATGAATGCAGACTATTACGGCACCGAAGTTGTGACATAATTTCAATTAGATTCGATCGACCATCTGGATGAGATGTTCAGAGCATGCAGCCCACCCTTTCCTGCTTTTCCGCTTGCTCTAAAATAATCACAGGGTGCTCTGGTCTATATTTAAACAGCAAACATGCTTATTAGCAGATGGCAATGAGGAGCTGTACTTCTAAATCACCTCCCTGCTTTAAATGTTAAATCCATAGTCAAAGGTCTCACCATGACCCTGTTTGAGGGTCAAAGTATTCGTTGAAGCACGTTTCACCTGTGACAAATGCTTGTCTGAAATGTAGTTCACACTAAATGGATGTCAACAAGATGTCTCTTAGCATTTTGCTCCTCAAAAAAAATTAAATAAAATAAAATCCTTGCACTCCAACAGCTTGATCAGTGTCCTTAACCTTTAACCAAGACTATACAAAATATCTAAGATATGAAAAAATTCTGCTAGTCACCTGTTTACCTGAATGCTAAATGTCTAGGAACAAACAGACCTTTACATGGAATTTAAAATGACCTACAATTCCTTACCAGGACATGTAAATCAAACCATTAACAGGTGTTAATAATTTTGCAGGATAGCTTCGGGACAACGACATCACATATCACTGACTGGAGTTTACCTATAACAATATCACCTTGCCACAGCAGAACACATCAAATGTATAAAATGTAGGTGTAGTTATTAGGTTTCACAACAACAAAACAGTTAGAGGTTCAATCCCTGCTATACATGACACTAGATCTATAACTTTTGTATACTTGAAAAGGGGGCCTAATCAAGGTTGCTATAATTAGTATATTTTACTTTGATTTATAAATAAAATAGTTAGCAATGGATTTGAAGATTGCATAGCTTTTAACTGACCACATAGTAAAGATTCCTTTAGTTCACTTAAGCAAGTTTTAACATTCATTAGTTAACATATCAGAATCATCTCAAAAACCAAATCATGCAGACATAATGCAGTAAGAATCTTTAACTTTACAGTCAGTGCACATAATCCTGTCAGAAATTCTCATTTAGTGCTTACAGTCTTCTGACAAAACTATCAAGCTGCCTGTCAAACATTGTTTTGCGACTGCTGGTTGGTGGATACATTATGATTTAGGAATATGAAGGATTCATATGGTATCCAGGATTGTATTTCACAGGCATCACTAGTGATGTTTGTAATATACAGTATGATAAAGTACATTGGTGTGATGAAGTGTGTCAGCATAAATTAAAGTTCTCACATGAAACATGTTGATTTCAGTAAACTGTTATGGTGAACAGTGAATAATGTGCCAGTTCATAAAAAATGAAAGACTTGCACATTATGGGTTTAATAAAAGTAAATAATGCTCACTTTTAAGAGCTAACAAGCCTGGTGGCCTATGGAAAATTCTATTCAAATAATCAGTTCTGCCAATTCTCCTTTCACAGTGGTGAGACAAATATATCCATCCAGTTCAATTATGGGGGGTTTATGAAGGGCTACGCTCTAAGGAGTCATCTCTCTGCTAAACCTCAGGCCAAAGCCCTGCAAGTATGACTTTTCTAATCTGGCCGACCAGCGTGCCACACAAGTGTAGGCTTCCTCTCTTCAAATTGTTAAAAGAAGGATCAGCTATCCAGGGAAACACAAGGGTAAACCACGGCTCCGGGTTTGATGGAACTATGGGAAAGTGATCCAGAGATCAGCCAAAGCCAAACCCAGAGTACAGTTTTGCGATCCAAAGCCAGAGTCGCTACAAAGTCCACAAAAAACAGAGATTTCCACTCATGCACTAATGAGCCCTGATTTAACAAAATATAAATCGTCTGTATTAGAATCAAACTGTGTCAAACAAAAGCAAAGCAGCCAGAAGGAACAATAATGGCACTGGTAAGATTTCAGAGCCCTGAATGAGCCTTTCATTCTGTGGAAAAATATCTTTCATCAGTCATAAACGTAGCTGGATAAGAGCATTGTGTTCTTTTGCATCTTACGGTTTGGTGGGAGGTCAGAAACAGCTCTCTTATAGACAAACTTTACAGGCTCAGCAGTATTTAACAAAACTAAAATATACTCCAAACTATGTGTTTTTCTTTGCATGCCTTTGCTTA
Source organism: Enteromius unitaeniatus (assembly GCA_032359435.1). Classification (NCBI taxonomy): domain Eukaryota; kingdom Metazoa; phylum Chordata; class Actinopteri; order Cypriniformes; family Cyprinidae; genus Enteromius; species Enteromius unitaeniatus. The sequence continues at coordinate 11,289,984 of JAUMHI010000048.1, read as the reverse complement.
GCCCTTGCCATGTAAGCCCTCAATTGTGAGTTTAGGCTGTGCTTGGTAGGTTTCGAGGTTGGAAGCATTTTATGGAAATACCGCTGTGATGCTGTTGGACATGGAGATGCTTATCTAAGCTTACCTGAGTTTTAAAGGACAATGGGAAATAAATGAGCATGTTTTGCATCGATTAGGACAAAACAGATTCAATAAAAACAGCTTAATTCAGGCCCATATCCAGCTTGCCTATGTTCTAGAAATAATAAGTTCTCAAAAAGAGTATTTTGTATTTTTTTCAAAAATCAAAAAAAAAAAAAAAAATCAAAATGCTTACTGTTTGGAGGAAAATGATTCCCATTAAATACCAAGTATAAGAAAATAATCAACCCTGTGCAACTCACACTTAACACCTATGTACATGTAAACTGTTTGGTAAATCATTTCAGTTTCTTTGTAAGAGTTAAGGTTCTTAGCCAAGGTGAAATACTACAGCTCAAACAATATATACTTGTCAAATAATAATAATGATGATTTAAAAAAACCTTACCAGGCCAGCAATAGGTGTGGATAATCTGTTTAGCTTCTTGATGACGCCAGGCCTGATCTTGTTGATTAGACTAGAAAGAGAAAAACAGAGCAAAAGTCAACAAAAACAGTTCTATCATGTGTCGGTTGCCAGTTTATGGCGTCCTTTAATTCTGACCATCTGGCTTCAGTTTGCAAAGCCGTCTAATGCCCTGAATAAAATACAAACATATCTCTGTGGAAACAGACATCAGTCAATAGCCTCTAAGTAGGCTAAGTTTTGTGTGCAAAAACTGGTTTGGAGAAATACACATTACACATTGAATATAAAAGGTATGCAGCTAATAGCTAACAAGGAATGATGAGCATGAAATATAATATGTGGGAAACTTGATTTCTGGCTGTTAAGGTTATGTGTAATACGTAGAGACAGCCATTAACATTTTAATGAATTGTCTCATAAAATATATCTTCTCTCTTGTTCCCCCACAGAAGAAAGTAAGTCATACAGGTTTGGAATAATGTGAGGGTTACTAAATGAGGACAGAATTGACATTTTAGGTGAACTCTTCAAAGAAATAACAGAGCTGCAGTTTTTCTAAGCAATATTTAGTGCTGACAAAATCTTCTCTGTTTGTGATCTTTAAATCAGTAAATGTGTATCCAATGCAAACCTCTTCACACACCCATGAACTCTTTAAGTTCAAGTCAAGACTTTGCTATGTCTATCCCAGCAGTAGTTTCACAGGAGTCTTTGTTTAGACGTGAGATACAGAGTGACAGTATCCTCAGGTAATGTGTGCCTTTGTCCACTCATGTGGAAATGGCAAAGCTAATAGCTTAGTACAGACTGAAAGTACAGTATGAGAGTGCAGGAGCAGGACGGTGAGATTCTGCACTGGACTGTGGTAATTAGTCTGCTGAGTCACTCGACTGACACCAGCATGTCAGACCAGCCCACGCACTGCCCCAGAACCATCCAGTCAGGTTCAGAAATGTGCTGAAATCACTGAGCTTGCAGCATGTCACACCCAGTCCACCGACCTAACGCTCTCTCTACATAAACAGGACAACAGAGCTCCTGTAGAAGAGGCCTGAGTGCCGTCTCTCCCCGTACGCCTGAACTCTGCCCTGCTCAGGTTTCTGAACCCTGCTAGAGTAACTGGCACTATGGATCACCTTTTTCCAGCTGTCCTTTTAAATGTTCTGCCATCCGTGTTGTTTTCCTCTGCTGGGCTTACTAATGCTTCCTGGGATGGAACAGAGTGTGACTGTGGCAGTCGGCTACAATTATGTGTTTTAAAAATAGCTGTATGGCGTAGAGTAATGCGCATTAACTGGCACACAGTTTAGATGCAAATTCCAAATGAAAAAGTTCAGGTTAGCTTGCATCATATTGCAAGCAGCAGGTAAAACACTGTTAGAGAGCATAACACTTCATTCAGTTCCTTATACAACACTGTATTATTACCTCAAATAAAGTGCATCAATTTGCAAACAAATTTATTTTGACATTTACATCTCCATATGTTTAGCTTTTATGACATAGTAAACATGCTCAGAAGCTCCTCTGGTACAGCACTGCATTTGTGATGTGGAGTATGAGTTTAATTAATTAGGTAAAATTGTATGGATCAATTAGTTATAGGATTAGTTTTAGGTTTGGTGTACGTTATCTTCAAAAGCAATACAACATTAACCTTTTTGTGCAACTGTGCAGAAATTTGAATTGAATCTGAATTTCTGAAATGTACAAAAAAAAGAGTAAAATAAAATGTAAAAAACAGACAAACAGTCAGAGTTGAAAAGTTTAAAAGCCCAAATTCATAATAATTAGTGTCCAAATCCATATGAAGGTTTTCTACAAAGCACAAAAGAAGATATTTTGAGGAATGTTTTAACTTTTTGTTTATACAATGAAAGTCAATGGGCTTGATTATAACAAGAAGCTGTAAAAGTTACCATTACTGATGTGTCACCATATTAGATTTAGGTATGCATATCCATGAGTTGAAGGATGTTTTGATTTTATATTGAATAACCGTTTAATATTTGCTCGTAAATCATGCAAGGAATACCGTTCATCAAGGAACTAGAGTTGTATAGATTATAGAGCACTTTTTGGAGCTCAAAATGTTTGGACCCCGTTGACTTCTACTGTATGGACAACAACAGCAGAAACATTCCTCGAAATACCTTATTTTTTGTTCAATGGAAGAAAGAAATCATGTATGTTTGGAAGAACATGAGGATGATAAAATGACAGAACTCGCATTATTGGGTTAACTGTCCATTTAAGACTGATTACACTATACTATGTTAGTGTGCATGAAGGAGTTATGCAATAGTTATTATTAAAAGCAATTACAAATGGCATAGCAGAAATCTTTTCATGCATCAACCAAGAAAACCATAGTAAAAAATTGAGAAGTTCAAGTAAAAACAGCATTACTTACTCACACAACAGAAGTCCATTCTCCAGAGAACTCCGGAAATTACTGCTCACAAACTTCTTCTTAGTGACTGCCTGCAAGACGAGGACAAACACAGGAAGCACTAAGAACCAGTAAGTGGGAAGGTTGTGTCCAGGGAAAGGAGAGGAAAGTTGTTCTTCCAAATTGCAAGTCCAAGAGTCTAGCACATTAGTACAACAACACAGCCTCTTTTGGAGAATCGTGGGTTATTCAGTAATCAGGACTGGAGCCCAGCGGCCAAACCACAGAGAACGAGAGCATCTGGAGGAATGTCACAGTTCTACACACAGTTTCATGCCTTTCCAATGATCTCAAGCTACTCCTGCAGGACACAGAGGGCACGCAGCCCATTGTTTTCGCTCACACACAGGGAACCATTTATGTTGTGTTTATACCCTGAGACTACACCTTTACAACGTGAGCCCTGTTGCTCCACACCTCATATAACATAATCTATGAGCAAAGCCAAATATGTTATATGAATACAAATGTTTTCAATTTCCAAGTTTGAACGCCAGTAAAAACAGTGTCGCTCATTTAGCTAGCCAGTATGTTTTATAATATGCTACTGGTCTTGAAAACAAAGCATTTAACAAAACCTCAGCTAAAAACAAGAAAAAAAAGAGCCCATAGAGAAATCTTGAGATGTCAGTAAGCACTTATAACATGAAGTCTGCTGTTTTGAATAGCACACTATTAAAGCTGCTTTCACTTGGCTATTGCTCAGGATCATGGCATGTATTCAGAGGGTGTGGAGAGCCTTACATGTAAAAGGACACTGGTTATGTTCGGATCAGTGTTGACTGTGAGATTTGAACCGCAATTGTTCTCTTTTAGGAGCAGAACTTCAAAGGACACTTTCTATGTCTGCTGAACAAAACAAGGACAAAAAAATTGTGGGCAAATACTATGATCCTCGTACTAGATCGAGTTACACTGCAAATTAAGGTAGATTATCTCAGGAGGAATTTTGTATCCTCTGTCCCACTGATCTAAATCTTTCAAAATCGAGATCCTAATAAGAGGTCAATTATGTGGTAGAATAATTCATATTAAATAATATCAATGATCCAGTTATTTGGCACGACACTTCACTTCTATGTACTCTTCGTGTAGATTTGGAGTGTGAAGAGACAAGAGGATATGCATATGGAGCACTTTCACAGCATGGTGTAGTAAACATCCGAGTTCAATGACATATGAAATCCTGACCCCTGCTGTTCCTGTCACTGTACTGTCCATAACAGCTTTCAGTTATTGAAACACCAGGTGAAGAACAATTTGAGAGCTGGAACAAATCACTTATGAATCCAATAAACAAATAGCAAATAAACACACACACAAACAAATAAATAGCATTGCTGCAATACACTATAATTTAAGGGGTGGGAGATATTATTTACTACCATTACATTTAAAAGGAACATACAAAAACAAATATATGAAACAAAAAATGAATGTATTTAAAATAACCTGAAAAAAACTGCTTCCAACATTGATAATAACATGAAATGTTACTAATTTAGTAACTTATTTGTAACGTAAACATCATTCAGCATATTGCAATGATTTATGACGGATCATTTGACACTGAAAAATGGCTATTAAAAGTTTAGCTTTACCATCAATGGACTTAATGTTAAAATATATTTTAAATGTTTCACTTCATTATTGTTTTACTGTATTTTGATCACATAAATGCAGCTCTGATGTTCCCAAAAAAGTAATCAAAGGAAGAATTCAATACAAATGATTTGTTCTCTAATCTCACATTGTTATTAAACTGAAATAAATAGCAAGTTTCGATGATGTAAGACATGATTCTTACTCAGCTGCACTTTTGCACACAGCTATTGTTCATTCATGAAGGAGCAGTGAGGCATTCCAAGCTGTTTGGACACACGGAATGCTGCACATCGTTAATTGTGCCAAAGTGCTTTAATCCCTTTGACCAAGTGGGGTTTGTTGAACATGAAAAAATATTGAAAATGCTCTTGGGTCATTTTATGTCAAAAAGAACAACCAGGATAACTAATAGATGCTTTATGCAAATCTTTTTTTAAAAAATGTTCCCCCCAAAAATTCTTTAGATTAATAACCATTAATGAGCAATATCAATGATCATCAGTAAAGTGAAGTATATATCCGTTTAATACATGTATTTAACAAGTATGACTTAACCCAAGTTGCCAACTTTCTACTCTTTTTTTTTTTACCAAGCAACTTCAGAGGGTGGCTAATTTTAGGTTTGACTTTAACAAGCTGAGAACTACCCTGGAGGTAAAACAGGAATGTCTCTGCCCACAGACCGGGTGCCTGGTGCAAGAATGAGCACATGTGACAAACTCCAGATTGTTCAGCTGACTGTAACACTCCACACACTCAAACACTAAGACTCCAGCACTGCCTGCCAACCTGATGCTAAACGGCACATCACCTTCCTTTGCAGGGGAGCAATCGGCTTGGGGTCAAACTGCCCTGCCAAGGTCAACTGCCTGTGACAATGCACCAGTGTGCATGTGTGAAAGACTGATGTCACACTAAAAGCATTCAGATTCACCCCTCATGAATTAAGAACAATATTTGTTCAGTTACAGCCAGTGCTTTGGCCCTGCCATCTCCTGCAGAGAAGGGAATTCACAAGGATAGGAAAGTCCTAATCATTTGTGCCTTAGACTAATAGCGTTCCAGAGGGTTTAGTGGAATAAACTGTCTAAAGCGTGTGAAAATTGTTGCAGGACTTCTTGTTTTGCCCCAGTGAGCCTAACGGAAAAATAAAATAGGTCCGTTTTTTTCAAGGGATAGTCCACTCAAAAATTAAATCCTGCCATTATTTACTTTCCATCATTACAAACTTGTATGACTTATTTACTTCTGAAATAAAAAAAGAAGATATTTTGACCAAATGTTGGTAACTAAACAGTTTTTGGTCAGTGGCAACCAAAACTGTTTGGCTACCATTTTACAGTATATCGTCCTTGTGTCCTGCAGTATAATGCAAGTTATTTAGGTATGAAATTACACAAAGGGAGTATAAAGACATCATTTCGATTCTTGGGTGAACTATCCCATGCTTTGCAATGTTACTGCAATAAGACAATGCAATTTCTGTCCTCATGACAATCAAAAATGTGTTTATTGATTGTAGACGATAATAACAAAAATGAATCTAAAAGCTAATCTTAAGCTAATATATATATATATATATATATATGAATAATACAGATAATTATTATTAATCAAATGAATAACAATAATAAAGAGTATCCATTTTCGTAGTTTTGGCAATGATATAAAGTGTGACAGGGTACTAGAAATATTACACTAAATGTAACCTTTATTTAGGTTAAAAAAAGATCCACATAATTACACATTTAATTAACTTTTAGGGTAATTTTTACGCTAGGCTTTATAAACACGAATTCAACAGGTCCGGGTATCAGTCATTTTTTCATTTTGGTTACCTCATAAATTGGCAGCATCAAGTGTCATTTCCCTGAACTATCTTTATCTGAATGAGCAGGTGTGAAAGTTCTTACCTCAATCCATCTCTGTGCTTCTGAGTAAGCAGTCTCATAGCCCACCGAAGACGGTGGTCTCCACTCCATCCCTGGCCTTTAGTGCGCTTCTTGGTGAAGAAAACGCGAACACGACGCGCATACAGTTCAACGCGAGCGTTTTGCACTGCCGCGTCACTTCAATAATTTTAAGATTATACCCGTTTTCTTCAAAAAAGAAAAAGAAAAAAAGTCAGCAGGTGAACGCTTTTTGTATTCGACTACAAGCATTACAAGCGTCACAACGTCAACGAACAAAGATCTTATAAAAGCCGTAAACGACGCAGGGTTAAACTTAAATCCCCTCTTGTTCTTTGGCTTACTCCTGAGAAACTTTAGAGTTGTGTTGTGTACTTTATACGCCCCCTAGTGCGTCAAGATACACACCTAAACCACTGTCAGATTACATTTGAGGTGCCAAGGGGACAATAAAGAGGAAGATATTTAGTTAAATACGTGTTTATAAGTAGCCTACAGATGCAGGTCAAATGTGTTTATGTTTGTTTCTTTTTTTTATTACTATTCAATTTAAATAGCTACATCCTTTTTTTGCAAGTAAACAATGTAGCAAATCTAAAGGGATAGAGTTCTGTCAGCTGGTTAAGAGGAACACACATTCAAACTACCAGCTTTTGTATTGCAATAATAATTAGCTGTCCATACACCATCTAATTATCATTAAGACAGATCAGTTACAGTAAGCAACACTCTCCTGATTTCGGGTTAGGGTTAGTCATTATTCATTCCAATAAATGCTGCAACTGTATTCAAAAAGAGACATACAGCAAATAATGGTGTACAAAACAATTTACTCATATATAACTGTACTCAATATCTTAAACCGTATCAATGTAATTTAATTTTAGAGAGCATTGCTATTTTGAAGGGGAAAAAAATTACATGAACAAAAGCTGCACTTGGCTTGAGTATTAAGGGAGTGAAGTGTTGTTACCCATAATACAGGAATGAGAACAGCAAGAGAATCCATTTGTTATATCGTTGTTGTTTTTTTCATCTGAATTTTGTTGTATTCTTAAGAAAACTATTTATAAGTAGGACACATTGACACACTCCTGTAACGGCATTTTAGAAAGAGTATTTGTGTGTTCAAATATAAGCCCACATATTCATCAGGAGAACTTTTATTTTACATTTTTTTTTTTCTGGCAGAAAAAAAAAAAAAGAAACACCACCACCATTAGATGCTAGATTAATTAATATTAACATCAAGAAAACAGTTTTTATGATTTTGGAGAAATGAACACAAACATTATTTCAATCAGAGAGTTGTAAACCTTTGTAAAAGACACAACATTTTTTATGTGCATGTACACTTTATTATTAGCTAATTTGCTTTGTCGGTTATGGTCAAAACCTTTAACGAACCTTTTTATTCAAAGTCAAAATTGAATCTATAAAGGTTTAAAGTATTCAGCACTTCTGAATGATTGGCAGTTTTTCTCTTAGGTAAAATATGAAAATTTATGCTTTGGAAAGAGCCACCACAGTGAAACGGAGCTCCTGGGGATCACGTGCCATGAACTTCTTGCAGACCTCTGCAGAATCCTGTAGATCAGAGAAAAACCAAATGTATAAAACCAGACCCCCAATCCACAGCAATAACTTTGTTTACATTCAATTAAATAATTAGATCAAGGGCTCAATCTGACTAAAAAGGCTTCATGTTAACACCTAAAATGAATCCAAATGAGCTCGATCCAAATTTCGGGCAGTATAGACATGTAAAGCCTTGATCGGATTGAAAAACAAAACTAGAGAGCTCTGCACATGTGCAATGACACAGAAATGGCATAATTTTAGAATGAAGCGACATAAATGACTGTCATGTTATTCTAAAATTCTCCTTCCACTCATTGTCTGTTAAGTGGAGCAGAACAACGTCCCATAAGTCCACACTTCATATTCTTATCCACAGATGGCTTGTTTTGGATATGGGAATTTGTGAGTTTACTGCTTGATAAATATAGCAGCATGGCAAAAAGCTTCATGTACATCCAAATATACATCCTTTGCTAAAGATAATCTATACAGTAAATCTATAGCCCATGACTGAGAAAAATCCCACCTCAAGAAATGTGTCCTCTGTGGTTTTCCCATGAACAATTGGAAAAGGCTTGCGTCCATCTGAAAGACACAAACCAAATATGAACAAGCAATATCTCACTTCACAACATCGCACATAAGAATTACTGTAAGTTTGGAAGTGTACATCAATTTAATGTACAACTGACAAATAAATAAAACAAAGACAAAATGTATCATGTAAAATTAAATGTACCTACCCAGTTCATATAAATGACCCTCAACATTTACAAAGGCAATAAAATGCAAATCCACTTTTTCATCTAAACTTGGAGCCTATAAGGATGAGCAAAGTGAATAGTTAGAATTTTTCAATGACACTGGAACAGCAATAAAAATAAAGCAGAACTGAGATCCAACACAATGAGAACACTAAAGTTCTCAGAGCTTGAGAGAAGATCCTTAAGAATTAATAAAGCATCTTAGTCCTGTGGAATGAAGTAAAACCAGACTGGAAAAGTCCTAAAGGTTATACAGTGTAGAATAGATGTAACTGAAGCAATAAATGTATTTATATATGCATTTATATTTAAAGTAATTCTATATTTTTTTATAACGTTGTTGGATTTTTAAAAACCTAAAGACTCCCATGGTTTAATTCTCAAAATTCTGCTACTTCACCATTCCCTACTACTTCACAAAACACCACATGGAAAGTTCATCAGTGAGATAAAACTAAATATGTGCAAATGTTTGGTACTCTTTTGAATGCTGTGTTAATAACTACCCTTTATTTAACAAATACCGACCTCTGTTTGTCCTTCCTGAGCACTCGACTCATGTGTTACTCGGATACTCTGAAATCATAAAAATGTCAATACCATGAACAAAAGTTTAGTTCAGTTAATTCCTTCAGAGGCCACTCTGTTGCAACGAAAAGATTTTAATCACCTCATCTTTTTCAAGGAAAGCTGCCTTTTCTTCTGGGCTCATCTTTGTAGACTGCAGTAAAAATGCCTTAAGCGGAGAATTGGGCTCTGTAAAGAACAGAACGTCATGAAAAACAAGTACAGGCGCATCTTCATAAATTAGAACGTCGTTGAAAAGTTACATTTATTTCAGTAATTCAACTCAAATTGTGAAACTCATATATTAAATAAATTCAGTGCACACAGTCTCACACTTACCAAAAAAAATACTATCTCAACAAATACTTCATAAGACCGATAAAAAAAATATATTTTTTTTAATTTAATTGTTGGCCTTCTGGAAAGTAAGGTAGGGGCTCCTTTGCTTTAATTGCTGCCTCAATTCAGCATGGCATGGAGTGATCTGTTTGGAACTGCTGAGTAGGCATGGGATGATAACCGGTTTCAAGGTTAACGCGGTAAATCACATACGCGAGAGGAAAACAGATCTACACACGAAGAAACGGGAGCCACGAGCTCATTTTAATGCCGCGCACGCGATATATCATCTGTACGCAATTCAAGCACTCGCGCAATCATTCCTGCGCTGGATCTTCTCTCGCCTGCTCGCGCAAACACTTTTATTTTTGTCAGTCGTGGAGCGGGGCTTGCTGTTTTAGTTGTAATGTCAAATGTCATTGGTTATTCCCCTTTTCTGGATGCCCGTTTGATTCATTCACTTGACTTGAGACATGGTATTGGACCATGTGTTAGTTATTGTTTCATTTACTGGTTTTATTTATTTATTTCTTATATATTTATTTATTTATATATATTTATATATAGATATATGTACGTAGGCCTATGTATAAAGCTATAAGACAGTGAAGTTTTAATCTTGTAAATAGATACAACATAATATTTGAAGGTTTGTTTAGTCTGTATTCCTATAAAACACAGGTTTCACCATGTTTGCGTTTGAGTACAGTACAGTGTTATTAGAAATATGAAACTTCCTTCTATACGTTTCCTAAATAAAATATACTGTGTTCAGTTGGGAAAAGTTGTTTTTTTTACCCAAAACATTTAAACCTAACATTGTAGAGCAGTAATTATAATACTGTGATACCGTGATATTTTTAACCAAGGTTATCATACTGTCAGAATCTCATGCCGGCCCATGCCTACTGCTGAGGTGGCATGGAAGCCCAGCTTTCTTTGACAATGGCCTTCAGCTTATGTGCATTTTGGTCTTGTTTCTCATTTTCCTTTTGACAATACACCATGGATTCTCTGTGGGGTTCGGGTCTGGTGGGTTTGATAGCCAGTCAAGCACACAAACACCATGCTTTTGGCAGTCAGGGCAGGTGCCAAATCCAGCTGGAAAAAATGAAATCAGCATCTTTAAAAAGCTGGTGAGCAGAAGGAAGCAGGGAGTGCTCCAAATTTATTGCTAAACGGGTGCAGTGACGTTGGTTTTCAAAACTGGACACAATGGACCAACAGCAGCAGGTGACATTGCACCCCAAATCATCACAGACTGTGGAAACTTAACACTGGACTTCATGCAACATGGGCTATGTGCTTCCTCACCCTTTCTCCTCTCTCTCTAGGACCCTGGTTTCCAAATTAAATACAAAACTTGCTCTCATCTGAAAAGAGGATGTTGGACCACTGGGTCCAGTTCTTCTTCTCCTTAACCCAGGTAAGATGCCTCTGATGTTGTGTTTAAGGAGTGGATTAACAAGAAGAATATGACAACCGTAGCCAAATTCCTTGACACATCTGTGTATGGTGGCTCTTAATGCCTTGACCTCTCAGTCCATTCCTAGTGAAGTTCACCCAAATTGTTGAATCGATTTTCAGCATTCTGTGAACAGCCAGCTTCTTTGGCAATGAATGTTGGTAAAGGGTGTCAATGATTGTCTTCTGGATAACTGTCAGATCAGAATCTTCCTCGTGATTATGTAGCCTAGTGAACCAAACTGAGGGACCATTTCGAAGGCTGAGGAAACCATGCTGGTGTTTTGAGGTGATAAGCTGATTGGCATGTCCCCACATTCTAATTTGTTGAGATCGTGAATTGGTGAATTTTTGTGGATTGTGAGCCATCATTACAATTAAAAGAACTAAGACTTAAAATACTTCAGTCCGTGTGCACTGAATTTATTTAATACACGAGTTTCACAATTTGACTTGAATTACTGAAATAAACAAGCTTTTCCACGACATTCTAATTAATTGAGATGCACCTGTATACAAATGAATTAATATTTTACAAAAAGTCAAATCACTCCTGGGAAAAAGAAAAGAAAAGAACAATACTGATACTTACCAAATTCCAGATGTCTTTGATTGTTTGCCACAGCATGAATCAGCCCTATTGTCCCACAAGCATTGCCGATGGTTTGTTTCATGAAGTAGACATCTGAGGACACCTCTTGTCCTTGTGTCTTAATTTTTGACTCCTCCTCCTGTCTAAAGGTTTCATACTACATTGGAAAAAGAATATTACTAAAATGTAATCACCATTAATATCACACATTGTAAAATAATAATAATTTGCAAGACTGACAAAGGCACTCTATTCATCGACTTAATGGAATTAAGTTCATTCATAATTCATACTTTCTTGGTTACACTAAAACAGATGGTTACATAAGAGTCGGTCGAATTTAATTAAAAATAAAAATGCAACCAAGCACCCCAGTCATAACAGAGGCTACGTTTAGGCAACTGGCTACAGGTTTGCATTAATTAAATTCTTGGCGGAACCTAACTGCCCTCATTTAAAACAACAACAACCAAACAGGTTTTTGACCTCCTATATTCACTAATACTAATTACATAACCCTATTCTGATTACTGGAAGCTTATCACTTCAAATCAACCAAACAAATGCTCAAATCATCATAAATATTCTCAGAAGTGTTAGTGCTGCAAATAATCAGTTATTCATTGTATTTTGGGTCATGGTAAACAGAGCAAACCGTGATTCGGTTTAATTTTATTAGTCTTTCCTGTTCCATTTTATTTAAGACAAAATAATAAAATATTACACCCCTTTAAAACACATATCAAAAGGGAATTACCATATCACGTACAGAAAGAGCCCGGCATAAAAAAAGGCTATGATTCTGCATAATTTGCTAGTTGATGCAAGCAACATGTATCCAGTTGCAACAGATGTTTAATTTTCAATTAAAAAAAAAATCTTTTTTGGTTTATGACTAGTTTTGAGTTTCAGAGTCCCAAATTCAAAGCATATTCACTAGCATTGAGTCAATGTGGGTGCAAACTGCAGTCATACCTTCTCTGTTATAGGGAAGAGCAACAGTAAGGCGCAAACAGGCCTTGGCACCAAACTAAGAACTTCAGCTTCCAAACCGTACACATCCCCAAACTGCCAGGTGGGTACCAAGCCAAGTTGTCGTAAAAACTTAACAAAAAGGTATAACACAACACATACATATTAAAGACAAATTACAGCATAAGACTAGCAAAGAGGTTAGAAGTGTAAGGTGAGAGACACACAAGGGCCTACGCATTCCAGAAGCCTTTCTATTTAAACATATCAATAATAAACAAATGTTAAACATAAAATACATTCCGCATTACTTCCAATAACATAAAATTGCAAACAAAATATCAAGCGCAGAATTGCTGATGAACATAATAAGCTGATACAATTAGCTTTAACACAGACGTGCTTTAATAAACCTGATTCATTCATTTGGCACAAGTTTTGAATCCTAGACACACCCAGATAGTCGAGACCTCTACTCACTTGGTTCATAACCTGAAAAGCAGACACAGAACACAAAACAGTATCATATCAAATGTGATGTCAGAGACATGAGGTGCAGCTTACCGTTCCTGCTAAAAGCTGCCTATGAAAAAATGAACCGATGAACGATATCAAATTGAATTGCCGACAAAAATTCTTGAGAGAGTGAGACATTCATACCTCTGGGTTGGCTTCCAGTGGTAACCAGCGCTGGCCCTCCATCTCAGATTTAAGCCCTGTCTGCTACCCTAAATAATAAAGATGATATTGCTATTTCACGCAGTGGTGTGTAGACGCTTTGACAGCTGAGGAGGAAGTTCAGTGGAATATGTGCGCACGGGTGTGTGAACTCTGCCACCGGGCCCATGTCACACCGGAAATACAGTTTCAAATTCCAAAATAAAAGTCTGCACTTAATTTAGGGACGATGTGGTATCATTCGTGTTACGAAGGTCTTTGATGCTCCTACCACGTTTAAATGCACATAATAGTTCTATTAAAGTTTATTTTGTGTTTAAGCTTTTATGGTGACACATACACGATATTATCTGTTTATGTGTTATGTCATTATTTTATCCTTTATTTGTTTCTTATTTTTCTTTATAAGGTTTATGTTATGTTTATTAATTTCTTGACATTGTCCAGGCTCTGGTGCTAAGGGTGTCACGTTTCAGATTTAGTCCAGTAGGTGGCGATACTTAAACAGTTGATTCTACAAACGCTATTATCAACAAGAGAAGAAGAGTTTTAAGCGTTCGCGGAAATGTTTGGTTTTAAATAAGAAGAAACCGATTTAATTTGTATGCTCATTACTTACAGTAGAAATGCATTTCAGCAAGTATAAAGATAAACATCATCAAGAGTCGAGTTTGTCGTCTTCTTTTATTCATGGTGAGTACTCGACTACAGATTCATTACTGTTAACGGTTTTGTTCCGTCGTGATGTTATTATCGGTCGTGTCTTTATTACAGCTCCCAATGATAACACGCTGACAGTGGCGTCTAAAGAGAAAAAGGAAAACATAAGAATGGGCAAACAGACGGCAACTGTGTACGCAGCAAAGATAAAGACCAAAATACACAGTAAGAACTGCTAAACATAACCAGTTATTATTGGTGTAGCTTTCATGTTAGGAGTTGATCACATCTAAACCTTTATTGCCTCTTAGATACCTCATCATTCTTCAAGCTTTCTTTGAAAAGTAACAACAAGGCTCTGGCTCTGGCTCTTGTTGCTCAGAAGCAGAAGAGCAGAGAGCTGGAGGCAGAGGTGGTACGACTGAGGAAAGATGCGCAGACAACTCATTTTGATCTTGCTCATCAGCGACATAAAAACAAGCAACTGGTAAGTCATGGCGTTTAAATATTTACTATAAAAAAAACTTGTAAAGTTAGGCTCTTCATGAGTTTCATTCTTTGATTTCTGATCCTTATATATTGTACAAGTTGCACACTTGTCAAGAGCCACTCTAGATTTATTAAACAGGTTGAGCTTGTGCTGTACTTTGATGTAAACAACATTTATTATATTTCACACCAGTATATGTAGTTAACAGTTGGTGTTTTATATTTATTTGTAGTTTGGCATCATACGAGAGTTTTATGACTCTTCCCTAAACTGGATGACAAAGGCAGTTGACATTTTTTGTAATGATGAGGTAAGCAGTAAATGTATTTGTCTAATAATTAAGTTAAAAGGCTATTTGTGTTATGGTGGTTGTCAATAAAAACAATAACCAAAATAATAATAATTATTTGATTGTGCACATATAGCTATTTGTTAGACACAATATTATTAGCCATTTTTTTTTTAAATATAACAAATATATATTATTTTAAAGGATCCAAACAGCATGGACTCGGAAGACAACATCTGTGAAGGTATGAAAACAATTTGTAGGTTTATTGTTCACCCAAAAAGGGAATTTGTGTCATTAATTACTCTTTCTTGTGTGGTTCCAAACCTGTAAAATCTTTATGTTCAGAACACAAATTTATTCATGTTCAGAACTAAGTTTTCTGACTTTGCAGTTTGTTAAATAAAGTCATTATTTTTTATTTGTTTTTACCCAAAAAGTAATCTCGTAGTTCATAACATTACAGTTTAACCACTGATGTCACATGAACGCTCTTAACAATGTCCTTACTACCTTTCTGGACCTTGAACATGGTAGTTGCTCTCTATGCAGGGGCTGAAAGCTCTTGGATTTCATCAGAAATATATAATTTGTGAACATCTGAAGATGAATGACATAAAGGGGAGTAATTAATTTCTATTTGTGGTTGACCTATTCCTTTATGAATATCAGTTTAGTTAAGTTTTAATGATTGACACAGCTATTTCATAGAAATTAAGCTAATATTTAGTTTATTTCATTGTACATTACAGCTAACAAAATGCTGTTATTTAAATTTGTGATTTATTTTTCAGACCAAATCATTGAAATGGGAGAGGTTGAGAGTTTGCAAGACAGATCTTTGTGTCCACGACAGGACCATGTTCAGTCTGAACCAGTCAATTCAGCTGGTGATGCTCCCAGGCAAGAGAGAGAAAACACCATATATGACTCTGAAATGGAAATGGAGATGACTGTTAGTGACAGTGCTGCTGAAATAGTAACAGTTGAAACACATGGCGGAAAAACCTCTAAAGTTACAAAAGAAGACCAGAAAGAGAAGGATTTGAGTCTATCAGAAAAAGGTAGTGAGGTTATATCTGCAAAGGAAGACTCACCGATTGAATTAAGTAGATTAGAATATACAGCAGCTGTGCCAAAAGAGATGACTGCTGTCACACAGCAGTGTTATCTTACTGTTCAGAGCGAGGGGGAGAATGGGCAGAAAATTGATTCAATAACTGCACGCAGAAGGACTCACGTCACCTCTCGTTGTAATAAAACTAGCAGACGCACATGTAAAATGAAAGAACCAAATCCAGATCCAAGAAAAACATACCTGATCTCCCAAGATCCTCTTAATGACATTTTTAATGATTGTTTCAGTGATCCAGAGCTTCAGAATTCTGAAAGAAGCAGGGCAATTCTTTCACATGGAAATATTTCAAATAAAGCTGCTAAAAGCAAAGCTAAAACGTCCCATGCTACCCAGGAAACCAAGAGAACAATTATAGATCAAGATGAGCTAACACCTCAGAAGAACAGGAAGACTAGAGTCTTGCCCCTTATGATGGATCACAGCTTATTGGATATGCATGAAAATGTTCAGTCTGCCAGTACTTTATGCTCAGAGACTGCTTATACGGATGTCCATGTCAGTCAGACTGCAGTTCAGAAACATAAAAATAAAACTCCAGCACACCCTCAGTCTGAAACATGTAAGACAACGAAAAACAGAGGAACATTTGTGATACAAGCAAGTCAATCATTTTCAAATGAAACCAATATATTGGATGATCCCAGTAGACCGGAAGTCATATCAGAAATGACACTTCTCCGTATTGGCTCAGATAATGTTTCACAACAGCACAAGGAGCCAGAGCATGAGATAATGACAGAAAACACCAATCATCCAGAATGTTCACAAGATGTAAATGTTAGCCTTGTACAGGAACCCTCTAAAATGATATTGTCAGCGGCTGTCAAAGCAAAAAAAATGAAGATGAAGAATGCTGCACCAAAAGAAAAACCCAAAGCATTAAGAAAGAAACAAAACATTTGTGCTGTGAGTGTGGATGACACCATTTCGACTAAAAGGCAAGATGAGACTGATCTTCAGAATGGAGCAGGATGCAGGTCTTTGTCTAATACTTTACAGCTACCAGTAAAATCTAATTTCTCATCCTCAAAGGAAGACCTCAGGGATGAACATAATGCTGAAACCCTTGAAATAAATTCCTGTTCCTCTGTTGACAGTCTAGGTCAGACTGACCATATCAACGCTGACTCTCTTAGCATAAATCTAGATCAAATCAACCAAGCTCTTGAGGGCAGGTGCAGGAAAACATATGTTGTTTCATCTAGTCATGAATCTCCCCTTAAGGAAAATACAGAAAGTGGGGCTTCCAGCGACGTTTCTGAACATGATCTTTTTTCTAATGAAACAAATAATGTTTCACCTTTAGCGAACAGAAGCAACTTTGTCATAGAAAAATACAATGTGCCTTCGGATGGTTTTAGTGGAAAAACAAAAGACCTTCAGTTCACAGAAGAGAGGCCTCCCTGGGAGACCCTTGATGGTTACACTGAAGCACTGTTAGATGAAAGCTCTGCCTACAGCCCTCAACCAGAGACCCGCTGCCATACTTTGAACATTTACCAGGACCAGGACTCAGACTTGAGTCACCAAGCTCCAGGTAAACCATATATGTCTATGTGTTTTGCCAATGTTTGTCTTTTTTTAAGGGAAAAAATGCGTATTAGTACACATTTAATACAGTTTAAGTCTTTTCTATTTTTGTATTTCACACGTGTCATACATGTGGTTTTTATCCTATATACTGTATTTATATTTATTCTACAAACAGAAGAATGCAGGGTTATGAAGAGTCTAACAAATACAGAGCATAGTTCTGATCACGGGAGAACACGAAGAAGAGCAGCACCAGTCTCCTACAAAGAACCAACTCTCAACTGGTGAGTTACATTTCAATGATACAACAATTTAATGTAATGCAAAAAGATGTATTTCTGTCCTAATGCTAGGGTGGCTGAGAGAGCTGGAAATGAAAAAAAACGCCTGCAAATTAAGGGAACATCTTCATCCATTTGACAACACAATCACTACAACACAAACAAAGAAACATGCTGCAAATAGGCCACCTCAGAAATGTTTAGGGGAACTGTGAAGTGACAAACATGACTGGGACATATGTTTGTTCTGAAAGATGAGATTTGTGCTTATTTTAACATCCTGATCATACAATTCCATAACTTGTTTTATAAATTATGTATTATTAGCCTAAATAAGTTGAAATACACAATCACTGTAACTGTGAAAGGTTATGTTCGCTGGCAAACTTACTTTTCCTTACTAAAAATTAACTATAGCCTATGGTCTTACTATAAAAGTTAATTAATACATTGATGATATTAAAAAATAAATTTAAAATAAACAATTACAAAGTTAAATCATGATAACCATGCACAAATTAACCATGGATTTTCTACACTAACCATAGTTTAAACATGGTATTTGCACAACTGTGCTTATACAAATGGTAATAAATATGGCCAAACATTTTAATTTTTTGTTGGTTTTGCTACTAATGCATTTCATTCTTTGTGTTTTGTGTATTTACCACACATGTGCTGTCAGACTGATGATGTTTTTTCATTTGCTGGTGCTTTTTCTTTGCATTTGTTTTCTGAAGTTGCGGTGCGTAGAGCTCTCTTAGCCACTGTATGATACAAAAATAATTTTGAATTGATTGGGTTTTTTGTTTGTTTGTTTTTTAACAGCAAAATGAGGCGTGGGGACAAATACTCCGATACAAAGTTCTTAAACTCTCCTGTGTTTAAAGACAAAAAGAAGAAGAAGCGAGTTTAAGAGTGATTTTCACTTCTATTGATTTCAGACTTTGCTTTGCTTTTTCAATTTATTTTATGTCTTTTTTTATGTCATGCAAATGTTTAGGATGGATTTTAAAGTAATTGTTTTTTAGTCATACCTGTTACCTTGCAGTTTTCATTTTTATGTAATGTATAGAAAATATTGTTTACATTTTAGGTTGTATTTATTTTATTGGTTAATAAAGAGAATCTTCTTTAGGCTGCTCTATTTTTTTTCTTCTGCTTTCCATCCCTCTGTGGCATTGATACTGTTCATGTGGAAGTCAGCTGTGCTCATTTCCTCATCTTTCCTATCAAGATATGTAGGAAAATTGAGTCTGTGCGTTATGTAACCAGGCACTGGCCTACAGTGTTAAAGCAACTGAAGGACTAAATGAATAATTTAGATTACGGTTCACCTGAGACTACTACAATTCTGACACAGAGTAGGAGTGTTTGTTCAGTCAGTTTATATTGTATGAAAGCAGGCTAAAACTTCTGATAGATAGTTAACTTGGCTTAGCTGTCAGGAAGTGTTGGTATCTGAGTTTTAGGTAAGTTTCAATGAGCTTTCTTTCTTTCATGCAGTGTATTTTCAAAACCTAGTTTCTATTTGTGGAGGTGATCAGTCTTAAAGAAATGCATT
>JAUMHI010000048.1:11258160-11270455 GCA_032359435.1 Enteromius unitaeniatus | reverse complement strand
TAGATAGTTAACTTGGCTTAGCTGTCAGGAAGTGTTGGTATCTGAGTTTTAGGTAAGTTTCAATGAGCTTTCTTTCTGTCTTTCTTTCTGTCTTTCTTTCTTTCATGCAGTGTATTTTCAAAACCTAGTTTCTATTTGTGGAGGTGATCAGTCTTAAAGAAATGCATTAAATTAAGATGTTATGGGCTTATAGCCAAAGACTGTTAATCAGTTTTTGTTTTTTAGATCATCCCAACTTTTCTAATTTCTTCCAAATGTTAATATCATCAGATGCCTTTGGTAACACGTGTGTGTTAGACATCCTGTCAAATATTCATCTCACCTTTCCTGTTCATAGGAAACCAACATATAGTTTGCAGTTTGCTTGCTGTGTTTAGTGTTGCCCCTGGCAGAGGATTAACTACTAGGTAAAGTTATAGTCCTGGTGCTTTTTTTTATTTGTAATGTTCCTTTTACCCTACTGTTGCTGTTAAATTGGGTTTCTGATATTATTCCGTGCTAAATTTTGAAATAAAGAGATTTACAATTAAGTTGAATTGTCTGAGAAATGGAGGCCAAGCGAGTGAAGAGAGATGTTAAAACTTTGCTGTAAGTAACATTAAATAAATTCATTGTACTGTACTGTATCACGAGAAGTGATCATAAATTGTTCATTTCTAAGAACACACTTTCAGAACAAAGCTCTTTCAACCTTTTTTTAGTCATGAATATATTGGACAGCGACTCAGAGAAACTGGTTTTGATCCAAAGGGGAGAAGCACTTCTACAATGTTAGATGATTTGGTAAGAGATCGATATTAAAGTTTAATTTCAAAGGTTAGGTTTGTTATATTGAGAGAGAGTTTAGATATTAGTTGCTATTGTTCTTGTTTCTAACATAATAATAAAAAAAAATATATTAGAAAAACAAGATTGAAGCTTAGGGCTTGTTCTAAATACATCTACATATTCTTAATAGGCCCATTATGACTTGGCTATAAGTGTGGCTTTGTGGTGGCTCAATAAAGATAATGGGAGTAATGCAGCTGAGAATAACTACATGTGAGTAATTTAAATAACCAGTATTTGTTTCATATTTGTTCAATAGATTTATTTTTATGAGCAGTGTTTTGCCTCACGTTTGGGAATGATATGTTGTTTGTAGAGGGATTGGCAGTTTAAGACATATTAGCCAGTACCCTAATCACCTGGAAAGAGAAGCAATGATCCTTTCTTCCTTTGCTGGAATGCTTCTGGTAAGGATAAGTAACCAGTTTCAACAACGTTTGTGTTTTTGTCCACAAGCGTGTCATTGTTCTCTCATTTTCAGAACAGCTTACCAATAGAAGACATTCTGTCTCTGTACAATTGCAAGCCAGTGGCATGCTACCCTCATAATCATGCTAAGGTATGTTATTATATTATGTTTGTCAACTGAGTGGACAAATGTCACGCTGGATGAGAATTGGAATTACTGTATATACATCCAATCTGAAAATAGGAAACCTTTAATTGATGTTTAGTCTGACACTTTATATTATGCATTACTGTTTTGAAAGATTTTTTTTTAAAAATAGGCTATTTGAATTGTATTGAATAATCTAACTGAAGTAAAATGGCGAAAAATTTATATATTTTGTGATTTTTGAAATTGTTCTCAACAGGGCAACATTGTTCATCCATTCTCCCTCTCTTATCATCCATTTGCTATGCTCAGTTCATTCAAAGCAGTAGACCACTCAAGAAAACATAGTATGTGCCTTCAAAACAAATAAATCCAATAATATAATGGAGTGTTATTTAGTACAGTATTATAAAGTGATATTTAACATCAAAATTCTTCCTATATCCTGTTAAAGTATTTCTTTTACTCTCTTCACCAGCCCAGGTACTGAAACGCTGGATCAAGGAACACCTTAAACAGGAGATCTCTCCAGTAATAGAGAAACCAGAGTCCTCCACCTCCTCTTCTAGCTCCTCATCTTTTAGTGTAAGTGTCGGTCAGCTCACATTTGACCACAATCATTTATGACCAATACAGTCAGTAATATAATGTATATCCTACTGAAAAATAAAATAACTGGCATCATGTTTTCAGATTGTGTACTGGAATTTTTGCACCCATATTTTGTGTCGAATACAGGATAGCGAGGACTCCTTAAAAGATGAAACGGCTCACTATGAGGGCTCACAAGAATCTCTGCAGGACTGAAAACAGCAGCTGTACAATAAGCAACTATTCATATTCATGGTTTATTAAATGCATGTAACATTATTTTACCTTTTCCTAATTTGTCCTTTTGTTATAATATTAGTTCTTTCCTGAGACTAATAAAGACAGCAGATAAATTAGAAGATTTATTTTATAAATCCAAATATTACTTTTTATCAACTTTCTTAGTATCAGTCCATACGTTGTGTGCGTTCATACGTTGTGTTCATACGTTGTGTTACTTTAGGAAATAGAATGTGTGAATAATAATTCCGTTTAGAATCATTTTACTGAAAGAGTAATCAATAAAAACTATTGAACTATTAAGTTCTTAAATCTGCAACGTGTGGTGTGTCACAGACATTTTTGGATCCTGATGCATTCCATGTCATAAGCAATAATTCACGTAAGGCATCTCATTAGTGTCTGGATCAAAACAGAGGAGGGCAGCTGAGGTCAGTAATTTGCCAGCTAGGAATTCTGATTTGATGAATCAGGGCTTTTAAATCTATGGATAGGATTAAGAGGTTGGCAGAACCATCAGAGTGCCAAATCCCAGTCATTGAAAGGACAAATAAAGTTTGATCCACCATGTTGATGGTGGTTTATAAAACAGACCTCGTGCCCCAGTTTGTTTGACTGTTTCTCATGTTTAGGACTGTTTCCAGAGGCTCACATCAAAATGAGTAAGGTAAATGAGTCATTAGCATTCGAACAGTTATTCTAATTTTAATTAGAATGAATGCTACTATGTCTATAAACAGAACAACAGACAGTTGCAGTTGTCTATTTAATTTGCTGTAATTTGCCACGCCTCTTTATTTCAGATTATCTTTTATGAGGAGAGAAACTTCCAAGGTCGCTCCTATGAGTGTGACACAGACTGCCCAGACATGCACCTTCATTTCAATCGATGCAACTCTATAAGGGTGCAGAGTGGCTGCTGGGTCCTGTATGAAAGACCCAATTACTCTGGTTTCCAGTATGTGTTAACTAGAGGTGAATATCCTGAATACCAGCACTGGATGGGCTACAATGACATCATTCGCTCATGCCGTACAATTTCCTATGTGAGTAAAATGCATGTTAATCATTTTCACAAACACATTTTCATTGCAGCCATTAAACTCTAAGCCATATATATATATATGTATATATATATATATATATATAAATATATATTTTTGAATGTTTTGCAGAAAACTGATGGATCCTATAGCATCCGGATCTACGATCGGCCAGATTTCCAAGGGCAGATGATGGAATTCAGTGACGACTGCGAGTCCATTCGAGACAGTTTCCAGTGCCGCATCGTTCACTCTTGCAATGTCATGGAGGGCTACTGGACCTTCTACGAGCAACCCAGTTATCGAGGCCGTCAGTATTTCATGCCTCCCGGCGAGTATCGGAAGTTCAGTGACTGGGGTGCCGTGTGTGCCACCATCGGTTCCTTCCGCAGAATCACAGATTTTTAAAGTTCACATTATGAAAATAACTGTGTCTTTTCTGGCTTGTCAATAAAATGTCACAAAGCCAAATGCTTGGCAGTGTATGTATTCATACTACAGGTGTGTTGATTACTAAACATGTCCATGATTACGCACAAATAGATTTCAGGTTGTATGGCATCTGTGGGAAGAAGCTTTAATTTCTAAATAATTTGTATACTGTAGGCGTTACATGTCAATATCAATTTATAGCAAAGTCAACTAAATTATATACAGAATGGATTGTAGGAAGCCACTATTGTTTGGGTTAGATTTTGATCCCTACATGCTCAAGTTTTCTAATGGCAATCATGTAGAACGTTTCATACTGGTAACATATTTAGTCACTGACAAAACTTTGATGTCTTCTGCCTTATTTTGATTAGGTCTTAGACTGGATAAAGAGTTATAGAGTTAAGAATAATTGTAGAATAACTTTTGTTTCCTCATAAACATCCACTATCGACTATCTAAAGACGTTTCACAATTTCAAGAACAAAATCTTTCAGTTAAAATTAAATGTGCTTATTTGAAAATAAAAACAGAATTTTGGTATGTAATGTTAAAATAAATGCACACAAATAACACTATTGTTACATTGTTTTCCCAGACCTTTCCAGTAGCTTTCAACAGAGCAGCTTTTGCTGGAAAAACTAATGTTACAGAGGCAATCGAAGTGATTGTTTGAGGTAAAACTGTCTGTGTTTGCAATATTCCTGTGCGGTTTCTGCTGACATGAGTGCACCGTGATTTAAATGACAACACGAACAGGACTACCATTATTTTCTTGGATATATATTTATAGTTCCAGCAGCATTTGGCACCTACATAGGAAAAAGTAGAACGTCTACACAAACATGGGAAAGGTTTGTACGAATTATATGCATTAACCATGGATTTATTTATTATTGTGCTAATGTAAACTGTTTCCTCTAGATTATCTTTTACGAGGATAGGAACTTCGGGGGCCGTTATCATGAGTGCATGAGCGACTGCGCTGACCTGCATTCCTACTTCAAGCAATGTCACTCCATCAGAGTGGAAAGCGGTTGCTTCATGGTCTACAACCAAACCAATTTCATGGGGCGCCAGTACTTTCTGAGAAGGGGAGAGTACCCTGATTACATGCGTACGATGGAAATGAACGATTGCGTCAGATCCTGTCGTATGATCCCAACGGTAAAGGCTGAAGCTATTTGTTATGTCAAGTCTAAATCTTATTGTTTTAATACTTCAAATTAAGCACTTAGCCTTAACTTCCTTTTTTTTACCCATTAGCATCGTGGGTCCTTCAGAATGAGGCTGTATGAGCACCAGGACATGGGTGGCAGGATGATGGACCTTGAGGATGATTGTCCTAACCTCATGGACCGCTTCAGCATGTCCGACTTCCATTCCTGCCATGTGATGGATGGTCACTGGCTTGTTTATGAGCAGCCCAACTACACTGGCAGACATTTCTACCTGAGGCCTGGCGAGTACAGGAAGTACAGTGACTGGGGAGGCATGAGTTCAAGGATGGGCTCCATCAGACGAATCATGGATCTCTAAGGAAAGTCCTTGTGAAATGTCTGCTGTATGCTCTTTTTCACACACTAAATAAAATGGTGTCTGTGCTCAAGTGTCTTGAGTTTTGTTCTTGCACCCTCTACCTGGAGAAGTCACTGCCTGATGACGACTCTTGCTATAGGCTGCCAGACAGCATGACACTGTTCAGAGAACTGAATAAAACTATAGAAACGTTTTCCTCCATGAGACAGGTTTCGAGTGTTCAATCTATCTACTTCTGCTATATATTAATACTAACTCATGGTAAATAACTAATGATAAACAGTTGACGTGTAGAAAACCTGCTTAATAACATGGCTTACCTTTTTAAAACCAAGCCATTAAAAAGTAGGGCTATTATAACCATGCGACTTTGAAAAATTGTGAATTAAACATAGTTCATATCATATTTATTAGAGTGTAAAGTATATGCAGAATGTGTTAAATATAAATAAATTTTAAATATAAATATGTAGTCAAAGTACAGTTCACAGTCACACACACATATGTGTGTGTGTATGAACTGTATATGTATCAGTCATATCAGAATGTGCACAGTTTTTACTGGCCAACCACTAAATAAGCACATAATGAGTGTAAAGTAAAAAAAAAAATTATAATGTATACAAAAGTAATAGTACCCAAAAATGTGTATAATTATATAATAGCACAAGGTAGTAACATAAATTAGTTAATAAATGCATGCATTTATTTAAAAGCATACACTTACATTTGACATTAATATTTTCTATAAATAGTTTTTAATAAACAATTTCATATTAATTTATTTAAATTATAATCTCCACACAACTGGCTATTATACATTTATATAAGTTAATATCACAAACTATCATGACTTATTGGATATTAGCTCTTGATATTAATGATAATGATCAGTTCATTATGTGATCACAGCCTCAGCCTCTTTTTTTCTGCATTCATTCACAAAATGGCAGTACTGACAATATTCTTAACAAAAGAATTATAACAAAACTTTTTAAAACCAAGTGGCAAAAAAAGCTTTTTTTGTGTGTGTGTAATTACAATATGAATGACACATACAGTGTCGGCACTTTGTGTGTATATATACCATGGAGCATCACACTCACATGGCACAACTGCTGTCGAAATATGGGGAAGGTAAATCCATGCTGTAAGGAATGTGAGAAAAGTCATACAAAAATGTTTGCCTTATGTTCAAGACATTTACACTGGTTTTCCTGTAAAGTGTGCATGCATATAAACCGTCTTTTCTCTCTCTTTTTTAAACAGATCATTTTCTATCAAAACAAGAATTTTGAGGGTCATCAGTATAGATGCAGTGGGGATTGTTCAGATATGCTCTGCTATCTTGGCTGCTGTAACTCTATCATGGTGGAGAGTGGATGCTTCATGATCTATGAACAACCACATTACAAAGGCCAGCAATTCTTGGTCTGTAAAGGAGAGTACCCAGACTTTAAAAGCTGGTTGGGCAAAAATGACTGTGTCTGCTCCTGCCGTGAAATTCCTATGGTGATTATACTATATGCTTGAATGAGATACATTGATAAAGTTTTTAGCATTATTTTAAATATCAGGTTGTTTGATTGTTATGGTAGCAGTTGATTTACATGTTTTGTTCTTCTCTCTACCAGACACAGGGATCTTCTCATGAGGTGAAACTGTTTGAGAGAATGGAGTATGGAGGTCAAATGATGGCTCTAGTAGAAGACTGTCCGAATGTCATGGACATGTTCCAAACGAACCACATATTCTCATGCAAAGTGATTGGAGGAAACTGGCTCTTCTTTGAACTGTCCAACTACAAAGGCAGAATGTACCTTATAAGGCCTGGAGAATACACAAGATTCACTGAATGGGGAGGCTTGAGTGCCTGTGTGGGTTCCATTAAACGAATTGTTGATAACTACAATTAAAATTCATGCAGGCTGCTTAGCAGTTTTTTAATAATTGTTTATTTTTTATGTAATATAAAGTACACTGTTGTAAACACATCAAACTTAATGCCATTCCACAGGCAATTATGTTGAATAACAGCTTACATTATGCAGTCTTTATGCTTCAAATGGATCTGTTATGGACATGTAACCTTTAGAAATAAATGTTTATACATTTGAAATCTATAAAATTGCCTATTTCTACTGAACACAGTGACATTATAAATAATAATGTCAGAAACAGTTAAATCCTACTTATAATTTTTTTCTTTTTTGTTTCATGTTAGGTTGTTGGTATTTTTAGTTGGGTCATTATATAAGATGAATCATACATTATAATAACATTGCAGCTTTAGCCAGTCTTAAATAAGCCATTACGCGATTAATTCAGTGTAAAACATGTTGCTTTTGCATTGATACATTGTGCTGATTGCAGTCAGATTGAAGCTTCTGCAAGCAGGACGGGACAGTATGGGGCATTTTGATGAATATGGAAAAACTGCTTTAGGGCCAAGCCAGAAATAATCAAATTGTAGCCCCCCCCGATTCTAGCCCCTATTACTTTCCCCCTGGGCTAGATTTATTTGAATGACAATACTTTATGCTGTGCAATCACAGAGCAGCTTCTAGGTTTTATAAAAGACAGTGATAAACTGGATGCCAGTGTTGAGCAGTAGCCCTGCCAGAAGCCAGCATGGCTATCGGAAAGGTAAGATGGCGTCTCTCACTCTCATAGACTAATAGAATGGTTTTCAACACTATAACATGAAGCCGCTTTACAGCTGCAAGTTCACATTGTATAGTAGATTTATCATACCTAATCTTTAACAGATCATCTTCTACGAGGACAGGAACTTTAAGGGCCGCTACCATGAGTGCAGCAGTGACTGTGCAGACCTGCACCCCTCTTTCACCCAATGCAATTCTATCAGGGTAGAGAATGGGTGCTTCATGGTGTATGAGCACCCAAATTATATGGGACAGCAGTACTTCCTGCGAAAGGGCGAGTATTCTGACTGTCAGCGTATGATTGGCTTCAGTAACTGTATCAGATCTTGCCGGATGGTCCCCATGGTAAGTGATTTGTGGGAGTTAGCAAATAAACATTGTTAAAAAAACATAGTTCATCAGATCAAAAAAGAGAGGATATTTTAGACTGTAGAAATGCACTTTTGATATTCTTTAAAATAAGCGTGTTTATTAAATATATCCCAAATCCTTGTTTTCTTGCAGTATACCGGTAACTACAGAATGAGGCTATATGACCGGGCTGATATGGGAGGTCAGATGATAGAACTCACAGAAGACTGCCCTAACATCATGGACCGCTTCCATACATCTGACATCCACTCCTGTCTTGTGATGGACGGTCACTGGCTTCTGTACGAGCAACCCAACTACAGGGGACGAATGTATTACCTTGGACCAGGAGAATACAGGAAGTACAGCGACTGGGGAGGAACAGCTCCAAGAATCGGGTCCCTCAGGAGAATAACCTCTTTCAACTAGACAACATAAAATGTGCAAAAACATATGCACTAAATAAAATGTCTTGAGTGAAACTTTTACTTGTCTGGATATTATTTGTGAAATAAATAACAGAAAGTTAGCTTATTATTTTTTATCCAGTGTTTCATGTGAAATTGATAACAGAACACGATAAGTAGTAAATCTATAACTATTCCATATTTAAATGAACTATCAGTGGCATTTTCTGTATTGCAAATCTGATTACCAGACTGGAAAACATTCATTGGTAAAGCAAAAACTGAGAGTGAACTGTCTCTCACACAGTTTATGCTTTAGGCTGAACAATGCAGGGCTCAAGCTGGATTAACTGCCCTCATTGTAGTTAAATCTATCACTGCCATGACTGTCAAAAAACAAAAGCAGCCCAGCTATTTAAAGGCACATTGACCTCAGAGAAATTTGAGGATGTTTTTAATCCACACGCTTGTTTTAGTGGTAAAAAGTGACAATCCAATACCCAATTACAGGAAACCGTTAAAATACAAGCTATAAGTTATAGCTCCTAAAGAACTATTGAATGATGGACACGCAACTATAATTTGAAGACGGCTGAATAAGAAGGCAAAATCGATTTGAATTAGATCATTTGGATTTATAGTTAAAGTAAGTAATTATGTTGTGGTATTAATTGGATGGATACAGGTACATTTCTGATAATTTGTTATGGTTGTTGTTTCTTTGCTAGTTGAACTTGATAGATGACTCTACTTTAGTAGCACACAGATGATTTCTACTTTATCTGTATGGCATTGCAAATAAGTGCTTATTACACTAAAATACAAAAAAAAAAATTCTATTTAAAAAACCTATCCGCACACATATAGTCATATAATGCTTCTTAATATCAAAAAAACATTCAATTAAATACTGCTTGCTTGCTTTTTTGGTGTATAAGATTCCTTCTTATAAAAGATGCTTTCATAATTTTCCATTTTAATATTTTACTGTTGAATTTTTCCACTTCCAGTATTAAGGCTATTTATATCTACACACAAGACATTTACAAAAAGCATATACATAATACGTATGTCCATATTACAGAAACATGTACAGTGTACAGTGAAACTGTCATACATTATAGTGTACTGTCATTAAGAAAAAACAAAATACCAAAAACTACACATGGGCCTTTTGCTGGGCCTTTAGCTTGTTGCAAATATTGCCTTAGCCTGACTAAGAGCTGAAACAAACTAGAAGTTTTACAAACAAAATATCTATGGTTTTTCTAGAGTCTGAAGCACATAAAAGTTTGACATTTGAATATCAGAGATATTATTCTTGTAACATCCCCAAAGCACAGCTGACTTAACTGGATTTTACCTAACTTTATATTGAATAGGATTTTTCTCTTTAAATTGTCTTTTTCATATGTAAGAATTTATTGGAAAATTCAGCATGCCAATGCAGTTGACAATGCTGTAGAGAATGGAATCTCAGTAACTGCTCCCTCTGTTGAACAACTTCTTTAATGCAAAAGGGACATTCCATATTGTTCTGTGTGCATTGTGCTGTGAATGTGTGGGTGCTGTACCAGTCCTTTCCCTGGACCATGCAAGAGAAAACACCAAACATGTAATTATACATCCTTTTTCAAGTAAAATCCATATTTTCGAACCCAATATTGTGCTCTAACAAAAAGGTAAACATTTGTCAGTACTCTGACATATTCCTGTATTCATTTGAATAACAATACTTTGTTTGTCAAGAGGCAGTATAAAAAGCTTGGGAAGCATATGGAATCTCTCCAACGGAGACCATGGGCAAGGTAGGATTTTTGGCACCACTTTCATGACATTTACATTGAATTGCACCTCCCCTATGTATGCTAAGCTTTGACGCAGATGGATTATTCTCCTAATCTCTGCACTAAACCAAAGTGTTGATTTTGTGTGCTTTTTCAGATCGTTTTTTACGAGGACAAAAATTTTCAAGGTCGTAGTTATGAGTGCAGTAACGACTGCACAGACCTGCACACTTATTTTAGTCGCTGCAACTCTATCAGAGTAGAGAGTGGCTGTTTCATGATCTATGAACGTCCAAATTATATGGGCCACCAGTATTTTATGAAGCGAGGCGAGTATTCTGACTACCAGAGATGGATGGGCTTCAGTAGCTGTATTCGATCCTGTCGCCTGATTCCAATGGTGAGCTTTACTGTTTCATGTGCTTCTTTTGTAGAGATACTGTACTTATATTACAGTTTCTTTGACACCAGTGTACTGAATTATTCATTTGCATCTTGACGTCAACAGTACAGGGGACCATACAGACTGAGGATCTATGAGAAGGCTGACTACGGAGGTCACATGATGGAATTCACAGACGACTGCCCCTGTGTGTCTGATCGTTTCCACCATCGACATGTGTACTCCTGTAATGTGATGAATGGCTACTGGATCTTCTATGAATATCCCAACTACAGAGGGAGGCAGTACTTCCTAAAATCTGGTGAATACAGGAGATACCGAGACTGGTGTGCTACCTGTGCCATTGTGGGCTCCTTCAGACGAGTCGCTGATTATTAGCCATTCTGCTTGCACGTATTTATATGAACTGTTCATTTCCTGTTTATAAGCAGAACTGTTTATAAACATTTTGATTTTTCACTTCTTGTGCCTGGACATAAAAAACAAACAAACAGATAAAAAATAAAATGATATTTGTAATAATAAAGTACTCAGATGTTACTGAATTCTCAGCACTAAATCTGTCTCTTTAACAGATTGAATAGGCTTTCTTCACCTTCTCACTGTTTTTTGTTTTTATGTTTTATGTTTACATATTTACAAATCTTAACAGAAAACAATAATACAATAGAATACAAAACTGCATTTATATCAAAATCTAGCATATAGCAAGACATAGAAATTGTACAAGAACATATTTACAGGCCTGTGAGATTCTGTTGTCAAATAGAAGCATGAAAATTACTATATTTTAAAAAATATATCTAATGCTTATTATATTAGCATTCATGTATATAAATAATGGATAATACCATCTCAGACATCTCAAACCATAAGTGCTAAATACTGTTTTTTAGATGTACAGTAATAATACGAATTACTTTAATAAAATGGTTTATTATTTTATTGTTTTATTTATTATTATAGTATTTATTAGAATTATTATTATAGTGTTTAATAATAAATTAAATGCAATTTTGCATGCTTAATTTATTAAATGCTTATGTACCAGGTACTCCCTCCTGTAGCAATCCTGCTTGTAATGTGAAGGAAACAGAAAATAGAATTTTCCATTGTAACATTTCAATATGTGACAATAAGTATAAAGTATAATAAGCATAATAGTACATGCAAAATTACAAGAAATGCAGTTGAACATTTCTGAAAATTAATTTTGTGATTTGGTAACACGCTTGTTATGTGTCTGGTTGGAGTCAAATGCAATGAAAGTTATATGTTTGAATGAGACATGCTATAGTACTTTGCATGGAGATGTCATTTGTGATATTGAAAGAAAATTTGCTTTGGATTGACTATAGTCTTGCCAATACTGTAAAAGACAATGCATGAAAAGCTGCCAGAGATGTATGGATAAAAACTATTGTTTCAGTTTACTGGACCACTTCAGCAGAA
>JAUMHI010000048.1:11223173-11242138 GCA_032359435.1 Enteromius unitaeniatus | reverse complement strand
TTTCCCTGGTCTGGAGAACCCACTGACCTTCCCTCAGTAGACAGCTGGCTCCGACGTAGCGAGCAGACATGGGACGCTGCTCATGCTCAACTTCAGGAGGCCACCCGAAGAGTAGCAGAACAGGCGGATCGTCATCGTAGACCTCAGCCCACCTTTGAACCTGGCCAGTGGGTCTGGCTCTCAGCCCGGGATCTGCGCCTCCGTCTACCCTGTCGAAAGCTCAGTCCGAGGTACGTGGGTCCTTTTAAAATCTTACGCAAGATAACACCTGTATCATACCGTTTACAACTCCCTGAAAATTATCGAATCTCACCCACCTTTCACATCTCTTTGCTTAAGGCCGCTGCTGCCCCCGACGGAGAGGGGGACCAGGACGAGGTTGCTCAACCAGAAACCCCTCCCCCTCTACAGGACACCGAGGACATCTACCAGGTGCAAGAGATCCTGGACTCACGGCGTCGGGGTCGTCTCCTACAGTACCTGGTGGACTGGGAGGGCTATGGCCCGGAGGAAAGATCGTGGGTTACGCCCCTTTGTGGCGCTATAAAAGGCCGGACATTCGCCTGATTCAAACGCGAAGTATCGTTTTGCCTTGGCACTCGACTCTAAGCGTTTTACTCCTGTTTGGTTTACCCGTGTTTGATTTCTTGCTTTGTGTTTCCGGTTTTCTGATTCTCTGCTGCCTGTCCTGACTCTTTGCCTGTCCCCGACTACGATTTTGTCTTTGTCTCCTCTACTGCTGTTACTCGTGTTTGACCCACTGCCTGTTTGACCACTCTGAACATTAAACCCATTGCAAATGGATCCAGCGACTCCGTCTGATTCATCACATATGTATTGTAATGTTTTTAAAATCCTAATAAATGTGAATTGTTTAAATCAAATTTTTTGTTCACCAAAGCGCACTTTATTTTGTTGCATAAATATTATGTTGGTTCAAAATCCTGTCTTAAATCAACTTTAGTAGGTACCTTTGTGTGTAAATGCAGTCTGTCAAGTGATAATAGTGCAGTTTGGGAACAAGACAGCTTCCTAAGTTACATTTTTTTATTTATGTGGATGTTGTTTTAGATCGAGAACTTCAGGCTTTATGATTTGTTTTTGGATCCTTATCTCAGTCCAAATTTTTTTGCCAGCCTATGGACCATCATCTCACCTAGGAAAAATTTGCCCCCATTGTTTAGACTAATTTGTTGGGTCCCACTTTATATTAAGTGTCTCTAATACCTGTGTACTTACATAGTAACTAGATGTGTATGTAGTATGTAACCACAGTCTAAGTACACATTGCTACATAGTATCTACAGCTGTAATATTTCTGTAATTACACACATGTAACAACCCTCAGAATGGTGTGTGTAAGTACAAATGTGCAATAGGACATGGGTAACAACACTTTTTTTCACTTCACTAAGTAGTCATGTAACAGGAATTACATATCTACATTTTGTAGCAGCAGTATGTACAGTATAAGAGTAACTGGAACAGGGGGTGTAGTTGGGTAGGTTTAAGGATGGTGGGTGGAGTTGGTGGAGTTGATGCACCTCTGTAATACCAGTGTATATACATGGTAACTCCTCAGCAACTGCCCACTTCATATAAAGTGTAACATTCTGGACACCAACCACAATTTATATGTAAAGACTAATTGACTGCCCACTGCTGTGTAACATCAAAGTAATTGCATGCTAAATCCATAGCAATTGTCTATTTAATATAAAGTGTAAAACGTTATTTACAAAAAAGTGCTGTTAGTCCTGTTTCACATTTGTACTTTCTTTACCAAAAAGTGTTGTTACCAATGTCCTGTTACACATTTGTACTTACACACACCATTCTGAGGGTTGTTACATGTGTGAAGTTCCAGAAATATTACAGCTGTAGATACTATGTACCGGTGTGTACTTAGACTGTGGTTACATACTACATACACGTCTAGTTACTATGGAAGTACACAGGTATTAGGGACACTTAATATAAAGTGGGACCATTTGCTGTGTTTTGTTTGTTTGGTGCAGCGGTTCTTGGTACTTGTAACCTCACCACTCTGCCTATTTTGCATGTCTCTCTTGTTAAACACATCTAAATCAAATCACCAGCTCCTTAGAAAAGATGTCCATGAATGCAATGGTCTCAGTAGTGTTTATTGTATATGTCAAGTATATGTTGAATGCACAATTTGGCTTTTCCCTTCATGAAGCCTTTTCGCTGCACATTTTAAAGCAAAGCTTGTACAATAATTCTTTATTTTCTCATTCACGTAATTTCCAACATTTTGATGTCCAAGTGATTACAGTATTTCAATAGATTTGTTGTGAGATAAGCTCCTGTAAGCCTGTTTTTACTGCAACTGGAGTTTTCCAGCCAAAATAAAAGCTCTACTGCAGCTTCTGTTAAAATTAAAAGTGTTGTATGAAATGTTGACAGCTATCTGTTTAAATAGATACTGCTGTCCAAATTCAAAATATCTCTTTCAAGTGTAGAAATTAGGAAACAAGTATTGTAATTTCGCTAATGTATTGCAAAGCAAATTTATGTACGGTACCTGTGAAATATTAATTTTCATGTATTTTACAGTGCAATTGTTTTACAATATAGCTAATACTGTCATAGGACAAATAACATAAAATTGTTGATATTATTCTAGATTTCTAGTAACACCATTGTGAATGTAATTTAGACTAAGACAGTATAACAATAAAAAGAGAGTGAGTCTCCTTTTAATTTAAGGTCAACTCACTGACTTTTTTCTTAGTTCCATTGTCTTAGTTATGAACATTGGTTGGAGTTCTTAGTTTTAAACTTTCTCAAAATTTTGGGATGCATGCTTCCAGAACCCCTAGAAAGGCCAACGTACCTGCAAACTAAAAAACCTGGGTAACTGCAAAATAAATGTTACTAAAGAAGTGTGAAGGGTTATTAAAACATAATCATTAGATTTGCATAATCATGTCTTGTGCACTTTACTTCCTTTTGAATGGGTACTGTCCTTTCATACTGGAATCATGGTGGAAAATCATGTGATTTTCACGTCGCAGGGCACTTACAGTCGAAATGGACCAAAACTTGATAAGAAAAACATACAACTGCCCCTAACTGAAGCTGATTCTTTGAAATGATTGAATATATTTGGAAGGAAGCAACTTTCATTTAGCCTCCGTTAAACCTTTCTTGGCTGCACTTTGGATGGAGGCAAAATTTTGGTGTCCTAGCGTGTCCCTTCTCAGTGGTCATTTTAGTAATCCTTAAAGCTGTTGGCCACAATGATTGCAAATCATCTGGGCTACCATGTATTAAAGAATATAAAAATATAAAAATACATTTTTACTTTATATACCTCTGGATTATACACATTATTATTGAGTAAACTGAGTAAAACAACATTTAAAAGTATAATTTGTTATTTTCATTTTAAATACATTTTTGAGGAGACTCAGGCTCCAGTGCATTTCATGAACAACTTACTTAGTACTGTGGTTCATAACTAATTCTTGGTGCTACGTTGTAACAACTTTGTCCACAAAGAAAGATATGATGATAGCTATACTGTCAATATGTTCTTATCAATAGTGAGAAGCAGTATGTAAAAAAGTGTTCCCACTTTTAGATTTGTATTGCTCAAGGAATCTGTTGGACTGTATCACCAGTGTATGACATGTTGATGTGATTCATGTCCTTATTCAGGATCAAGTTTAAAGATCTAATTTAAATTTAGAAATGCAATGTACAAACTCAAATTTAATAGTTAACCAATGAGTTTGCTATAAAGTCAAACAGACTTAGCCAGACTATCCCTTTTTTATTTTAATTAAATTTAATTAATTTATTTTGTTTTATTTTATATATTTATTTATTTTTGTGAGCTACTGTAGTTGTGGCTTTAATTATTTTTAGAACATAATGTTCTGTAGACAAATTGTTTATTTTGTTTTTTATTAGTGGCATTAATAATTATCAGACCAATTTTTATTGTTGTAGAGAAATAATTTTATTTATAAACTCTAGTACCAGGAGTCCATGATACGCCTCATGCTCATGAATCTCATGCCTCCAAAATTGCTGAAGTTCCTGTACTCTCCAGGCCTGAAGTACCACATCCTGCCTCTGTAGTGGGGCTGCTCATAGAAGAGCCAGTGGCCGTCCATCACATGACAGGACTGGCAGTGAGACATGTGGTAACGGTCCATGATACTGTCACAGTCATCCATCATCTCATACATCTGACCCATGAAATTCTCCCTCTCATAGATCCTCATTCTGTAGGATCCTCTGTGCTAT
Source organism: Enteromius unitaeniatus (assembly GCA_032359435.1). Classification (NCBI taxonomy): domain Eukaryota; kingdom Metazoa; phylum Chordata; class Actinopteri; order Cypriniformes; family Cyprinidae; genus Enteromius; species Enteromius unitaeniatus. The sequence goes on along the minus strand of JAUMHI010000048.1, from coordinate 11,237,860 downwards.
AGTGAATAAGAAATAATTTTAGTGTATCATCCAAAAAAATATATTTTTTATGTTTTTCTCATATAAACTAAAATTGAACTCACCATAGGGATCATACGGCAGGATCTGATGCAGTTGCTCATTCCAAACATAGACATATAATCAGCATACTCTCCCCTCTTGAAGAAATACTGGTTTCCCATGTAGTTGGGATTATCATACATCATCCAACATCCACTCTCAACTCTGCAAGAGTGACAGCGGCTCATGTAAGAGTGCATGTCAGAACAGTCTCCCATACAGTCATAAGAGCGACCCTGGAAGTTCCTGTCCTCGAAGAAAGTGACCTGAAAATTCAAATGCAATATTTTAGTAATACAATGGAAATATATCAAATTATTTTTGTGTGAAAATCATGTGGAAATGGGTGCTGGAACAAGGTTTACCTTCATGGTTGCGCTGGTTGGTCCTCGGTAGTTCCACAAAGGAGAAGCTGAAGCTGATTCTGCTTGTTGACTGACTGTCACCTGTGCTTTTATACTAGACTAAGACTAAAGACTACAGGGCCTCTATTGTTAGTCAATTCCTGACTGTGCAAGTTGGCATAGAGGCCATTCTAGCTAAAGCTCGTCATATAGTTCTTAGCACTCGCATTTATTAAGACCCTAACACTTCAGAAGTTTAAACTTTTCTAGTATTCTGTATGAATGGCACAATTTCGCACAGCTATTAAAAACTTAATAATAACTTAATAATTTTAAGCATAAAAAACAACCAAAAGTTGTTTAACTCAGCTAGGCGTTTTCTGTATATTCAGAGTTTAACAATTAACTAGGCTAGACGTTTTGTCACTCACCTCATATGTAGTTTTATAAAATACAATATAAAAAATATATTTTTTTATAAAATTCTATTATCATTATAATTAATGCTTTTATGGGAAAGCTTGCAAATGTATATTTATAGTATCTGATATATATACAGTGTCACACAGTGTCTCTTTGCTAATGTTGCTGCTGATTGATTCATACAATAACTAAAGTTACAGACAGAATGAAAACAATATTTCATGTTTTTATTTTTTATTTATTTTCTTCTTCAAATTGTAATTTTACATTGTTGAGAAATCCAAACTACGTATTAAAGCCAGCTAAACATATTTAACATCAAAAAGAGCATTTACATTTGCATCAATTTAAATTACTGATAATAAATAACCTAACATAATTTAATTTATACTCGTAAAAACAAATGGGGGGTTGGATGAGTACATGGTACCTGGTAGAATTTTCAGTCCAACATTGTGAGATGTAAACTTTGCTAATCACTAATGGCTGGAGAGAATTGTCTCCAACTGTGTGATTGAAGTTGCGACACAAGACACAACAGATTTTCATTTAAATTGGCACAGCCAACGAAGGATCAGTTAACAGCCAAAACATTGGCTGTTTCGTTGTCTGTTGAGGATGTACAGATGTTTCTCTCATTGATAGCCAAAGAGTAGATCCAGCAAGAACTTGATGGGGTAATGCAGAATGAAAAAGTTCTTCAGGAGTCATGGTAGTAGAAGCGATGACTTGTATAATCCCGCCCACTTTAAAAAGTGCATTTCCACTGGCACGTTGTGAGCACAGCAGAATGAGCATTTTAAATTAATTTATATGGAAGTTGAGCTTAAACACTTACACTGTGCATTATGAGATTGAAATTGGTGCAGAGAAAGTGTTGAGAGTGGCCAAGAGCATCAAAAAGTTTGGGAATTCCTCAACTTGTCAAACCTTCTCAAACTTCCTCAAAAAGAAGATGATTAAATGCATCCAGGTTGTAAACACTGTTTTTAGAGATGTGCTCTGCCCAAAATTTGACATGCCCCAAAGCAGTGGCGTTGCCAGTGGCACTGAGTGCAGGTTTTACTTTGAAGTGGAAGCGCGCCATAAAGCCGTTCCCAACTGAATTGGAAACAAAAACCGAGCTGAGCCTTGCCATGCCATACCAAACTGAGCTGTGCAGAGCGATGCTGTAACAAGCAGTTGAAAGACATCAAAAGAAGATTAAAAGATTCTTCACAGCGATGCCATAAAAAAAGCCATTTTGGCTTCACAACAATAGTTTAAAGAACCTTTTGTAAAACAGTAAGGTTCTTCAGATGTTAATGGGTTCTTTTCTGAAGCATGTAGATAAAAAAGTTTTTCTAATTCATCGTGAAGCACCTTTATTTTTAATAATGTATTTTTATTAACTTATTTAGGTCATTGTAGCATCAGTAGTAAGGTTCACAGTGCCATAGTGACTGTGTTGCACGAAACGTTGGGAAAAGTTCTGTTCACTTTTAGACTGCTATATCAGTCTGATGTATAGACTGATTGTTATCAAATTATATACAGGTTGATTATTATCAAATCAGGTTTTTCTTATACCAAATAGCCTAGACCTACATGAAACTAATGTTTTTATTAGTCTGTGGTGGCTGTCAGTATTTTGCTTTATGTACATTTTGATGGAAAAGATTGTGTGTGTCTGTTTGTACTGGTTTAACCACATTTACATGATTATAGCTGTCCTCATTAGTTCAGTGGAAAAACACATTATGCCTGTTTTAAAATATTCAGATGCATTAAAGATAAGGATACCTGACTTTTTTCTCATAAATGACATTCTCAGTCATTCAAATTCCGAAGCTCTAAAGTAGGTTGTATTGCCATTTCGAGACCTTAAGTTGTTTATACTTTTTTATTCCCTTTTTTAATTTTATTTTCAGTAAAAAAAATAGTTTGAACAAAAAGTTTAGAAAATCTGTCTTTTGTCAAAGACTATGTAAGGAATTGGACGTCGAGGCAGATATCTCTCGTTGGTCTGATTTCTTCTATTGTTCTGCTCATTTGTAAGTGGCTTTGGATAAAAGTGTCTGCTAAATGATTAGATGTAAATGTAAATATGGAGTAGATCCATTCTAATCACCACCCTCAAAGCTTGCAGAGCCCTGTATGAGTTCTTGGGTTAACAATTCATTTGGTAACGTTAGGCAGCTTTGATTTTTGTGCTGTTTAAAGCTTAATGATCACTTATTTTAACACATGAATCTGCTTGCATATGCTATCGCTTGTTTTTGCTTTGTCTGTTTTGATCAGGATATTCTGCATTTTTTCAGAAGATGTGCAATATTTCCCCCTACCATATACCAGTGAAAACACAAACTCATAAAATGTAGTCAATGGCGGGGAAAAAGTTAATACAATTATTAAAAAGTAATCAAAAAGTGCATTAGCATTCTGCACATGACCTATTTTGTTAATTGTTTAATTGTGTTTTGTGGAATACATATTTACACAACACAATGTTTGCTTATGTAGAGAAATAATTTTATTGATGACTAGAAAACTAGTACCAGGAGTCCATGATACGCCTCATGCTCATGAATCTCATGCCTCCAAAATTGCTGAAGTTCCTGTACTCTCCAGGCCTGAAGTACCACATCCTGCCTCTGTAGTGGGGCTGCTCATAGAAGAGCCAGTGGCCGTCCATCACATGACAGGACTGGCAGTGAGACATGCGGTAACGGTCCATGATGCTGTCACAGTCATCCATCATCTCGTACATCTGACCCATGAAGTTCTCCCTCTCGTAGATCCTCATTCTGTAGGATCCCCTGTGCTGTAGAGGTAAAGAAGTCCATTCATTAAATTTTTTGTCAACCCAACTTGAGTTTGATGTAGACATAAATCTGTGAATATGTTTTTGTCTAAATATAACTGTAAATGGAATATTTAATTCAAACACATTCAAATATTCATGGCGCTCACCATAGGGATCATACGGCAGGATCTGATGCATTCACTCATTCCAAACATAGACATGTAATCAGCATAGTCTCCTCTCCTGAAGAAATACTGGTTTCCCATGTAGTTGGGACGATCATACATCATCCAGCACCCACTGTGCACTCTGCAAGAGTGACAGCGGCTCATGTAGGAGGAGAAGTCTCCACAATCGCTCATGCACTCATAAGAGCGACCCTGGAAGTTCCTGTCCTCGTAGAAGGTGACCTGAAAATTAGAGTTAAAAGTCAAATTAAAGTTATTATTTTAATATATATATACCTGTATATGACATTAATATCAATGAAATATTATGTCAATTGTTATTGGAATAAAATTAACCTTGCTCATCATGGTTGCACTGGCTAATTCTCAGTAGGTCCACAGGAGAGAAGCTGAAGCTGATTCTGCTTGCTGGCTGACTGCTGTCACCTGTGCTTTTATACTAGAACAAGAGTAAAGACTACACCCTGTCTATTATCTGTCAATTCCTGACTGTGCAAGTTGTTATATAGACCATTATAACTAAAGCTTATTCTGCATATGTTAAAACATATTTGTCATGATTCTAGTATTTCTTTTTTATTGTAAATTGACAGAACTGAAACACCAATTAAGTTAGGATTTTTACTTAACCAAATATGTTTTGCTGAATTAGATCTTATATTTTTGAGTCAATCCCTTTACTTCTGTTTGTAGCCCAAACATTAGATGCTGTCAGCACACTCAAACTCATTAAGTGATTTTGTTAAAATGTCTAAAATATTTTGTACGACATTTAAAAATGGTTTACTGCAACTCTCTACAGAAAAAGCTGAACATTTTATTTATTTATTTTTTGTTGTTGTCAGAATTACAAAGAAACAGCCCGTAGAAGCATATTTAAACATATACAATATATAGTTTATGTGTGGATTGTTTTAAGTTCACTTAAATTAAAAGTTTACAATTATATTTTTCAGAATGTATACTACACCTATACTAAATGTTAAGAAATAATGGCTTTCAATTGCACTGTAACATTGAATTGCTATAATTACTGGCTAAAACATGGAAAATGCATTTCACTAGTTCCCACTTCCTCTGCGATAAGATAGCTTGTTTGGGGACAGGCAGGGAGCCCGGCAGCCCCCGAGCCCTAGGAGGTTTACTCCTAGGAGGCTAGGGTTAACAGATGCTCTGAGCTGGGCCTAGTCCCCATGTGCCCCCCACAGGAAGTGGAGAATGCGGAAAACACTAGACCCTTTCCCTGAGTTTTGTCCCCGATGACCAACGGCCTAGCGTTTGAATCTGTTGATGCGAGAGGTCTTTTTCTGCTGCTGTAGTTGCTGCGCCTATTCTGAAGGAATGGGAAGAATTGTTATTAGTTAAGAAGCCAGTTTTGCATTGTTTGATGAGAAAGGAAATATAATCTTTATTGATTATTGACAGATCGGAAACCGTTGAATGTGTTATTGGATCGAAATTAGAATTGACTGTAAATTCGGAACATCTAAGAAAGCCGAAGAATGCTAAAATAAACATAGCGTCGAGGGTACGACCAGTGTGCAAAGAATGATAGCTGGAGCTAATTTTATGGATGCAAATTGATAAAAGTGATAGGCAATCTGGAATCGGGTTTAGGAGGATTTGATCTTTGGATTCCTTTAATTAAGAGAGCGGTCTATGAATTGGAGAGGTATTCAGCTGGGCAGCCGAAAATTAATTTATGCAAAAACTGTATCCCGCTGAGATACCCTTTGATAGAAACCATTTGCATATTTTTTGGAAGGAAGGACATGGTTACGGTTAGTAAGGAAAAATCTCGAATGGGAATATTAAATTGCAGATGGAAAGCCTTAAAAATTTCCAAGCAGTGAGGTAAGAAAGTAGAGTTCTAGGTGCTACAGCTGACAAAATCGAGTCGAGGGAAGTTTCGAACAGCTTCGAATCTCAGTGGGTGATTCAGGGGAATGTAAGCAGCAAATAGGGAGGAACTGGAGTTGGCAGGGCCTCTGCGTCCTCAAGGTCTTGAATTTCTGAAAGGCAAAACGAGAAAGAGAATCAGAAATTTGGTTTTGCTTGCAATGGGACATGCTTAGCTGAAAGCACGAATTGATTGCAAGCAGAGATCCAAATAAGATTCCTAAGAAAAGGCAATAAGAAAAGGCATGATAGTGGGAGAGTGCGAGCTATGCTTATTGATGCAATGGATGGTAGCTTTGTATAACAGTGGATAACTATACTGGAGGCTGCCCATCCACTTCCCCAGAGAAAAGCTACTACGACTATTGGTTATAGTTCGAAAAGAGCTGATGAAGCGAAATTTTGCGGGATTGACAGCATTTCGTCAGGCCAGGTTGAAGCGAATGGTTGCGGTAGAACCCCCCGAACCCGATGGATGGGGCTGCGTCGGTAAATAACTGGATATCTGATTTGTAGCAGCTGCGATCGTTCGTGATAATCGTGATAATTGTTTCTACATTAATTTGGAGGTTTGATGTGAAATTATGACAATATAAATATATTAAAAGTTTTTTTTTTTTTAATTGATTGATTCACAGGCAGCACTAATGGTAACTTTTTACAGATGTTGGTGTTGATATTTGTAGTTCATTTTACTGCTGAAAATGCATTTTAATCCTATTTCTAATCTTATAGGCCCCTCAGAAAGAGATTGGGACAGCTACCAACCCCTTGGCCCCCTTCAAAATTTAAATGTAATAATTCAGTCCTCAAATGAAACTAATTGAATAGCCCTAAATTACACTTGTAATATATTGTTTCTTTTTTTGTATTGCCTATTTGTATTTGTTTGAAATATATACAGTGATTCAGAAATGCACAACACAAGGCAGTTAACAAATCCAAAATAAGCTCAAAACGAAATTTAAAAAAGCATATATAAACTCACAACACAACAACAAAAAACAAACAAACAAACATGAACTCACAACAAAATTAAGCAACAACAAAACGGAAATCGACAAATAGGGCACAGTTGGTCCACAGAAACTGACAATTATGTCCATGTCACGAGTATTCGAGGGGGTCGCAGTGCGGTCCAGTGTTCCTAGGGTTGTCATTTGAATTCATGTTTTTTTGGGGGCTACTTTTATAGTGTACTGTTGCCACCTAAAGTGAGGATTGATCCATAGGTGGAGATTGCAGGGGGCCTGTCAAAATTAGTGCAAAATTAACACTTTTTTTCTGTTTCTGTTTAACACATTAAAATTATTTAACTCTATTAACCCAGGGGCGGAGCCATCCCAATAACTGCTATTTCTGTTTTTTTCTGCAAAAGAAGTGTATTTATTCAGTCGCAGAACATCTGTACAGTCACATCAAATCAAAGACGTTTCAGAATCACGCTCCAGCTTCACTTCAGCAGCAGACGCGAGTCAAACGTTCGGAAACTACTCTGTGTATCCTGTACCATTTCAAATTGCGAAAGAATGTCCATGCAATGTTGTGGTCAGTTACGGCATGAAGTTACCAAGAAGGCGATTAAAGCTGCCTTTAAACTGTGCATGCATATTATATAATATAGATGAGTTACATTAAAGAGCAGGTAATATGTCATGAGCCGGGTTTGATTTTGGCTTTCTCCCTGTTATTCTCGCTGTTTCTTCATTAGTCTCTCAGCTGCTGCTAGTTGCAATCAGCTCTCTCTGCGCCTCTCTGCAATTCCCGGCACCGCGGCGGATACTACAGTACCTCATAGTTTGGGAGGCTTACGGTCCTGAGGAGAGATCGTGGGTCAACACCCAGGACATCCTGAACCCCATGCTAATCTCCGATTTCCATCGTGATCACCCTGACCGACCAGCTCCCAGACCACGAGGTAGACTGTGGATCTCTCTGACCGGCATCAGCGTGAACCTACCCCGGAGTATTAGTTTCCCGCACGGACCCATTTCACCCGAACACCTCTCTGATTTCCGCAACAGGTGTCGCGTTTATCTTTGTGATTTCGGATTGATCTTGTGTTGACTATTGGACTGCCTTTGACTCTGAACCTTTGCTGGATATCTCGACCTTGCCTGGACTCTCCTTTCTGAATTCTGCCTGTGACCCTGAACTCTTGCCTGGACTCTGACTCTGCCTTGTATTGTCTCCGTTGCTCCTGTTACCTGGTATCTGATCTTTGCCTGTTTGACACTGTTTACAATAAAGCCAGCTTTTGGATCTTAAAGATGTCTGACACTGACTCACAGCGTCGATCTCTGCACGCCTGTTTTCTTTCGGCGCTGATTGGCGTCTCTATTTCTCTCTGTCTGTTCTGGTTGTCTTTGTCTGATGATTAAATGTATCTGTCCACTGTGTCTGTGACTGTGTCCAGCTGTCTCACTGCCTGCAACTCCGATGCTTTTCACCTTGTCTAGTCCTGTCCTGCTAGTCGTAATGCTCATTTATTTAAATAAGTCAAAGCCTTGTGAAAAATCTATTTGTATCTATCTGGTTTTCCGACCTCACATTCCTCGCAGCAGCCCCTCCCTGGAAGATCCCCTTGAGGAAGGACCTTCTTTCTCAGGGGATGGCCACCATATGGCACCCGCGCCCCAATCTATGGAATCTGATTCCTGGACGGGACGTGGCCGTCTTCTCCAGCCTTTCCAGCGCTGTTATAGAAACCATCTCCCAAGATCGCAGTTGTGCTTTCTTTCCTGCAAGAGAAGTTTGAGCGCAGGCTGTCCCCTTCAACTCTTATAGTGTATGTCGCTGCCATAGCCGCATATCACAATGCAGTGGAGGGTACTTCCCTGGGGAAGCACCAACTCACTGTCCGGTCCCTTATAGGTGTGCTATGTGCCCAAGGCTCCTACCATGTCCTTCCCTGTTCCATGGGTGTTCTCATATGTAACATCGAAGTGATTCGACTGAAAGGGTAACGTCTAGGTTACGAACTCTGAGGTTGCGCTGATGCCGGCTCGGCTCTTCAGTGAAAACCTGCATGTGCATTCCACTTGTGTCTACTTATACTCACGCAGTGATGAGGTGCACCTGAGCGCAATCAAATGCACGCTAGTATTCATTGGCCTTTTGTATAAAGCTCAAAGGCAATTGGTCTCTCTTGCGAGTTCCCATATGTATCGTCTCCGTTCCCTCCTTCAGGGAACATAGGTTACGTTCACAACCTAGACTTTCTTAAGTATAATGTAATGTAGAATATAAACTGCTTAATCTGTCATTTTCAGTAAGAAATAACATTACTAAATGTGTTTGTGTGCCTGCTTTTGTGCGTTTAACTTAACTTGTATAATGTCCACCAGATCTGTTTTAAAGCAGTGGGTAACTCGTTGTTTTGCTTAAAGTCTACCTTGCGATTCAAACATGTTTATGGTGTATAATAATAATCTGCATGCAATATATCTGGTTTCCATAACAACCTCCCACGCTTGTTGCAATTCTAAACATAGTAAAAAACTTTTAATGGTACACAGATTGAGACTTTGACTGACCAAGTCAACAGCTTTGCTTATCAGCGAATTGGCAATTATCTGCCACTCTTCTCCTCACCTCGTAAACTCTCAAGCTCTGTCAGGCTGGATGGGGGTAGATGCACATGTGAAATATTTGACTGGGGTCAATTGCAGGCTGTGGTTTGGCCACTCAAGGACATTCACAGAGTTGTCTATAAACCACTCCTGCTGTGCGCTTAGGGTCATTGTCCTGTTGGAAAATGAACCGTCTGCCCAGTCTGAGTTTCTGAATGCTCAGACTGGGTTTCCATTAATGCTATATCTGGATAGCATGCTCGCTAAAATATCATGTATCGAAATTAAACTGTGTTGATTGATTTGTCTGGGAAAAGCCCTCTCAAGGTATCTTACAGTTAACTGGTGAATCAATGAGAATTTTGCTGTTTTTTTATTTTTAATACTATGTGATATTTTAACTATAAAATGTTGCAGGCTACAATTTTAAACAGGAGTGGAATATTCTTATGTTTGGAGGTTTTACTGTGACTTTTCTTATTCATGAATGTGTTGAGCTATGGTGTATTTTTGTGTTCATTAATCAGGCAAATATGTGGTATCAATTTTCAGAACACAAGGTTTAGTTACAAATTATTTTATTGAAACTTTGGAACTCTAGTACCATGAGTCCATGATACGCCTCATGCTCATGAATCTCATGCCTCCAAAATTGCTGAAGTTCCTGTACTCTCCAGGCCTGAAGTACCACATCCTGCCTCTGTAGTGGGGCTGCTCATAGAAGAGCCAGTGGCCGTCCATCACATGACAGGACTGGCAGTGAGACATGCGGTAACGGTCCATGATACTGTCACAGTCATCCATCATCTCATACATCTGACCCATGAAGTTCTCCCTCTCATAGATCCTCATTCTGTAGGATCCCCTGTGCTGTAGTGGGAGAGAAATCATTTCAGTTTATTAGCCAACAAAAAAAAAAGTTAAAAATAAATCTATTTATGTTTATATGTTATCTTACAATCTTAAATTGAACTCACCATAGGGATCATACGGCAGGACCTGATGCAGTTGTTCATTCCAAAATTAGACATATAATCAGCATACTCTCCCCTCCTGAAGAAATACTGGTTTCCCATGTAGTTGGGATGATCATACATCATCCAGCATCCACTCTCCACTCTGCAAGAGTGACAGCGACTCATGTAGGAGGAGAAGTCTCCACAGTCACTCATGCACTCCCAAGAGCGACCCTGGAAGTTCCTGTCCTCGTAGAAGATGACCTGAAAATTCAGAGTTATTCTTTTAATGTTTTGTATTTACATCCCTGAAATTAATAATAATTTGAATTAAATCCAAAGTATTTTTGCAATTACAATGTAATAATTGCTGGAATTAAATTTACCTTGCCCATCATGGTTGCACTGATCCTCAGTAGTTCCACAGGGGAGAAGCTGAAGCTGATTCTGCTTGCTGGCTGACTGCTGTCACCTGTGCTTTTATACTAGACAGAGAGTAAAGACTACACAGCTTCTATTGTCAGGCAATTCCTGGCTGTGCAAGTTGTCATAGAGACCATCATAGGACCGACATACATGCTTTTGTAATTTTCCTGCCAATTGTTCTTTGAATACCTTTGACCTTACCTTTGTTAGTATAATGTACCACAATTGTTGTAAAATATTAAAGATGTTGAATGTGAATGGGAAATTTGTTAATATTTAACATATTTCTTACAGTAAGAATGTATATATCTCATACTGTGCAGTGTGTGTTGCGTGTACTGTATGTAGATTTTTCTATCTCAACTCCATTTTCTGCCCTATCCAATGAAATAAAACCTTTAAGGCAAAATTACATAATGGTTGTTAATGGTTGCTTTCAATTTGCAGTACTCTAAGCTGAGCACAGAACAGAAAAGCAAAACAGAAAAGTCATACAAATGCAGAAAAATCTCTTGGAACACATCTTGTCAAATCTGGATTGAAACATATTTTTTATGCAAGAGGATAGTATAATGACAGGAAGTGAAGTGGGAGAGATAAAGGGGGTGGAATGTTGAAAAGCCCACAAGCCAGAATTTGTAATTGTGACACCCGTTGGACCACTCCACTATATGTCTGGCTATACTTTAAGGCTATTAGTGCTGACTGAATTACTGAACTGTTCAGAGTTAAACATTTGTATTAATATTATTATAACAGAGAGTGTAGGAATTGATTTGTAAACAAATTGTAGGTTTTTTTATTTCATAAATTTTTAAGAAACATTTTGAAGAGACTCATGGCAGTGTGTTTAGTCTGTTTAGTTCAGTTTGACGCAAAGTCTTGATTGCCCCGGTAACAATTCTGAGTGTTTTTCCTGTTGTTTATTCTGATTTGATTTTGGATTGTCTTCTGGTTATTCTGATTCTCCCTGCCTGCCCTGATTTATTCAGTCTGTTCTTTGATTACGATTCCTGCTTGCCTTCTACATATCTGTCTGCTGTGTACCGACCATTGCCTGCCTGACTACTCTAATAAAAGCCACAAATGGATCCAAACGTCTCTGAGGATACTTCCCGTTTGAATAGTCTGTGAGATAAGCTGCACCTGGCGAGCGAATCGTGGGTGAAAAGAGTCCGGGTAGGAACGTTAGTATTCGGGCGATGGTTCCCGCTGCTGAGTTCCGGGGAGAGCCACGGAGGCACAGCTGGTGACAATATCATTAACTTTTTTGTCATGGTCACTGATAGTAGTAATAATTTAAAGGAAATAAGAACACAATTACCACACAGCACACATAGTATCTGTAATATATACAGCTTACTTGATACATATACTGTACAGACGATCACAAACACCAATAACTGGGTATAACATTTAAAATATTTACACCAGAGCAAACATTAGGCTAGTAACATTATAAATCTTGATGAACTTCAGGTAAACTCTCCTGCTTTGTTTGAAGTGATGTGGGTGTTTACATGCCGTGCACTTCTCGTGGATGATTATCATATCTATTGTGTGCGCGGTGCATGGGCCTGGTCCCATTAAGAGATAATGAAGGAGACCTGAAAGACTGGACATCGCTTTGGTTTAATATGACTTACTTTATCACAGAATATTTGTTTGCGATAAGACTTGCTTAGTGTAACAGTAGACATGTCAAGTTTTTTACAGATATAACTCTCATGTCTCTTTGTGGAGTTTTTGTGTGAGTTTCAGTTCATTTTAATGACGCATTTCTAAATGAAGATCATGCAGGCCAACGCAACCGGAAGTGCAGATTTCTGAATCTGCTAATAAGAAAGCTATGAAAACTGTGGGTATTTGCTCCGCACTTTTTTGTGTAAGCTATCCTTAAAAAATAGCTTATTTTTCTTCTTTTTTCCCCCTTTCCTTTTCTTTCTTTAAAAAGTATTTAGTTTTCTTGTTAATGTCTGTTCAAATGTCAGTTTTGTGGATAATTAGTTTTTTGTTCTATCTATGTTTTTGAATTTAGCAATAAAAAAATGAAAACTTTCTTGCAAGATACTTTTTTTTATTATTAATTCAATGCCACAAGAACAAGAGGTATTACATACTCATGTCAAATTAGCATAAGCTGCCAGAGAAAATAAGTAAAAAAAATAGAAATCAAAGAAAAGAAATTACATTGCATAAATTTCAATAATTTTAGAGCATTAAAATTAGAGCATTAGAGCATGTTTTCAGTGCTTTTTTGTTTGTTCCAGGAGATTTACATACAATTTAAATTCTTGAATAAAATTAGAAATTTTTTTCTTATGTATATGGAATTTTCCTAATAAACAAAAAATAAACAAATGTCTAATAATTTTCTATATAAAATAGCACATCAAATATACAAATTGCTATCATGCATTCCATTTTTTGTTAATACAGTCTTGAATAAATACAATGAAAAAAAATTCAAAATGTTTTCTTTTTCTTGACTACAAAATTCACAGGTATATTAAATATTAAGCTTAAATCTTTCCAAAACATGCTTGGCAGGATAAATTCTATGAAGTATTTTGTAAGACACTTTCTTAATTTTGTTATTGAAGAGATATTATCAAATAAAAAAGACCAGAAAAATCTTGCTGCAGGTAAAGATATAGACCGAAGAACATTCCTTATAATCTTAATCGTTTCCACAAGGATTAACTGATTATGCTGATTCCTTCTGAAATATAGTTTAAAAGTACTGTCACACTCTTTGGAGTTGCTTTGAATTCTTTTGGTCGAATTGGTAATTCAAATTTGTGAAATTTCAGTATATGACAACAAGTATCCATGAGAACTAAATAACTGTCTTACTAAAAGAATACCTTCATTGAACCAAGTATGTTAGAATAAAGATTTGTTTTAAAATAATATATCTTTGTTATTCCATATAAAATATTTGTGGGGTGAAAAATTGTGATCTTTATATAGATTTATATGAAAGAACCAGGAGATAATAAATAATACCTAGCAATGTCCCTGACTAAGGATTTTTAAGGGTCAAATCTGAATTTTAGATTTTGCCGATAGTCATCTGATATATATATCTGGGGGTGGGTTAATAAAGCATGAAACTATTTTTAATCAATGTAATTTAACCCATCTTTTTTCTCATTTAGAATGTACATTGTCATTTTTGCAACCTAACGTTAATATTTCAACCCTACCTGATGGAAAAAAATCCAACCTTTCACTTTAAATTTGAGTCTTTTTCGAGTACAAACCTGCACTGTCTTGCCTGCCCCACCATGGCTATGTCCTCCCTGGTCATTGCTCCATGGCCCAGGTCCCCTATGCTGTCATTGTTTGTCACTGGCCTATGGCCCAGGTCCCCCATGCTGCCATTGTCTTCCACTGCTCCACGGTTCAGGACCCCCAAGGCTCCATGCTTCAGGCCCTGTTCCTCTGCACGGTCCTGGACCCCCATCACGCCCATGGACCATCATTGCTCCATCACCCTCCTGGACATTTTTGGGTTTTGTTTGGGCATTGTTGCCATTGCTATTGCCCTTGCCATAACTTTGCCTTGTTTTTGTTTTGTCTGTTTCATTTGTTACATCTGTTTTGCCCTTGGATATACCTGTTTACTGTTGTTGGGACTTAGCCTGTTTTGACCACTCTGTATTTTAATAAAGCTCACATTTGGATCTTCTACGCATGCCTGAGTCCCAGCCCTTGTTGCAGCTAAATAATTTTAATAGTACGCCCAATTCAGAACCTGAGGGTCAATTTTCACTCTTTGTTATATTGCAGCCATTTGCTAAAATCATTTAAAATCACATGTTATTTTTTTCCTTATTAAATGAATACACAGCACCCCGTATTGACAGAAAAACAAAGAAGTTTTGCAGATTTATTACAAGTATTCAGTATTCAGTCCTAAATATTCAGACCCTTTAGTAAAGTATTTAGTAAAAGCACCCTTTTGATCTAATACAGCCATGAGTCTTTTTGGGAAAGATGCAACAAGTTTTTCACACCTGGATTTGGGG
>JAUMHI010000048.1:11204668-11217551 GCA_032359435.1 Enteromius unitaeniatus | reverse complement strand
ATCCCAGGGCACCCTGCACCGGTGTAAGGTCTGACAATGGTCTGAGGATGTCATCCCAGTACCTAACAGCAGTGCGGGTCCAATCCTTAGTTATTATTCTGCTCTTATCCATGAAGTGAATGGAGCACCAATGGCAGACATGTCTATTTCTGGTGTCTCAACTTAGGCTTCCTAACTGGACAGATTTATATATCTTTTAATTGACTGATACATTGATTATTAAGTGTTCCCTTAATTTTTTTTGAGCAGTGCATTTTAATATTATAACAATATTATTTCAACATTTTTCTGAAAACTTAAAACTGGTCTCAAGACTGAGGACACACATGCTTTTTAAGACTTTTTACATTCAATTTACAGGTTCCCACTTCCTCAGTAATTAACCGTTAATAATAAGCATGTTTGGCGGACTGTCCGGGGAGCAGGCAGGGAACCCGGTGGACCCAGAGCCCTAGGGGATTCACCTCTAGGAGGCGAGGGCTGAGTGATGCTCAGAGTCCGGCCTGGTCACCGCTTTCCCTGGGAGGAAGGTGGGATAACTGAATGCTGGACTTAACTGTAACTGGCTTGAGGTAATGATGGCTATAGGTTAGGCACGATATCTGAAGAAGCTAGGGCCAGGTGTCCCCTACTAAGCAAGCCGAAGGCTTGGGGAAAAAAATCTTGGGATGAACCTGGCTTAGTGGGGCCCAGTTCTCCTCTGGCTGGTGACAGCTCGTTAATCGTTCATACATGCTCCTCCCGAAATTTGTTATAAAACATAATTTCATGAGTTCCCACTTCCTCAGTAATTAACCGTTAATAATAAGCATGTTTGGAGGACTGTCCAGGGAGCCGGCAGGGAACCCGGTGGACCCAGAGCCCTAGGGGATTCACTGGTATCGCGAAACCGCTTTCGCCTCGATGGTAATGACGCGGGATCTCGTGAATTCCTGAACCCCGGAAAGACGGCTTGTATTTACATCAGACGAGCTGCCTCTTAAACTTGTGAGAAAGATTTGCCTTTGAAAATATTCTGCTACTTTAAGTACCTTTTTTTAAAAAATGCTGGCGGCTTAATATTAGTGACTGGATACAGGAGGGTCGGGCTGTGTAAGATGCTATGGCATGAAGTTTGAGCTGGAGCAGAAAGCAAGTGAAGTTGCAGCAGTGAAAACTGCACTGTTTCCCAGCATGCGGAGAAACAGGTCTGCAGGTTATGGTGTTGAAGGAAGCAATTTTTTGATCTTATGATGCACCCGGATTTGTCAGGAGTTGGCCAGAGAGGGCGAGGTAAATTATGCTGAATGAGTGATGCAAAAAACGAAGATGCTAGAGAGAGGAAGTTGATATTATTTAATGGGAAGGATAGAGCTCTATCTATCTTTCTATTGTCAGTTGCTGTTGTCAAATCTTTTGATTACATTTTTCTATTTTTTTCATTTATAATCTCCTGGCAAAGACATATGTATCCATCTGTACATTTCTGAAAAGCAATTAACCTTATTAACATACATTAGATGATGTTAATCAACATTTGGTAGTACAGCTTCAACAAACAGAACCTGGCTCATTCTGATCCTAATGTTTCAACATTTCTTGTTGGGAAACTATATAGAACTTAGCATATGAAACTTTGTTTTTCAAATGTAATTTCTTTTAACAGGACTCCATGATACGTCTGATGGAACCAATTGTCACTGGGCCTAGACCCATATTATTAAAGCTGCTGTACTCTCCTGGCCTGATGTATATCATTCTGCCTTCAAAATTGGGCTGTTCATACAGAAGCCAGTGGCCATGTGTCACATTACAGGACTTGCAATCGGACATGTGAAAACGTTCCTGGATTGACTCACAGTCATCCATCAACTCATACTTTTGCCCGATAAAGTTCTCTCCTTCAAAGATTCTCATTCTGAATGTTCCTTTATGCTGCAAGGAAAAAATATAATTGTTTAGCAAATAGAAATTATGTCTCTCTGTAAACTGTAGCCTTTAATATTAAATATATAAATATAATAAAACAAGAATTACCATAGGAATCATTTTGCAAGATCTGATGCAGTCACTGATGCTTGCATCCATGATCCTTTGGTTATCAGGATAGTCTCCTCTTCTTACAAGCATTTGGTGACCCATGTAGTTGGTGAACTCATAGACCATAAAGCAGCCACTTTCCACCCTGCATGAGCAGCAGCGGGTCAGGTATGAGGTCACCTCATGGCAGTCACCACTGGTCTCATAGTTTCGACCATGGAAGTTTCTGTCCTCAAAGAATATTATCTGGAAAGTATAGTGACAAAAGGACTTACAAAAAGATGCTTACAATGGATATGCTACTCTTTGTTCTGTACTTTGCTTGTTAATCCATTTTAAAGTATATTGTTCTTGTATTCCTCCATTAACAGCTGACATTGTAAAATCAATGTACATCTTATTTCAGGTGTGATTTGAGTAAATCAAGTAATAATTCCCATTCAAACCCCCCCCCCAAAAAAAACACCCTCTTCTTTTACATAGTTATCTCCTACCTTTCCCATGATTTTGCAATTGTTTCTATAGTGACAGTGTTTTACTGGGTTGCTTTTATACTCAACCTGATTGCTAAAAATCTATGGCCCATTGTTTAAAAGTCTTACTCAGCGATTCTATTTTTTCTAAACTAGTCTACAAATAGATACCAGAACTGTTTGCTCCGGTCACGGCCGGTGTTTGCAGTGGAGACAGAGATCGACGGAGGCAAGAGCTCAATTTCAAAATAAAGTCTTTTAATAACAAAAGCAAGGTTTCCAACATTAACTAGAATGGTCCAAAGCAAGTGCAAACACGGTTGACATCCACATTGACTGACCAACTCAAAAGACAGGGGTTTTATACATGGAAGACTAATCACTAGACACGACAACTAATAAAATCACATCACAACACAGTAAAGACCATATATGGGCAAACAGGAAGGAAGACAGGAAGACAAACTGAAACTAACACAAGGAAAACGAAACCAAACCAAGAATACAAAAACAAAGAGAATAAACAGACATAGAACATTAGCTCCCCCTCCCGGAAGGCACATCCTGCACCGTACTGGGAAAAAAAAAAAGGAAAAAAGAACCGGGGAGGGGGGGTGGGCACCCTAAAGGCCCCGAGGGCAGAGTCGATGGTAGCCCCTTAGGGTGGATCTGGAGTCCCGGGCAGCCATGGCCGATCAGGAGCCTTTGGCGGCCGTGGTGGCTCAGGAGCCTTGGGAGGCGGATCAGGAGCTGGCTGCGCTGTGGTGACTCGTGGGCAGCCTTCGGCTGCTGTGGGACACTATAGCCCCTACTATATACCCCTTATATGGGTAACTGGATGAGCTCAACCCCCATTTTGACAAACCAGTCAGAGAGGGAATGGGCACCTCTGGAAGATTTCTGCAAAACCAGCTGTCAAACACGATCATCACTTGTGATCCAATGTCTAACAGGTCTCGATATACAGTAAATGCCCATTAAGCTTCCCTTCAACAGTTGATGCCGGTCCAATTAAGTCTTTGGGAACTCACTGATATCTGTCTGATTTTTTTGAGCCTTGAGCTCTTGGATGGCCGAAATGCTGACTTTCATCCTCATGATAATGTATGGCTTTGGCTTTAACAGACATTCTATGGCGAGATGCCTCACTCTCCTCTGCCTCATGTTTTCTTCAGCAGGTTCAGAAAAGAAGGTAGATTGTTTTTTTGTCACCCGAAGGGCTACCAGAGATTTTGACATTTTGCACACCTTGAGCCGTCAATCACTCCCTGTCACTGACACTGCGCTCCGCTTAACATGGAACCGGACGTTATTTTCTCTCTCTCAACCAAACCCCGTTCAGGCGTTGCACAAACTGCATTGCAATTAGGGTTGTGTGATATGACAATTTTTTTATTGTGGACAATTAAAAGGTCTCCACAATGTGCTTTTGAAGAAATATAGAGTATATTTTGTGCTACAGCGCACATTCTGTCAGATACAATTCTGGTGCCTCTGTGTCAATATACTATACAACAGATAGCACATGTACGTCTGAAAGATGTCTGTTAAAGATCTCTTGATCTGGAAAGCATCTGCTGTGTGCAAACGCCTGGCAGGCATCTGTAAGATGTCAGTTTTACACACATTCTGATTCCCAAACATCTTAAAGACGTCTAATAGACATCTATTTGACATCTGATAGGAAATGTCCAATACACGTATTGCAGATAAGCAAACTATGTCTTGCAGATGTAAATGCAGATGTCAAATAGACATCATTTTTGGGATGCTCCTAACTTTTTGAAGTTGGGAGCACCAGTGCTACCAAGTAAAAAAGTTAATTTCGAGCCCTGTCTCTGTTTGCTCGTCCTACTTCTCACAGTGCTTTAGGTAAATAATCTATAATAAAACTGTGATTTTGGCCGAGAAAAAAAAATAAACAAAAATCTTACTTTAAAAGATGTGATAACAGATAATTTGATATAGATGAAGCTGTGTTCATTTTTAAGTTTGTGATATCGCGAGATTGAGATTGAAATTCAGCATAGTTGGGTAGACAGTACTGTATATAGCAATGATTTAAGAAATTGTCCATCAACACTATATAACAATGTGTTTCCGTTTCAGATTTCCACCAGAGAACCAGGTGTACTGTAAATAGTAGGGTAAGTCTTTTTTTGTTGTTTTTATTATTTAATTGAATAATTCAAGCTATTTGAATGCCGCTTTGTGTTTTTTAAGAAATGTTCATTAAAACAACTTCACACTAAGCATTCTGAACAGTTTACCTGTCTTGACAGTCATCTAGCAGTCTGTTTCATACCAGCAGCATACCCAATAACAAAAGCTAATAACAGTAAAAGGGATAGTTCACCTAAAAATAAAAATCTGAAAAATCTGCTATATAATCGCAGTCAATGGGACCCACAGCTTTGAGAGTCAAAAAAACATACACAGACAAAACCAAATTAAACCCTGTGGCTTATGACGATACATTGAGATGTTAAAGGATTAGTTCACTTTCATAATAACAATGTACAGATAATGTACTCACCCCCTTGTCATATTCATGTCTTTCTCTCCTCAGTCGTAAAGAAATTGTTTTTTTGAGGAAAATGTTTTCTTTATAATGGATATGGATGGAGCCCGAAATGGACTTCCGAAATGCAGTTTAAATGCACTTTAAATGCAACTTCAAAAGGCTCTAAATGATCCCAGATGAGGAGGAAGGGTCTTATCTAGCGAAACGATCGGATATTTTCAAAACAAATGGACTATTTTTCTACTTTTTAACCTCAAGTGCTTGTCTTGTCTCGTCTCTACGCAGTGAATGAGTGAGTAGAATTAGGGGATGTCGAAATACTCCCATCTCGTTTATGTTTTCAATTTCCTGGGTTGGTACAGGTGCTTGAATTCCTTGAAATGCTTAAATTTTAATGTAGTGTTTTGTAGCATTAGTTTCATGTTAATTCGCTTTCATACTAAATAGTAATTTTTTGTTAGGCTTATGATATGTAAAGTCTGCACGTGTGGCTGTAGTGTGATTGGCTGGTCTTTGTTGACGCACACCCTCTGATGGAACAGAGCGGGACATTAAAAACTCCTCAATTTAGTTGTATCAAATTTAAGGCTGTAAAAAGTTTTAAATAGTATAAGTCTTAATTATAATTTTAAGAGGTCTTACAGTTGGGCACTCAATACGAGAATCGCAATAGGGCTTGATAAAACATCTAAAGGCAATGATGTCACTGGATAAATATGCACACTGCACCTTTCAAAGTCAAAACGAGGCACGGATGTCTTCATATGAATGTATCTTAAGGGAACCGACTTTCCTCAGAAACGTGCTGTTGGCATTTTCATGTTATGTCTGATGAAACAGCTTTAATGTTGCTTTGTGTACAGTTGTTACTAGGGAAACTGTAATATTTCAGTGCTCCTAAAGTGCCCCCTCATCACAGAATAAATGAGCAAATTTTCAGCTGTTTACAGTCCGATTATTGCAAATATCAACCCATGTTTTTATGGAGCAAACACATAAGAGTTGTAAATGTGAAAGACGTTAATGTGCTTTCTAAAAATCTAAACAATCAGGACAGAAATATTTAAGTTTTAAATATATATAATAAATTATATGCTTGGTTTATCCCTTATAGTATAAATGCACAGTATAAGATATTTTGTTTTTGTGAAAATCTGAATTATAAATAATTTGTATGGCTTAATATGTTACCGTACATTATCCAACCCACTCGTACTGTTCATTTTACTTGTGCAGATCTTAAAAAGTGTCATAAATTGATATTTAAAAATTCTGCAGATACACTGTAAATAGTAAAAAAGAATTCCTTGATATTTGTGTATTGAAAATTGTTTTGATTGACATTTAGATTCCTATCTGATTTTCTATATTTTAAAAAAAATCTTTTTTATTTGGGATAGGTAAATTAATTTTAAATTTTAGTTTATGTTTTTTTTTGTTTATGTCATTAATGTGTTACCATTGACATTGCCCTACCCCACTCATAAAGTATTACTTTTATTTGTGTCTTAAAAAGCCTTAATTTTATTTTAAAAACACTGCAGATACTTTGTAAATTATATTAATTAAATATTTTAAGTGATATAATTTGTATACTGTATGTTGGCTATTTATATTAGGAAGTGTTATATGCAATCCAGACATATACACATTTAATAGCACAATAATATCTGATTTAAAATTAAGAACTGATGTATGTGAACATGTAATTTACCATAGTGCTGGAAAATCTTGAAGTGCTTGAATTTTACTTTGGAAAAGGTGTAAGAACCCTGAATATCAAAACCATCCTACAATGCTGTTTTTACCTTTTTTTATGTATATATATAAGGGGCGTTTGAGTTTTGTATGTTCACTTTGTAAACACTATGTAGGTACTTTTGCAGCGATCTAAGCCGATTTTGTAGTTAGGGAAGAAAATGAGATGGGAGTTTTTCGACATACCCTAACTGTATTTACCAGAATCACATAGACTGAGCATAAGCTCTGCAGAAATGAGACTGATGTACAAGTGTTTGTGTAGGTTATCAGACTCTGCAAATGGTATTATTTCAACAATGACGAACCCGACACTTAGTTCAGTTAGATTTGTCTCCAATATGTGGAAACATTGGCGAACTAGTTTGTATGTAAATATGTGATGTTGAGGATTCTGTCTGTCTTTTAATTATTAATTGTTTTATTTTATTTGTTGTATTGTTTGTGTACTTTTTTGGACCATGATGTGTCCGTAATAAAGTTTAATAAAGTTTAATATCACATTTTTTTTTTTTACATTTATTACATAAAAACACAGCAAGGCAAAAACAGCAAAATCCTCTCGCTTAACTAATATAATTTCTGATATCCATTTGCTCACCTCCAGGGTTTAGTATGGTATTTATTTGATTATTTTTTGTTTATTTTGCAGATGCCCCATGAGAATTAAGAAGTTTGACTGCATGTTACCTACAGTTAATTTTATTAAATTATTTATTGATACTATTTATTTAATTCCTCTTCTGTTTTCGGATTAAGACCATATTGTTTGGATTGAGCAGACTGACTCCTGTAGTTGCACAGAATTAAAAATGAATGAAATAATTTGTGGTTCCTGTACTCTTTTCAGGTAAGTAGTAGTAGTAGATTTTAATAATTTGCAAATCATTGCATTTTTTTTTTTTTTTTTTAATTCACAACGTGTAAAGTAGTATACTGTGTAAAGTATACTGACAACTTAAAGTTCTTTGAAGCAGTGCTTAAACAATAGATGAAGAACTGTTAGTGTACATCTGACACATTTATTGGATGTTATTTCCCGTTCTATTAGTCCCATACCATCCCGTAAAAACATAACAAAGGCCAAAAAAATGGAGAAAAATCTGTAAATAATGTCTGTAACAGACTAGTGAGTGAAACTGGCTCCAAGTTAATTTATTTTTTTCATTTTAAATTTGAACAACTGTTGTATTACAGTTTGCCTATGGTATTTATTCAGATTCTTCTCATTGTGTAGCACTATTCTAAGCTTGGTAATTATTATGTAAGCATTGTAAGTAGACAGTCAAATTTACTGCAGTGTCCCACTTTTTACTGTACTGTATGTTTAAAGTGGCTGCTGTGTTAACACTAACATTAAATTATGAGGTGGTATTATATTTAGTGCAGTAGCTGTTTTATGTATAAATTAGTGCTTAAAATTTTTTGTGTAACAGTTTTTAAAATTTGACAAAAAATAGTAGCAAAATTAAACGCTAAAAGTAGCATAAGAGAATAAGATATTCACTTTAATCATGTAGAAGAAAAAATCCTTAAAATTCTATGTATACTGTGTGTGTGTGTGTGAGTGTGTGTGTGTGTGTGTGTGTAAATATTTGCAAACATATATAAATATAAACATGAACTGGCCCAGATCCGGCTTGGTAATGGCCGTAAGTCCGGCATGGTATTGAACCATGGTATTGAGTCCGTTGCACGGATCTGGCCCAGAACTTGGGATAGGTCTCGGCCAGATGATTTTTGCTTTCTGGGATTGTTCTCCAGCGTTATGCTGTTGCATTGTTATCATTCAGAAGCGTGAAGCATGCTGCCCTCTCATTAAGCGTTATCAACTTTTCATTCAAAATAACTAAACCTGGCCTGAAGTCGCTAGATGATGTCAAACGTCAATTTGCATATTCATAAGTCAGTGCGTCATGCTTCTCGTTTCTCTGTGGTCACATTATGTAATGATATGCACCCAAATTTCTTAATACAACGGTTTTACTGATACTTTTAATGGTTTCTGCGGTCACTAAAAACGAAATGAATATAAAATAGTGACTGAAATTAACCCAATATTTTCTATGCCTAGTTAAACCAGCTCTGCCTTTCAAAGATATTTATCTGGACAAATTTCCTGATTTAAACGAGCCGTTGCCTGATTTAAACCTAATTTACTTAAGATAGGCATGACTAATGCATTATTTGGCCTATATTTGCATATAGGACTTAGAAGTAACATCTATTTTAACCAAATGTTCTGCTCGTTTGTCTGTAATGTGAATGTATATATTATGTGCATATGTAGGCGTGTGAGTATGTTCATGTGCGTGCGTTCTACGTGTGGGTGTACGTGTATTTACGTATGTATAGTTATGTGTGTGTATGTATGTGTTTATATCTATGTATATCAATAGGTATGTATGTGTACTTCTTAGATGTTCAGAATTTACAGTCAATTCAAATTTTGATCTAAAAAACACATCCGACCCAGGCTGGGCTCCGAGCATCTGTTAACCCTAGCCTCCTAGAGGGTTAAACCTCCTAGGGCTCGGAGGCCGCCGGGCTCCCTGCCTGTCCCCCGGACAGTTCGCCAAACAAGCTATTTTATCGCAGAGGTAGTGGGAACTACTGAAAATAGATTTGTGAATAGAGTATTAATAATGGTCTAAACATTCTTAGACTTGTGGCATTCATCATGCACTATTATCATAGTATACACTGCAAAAAATGCTTTCTAAGACAAGATTTTTTGTCTTGTTTCCAGCCAAAATATATAGAAATTCAGAAATCAAGAAGAGTTTTCTAGGCAAGAAAATACCCCATTATTTAGTCCATACTTAGCAGATTATTTTGTTTCAAGTAAAAACTCACTTAAGTTTAGCTTAATTTTAAGACAGTAGTTGTTTCATGTTTAGAAAATATTGTCTTAGAAAGCATTGTTTGCAGTGTAGAAACAGCATTGTGTTCAAAGAAATAACGTTATAAATGTCATATTCAAATGACTTAACTCTTAATCAAACATTTCAGTCAAGAATTATAGTTAGGGAAAAGCAAAACAATCATATTTGTTCACGTTTAAGCAACAATACCAAGCAAAAAGGCGGGTTTAAGCTATTAAATACCCAAACATTAGACATAAGACAAGTTTGATTGTATGCACCACGTTTTTCCCTGTGCATTTAAGTACATGTAAGTAAAAAGGTAACAGTATAAAAATCTATTGAACATCATCCCCAAATTAGAAGGGAATAGACAATGCACATACAAATAATATAACCCTAATATAAAGAAAAACAAACAGAATAAAATAAATATTTTAACCCTGTTACTCAAAGGGATTTGTTATATAGGGTTACACTTAGAAACTCAACATGTCCTTCTGATGAAGTCACAGAATTAACTGCTATTTTAAAACTGATGTGTGAACTGTGCTTTACCAGTAAAAAAACAGAACATAATTTCCTATTTGAACAGCGTATTTTTATATTTACTGCTAAAGTCACAGCAGTAAGTTTGCAGCAATTTACTGGTATTACTGTGTGAAAGGGGCTAATGATTATTTCCATTGGTTTACTTACTTTTGGTACAGTGACAATAATGGCAGGACTCAAAGTGGTGAAAACAAAGTGGTCAAGACAAAAAATGCATGGTGAGAAATTTATTGTTTATGCTTAGATTATCATTTATAGCCTCATACTGTGAATTTAACACAAATCCATGATTCTTCTAACACAGCTGAATCTCACATTGCTGTATCCCATATCTCTGAAGCTCCTGTACTCTCCAGGTCTGAAGTATATCATCCTTCCTCTGTAGTGGGGCTGCTCATACATCAGCCAGTGGCCATCCATCACATGACAGGACTGGCATTCGGACATGCGATAACGGTCCATGAAGGAGTCGCAGTCATCTGTCAGCTCGTACATTTGACCTCCAAAGTTCTCCCTCTCATAAACCCTCATTCTGTATGGTCCCCTGTACTGTAAGATGAAATGTATTGCATTTCTATTTCAACACAGTCTGAGTAATTGAGCATTTGTACTATGATTATTAATGATTAAAATGCTAATACTTTTTTTGTTTTACTTTATGTTACCTGAGGAACCATGCGACAGGACCTGATGCCATCACTCAGTCCCATGCGCATGCAATCCGCATACTCGCCTCTCCTCATAAAGAACTGGTTTCCCATGTAGTTAGGACGGTCATAGACCACAAAGCAGCCGCTCTCCACTCTGAATGAATGACAGCGGCTGAGGTAGGTAGACATATCAGAGCAGTCACTGCTGCACTCATAGGAGCGACCCTGGAAGTTCCTGTCCTCGTAGAAGATTATCTACAAAGACAAAAATGTGGATATTAAAATACAATTACTCTATCCTTAAACAGTAGCCTTGAACCTTTAAAGTAACTGGTATTTTTTTGGATTGCATTACACAACAGGTATGTTTATTAGAGCTTGTTATTGTAGCAAATGTTGAATATTTTTTCGACATAAAAATTTTTGTCTTTTCATTTGATAGAATTCTGTAGGAATTTGTTGTTTTTGGCAGCTCTACTCCACTGGATTATGGCCACCCAATACATACCTTGCCCATGTTTGCTGGTCTTCGTGGGATTCTGTCCAGTTGCTGTCTGTCTGACTGCTGCCTTTTATACTTTATAGGCTGATGATGGTTTTTGTTATTCAAATAGCCTAGAACCTGATGATCAAGCAGGTCTGTGATTTCTGTTAATTTAAATTTTGCAATCACAGCCTGCATGAAACAAATAGAATGAAAGACCAACAGAAAGATAGAGTGAGAGAGAGACAGCAAATGAGAAGGAAGAGAAAATCACATCAGCCAAGAGTTACCATGTCTGAAGTTTTCCTTACAGTAACAAATATTTTCCAAGTACTTAAAACTTTACACTTGTTAGTGTTCATAATGAATATTATATCGATTAAATCTAAAGAAATGTCATGTTCATGTCAAATTAACAAAAATTATGTAATTTTTGCAAAAATAGATCAGCGGACAGAGTGTGCTTTAAACGATTTTAGATTTCTCTTCGCATAGCTGTAGCAAATTCAACAGTTCTACCAAGAGAGGTCACTAGAATTAATGATATCTTTATGTACATGTAAATGTGTATGAAGGTAAAATTTTTTGGTTTATGTTCAGTATCTGCAAAATCTCGAATGTATAAGCTCTGACATAATACACCCCATATTAGTCCTTTTTAAGTCCCCCTTTTCCCGTTCTGCACTTTGAAGTAGCATTTGATTGTAGTAATATTATTTGAGATTTATCTGTTATTTAATGCCTTCTTAGATATAATGCATGTTTTCTCTAACATGTGGAAAAAACTTTTTCTAACTGTACCTCTGCCAATGGAATGAGCTTTCAGTAAAGTGCGTCAGCTTTAAATGACAACTATGTCTTACACTCGAAGATTTACAAAACAAACAAAAAGTGGTTAAAATGTCAATAACTATTTATTGTACAATTACGTTTGACCAATAGGCGGTGCTCTTACCAAATTAGAAATTTGTAAGGTAACACTTTATTTCGATAGCCCACTCTAGACATTCTACTAACAGTAAGTACTGTAACTTTGCAACTAAATTTCAACTAGCAGTCATTACAGTTTTAGTAGAATATCTGCTTAATATATTCGAAAGCTTTATTTTGATTGGTCCACGACATACTGACTATTAGAAACCTTATCAGAAAGTATATGTCAATTTATTCTACTAACCCTAAACCTACCCCAACAGTCTACTCGTGCTGTTAGTAGACATTTAGTTGCGAATTAATGAGAATTAATTGACAAGTAGTTGACTAGTGGTTACAAAGTTATTTACAGTAGAATGTCTAAGTGGACTATCAAAATAAAGTGTAACCATTTGTAATGGCATTGTGGCACTGATTAAAGAAAACATTTTATGTCAGTAGGTCTAAGTATAGTAAATGTGATTTGAAAGGTTCAGAAAAGTGCATTATTGATAAAATTCAAAATGGCGAGAGATCTAATTATGTCCAACATTGGAAACTGTCACATTATTGTCATGTTCTGTGTCTGTCTCTGTCCGTGTCTTGAGTCTGTCTTGGTCTGCTCCATGTTCCCCCCTGTCTTTGTG
>JAUMHI010000048.1:11186230-11201671 GCA_032359435.1 Enteromius unitaeniatus | reverse complement strand
GTTACCCGCATAAATCCTTATCATTTTTGGTGCAAATATTGTACATTAAAGAAACTTGACATTTTCATTGAAGACCAGCAATACAGGTAGAAGTTGAGCTACTATGGGAGGAACTGGATCATGATGTGCGTAAGAAGTGTCCAACCAGTGTGAATCATCTTTGGGCAATCCTTCAAGAGGCTTGGAGTAATATAACAAGTAAATGTTTGAATAAATTGACAGCTCAGATGCCCAGTTAATGCAGAGCTGTAATAGCTGCTAATGGTGGATATGTATAAACTGTTTATGTAATAAAATATGTTTTCGTAGTTTGGTTGTCCCGTATCGGTGCAAAATTATGACAAATTAAAAAGGATTCATGCCAGTATTGTCCAAAAACCCACTTTTCTAGATTGTTTCCAAACTTTTGGAGGGCAGTGTATGTATCATTTTTGTAATTTTGTTACGTTGCAGCCTTATGTTAAACTGCTTTACATAAATTCTTCCACGTTGATCTACACTCCATTCACCATAATGACAATGCACATAGCAATAGCAGGGCTGGGTCTGCCTCCTCCGAGGGCAGCGCTTGGAGGTTCACCACTTGGTCTCTAAATGGAGTCATGGGAACATTGGGCACGTAACCGGGCCATGGCCTCATCAACCCAAACTCTAGGCACAATTCATCGACTGAAAATGCCTGCAGGTACCCTACGTTCTAAATGGAGGCCAATGCGAGCAGGAGCACGGTTTTCATTGAAAGAAACCTCAGACGGCGTCCCGTCCAGGAGCCAGACATGGAGTGTCCAGAGGTCTGAATGCGAGACAGGATGCCCCGTCTCTGAGTCAGTAGATCCTACCTCAGAGGAATCGGCCAAGGAGGAGATGTCACAAGGAGCATGAGTTCGGGGAACCAAGTCCTGGTTTGCCAATAGGGCGCTACCAGCAGGACCTGCTCCTAGTCCTCCTTGACCTTGCACAGGAACTGTGCTAGAAGGGTCACTGGGGGGGGAACACATATTTGTGCAGGCCAGCTGTGTGCCAGAGCATTCCTGTCGAGGGTTCCATTGGATAGGGCGTAAAACAACAGGCAGTGAGAGGTTTCTGGAGAGGCAAACAGGTCTACCTGAGCGGCTCCGAACATCTCCCATATCAACAGGACCGTCTGGCGATGGAGTCTCCATTCGCCGGGGAGTGCAGCTTGAGACAGCTCATCAGCTGCCTGGTTGCAGTTGCCTGGAACATGAATGGCATGAAGCGACCTCAGATGCTTCCGACTCCACAGGAGGAGGTGGTGGGCAAGCACAGGCGAATGGCCTGTGTTGCAGAAGGATCGAAACATGAAAGTATGCGTCCTTCAGGTCTATTGCTGCAAACCAATCCTGGGGATGGATGCACTCGAAAATGCATTTCTGCGTCAACATCTTGAACGGGAGCCTGTGAAGTGCTCGGTTCAGGACTCGCAGATCCAGGACCGGCCGTAACCCACCACCTTTCTTGGGCACTATGAAGTAAGGGCTGTAATACCCTGTCCTCATATCGGCTGGAGGGACCGACTCTATCGTTCCCTTCGCTAGGATTGTAGCAATCTCTGCACGCAAGACAGGGGCATCCACAGCGTTCACTGACATAAAGAGGATGCCGCTGAAATTGGGGGGGCACCAGGTGAACTGAATCGCATAGCCGAGACGGTCTGAGCCTATAGATATATTTTTTTATTTAATTTAAATATTTTTAGTAATTTTGAGGTTTTTTTTATAATTGTAGTAGTTAAAAAAATGAAAACATTTGTTTTAGTTTTAGTTTATTGTATTTATAAAAGTTTGGTTGTCAAGAACCAAATAAGATTAATGTAGGTCATTGGAAAAATCTTTACTTACATAATTTTTATTCTTCTGCTAAAAACAATAAATGTCTTTTGTTAAATCTGTTGCCATTTTGATTAGAACACCAGAATTCATGGCAGCTTGGTTCCCTCGGGTGTTGTGTTGTGTTGTGTTGAGCTAAATAAAGGTGTCTCACCACAGCTAAATTTAACATTTTTGTAAATACATCACACAGCATGCACTCTCAAACTCAAACTTTTCATTTTATTGTATTATTAAAATTCAATTTGAATAATAATAATAGTAATAAAAACATGTAAAATGTGGTTTCTGTGCATCTAAGTAAACCTGCTGTCTAGCAGTAGAGCAAGAATTTAGATTCTGTACGTACAAACACAAAGTGCATCAGTTCACTCAGGATGTGTTACACCTCATTCAATATGAGCATGTGGCTAGACGCCAGTGCTGCTCCAACTATGCTAGTACAAGCATCTAGAAAACAATTTAATTAGACCAATAAATATTTTCTGGACTCAGCTATTGTAAAATCAAAAGGTCAGGGTTCCATTAATCTGCAGAAAAAATCTAGAAACAATCGCAGTATCAGCTGTTGATGATGCAGTTGCTGCGGCCATTCATATAACAATGATTTGCCTGGCAGAGCAACTCAATGTGAAACATATAAATCTCACTCATTGCCCTTTCAATACAGCATACAGCAAAAGAAGGAATGAAACTAGCCTCAAACATGGACAGAAAGGGAAAAGTAAGACACATTTTGCTTGCGGAAACTGTCTCTGTGGTCTTTTCCTTTGCTTAACCATGTTTCTACATCTTCTCCCGTACAGATTTTCTTCTATGAGGACAAAAACTTTCAAGGACGTTGTTTTGAGTGCAGCATGGACTGCCCAGAGCTGTCGTCCCACTTTAGACGCTGTAACTCCATCCGAGTTGAAAATGGGGCCTGGGTTTTGTATGAACGTCCAAACTTTATGGGCAGCCAGTATATTCTAACCAGGGGAGAGTATCCTGACTACCAGCACTGGATGGGCTTCAGTGACTCTGTAAAGTCCTGCCGCATGGTGCGAAATGTAAGTCATCCCTGTTTGTAAAACCATAGCTGGGCTATATTGCCCAATGCTAGTCTATGTTCCTCCTTTTCAGCAAAAACATTCATCTACACAGGATATATGTGCCACACATCCATTCAAAAACAGCATTAAACTTTGGTAGATGCTGAATAACACCTTATTTTTACCTACTGAAAGTTTATTTTCAGTATGCATAACATGAACATATCTTTTAAAGATAATTCAGTGTCCCATTTGTATAATTTTATGTGACTCTAGATATGATTCTGCTCTTTTTACAGTATATGGCCTACAAGAAATCACTGCATTGTAATGATATCTGGCTATCCACTCTCTCTTTTGTAGCATACTGGCAGTTTCCATATGCGTCTGTATGAGCGGCCTGACTTCCAGGGTCAGATGATGGAGTGCGGTGAGGACTGGCCCTCTCTATATGACCACTTCAGTCACCGTGAGGTACAGTCCTGTAACATTCTGGATGGAGCCTGGGTCTTCTATGAGCATCCTAACTTCAGGGGACGTCAGTATTTGCTGGAGAGAGGCGAGTACCGCCACTTCACTGACTGGAGTGCCATGAATCCTATTGTTGGCTCCATTCGCCGTGTTCAGTTTTAGGTCTTTCAATGTGTAGTTGATTGTTCCTTAACTATTTAATAAAAATGACCTTACCTAAGCTCACGTCTCCTGGTTTATTTTGTTCTATTCAAAAATCAGCTGGTCTTCAAACAAAGCTTTAAAAAAAGAAATATATATGTATGTGTGTTAGAGTGTGTGTGTGTGTATAATTATATATTATAATATATATATATATATATATATAGCATAAATAAACAGCAATATTATGAAATAGAATGACAATTATTGCATTTTTATTTTATTATATATATATATTTAAGTTATCTATTTCTTTCACAAAGCTGAATTTTCAGCAGCAATTTCTCCAGTTTTCAGTGTCACATGATCCCTTAGCATGCATGCTGTACAAATATACTGATTTGGTTAAATGCTGATGCATTTTGTTTAGATCAAAAGAACAGTATTTATTTGAAATATAATTTTCTGACATTATAACTGTCTTTACTGTCTCTTGTAATCAATTTAATGTATCCCTGCTGAATAAAAGTATTAATAATAATATGTAATGCACAAAAATAAATCAATAAATTAAAATCAGCTACTCACTCTCAAGTTGCTCCCCCAAGAATTTTCATTTTTGGGTGAATTTTGCATTCACATAAATTAAATAAATATGTATTTTTTAACTTTCCATAAGCATTTTGTAAATGCATGAATGTGTTTATTAATTGTCATCTCATAGCTTTCAACATCTTCTATTGCTTTAACTCAATACTCCCCTCTGTTGGTTAATTGCTTCTGAATGGCCTCTTACAAACTTTT
The DNA here is from genome assembly GCA_032359435.1 of Enteromius unitaeniatus. Classification (NCBI taxonomy): domain Eukaryota; kingdom Metazoa; phylum Chordata; class Actinopteri; order Cypriniformes; family Cyprinidae; genus Enteromius; species Enteromius unitaeniatus. The sequence continues at coordinate 11,197,377 of JAUMHI010000048.1, read as the reverse complement.
TAAAATAGAAAAAGAAAAAAAAAAAACTTCTGTTACATTTCACAGAAAACAAGAAAACTGAATTTACATGTTTTTGAGTATTGTCATGGCAAACTGTACATTTTACAATAAATAAATAATCACTTGATAAAAATATATGTCATAAATACAATAGATAATCACTCATGAGTTTTTTTTAAAGTTTACTTATAATCTGCATGACAGATGAAAAATTGGGCTGAAGTAAATGCCTTAAAAAATAAACTGCCTCTTCAGGCTTTTTGATATGTACTGATTCTGAGGTCAGGAATTTTGTTTTTGTTACTGGTACTGTTCACATGAATATACATACCACACATGTTTTTAACCAAGCATGTTAAAAAGAATGAGTGCTTGTGTGTTTGCATAGACAGAGAGCATGAGCTGCCAGTTGTGTGAACCGTTGCTGGTCAATAGCCCCTGCTAAATCTCCCCATACAATAGTTCAGGCTGTGTTGATGACTCAGGAACTTTGCCAGAGTCCAGCATATACCCAAAGCACACAATGCTGATGCAGGCCAGAGAGGCACAAGAGCATGCTGAAACAAAAGGTGGTTTTCTGCACAAAGGCCACCAGCAAGCACTTTTTCACCAGTGGGCCCACAGGGCAGCACGTATCAGTTGGTCTAGATTCCTCCATAGGCATCCAGCGCAGAATGGAAGGATAGTTCACAAAGTTCACTTACAGTACTAGTAGGTGAGCAAGTGCTTTTTCTGTTAGCCTGACAGCGCCCTCTTGCGGTAGTAACTTGTATTACTCTTGTACCATATGGTGATCGGATTGATCACAAAAAGTTACTCAGAATTGTATTACTGTTAGCAGATTTGTATAGAAGAATTTATTATTTTGTATTTATATTTATATAAATATATATAATAAATGCCATGGTATAATAATACATAATCAGCATAAGCTCTTATGGTTTATTTTAATGTTTTTAAATTGTCACCTCAAGTTATTTTAGCTGTCTTTTGAGCAGAATAAATCTTCTGGCAGATTTGTCAGCTGCTGCCATGTGGTGCAGCTATGAGTTAACAAGCTGGCAAAGTATGTGCAGGTGTTAATTGCCTGGCAGTTGCGATTGGGAACTGCAAGGTCATAGTGAAGACACCCCTGCTGCAATGTTACATCACTGTTAAAAGATGGAGACATCTTTAAAAACGCTCGGAATTAATTATAAGATGGAGGCATCTAAAGCAGCTAACATAATGCAATTTAAACCCATTTACAAAATGTCATGTTGTGTTTTATCCAGTAGCAATGGCACATGTTGTGTCACTGGCCTAATTTAAACAAAAACTAAAGTTAGTTGAATGAAATTTCACATTTTCTTATTGCTTTTAGAATCACATTCTTCCAAGACTATTTTTAAACGTCTGAGTTACTGATTCAGGTCCACAGCTGAAAGGAATTACTTTAATCCTATGAAAAGAATGTAAAAATAAACTTTCCAGAAAAGACAATTGCCTTGTAAGGAAATGGCAACAGCGTTAGAAGAGACAGAGGGGCCAGGGGGGAAAACTCCTAATACAAAAGCCATTTAGTTTATATTAATAATGTTGACAGAGCACTGTACAATTTAACAGTCCTGACAGATAGATGAAAATGATCATTTAAGTAAACTGAAAATTTATACGGCATTTATACGGAAACTAAATACAATATAATTAAAATGTTAATGCCACAATGTCAATATTCATAAGGATTTATTGGTACGTCTGTTGTTCATGCATATCATTTATGCTTTAGATGATGTCAATATTGTGCATCTCAGTGTTTACCAATGCATAATGAAGGTGTAGTAGAACCACCATTTTTTGTACAGCCACATCTAATATATAGTTTCCTGTATATTAACACCTCTTTCTCTTATTAATGCATGAATTATTAATCAAAGCCTTTTAAGATGCTTAAGATTTAAAGGCAATAGATTCACACTCTATTTCCAAACCTGTTTTGTATAACCACTGTACATCAAGGCTTATTATAATTCAGGTGAAAATTAGAATTCGTCATCACATAAGCAGGTTAGATGGGCAAGGTAAGGCGATCTTCACTCCTTTCTGGTGATGACAGACAGACTGGAGGTACACCTGGCCCAGAATGGCATGCTGTGTCCTTAATTATGGGCCTCGGCCAGAGGTACATTAAATGACCCTAGTGTTGCCATAAATCTGTTACAAATACAGGCGGCCTCCAAATCCTGAATGACACCCCTCCTACCACACTTTATTGTCATTAGCTCCAGCTATTATTAGAAAGCTGAGATAGAACAGGAACTTTCAACATATGGAAACATTATTGGATGGTAAATAAAAATATATGATATCCATTAAATGTAGTTTTTCTTTGAATTCATATGTGCCTTTTGTTTTCACCATAGGAGGGCAGCATAGGATTTAGGACAACTCATAGCCACCAGTGCATTAGTTTTTTATTTCATTGTATCGTTATGAATGTTGTAATTATAGTAATATAATCTTTGCACATTTACTTAGAGGTCCACACAGTGTTTTTCAGCATGGTACCCTGCAGTACAGAGAAAGACAGTAGGGTAACTACAGGCCACTAAACGTCTCTTTTAAGGTTTGACTGCCCATTTGTTTAACAAGCCCCGCTTCTCATTTGTAACTTAAGGAAGCCTTGTAAACAACAACCTTGGAGTAAAGGATTTACCAGAGAAATTATTTCCATGGCAACCAATATTCTTGTGAGAATATATTGAGATATTTAGAGAGTGAGATTACAATTTAGTTGTAAAAATGTTAGCTCATTTGCCCGGCAGATTCCAAAACTTGATGGTCCAAATGCAACATTCTACCTGGCTGAGCCAGTCAAAAGTATTGCTAACCCTAAAATGTTAAATTGTTTGTTTTTATTGTGTTTATTTTTACCTGTTGAGTCATCCCTAGCTACTTTAGAGGTGTGTTTGTGATGTTTGTGTTGGGAGAATGTGTGATGTGCGAAAGGCCGCTACCCGGACTGACATGGACTGGAGTGTGTCCCATGAGTTATGAAATTCTACATGCACACTTGGGATGACACCCACTTGAACACTCGGGCCAAATACAAGAAATACGTCATTTAAATAGTCAAGTCATCAAGTGCAAAGAACACAAGTGTGGGTATTTAGACAAAGCCTCAGCATCTTCACACTCACTTGAACACTTTAGCCAAAAACAGGAAATATGCAATTTAAGTAGTCAAGTGGTCAAGTGCAAAGACTGCAAGTGTGGTTATTTGGACAAAGCCAGGAAATACTACATGCACACTTGGATCTTCAAACCTACTTAAACACTTATACAGGAAATACGTAATTTAAGTGGTCAAGTGCAAAGACCATAACCTACATATAGTCTACAGTAAGTAAAGAGAAGTGGAACATCCGAGTTGTTGCCAGGTTTTGGCAACAAAACACGCTTCTCAGAACTAGTTTTTTTGCGGGGTTAATTTGCATTCCAGTGATTAGGGGTCGCTTGGCAACACTGCTATTATACCCGCGTCCTGCAAATAAGTTTTTACCCGCTATTAAAATGAAATATACCTAACCCGACTGTTATTCAGAGGATTTAAACAAGCCGTTGAAATCACAGCTATGTTGCGCAACCAATAAGCCTTTAAATTTTCATTGTTTCCGTCCAATATGTTATCCAGAAACGGATTGGGGACGTGTTTTAGTGCCCATTTAGGGAGTTTTGAGACGCTCGCCGCGTTGTGTGCCTCACAGCGTTTCGACTCGCTCAGCTCCTGCACACACGTGATGCTACACGCGCTCATGATGCCTAACAATGCTGTCTAGGTAGGCAGGTCGCTAGGTTTTGAGAAACAGCCGGAGTCACGACTCCAGACCGGCGGGGAGATAAGGACACAGTGAATTCATCTTTGGGTAGGTTATTCACACCTTTATTGTAGTTACTTGGATTTCTAATGAACAAAATATTGTTGCTGTCAGATTTAGACTGCAAATAGCGATTTATTTGGTTAAACTGAATGATCAGAATATTACATTATTCATATGATTTCACATTGTTGTTAGTTAATTAGTTTTTTGTGTATCATTGTGGCGTTGATTACTGATCATGTTTTAATATGTGACATTAATAAAAATGTAGAGATTGGAATGTAAGATATTATGCATGTTTTTTGCATGCATTTGTGAGATTCATGTCAGAATGTAAAATAACAATAAGCCTTATGTAACTATACAACAGCAGCTTTGTTCTTTGAGTCTGCGCTCGTGTAGATATGCTGTTACCATTTTCATAAATGGTATTGTAAGTTATTTGTAATTGCCTGCATTGTGTATGAAAAGCGTACTTAAAATCGTTTTTTAAAGGTTTGCAGATGTGGTGCTTTTCCCAGGACTGTCTCAGGAATGAGATGTTCATACAGTGCTGGGCAAAGGGGGATCCTGGGAGGTTGCTATTTTTAGCTCTTATTTCATCATTCCTCTGCACAGTGCAGTAAGCTGCTCTCTGCATCTCAATGATTGAGGATGGGCACATCAGCCTCCTTCTCTTTAAAATGTCCACATCTTTTAAATCTGAAAGGACAAACGGATGTGGGGTCATACTCTTTTTCCATTTGCTCTGTTATTGTTGCTTTGCTGTGCAGATTCTAAGGCTGTTACGTAGTGCAGTATTGTGTTATATACACGTGCAGCATTAGGACATTAATGGGCATTCAGTAGTGTTTGACAGAATGATGTCTCTTGATACTAAACACAATATATACAGGCACAGATCCATTCACAGTGTTTCTTCCAAGGTTGTCATAACAGCATGAGCCAGATTGGTATCTAACACCATACGCCTGACCTTAAACATGACCTATGTCTTTAAAGTTTCCATCCCATGTATAATCGGCAAGACATTTTTCACCACAACGAGGAGCGTTCCCCTGTGCTTAATAAACACAATCTTGACTGTAGTGTATGTGGGGAAGATTTAAGCATTTTAATTGAGAATGAGTTTTATATTTTACACTTTGAAAGTTGAGTGTCCTATTCTTCTGTTAATTCATAGCTAAGCACATTGTCATAGAAAATAAGCACCAAAAAATTAAATAGTTCCCTTACTTACATTCCAGCCATGTCTCAAAAAATGTAGGTGTTCAATTTTAATTTGAATGTAAAAAAAAAAAATAATAATATTATTATTAAAAAAATTATATACATATATTTAAATGTATTTTAACAATGTATATACTTGTTACATATAAATGTGAAATAGCCAATGCATTTACTTTTTTTTTTAAAGGAAAATTTCATAAGTATACTGGTTGCAGTGTATTTTACTGCAGTGCACAGTGATGTGCCACTTCCATGAAGTAATGGTTTGTCTGCCTTTTGGTGAGCACTGTATGAAAGTCAAAAGAAGCAGTCAGATCTTTTCTTATGGAACACAGTTACCCTCGTAGATTTTTCACTCTTTGTAACATTGCAGCCGTTTGCTAAAATCATTTAAGTTCATTTTTCCCCTCGTGTACACACAGCACCCCATATTGAGAGAAAAACAGAATTGCTGACATTTTGACATTTATTAAAAAATAAAAACTGTAATATCACATGGTCCTAAGTATTCAGACCCTTTGCTCAGTATTTAGTAGAAGCATTCCTCTGCCATTCCTCCTTGCAGATCCTCTCCAGTTCTGTCAGGTTGGATAGTTGGTGGACAGCCATTTTTAGGTCTCTCCAGAGATGCTCAATTTGGGTTTAAGTCAGGGCTCTGGCTGGGCCATTCAAGAACAGTCACAGAGTTGTTGTGAAGCCACTCTTTCGTTATTTTAGATGTGTGCTTAGGGCTATTGTCTTGTTGGAAGGTAAACCCTCTGCCTAGTCTGAGCTCGTGAGCACTCTGGAGAAGGTTTTGGTCCAAGATTTACCTGTGCTTGGCCTCATTCACCTTTTCCTCGATTGCAACCAGTCGTCCTGTCCCTGCAGCTGAAAAACAACATGATGCTCCCACCACCATGCTTCACTGTTGGGACTGTATTGGACAGGTGATGAGCAGTGCCTGGTTTTCTCCACACAAACCACTTTGAATTAAGGCCAAAAAGTTCTATCTTGGTCTCATCAGACCAGCAGAAATTGTTTTGTAACCTTGGCCAGATCTGTGCCTTGCCACAATTCTGTCTCTGAGCCCTTCAGGCAGTTCCTTTGACCTCTTGATTCTCATTTGCTCTGACATGCATTGTGAGCTGTAAGGTCTTATATAGTCAGGTGTGAGGCTTTCCTAATCAAGTCCAATCAGTATAATCAAACACAGCTGGACTCAGATGAAGGTGTAGAACCATCACAAGGATGATCAGAAGAAATGGACAGTACCTGAGTTAAATATATGTGTGTCACAGCAAAGGGTCTGAATACTTAGGACCATGTAATATTTTAGTTTTTCTTCTTTAATTAATCTTCAAAAATGTCAACAATTCTGTGTTTTTCTATCACTATGGGGTGCTGCGTGTACATTAATGAGGGAAAAAAAGGAACTTAAATGATTTTAGCAAATGGCTGCAATATAACAAGGAGGGAAAAACTGAAGGGGGTCTGAATACTTTCCGTACCCACTATACATAGTTGATGATTTGATGTGAGGCAGAAATGAGCCTAATTGTGTGGGCTGTCAACAGGCTCCACGGTATTCTAATAGGTGACAGCAAGCAAATGTTTCAAGGCATATGTGTTTGTGTTGTAGGTTGCACAACACTGTTGTAGAAGTGTCTTTGTTCAGTAAAAAAACAACAGAGAAACAGTGACCTTTTTTCTGACTGGAGATAATGAGAGAGGAAACCTGCCATTGTAAAATATAGAATGCTGTCAGCACTGGGCCATAGTTAAGTGTGACAACTGAGAAAAAGCAATTGGGAGAAATAGATAAATGTCAAGGTGAGGTGCTAATTGTGTTAAATGCAGTTTAGTAGTGCAAAATGACCTCAAGAAAATGTTTCACTGAAGGAGAAATGAATTGCCATTATTTTGAAAACATAATTTAATAGCAAACCAAGAAATTGACATTTTACAGCAACAGCAATAGACATTTCACTTATGTAACCAATTTTAAATATCAAATCAATTATAGCTTTATATACAAACAATTGTGGGGACATGCAAGTTTAAGATTAAAATAGAATTCTATTTCTAGTTTTTACACAATGCTACATTTCTCAATACAGAGTCCTATTTTTATACAGTGTCTCTTTGGGTCTTAAAAGGCCTTAAATCAGAGCAAAATGACTTAAAGGGATAGTTCACCCAATAATGTAAATTCTGTCATTAATTACTCACCCTCATGTCATTCCAAACAAAAATAACAACTTTATTCAACAATTCCTCTTCTCCGCATCACCCTAGCGCCATTTTTGTAAAGATCATATGTGGATGCACTGCTTTTGTTCAGATCAAAGCGTAAACAGCGTATCCGCATGGCTTCTGGACGTTGATTGTGGTAAATACATTGCTGTACATTGGAAACATTTAGAAGATGAGCTATGGATTTAGAACACAGTGAGTAATTAATGACAGCATTTTCAGTTTTAGGTGAGCTATACATATATCTACACATAATTTCATGAAGATACATTAACATGAGATGCTAAAATATTACTTCTTTTTAAAAGAAATGTAAAAAAACTGTTTCTCTTGAATGAAGAAGATTTTTGAGGCCAATGGCAGATGTGTATGTGTATGCCTTCTTATGCTATTTTGCTTAAATGTTGATGTATCCTGGTTAAAGACATTAATAAAACCTGTAGAAATCTGAAGATCATTTCTTAATTAATTGTAAAATTAGACTAAAATGAACTATTGTCTTGATGGAACAGTTCATTAATTGAACTGCAGCAGCAAAGATGCAGTCACATCACAGCAAGTCGGCTGTAATGCTTTTATGTCATTCTTCTTTCCCCTAGATCTTAAATAAAAGGCTGCAAAATGCAAAGGCCTGGCCATCTGCCTGGAGATGAGGGTAGCAATTTATCCTACTATAGTTTCTCAGCCAACCAGGATAGGTGGCACAAATGGAGCATTTTAATTAAAAACTGCTGAGACATTGGGGGAGGATGCCAGCATGGCAAGGTTTTCCCACACAAACACGCTGCTTATGTTTCATCACTGCAAAACAAATAAGGCAAACAGAATTACTCTGACAATGAAGGGAATAGTGTGTTTTACAAAAACCAATTACAAAAGTAAGCTATATAGAAATTCATATTGTATTTCCTGAGTGCTACAGAAATTTAAATATTAGTTGTTGTTTTTTTTCGGTTTATTCTATACACCAAATTGCCAGCAGTGGAATTCATTACAACAGTAAATGTTTTCTTTCAGAACAGCAGTTCACTGTAACTGGAAATAAACAGTTTCATAAGTCAGCATTTTGTTTAATAAGCATTTGTATTGAAAGTACCTTGAAATGTGATAATATACCCATCAGATGTCCATGGTAAAATCAAGTGGTTAGAAAAACAAGTGGGTATAACAAACACTACAGACTTACACTACAGACAATAGCATCAATTCAGAGATCAAAAAAACATTTCTGACAGAAGGAACAAGGTTATGCATTTATCCATAGAGATGTTTACTAGCATTCCAGGTCTCTGTATTCCCTGGGAGGTTTCCATCACTATGGTGACAGCTGCTGATGTCATCCAGTCCATGTCACAGGGGATGGTGGGCTTCGTTCTGATACATACTATGATACAGTGCAAACAAGTTAGATTTCTTGAATGGATGTCGCCTTTTATTCTTCCTCTGACTGCTAATTAAGTTCTCTGTAATGAGCCCTAGAGGCATGCTAATCACATTAGCACTGTATTTGCAGGGAGGTTTGGTGTCCAAGGTGTATATTTACACATGGGCAGCTGGAATATGTCTATATCAGGGAGAGCAAAGTGAAGGAAATGCTTTTAGGAAATGTTCTGTTGATATATGCATGTCATGCTCATTAGCTTACAATGAACTTTCTGTTCCTTATTATTAAACACATTTCTTTGCACATTTCCAGTCTATTCTTGGTATCATATTAAGCCAGATGGTGTAGTAATTATATCATTCAGCAGAAGAAAAAATGTTTCTTGAGCTAACCAGTATGGTTGAGGTTAGGGCTAGGCAATAAAACAATAACAATAATTATCTCTATATTATTTTCTTTGATAAAACAATGACGAAAGTATTAGTTTGCTAAATGTTTGATATAATGTTCACATGAATAAATCTGATCAGTCTTGGTAACGCAAGTACTAAACGGTGCTGTGTGCTTTAATTCTGCAAAAAACACACATGACTCTGTGATTTAAACTAGTTTACAGACGGATGAACAGCACTGGAGAAACAGGAGAGACACTGCTCAATGATACAGTCAGAAGGCTTTTCAATCTACCAATTGCCAGTATTTACCATGGATTTACTGTAGTAACACTAACTGCTCCACGTGGTATTGTGGCAGAAATGTTGGATATTTTCATATTGAATTGGGCTGGGCAATATATCGCACGTTATAGTCATGCGCATCTCGTCAGTAAAGCAGAGAGCCTTAGATGACTGACAAGCTGCGCTAGTTTCGGGGGTGATTCATTTGCTATACTGAACTCGATATTGCGTTTTTGTTTTTTTTCTCCGTTACAGCCCAGCCCTAGTTGAGGCGTTATCACATTTATGCTTCAATGGCCATCTTAATGTATGCAAGTTTCCACATTATATTAAAATTACCAACCATTTTTTAAACAAGCTTTAGATGCCCTGTTAGCAGTATGTTTCTCTGTGGCTTCCAGTGAGAGGTGATCATCAAAGTTATCGGATAACTGTTTTTCTCACAACACACAGCTGTTGTAAGTGCACTACACAGTTCAGGATTTTTTCCTATTAAAAACTGTGGCCTGAAGTTGCAATACAAGTTGTCTATATGCTGATTTGCTGGGAAAAGAAAGAAGAATACAACGAGAGGATGTTTGCTTGCAGAAGCCATTTTTATTTTTGGAAAGCTACAGGAAAATGTTCATTTAAATGTAGATTTAGTTCTGGACACTTATCTCTGAAAATGTTCCTCCTGTAATAAATATTGAATTATTGGCTATTGGCTAGCTGAACTGAATAATTAATTTATTGACCCTGTAAAGAAAAACGGCCATATTTCCATGGAAGCTGAAAGAGAAGCTTTTTCATTAAACAATGAATCATTTCATTAAAAATGCATGATATAACAGGGAAATAAAATGCAGGTACGCTCAGCACAGCTTGTCTTTTTGTGAGAGAACAATTCAAACGTTTGTCGATGGTAAGACAGCAAAAAGCAGTATGGTTCTCCTCTATCTTATCCAACATTAGAAAGTGGTAACACCACAGGCACAAGGTAACCCGCACTTTGAAAAGCTATTCTCAAATTGCATTCTTTGACTTGCCAGCTCCACTTAATTATTTCCACCCTCAGTGATAAAATGTCTGTCAGTGGTGGGTGTAATGATTAGGTGTCAGTGGTTTTTGTACTTTCGAGAGGTCCCGCTGAAAACCCTGTTCTTTACACCCACCCTTACATTCAGGCTGAGTCAGAACACTGCTGTCTTGAACTACTTCTTCTCCACACAGCCTCTTCGCATCCATTGCTCATTTACCCCAGACTATTCTCATGGCTGATGCTAAACATTATTTTCCCACTGCTCCGATAGGATCTGTCTTATTAAACATGTTCCATCAGAACTCTCATAGGGGTAAAAAAAGAAACATCCACATGGCACTCTTTTCAAAATAAAACCAATTACCTGACGGGTCCACGTGATTATGGGCAAACACAGAGGCTGCGGCTTGAGGCAAGCAGTAAAATGATGCAACTGTGGAAAAGTAATAATGTGCAGGAGCTCATAGAGCCCAGTTTGTTTTATTGCAAAAGCAAACAGTGTTTATCTGTGAAGGATGAACTCTCCAGTCGTGTATTTATAGCAACCTAATAGATCCCAAGTGTGTAATCTGTAATCTTTTTTAGGACAAAAAGTAGATTTTTTTTTAATCGTAATCAAGGCCTTCCTCTGTGTGGAATTCATAAAGTGGGATTGAAACAATTAGAAATGAAATGACGTGACAAGTGGCCAGGTATGGTTTCCCATACTAGGAATTTGTGCTCTGTATTTAACCCATCCA
>JAUMHI010000048.1:11167590-11182774 GCA_032359435.1 Enteromius unitaeniatus | reverse complement strand
GGAGCAGTTGGGGGAACGGTGCCTTGCTCAAGGGTCTCACCTCAGTCATGGTATTGAAGGTGGAGAGAGTGTTGGTTGTTCACTAACCCCACCCACAATCCCTGCCGGACCTGAGACTCGAACCCACAAGCTTTGGGTTACAAGCCCAACTCCCTATCCATTAGGCCACAACTGCCCCCTAAATTAGCAGTTTTTTTAAGTTTTCAGGTAGTTAAAGTTAGATTGTGTTAGGGTACTGTTTTTTTCCCAGATGCGTCCTTTTTTGTGTGCGGATTTATTGGTGTATGATATCAGTTCCTTAAATGCTCTTAAGGTACTTCGTATCAAAGCAATATAGAAATCCTGGCCAGGATGCATCTGAGAAAAATGGCATGTGCAGTCACCCTATATTGTGTGTGTGTGTGCAACATTAATCATACGTTCAGAACCGCTGCATTCATTTCTAAAGTTTTTAAAATTTTCAAGTGCAATATGTACTTTTTAATATCCAAATTGAACAATTTAAACCTAATACTGAATTATTAAAAGCTGGCACGTATGCATGACATATCACCATGGTTAAATTATGGTCAAAACTTAAATTTAGAATTTTATTACGTTTTGTTTTTTTTGTCATTTTCTTTCCCCCCATGTTTTTGAATAGTCAACACTATTCAGTTTCAAGGTTAAAAGGAAACCCCTACAGGGACATGCATTTGGGTGAGAGTTATATCCTTGCCTCTCAAAAGGTAGGATACTCTGTGTGCATTTGCATGCTAATAGAGGTGGTTGTAAATGTACTGTGTGTGCAGAGTAACGCTAATGTTAACCATTCATCAAGAGGCTGCCAAAGACATTGATTTTCAAGTCAGGACATAGATGTACAGATAGATTCCCTGTCAGTGCTACTCTGGTGTTTTCCTGCTACCTGTTTATAATGAACTACATGGAATCCATATAATGCCACAACTGAAAACTGAATAGGAGAACTTTTATAGGTAAAGCTCACATATATCAAGTAATGCTAAAGTGAGAGCAGGAAGTCCCTGCAGAGGACACCAGAGCTCTATGTTTTTACAAATGTGTAAAATGAGCAGAGGATTTCAACCTGTCTTTCTGACTGTCACAAGTGCAGGAAGTTTATGGATGAAGTATTACAGTTTTATGCATTTAAAGAATTGTTTTTAAAACAAACTCTAATTGTAAATTCTGATTGGTTAAGCTGCATATTATGTTACTGCAAGGGGTTTGATTAGCAGTTAGTTAGGGGAATTAACTTATATAACAATAAATAATGTATTTTTCTTTACATTTATATTTAGTTATTGCTAGCAGAGAATGCACTCAACGTTGAAGTTATGCAAGTTTACTGCAGAATACAGTGTTTTTTGGTTTAAAATGTACTGATAGCCACCATAATAATACAGGTGGTGTCTGTTTGTTTAGTTTTGTCCTGTCTGTAAGAAAAAGATACGACGTAGTCCGTATTTCACCTTGTGTGCATGTTTGTGACCTTTACGTATGTGTGAATAGGTGGGTGTCAGTAACAGGCTGTGCATGTGTGAAAATATATTATTGCTCTGCTCTGGTCTTCCCAGAAATGAGTGCATCTCTCTAAATGCACGTGGAGTCATCTTATCAGAAATTTTGTTGGAGCTGTGATTGTACGTGTCCCAGACTGTTTCATAAAGACTTTTTACTTTCTTTTTCTTCTGCACAAGCTATTATTGTTTTCAAATTCAAATACATTCTGTTCTTTGCTTTTTTTGATTTATTTTTTATGACTTCTTTCTTCTATTTTCTCTGATTTTTTTTGAAAGAATTACAATTGTAATGTTTTTTTATTGTCAGCTTTGTTATATTTGTTTTGTAAAATGCTTTTTCATTACATCTTCTCCTCCCCCTTCTTCCTATCCTTTTGTCTCTGGGGATGAGCCTGCCAGCCCAGTGATGTAGCTTTGGATCTCATTATAGGGCAGAGATGTAATGGAGCCACATGGTTGTCGGTCACACGCTAAGATGTGCATTAATGCAGAACTGTTTGTCCACTGCAGCTGCTGGTGGTCATATAACTGGTGTTTTTTCCCCCTCCCTTTATTTCCAACTTGAAGAGGGACAAAAATAATAAGGCATAGGTTTGAACATAGCCTTCAGGACATTCCTAATCTGTCTTTTTGCTATTTTTATTTCCACATCTGTAGCTACTTAATAGTGCGCAAATTTGGAATTACTATGCTGGATTGTTTACACTTTAATTGGGTCATAGTTTGATGCGGTATTGGGAAAGCTCATTTCCTGTTGTCGCAGAAACACAATACTCCATGAAGTAAACCTTAAATCTTGTAAAAAATTTTAATTATACTTAGTGTGTACTCCATATGCACTACCCTTTAATTGTTTTGGGTCTGAATACTTAATGTAGTTGTTGTTATTATTTCCTTTTTTTTCTGACCAAGGCATGACCAGTCAATAAATGACCTGCATTTATTGGTTCAAAAATAGTTTTTGTTTTATTCTTTAATGAATGAAAGTATACAATATTATAATGACTCAAAACGTTTGAATGGTGGTGTAGGTGTTACTACAGGCCTCAGCGCCCATCTTTCCTCAGTGAGATTTGTGAGAGGTCAATATAATAAAAGTGTCTTCTGATTATAATTTAGCCGTCATACCGATTTTATGAAACTTTTGTTGCAAGTTTGCATGGAAAAGATTGATAAATACATTTTTGTAGAATTTCTTCTTTTATGTTTTATGAAAATAGAAAGCCATACAGGTTTGGAACATTAGGGTTAGTACAAAAGGTTATTTAAAGGGTTAGTACAAAGTTCATAATATTTTTTTAAGCTTAGGGTTAGGGTTAGGGTTAGGGTTAACCCTAACCCTTTGCCAAGATCTGTTATTATGTTTATTCAAAGTTTGTTATATTAAGTGTTTTCCTTCGCTCTAGTCTGTGGAGAACCCAGTGATACCCAGTGACGTCTTTCATCTAATTGCAGTGGAGTCACAACAATAAAAATCAGCCAGACACACCACTATTCCTGACATATATGTACATATTTTGCATGATTTGCAATCTGTTTTATATTTCATTTCCAATATTTTTGTCATTACAGTTGTGTGCATGTCTTACAATTCACACTCCTCCTACACACTCATTCACACCACACACACATGCTCATATTACTGCCAAAGACCTATGTATTTCTCCAAACGGTACCCAACAATGGAATTCTTACTGACACATGCAGTGGCAGGAGAACATGAACAGTCTTGCTTTTACAGCAAACTACTATTGCAGACTGTCTGGTTCATGCGTCGTTGCACGTGTAAAAGAGGGAAAAAAAGACTATTTTTCCCAGGGTGCTCTCACTCATGATGAGAATGAGGAGACCGATCCCAGTGGACTCTGAGGTTAGGCGCGAAGGACAGCACTTCCGCTCACTGGGGAGATGGGACAGCCGGAGGAATAAAAATAGCAAGTGAATCCCACCCCCCCAGGCCCTCTTTGGTCCTTCTGGATGCTGTGTGAGGGTCTCTCCTGATACCCTTCTGCCTTCCCTATAGACTCTATAGACAGTGTGTGACCCTGCTGTATTTTTCACCCAGTGCTGGATTCAGAAGCAATATAAATAGGATATTTTACTTAAAAGGCATTACAGTGTACATACAATCCATAGCCTAAAAAATGGCTTTTCCTTCTGTAGCATCAGTTACCATTTGAACCTTTTGTAATACTTTTGTATTATTATTATTTTCTTGTGTGGACTATATATGGAAGCGTCTTTTATGTAGAATATGTTATTCAGGTCAGTACTGATTAAAAAAAATAACATGCACTTTGTATGATCCCTCATGTTTTGGGAAATAACTGATAATAATTTTGCTGATATTCCAAAATGCATGTAACATTTTGACCAGTAAGCAGTCAGTTGTAAATATTAATATTTTGTAATGAATGCTTAAATTTCTTTTATGCTTGAAAACATTGCAAAATTGAAAATGCGGATTGCATTTGGAATTGTATATTTTAAAATATGCTTAAAAATAGCTGCAAACTGTGTTATTAAATTCAAGACTGTCTCGGTATGACACAGTTATAGTAGCCAAAAAAATATATATATATAATGACATTTTCAGGTCTTGGCATTTGTAATTAACTTCATGTTGGTTCATAAGTGTTTGCTCATATTTTCAAACAAATAGGACAATAAGAAAGGGACAGGAAGTGAAAGCATATGCTCTGCTGGCACAAGACAACGCCTCCATCTCTTAACAGCAAAAGGGGAAAGTCCCCTCAGAAAGAGACAGCACTAGAGAAAGCCAGAGAGAAAGAACAGACACCTTACGCAGCCCTGTAGACCTATATAAATTTTCCTCTCCCTGCTGCATTTCTCTTGTCTTTTCAAACATATTGTGTGTGTATTTCACAATGTGAAGTCTTGACGCTTTGTGGGTTTTTTATGATGCTGCACGAAACAGCGCAGTTGCAAGAAGCTCATAGTTGGTGCGGATCTTCTCTGTTCACTTTAGCACTCTGTTCTAGGAAACGCAGACGCCACCTCACGTTAACACTCCTACACATTTCCTAAACACAAATTACATTATGCACAAGACAGCCAGCTTACTATTCTGAAATACTCACTGTAAGGGCCGTCTTATCGTTTAGTCTCTTTATTTTCCTTTTTTGTCTATAATAAGTGTGTGTGATCTATTCTCTCAGTGTCCTTCAACTTCAGAATCTCAACAAGCTGGAGACTTCAGGGTCAGCTCACGTCCTCTGCTTGAAACCACTTACCTAAAAAGGTCTTTTAGAGCAAATTCATAATTGCTCTCTTTTTTTAAAAATAGAAAAATGAAAAGGGGATGGCATACCTGAAAGTCAGGCCAGACAAAAACAGTCTGCTTTTGATCATAGAAGCAGGGGAGGAGAGCTCCTGGGCTATTTCTGTCCCTTTGTCTGCTTCTCAAATTAAGTGATGGAGCGATGGTGCTACAGCTTAATTCCCTGTTCGGCGGATAAGCACTGTTCTCATCCCATCATCCTTTGAGGGACCATTATATCATCCCAGTGTGACATCACTAAAGATCTACTCACTGTTCACTTGTGTAAAAAAAAGGCTCTATACAGTAGTTCCAAACAAGAACCATTTTTGGTTTCCCAAAGACCCTTTCAGTATACACTTCTTTACACATATATATATATATATATATATATAAAAATTCAAAAAAAGCATGAATGTTAAAGGTTCACTCCCAATAGATCCCTTTATTTTTAAGAGTGTGATCTATGTATGTATCATGAATATTTTTAAATATACATGTTCTCTATGCTTAGATTTATGCAAGATAAAAGTTTTATATTTTTTATGTTTATGGTTCTTAAAGCCCCCCTGAAATCATTTAACAGAGACTGTTATCTTTTTCTGTCTTGACATGTATTTCCTTTTAAACAGGAAGTTTGTCAAAGGGCTCACTGCTTTTTTCTTGTAGTTAGTGGCCCTTAACTATGCTAGCCCCATAAAACAATGTCTTGCTCTGTGCTAGCTTAGTGCAAGAGATACTAGCGCGAGTGACATACATTTTTTAAAGAATCATTTTTATTTAATTTCCTAAAGAGAACGATTGTAAATTTTCAATGCTGTGTTTGGCAGTGTTTTGTACAGTAGAAACCAGATGAACAAGGACTCATTAAGCATTATGGTTCATTTAGTGCTGTTGCAGTGCATTGTGATCTTGTTCTGTTTGCGAACAATGAGTCTGAATGTAGTGGAACTATATTGTGCGCATCAGTCACATGATGCTTCCCCACCAAGAAGTTACAGTGGTAAAGCATGTAATTATAGTTGTGCAGTTGATCTTCTCAAATTACTATACACTTGTAGAAGACAGTACCAGCATGATCATATTTTGTAGTTGTGTTTGGCTCTGCAGAATGAGCAGAGTTATGTAGCATGTTATTTTCTTATAAAAATAGAAAAGAGCAAAACAGCAGTCATGATTTGAAATAGAACTGTTTGGAAAATGTTTTCATTACCAAATTAGTTTCGGAATCAGTCCCTAGCAGTACTGCTGAGCATCTACCAATAGCCTAATTGTTTGGTCTCAAATTAATAACCCAGTCTTCAGTGTACATTCAGAAATCATAATTAGATTTTCTAGAAAATAAACATTTTTAATATTAGCAGTGTTCACAACCGTCGTTATATGTGTTGAAACCATAAATATAGTAGTAGAAAAGTATGCATTCCATTCACAAAAGAAAAAATCGAACAGTAATATATAGAATAAATGAAATAGAAAAATATGTCAAATGTATTAAGTCAAAGTTAATTGTCAAATTCAAAGACTATTTTAATGGCTTTTACGGATGAGGTTGACAATACAATCTATTCATTATTCGGTTTTCTTTTATAACATTAATGATTTGAGAATTTTTTCTACATTGCAGCACATTTTATAAAAGCCTGAAGAGGGGCACTAACTGTGGTGGTTAGGGCTGTTCACAAGGGGGAGGGCTGGCCCTATGAGAAGCACTTTGATATTGCTCTGTTGATGAGAGAGAGAGAGCGCAGAGTGAGAGGGAAACAGAGCGACAGCAGAGTGCTCTGTAAACAGGCTGTCAGAAAAGAAAGTGCAGGGACGTTTTCATTCGCTACAGCCAAAGGAGAGCATTGTACAACACTGAAGGATAATCACAAGAGGGAGAGAGAGAGCGAGAGAAGGTTTAATTAATTCATGCAGGAGGGGAGGGATGTTTCTGCCGCTGACTGAGCTGGTTCCAGCACTGCCTGTAGCATTTTGCTTGTGAGCCCATCCATGCTGTGACCGTGACAGCACTCAGATCAGCCAGGATTTGACGAACACCATCACCTGAACAAGCAGAGGTAGAGTACGATTTGTCCTTCTTTCTTGCACACACATCTGTTCTCTGCTCGCTTACGTACCCGTTAAGTGACCCTTGTTTTCCTCTCACGGTGTATTCTCTTATGTCAACACTGCATATCAGGCACTAAAATGTGCACATTTCTCTAGCTTTTGAACTTGTGAAGTCGCATTAATTGGCGTGCTTTTTCTTTATTTTGGTCTTCATCGAGGTGTTTCCTGTGCTTTGTAGAGTTCACGCGCAGGATGTTGCCTGCTTAGTGCTTTGTTATGGTCTACATTGCCATAGTTTGTCTGTCATGTCAGAGCTGAGTGTAGATAGTGTTTATATTTCACACTCAGCTGAGAGATCAATGCTGTGGGATGATGGATTCTCTGGGGATATACAGCTCGACCATTTGACCAGGTTTGTTTGGCGTCTTCTCTGATGCCCTAAAGCGGTAACAATCTCTATTGTGAGGGAATGTAATCAATTTTGATGTGCGGGATGATTCATTCTCTACACAAAACCTGTGCTATCATGTGCTTGGGAGATGCTGGTAAATCTCCAATAGGCTCGATTAATTACGGCTCATCATGTAATCACCAAAGGCTCAGGGTCTTCATGTCTCAACAGGATCTGTGGAGCACGAACAGTGGGAGTTGTGCGTGTGAGAGAGCTTTTTCGCTGGTGCTGCTTGAGGACGCAATCCACGTTGTCTGTCTTCATAGTGGGCTGAATGTTTGTTGAAGAAATAAATAATTAGCTCTCAATCGTTAGAAAAAGGTCATGAAAAAGAGAAAAGAGTGCTTGTGACACATTACCTAAGGTCAAAACGTCAATCAGCCACCAAGTATCTTAATGGAGTCCACAATAAAGGAGAGCCTGAATAAACACTCACTGATCATACTGTTGTCTTTGGCTTGTCTCTCATCTTTACTATTCCACTCTTGGGTGGATGAATATGTTTCTGTCTGTTGGAGAAGCACAGTGATTTATCCCGGTGTCCTTACTGGCAGCACACATTACGAGAGTCACTCGGAGAGTCTGTGTTAGTGTAAAAGTTTTCAAGACACATTGGAAAGGGAGCATGTTGTTTCATTTTCTATTGCCGTTTTTTATTTCTATTCTGAATTATATTTTATTTGCTTGCTTTCTTAAAAAAGCCCTCTAGATTTCTCTTTTTTAAGCTAACCAAGATGTGTCATAGCACTTGAATATCATTGTTCTTTTGTTGTTTTTCTTTTTGTTTTTTTGTTTTTTCTTTTCTTTTTGTTGCTTCTATTGCCCTTTGTGGATAAAAACATCTGCTAAATGACTAAATTTAAATGTATATATTAAAAATACAATAGTGCTGTGGGTTTCAGTGTCTTAGTATGTTTCCTCTTCCTGTTTCCACACTATGATTGGCTACTGTACTTGCCTTTCCAAAAATAGTAAGTAATAATAGTAATAGAAGGGTAACACTTAGTATAGGTATAGAGACCAATTCTCACTGTTAACTCATTGCTTATTGGCATGCCTGTTAACATTTTGGCTGTTTATTAGTGCTTATAAAGCACATGTTCTGCATGGCCATATTCTACATCCCTAATCCAGCCTAATCTAAACTTCCTTACTAACTATTAATAAGCAGAAAATTAGTTTATTGATGCAAAAGTCATTGTTAATAGTTTGCTAATATCGAAAACTGGACCTCTCTGACTCTGACCAATAAATGTAACACATTTAGTGTGAATGTAATTATATATTTTTCTAGAATTTTTTAAAAATATTTTTCACATGTTAAATTGTATAATATTGATTATACACGATATTAGCTACATAATATAAATTGCATGTATTTTATATAAAAATTAGTATACATTATTAATGCATTTAATATGAAATTTAAAAAACATTTTTCTGCATTTATAAAAATATAGTGTTGTTTGAAATGTATTTAGTTTAGAATTCTATTTAATGTGAAAATATCTGAGGAGGCTAATTTCCACCTTTGCTCTGCCACTTTTGTTGGTGCTCTGTTGTTGATGATCAGTTACATTAACAGGCATTCAGACCGGATTGAAGGCCAGTAAGTTTGCCTTTAGCTGGGAATCAGAGCAGGTCTTGCCTGGCTTTTCCATGTCATTGCATTGCAATTTCGAACCAAACCCTCCTGTTGCCATGACATCCAACCCCTCTGTAAATACTCCCAGGATTTTTTTAAGCATGTAGGCCCCAGGAGAAGAGCGAGAGAGAGAGAGGGAAAGAGAGAGGGAGGAAAAGATTGCTCATGTTTTTTCAGTTCAGCAAGTCACTTAAGGAATGGTAAAGGGCTAAATTTATTCTCTACTCTTTGCTATACTTTTACGGCACGTATGAGATAAAAATTTTTGTTAAAGACATTGCATTTTTAACAATTTTTTACCATTTTTTAAATAGTAAAAACCATTTTCAAATAGTGTTTTTTGTGTTATGCCGACATTGTGTTTAGGCCTATACTTTATGGACTTTTACAGAGAAAAGTGTTTCATAAAAAAACTGTTTAGATTGATTCAGCTGCAAAGAAGCCTACGTGCCTAAATAATGGGGTATTTGTGTTTTATGCATGCCCATTTAGCATTGTTCAATTTCAGCAGTGATCTTTCCTTGTAGTGTTTCACCATCCATTACATTGTTTTGGACCATTAAGGATATTATGCTAAATCTCAGTTCAGCCAAACACTTTACTAATGTGTAAGTGGTAAATGCAGCTGTAAGTAATTACAGTAAGAACATCATAAAGATCGCTTTGTGGCTGCTCACACTTCGTCGAGTTGTGTTTGACGTGAGAAAAGAAAACTCTAAAAGGCATGTCATGTAAATGCGTCAGATAGGCCTAACAGCCATGGAGTGAGCACAACGTTGTCTTTAGAGATGCTGGTTAAACGCTCACGTCTCCTCTTTAGGCCTGGTCATGCTACGCTGATTCTGCTTCTGTGAAATCAATAGGAAAAAATTCATCTTTACTCAGACAGCAATAACCACACAGACCCCGAAGAAGATCCATACATAAATGCCCTCAGTGCATCCATCAATCAGATGATGTTTCTGCTCAAGTTGTATGTTTTAGCGTTTGTAAGATGTTTGGATATTTCTTCTCTTTCTGATTTGTTCCGCTGTTCCTTCTGAGGCCATAATTTTAAAACATAGCTGGGTTTGTGGGGCCCTGTGAGATTATGAAAATGGATTGATGTACATAAAAATTCAAATGAGTGTTTTCTTTTTAAGGTTAATTGAATGGGGTAAAATGTATATGGATATTAGGTAAAGCCTATATTTTAGGTGTTGCTATTGTTAAGTGAAACAAAAAAATATTTTTTTTTTATATTTAAGTTAAGAAATTGACCTGCCAGGTCACTGAATTACTAAAACGACTGAAACAACATAAAAATGAATTAAAGTTTAATATAAATATATACAAAAAATAACAATGAAAGTGAAAACTGAAAATATACTAATAAAAGTTAATTCAAAATATTCATAAATAATACCACAGTAAATAAACATCCTTCAGTTTTCCACCACCAGCTTTTGCACTTTGGTTAAGTTTCTTGTAACACATTAAATTAAATAAAAATACTGTATTTTCTTTATTAGTCATAGCTTATAGAAACGGATGTTGTAAGATTTAGATAAGATGTTCTTAAAATAGCTGAGTACACTTAAAGTATATTATGATTTTAAAATAATGTATTAGTAACTGTGTAGAGAGAATTGAATTATGAAGTTACAGCATCACAGGCAGGGTTATAAAATGACTGTTAAGTGTGTGGTATTGACTATTACAAGCAAAATGCATGTTTATGTTGTTAATTAAAACGTCTTGCAAATTATCACAGGTTCATAATACATTTTCTGTTTTGTACTGCTTTTAGCAGCTATACACAACAAAAAGACTCAGTGTCGTAACTCTTACACCTCTGGTTCTCACACACACAGACACACACACACACAGTGTGAATATTGTAACCTGGGGAGTGAAATAAATATTCACTGCTTGGAACAGAAAGAAAAAAATGTTTTTGTAAGCACAGATATTATCAAGTTGACCATCCAACATTAGTGTTGCAATTTGCCTTTTTTCTCTTTCTTATTTTGGACTGGGGGTGTCATGAGAGAGGGGCAAGTCTTCACTGTCTTTGAAACGGGCCTATCAGGTCTCTTCCAGCCTCTTCCCTAAGTTTTGATAATATGACATCTTTAGCTGCCACTCTCATCCACTTTGTCAGAGCTCTTTCTGTCGGCTGCACGCCAGACCGCAGAGACTATCTGTGGAGAAGTTGAGACAAAAATATTACACCATACCTTATCATACTTCAAACTGTGACAAGCAGCTGCCTGTGGCTTAGCAAAACTGCCTGATGAGCAGTGATGGGTTCACATGGCAGCGTTGCCGTTGGCTCTGACAGGACTGACTGCGACCCCTATGGCCCAGCCTTGCCGTTTAATTTATAATGTTTATGAAAGTTTGGATTTTGGTATATCTGTATCTCTCACTAACCTTTCGCTCTCAGCTGTTCAGCCTGCCACTTTTCGCAGGTTCTTCATTCATCACGGCCTGTGTCTTGTTTTCCTGCGTATCAGCTCTCGTTGTGAGCCTGTCCACTGTCCCGCTGGAGACGGGATACTGCCATGGCTGGACAGCAGTGCACCTCTCCCTCTCTCTTTATCTCTTTCAGAATTGCTGTCCTAATTTGGTTGTGTTCTTCCACACTATGGTTCAGGAGACTAGTGCAGTGGTCATACTCAGATGATATATACAAAATCTTCTAATTGAACTGTAGGCAATGAATTAATTTTATTTATTTTGTGTTTTGTGAGCTTGTGTAATTGTAATAGGTGAGAAAACTGCAGCACCTAGATTTAAGATGTCAAATAATTTAGCCTATTTAAGTGGTAATGAAGTGCACTGTGCCATATTTTAGGAAATGCACAGTCATTTAAAAGATTCAAGTTGTGTCAGATTCATGTAAAGTGTTTTGTTACATTATATTTTAGGTTATTATTTTTTTTGACTTTCTTACTTTCTGTTCATCGAAGAATGTTTAAATGCATCATGGTTTCCACAAATAAGAAACAACAACACAAAAATACATAAATTCCACAAAACAACCTTTTTAAATAAAATATGAGCACAAATCAGCCTATTAGAATGATTTCTGAAAGAGCATATATTTTAATATATATTTTTTATTTTAAAATTAAATACTATTTCACTATATTATTGTTGTTTATGTATGTCTGTCTGTATGTGCATAGAAACAATAGGGAAAAAATTCTAGCTTTTATTTTCAATATAATTTGGTTGATAAAAATATATGTATATTAATATTACATTTGAACACATATGTATGTTAGAGAAACAAATGCGTTCTGTTTTGTAGAAGTAGCCATAAAGGGACTAAATATGTTCAGATGACAAAAATAAGGTTAGGGTTTGTTTATTGTTAGTCCTTAGTAGCAGTTTAGATTAAGCACAATAGAAGTCAAAGCGAGGACTTCACTATGATGTGAAACAAATGTGGTTGTGTGTGTGTGAAACAGACACAGCTGCAGACAGTTACTCACTGGCGTATTGATCATGAGCGACTCTTCACTACAAAGCAAAACAAGCTAGCTAGCTAACACCAGATTTCATTGGATTTCATTGTGCATATGAAAAAAAGAATAAAACTGTTGCCGTTTCCATCATTTTTAGATGTCTGTCTATGTTCTCAGGCACAGAACCACAGATAAGAATATCTCTTACTGTAATGTTGTTTAGAAACGTCCTCCTGGAAAAGCATGTCGCAGTTAAAGTGTCAAGTGTGGACTGAAAGGCTTGCAGATCTGGATAATTTCACATAATATTGCAGCTGTACTTCGCTTTGATTTCTTTACTATTGCGTACATCTCACTAATGTGAGATGTAAATTTGTCAAAGGAATACAACTGCTTTTGGACATTGTGTCAGTGTATTTTGTGCATGGTTTACTTATGACTTATTTTAGACACTGATTAATTGAAACACAAAGGCGCTTAAATAACTAATTATAAATTATAAACTTTCCTGAAATATATTTTTGGAACTGAATATATGATTAGCTCACAGTTTAGTTGTTAAAACATTCCGTGTTCAGTGGGAGGAAGGTCAAGACAATACTTGAAGACGGCGAGTGCATGTTGATTTTTATTGCTAGTTATCATTAATAATTTCCTATGGTACTTTACTGAATAGTCCAAATATGATTAATACGGTTATTGGAAACTATATGTTTAGG
Source organism: Enteromius unitaeniatus (assembly GCA_032359435.1). NCBI lineage: Eukaryota > Metazoa > Chordata > Actinopteri > Cypriniformes > Cyprinidae > Enteromius > Enteromius unitaeniatus. The sequence goes on along the minus strand of JAUMHI010000048.1, from coordinate 11,169,646 downwards.
GTCGAGTGGGAAGGGACGGAAGGGAGGCCACTGAGATTTTTGCTTTAAACCACTTTTAGATCGGTGAAGTTCCTTTCCGTCGTGGGCGGTACAGGAGTCCATCATATCTCTGTCACACTGAAACTGTATTTTGCACCCACATTATTATAAAATTATTCATACATTCCCCCTGTCTGATGCAAACTCTTTTACTTATTACATAGACAGAACTAGTGTGTTACATAGAAAGACTTAAATAATGGATCTGAGAAAGGGTAAAATAAGGAGGTACATGTAACAGGATGGTCACATCAATTCAACATGAAAAGGATATGCATCATGGACAGAGCTGATATAGTTTGGAGGAAAGTGGGGGAGGAAGAGAGAGAAATGGAGGGAAAGATCTAATATAGATAGCTACAGAGAAAGGGATGTGGGGGAATGGTATAAATACTTCAGGGCTAGAGGATAATGGAGTGTCAGTTGGAGACAGAGAGGCAAATGGAATAAGGTGCATGCATTTCTTCACTGCTAGACAGGGGAGAGTGGAGGGAGAATAATGAGGCTCATGCTGTTTAATGGGACTTGGAGGGATTATAACTCGTAAGATCAGCATCTTGCTGGACAACATGGTCCGTGTCCCAGTGTACTACATGTTCCTGCTGCAGTCTGATCTAAAGAGGTGGTTTTGTGAGCTGCCATTGCCTTGTATGTCAGGCTTGTAAGTGATTTAAACTTTAAACAATTAAGTTTTTGCTCAAAACTAACCAAAAATAATTTGTTTATAATCTCTGCACAGGAGTCGCTTGGTGTTACTTCCAGTCAAAAGGAAATATATCAGTATTGGCATTGTATATCGGGCCAAAATAAGTTGAAAAATATTCTCGTATTAGATATCGGCAGAAATTAAATACCGTGCATGCCTGATGGATATATATTTTTCCAGAAGAATCAAATATGTTGCTAAAATTAAAATGTATTTTTGTGTTATGCTAAGGGTACTTGAGATTGATATTATGTCTGTCTTGTGGCCTGGTACATACACAGATCAACATAATGCACCAGTGCACAAACTCCTCCAGATACACACACACAAACCCATAACCGATTTCACTTCATCTCCTTGCTGCAAACTTATGACGTCAAGTTGCCAGGCAACTGTCTGAGCAAACAGAATCCCTCTCCACACAGAGGGGAGGCCCCATCCTGTTGATCAGCACGTGGCACCCGCAGCCCATTAACACACGCTTTTGCACAATACAGCCATTAACTTCATCTCTCTGTCCTTCCTTTACTGTACACATTTCCTTAACTGGCTTATTAGAGATTACTACCCTTGACAGTAATAATGTATAGATGTACAGTATAGCTTGTACTGATAGGAGGAGGACACAAGAAAGATACTATTAGCTATGAGGGAAACCCACACAGGAAGAAACCTTTTTTTTAACCGTGAAGAGGAATAGAGAAAACAGAAAGGCAGTTTGAATGGTGGGAGGATCAGAAATATTTTCCATCGTCTGGTGATACTTCTTTATCTCATTAGATGACAGTTATGTGTTTATAGTCTTTGTACTCTCATTATTTTTTGTGGGGCTTTTTCAACTGTTCACCTTCGCTTTTCCTCTCATTTTCCATTTTAGCAGAGTACAGCACAAATCGTTTCATGAGGACAGAACAGACAGATCTGATTCTTACACTGTTCTAGCAACAGGAAATTACAACACCTTGGTAAAGCTACTTTTTCAGTCTGTCTGTTTGAGGCACAGTAACACAATCTGGTTCTTTTATCAAGACCCCATGGTGCTTTATTCTTTTTAGATTAAAAAAAAAGAAAGAAAGAAATTGTCAGGTTTTGGAACTATAAAATCAGCATCTGAATTGTTTTTAGAACATTAATCCACATTAGGGCTAGGTGATATATATATATCCTCCTGAGACCCAGAAAAATAAAAGTATTGCAATTTTTAGATTTTTTGCATTAAATAATTGCTTTGGGAGAAAACAACATTCCACAACATTTATTTTGTCATAAACATTTTTTATTTATTTTTTATGTAATGTCCTTTGTAGTGGA
>JAUMHI010000048.1:11069783-11165552 GCA_032359435.1 Enteromius unitaeniatus | reverse complement strand
AACCCAGCTATGTTGACTTGGCTGCTGAGAAACCTGGAAATGTGAACAAGGTCCATTGAATTCAGAAGTCTTTGTTTTGGCCTGTTTATGCTGAAATGCAACCCCAGAGTTTTATGTTTTAAGTCTATGTTGAACATATGCAGAAAGACAATTACTGTTTTGTTGCCTCAATCATTTTAATAGGCTTTCAAAATCTATGTTTTATGATGATGAAAATTAAAAATGCCTCGAATCATGATTGGTAACAGAATAATGTTTTTCCACCCTAATGTTGCGGAAATCTGAGCCTCTTCTTTTGAGCAGGATGTAAATTCACTATGAATCTCTAGACTTTGTGAAATATAAGAAATATAAGCTTTTGTATTTTGATTCTGACTTAAGGATTGTGAATAATGTTTGCTAAATTGTGAATTTAAGTGTGAAGAAAATCCAACCTTTTTTTCTGCTACAATGTTATGCAAATGGTTTGGCACATATTTCTAAAGTGGTTAGTGCAGTTATGGGAAGTTTTTTGTATTATTTATCCTATAGATCATTTGTATTGATATCATGTTTGACAAGCTGTGAGGAGAGTTTAATTTTGGGAATCAAAAATATTGTATATAATTCAGAGTTATTACGTTGGGTCGTGTCCTATAGGAATAGTTCAGGTCTATTTTTGGGTCTCTTTGTGAAATGTTCCACAAGAGAAAAGCAAATTCCCTCTGAAGTCACAGATGGTAACAGAAATGATATCCTTGTAATGTGGACCAATAAATCATTTTGAAGTAAAAGTAGTTATAGGGGAAAACAATGATGAGTCTTTTATTATTGGAAATCTAAACTGTTTATTCTTATAGTTTAAACTAATGTCAGTGTTGTCAAAAGTTATCACTGACACATTTGCTTTTCTGTTATTTCCATATACTACCAGACAAGCTTGCATGAGTCCATGTTATTAGATTGATCATTTAATTATACAACGATAATCATCTGTAATCAAACTTAATTTAAAGCAGCATTTCAATTAAGATCCTGTTTCCTTAGTCCTGCTGATGTTTTTTATCCAGGAGTGGCAATAATTCATGAGTTTAAATACATAAAAACAAATAATATATAAAACAGAAAACAAATGATTTACTATTATTTGATAATGAATTTCAAAGCTTATATTTAATAATCATTTGGAGGATTCCATTTTTCTGTTCTATAATGTGCAGATATGTGAATTATCGACTTATATTTTCTGAAGTTTCTAAAATGAGATAATAGGCTTGTATTCCTGATAAGATTGGCTTTAAAAATATTTTAAAATCTTAAAATATATACCAGCATGTTGTGTGTAGATCCGTAATAACCACACTGCTCTCTTGTCTGAAAAGTCCATAATACAAATCAATTCACAGAGTTGGGTTGGATGATACACTTTGAGACATGAAAATAACAGGCAAGATTTCACTCAGTGTTATTCAATATCAGTTTTCGATACCAGCACCTACACCAAGATCTTTATCTTTATTTATTTATCTACCACAAATGGCCATATTTTCCATAGGTATGTATCGGTTCCCCATTGGACTACTCCAGGCACGTAGATGCGGCTGCCGTCTTGGAACGGTCAACTTGATGTCATTCATCCTACTGTAGGTTCTCACAGAGGCACTGAGCCATTCTGTGCAGGATTATGGCACTTTACGTATAGTGGCCCATATACAGTAGAATCAGTTGCTAAAGAGGCATGTAAGTTTGTATATCTATGACTTTCGTTCTATATCATCCATTTTTTAATGAGTTTTTACTTTCTTATTTATTTATTTTATTTATTTTTTGCTTCCAGATAAACAGTGGTTCAGTATGCTTTTAGTACAGCGGGGGAATAAACAAAATACACACTTTTTTTGCATATTTTTTATTAAACAGCGGTTTGCTGAACAAACTATGGATTTATCTGTAAATAAAGTCTGTTTTTACTACTGCAACTTGCTTTCAGGATGTGCCTTTTTGCAAAATGAAAATACTCATGTGACTTTCTAACATTTACAGTGAAGGAAAAGACATCTTAAATGCTTTAGGTAGCAAACATCTGACAGGATGGCAAGCGGCTTTAAACTGTATGCTGAAATGATTTAAAATATTTAATATACAGCATGTTTAGGACATTTTTTACCCACAGCAAGTAATGCACTGTTATCTGTCTTTTATGTTCAGATGTGTTCATGGCATCAAAGTGTTTTGATATAAACTCTATTGTCCTGAATCTTTAAAATATGTGTAAATACAATGGGGCAAAAAAGTATTTAGTCAGCCACCGATTGTGCAAGTTCTCCCACTTAAAAAGATGAGAGGCCTGTAATTTAAAGCCTGTAAAAAAAACTATGAGAAACAAAATAAGAAACAAAATCCAGAAAATCACATTGTAGGATTTCTAAAAAATGAATTGGTAAATTCCTCTGTAAAATAAGTATTTGGTCACCTACAAACAAGCAAGATTTCTGGCTTTTACAGACCTGTAACAACTTCTTTAAGAGGCTCTTCTGTCCTCCACTCATTACCTATATTAATGGCATCTGTTTGAACTTGTTATCAGTATAAAAGACACCTGTCCACAACCTTAAACACCCCAAACTCCACTATGGCTAAGACCAAAGAGCTGTCAAAGGACACCAGAAACAAAACTCTAGACCTGCACCAGGCTGGGAAAACTGAATCTGCAATAGGTAAGCAGCTTAGTGTAAAGAAATCAGCTGTGGGGGCAATTATTGGAAAATGGAAGACATACAAGAGCACTGATATTCTCCTCCAATCTGGGGCTCCACGCAAGATCTCACCCCGTGGGGTCAAAATGATCACAAGAACTGAGCGACAATCCCAGAACCACACGGGGGACCTAGTGAATGACCTTCAGAGAGCTGGGTCCAAAGTAACAAAGGCTACCATCAGTAACACACTGCGCCACTAGGGACTCAAATCCTGCAGTGCCAGACGTGTCCCCCTGCTTAAGCCAGTACATGTCCAGGCCCATCTGAAGTTTGCTACAGAGCAGTTGGATGCTGCAGAACAGGATTGGGAGAATGTCATATGGTGAGATGAAACCAAAATATAACTTTCTAGTAAAAACTCAACTTGTGGTGTTTGGAGGAGAAAGAATGCTGAGTTGCATCCAAACATCATGCTTTGGGGCTGTTTTTCTGCAAAGGGACCAGGACAACTGATCCGTGTAAACGAAAGAATGAATGGGGCCATGTATTGTGAGATTTTGAATGAAAACCTTCTTCCATTGCAAGGGCATTAAAGATGAAACGTGGCTGGGACTTTCAACATGAAAATGATCCCAAACACACCGCCCACTGTAGACAGATAGATAGGTTTATGCACAGTTAAGAAGGCAAAAAACAACAAGTAAAAGATATGAACAAACTCTTCCAGTATATTTTGCTGTCAATGCCAAAATCCAAATAAACTCTATTGTGATGCATGACGTCTTGAGGCTGAAATTTAATGTTCAGCCAAGAACATTTTCATTTTCCTTTGTATTTTTTCATTCAATTTGTGTAGGCCCATTTATATTCCTTGTCTTCACTCTCCCTTGTGTTCAGGCTCTTCTCTGTACAACAAACATCACACATCACTCTATTCTTTTTAAACTAGTGGGCATGGACTTACTCCCTGGCATGCTGTAACTCATGGCAGCCCTATCAACTTCATTGATTTTTGTCCTTTTACTCTGTCTTTCCCACTTCTCATCATGGCAGTTTCTCATGCCTCAGCTCTTTGCAGAGGTTTTATGTCAGTTTCTTTCCTCCTTGCGGATGTGCTGGCAAACTGCTGTTGATTTTTCTTTCTGTCTGAACAGAAAGAGAGAGAGAAATAGAGACAGAACGAGAGTATTCAGCAGACAGAGAGAGAGAGTGAGACATTGATTGGTATGGCATGCTGAGCACAGAAGCAGGCCAGGCCCATGTGAGTCATTTGCTGAGTGGCCCTTTGAACTTACAGCTATATGGAGGAGCACTGCGATGCTGTTTTAACTGGGTGTACTGGAGCAAATGAAATGTCCAAATGAAGGCAAAGACAGTGTAGAGCATAACTTATACACCTTCTCAAAAACAACTACAAAAAAAACCCCTATTACTTGTAATTGTCTCCCTGGAGTAAAATTGTATTGCTCAGATGTTGCTTTTTATTAGCTCAGAAGTTGTTCTTACCAGTTTTGTCTTAGATGTTTGTTCTAAAATCGCTTAAATGGAAACAAATGAACTACTGCATGTGTTATTTTTGACATTTCCTCTGAAACTGAAAGCAGGGATCCTCAGAATGTGGTGTGTGACAGTGCTGTATAGAGGTTTTTACAAAATTAAAAATAAAAACGAATACAAACTATGAAAAAAAATACTAGCAAAAATAGTAAAATAGCACTAATGTGCATTTCCATAAATTATATTGGAACAGATCATAATATTCCAATACTATAGCGTTATAACAATATGACAGCTGAGTTATGCAATTTAAGGATTAATTTGACTAAACAGGACATATTAGTGTGAGAATGCATTTCCATAGAAGCGAGTGAAAAATCCTGTGACGTAGTGACAGTGTCCTCTCCTTTTCAATGTCATAGTTATGTTGTAAGTCATGGAGAACAGCCATTAAAGCTACATTAATATTGTGCATACATGCAAGTATTTGTTAAAACATGTCTCTGAAATGCATTGGTTTTCAACACTGTACTGGAGCGCTGTCTCTCTCATTTAAACACAACCTGAAGTGGTTCAGAAAAGAAAAGAGATGTGAGAAAATGTGATGTGGGTCAGACCCACATCATGTTAAGAAGCGGCAGCTCTTAAAGCAATCAAAATAAGTTTATAACCAGCTGCTGTTGTGTCTGTAAATCAAAGAACTTAACTTCAATTAACTTTTGAAGCTTTAATCATCAATTCATCAATATTTAATTTTGAATTTAGCGTTTAATAACTTTATGCAATATTTGTGTATTTCCTACTTGCTAAAGGTAAATGTACTATAATTATTAATATTATTATTTATTGTAATGTTATTACTGTATAATGATAGTTTTCAGTTACATGTATACAGTAATGTTAAATGGCTGTAGTCAGTGGTTAAATGGTTCAAAGAGACATACTGTAAGTAGTATTGTTTTCGGTGATACTCACCTTCAATTATGAAGAATGCCATTAGTTTGAAGACTGAATGTAAAATATTTGCTATATAAACGAACTGTTCAGTTTTTTTTTCATGAACCTTGTCACCCCTAATATATATATATAAAACAGGACAGGACATTTTGCCTCCATATTTAAATAATGGCCTTAATCCATCACTGAAAAACTCTCATGATTTTATTTTATTTTTTTCCAATGTTACAATACAGTTAGGATATTATTACATGATAAATATCGCACACTCCTCGCTCATTTACTCTCTCCATACGAAACTTTCCAGTGCGTCGCAGTGTCATTTAATATTGTACAAATTTACCACTGTCACGAGAAGTGATTAAACATACCAGTCTGCGTTGAGAGCTCAGATTTTTTCTTTTAATTTATTCTTAAATTTGGACTCTTCCGAGACAAAATTCTTCTTTTGAAATTTACTAGTAACTTGCCACACACTCGTTACAAAGCAGCTGTCATATTTTCAACATGCTGCTCACGAGTCGGGCGCTGCTTTAAACCATGCGCGTGGTGTTGACTGCCGACCTGAGGCATAACATCAACATAAATAAATGAGCAATTTGTTTCGCTTTAAATTAAGAACAAAATATTGTAGCCAATACACGTTATTTAATTTTCAAAATTATGTAATATATTTACTGTTGTTATTGGCATGTTTGCTAGAATCAGAGACCTTGTAATAAATATGCTTGACATGATAACCTTAAATCCGCTTTGAGACGTTACTAACTCTGTTTCTTTTCTCTCTCTTTCATCCTACAGACTGAAAATTTCAACTTCGGTGGTGCACCTGTCACCTCCCCACCACAGAGCTACTCCAGTCCCAGCTCCTACCCCTACCGGTGACACGGCACGTCTCACCTTCACACTGCCCTCATCTTTGTGTCTCGCAACTCCACGTTGGGGAAGGCCAATTCACCATCTGTTACTAAGAAAAGGCAGCATGATCATACCAGATTGTGCCATCTCCTTCTCATACCTCACCTGAGGACGATCAGCTTGGTTCTTCGCAAGCGCTCTGACCGGCGAGATGGGAGACTGGGTGTGTCTGAGCCCAGCCGAATTCTCCCAGCTGCAGCAGTACAGTGAGTGTGAGTATCTGGGCACAAAAAGCCTCTCTCCTCTGACCTCTGGCAGGTTTATTGGAATTGATTTTGGGGCTGTTAGGTGGATAAGAATAGATGAGAGGTTTTATCGGTCCATTTAGTTGGTCCTTGGTCATCCTTTTTGCTAACTGTACCACTCAGCTCCCCTGTTTAAGCTGATGCTTTGCTCAATTATTATGTAGGAGGATGCGTATGCATTCTGCAGTCAACCCACTGGACTTTTAGGAAGCACTGCTGGGAATGTAGGCTATATTGACGTAATGCATCAATGGTCTGCCAGTGCTCTCCGCGTCTGTATTGATTAACAATGTTTAATGCAATTATTGATGCAGACCACTTTATAAGCTAAACAGGCATATGAAATTTTCAATAACATCAAAAAGCAATGGTCTTGCTTATCAGTTTACTTATTTTGCAAGAGATCTGGGGTATGATAGATTTGAGGGAATGTAGAAGGGTTGCATTGATTTGATGGGGGGGAAGTGAAATCGGATGCTAAAGCAGGATATAAATTCAGTGTATCTATTATTGTAAAGGCCTTCATGAAATCTGCATCATATTTTGCTATAGGCCGTGCTATGCTAGCTCATATGCATAAAATCAGGAGGATGATTTTTCTAGTCAACAAAGATCTGCCCGTTTGCAGTTGTCAGTAACTACTCCACTCTATCTTTTACTCTACCTTTTTTTTTTTCAGTACATAATGGGCCTGTTTCACACTCTATAAATATATATAAATAGAAAATATAAATAGTTGTGCAAAACAACTTCCGCTGTAGCCTGAATGAATGGCAATACCCATAGCACGGTGTTGTTGTGATTTATAAATAAACGATTCATCATAGATGTTTCATCAAAATATGTTGACCGCAGCTTTCTATCATTAATTAGGTATGATGAAATGAGGACAAATGATGACATGATATTCTGAGGCATATTTCATGATTTAAACGGGAGAGCTAGGTGTATGAATTTACACTGCTTCAGAGACAGACCAGCCTTTTACTGAAAAAATGCAAGAATACCATACAGTACAAGCATATCATATTATAGAACAAGAAAATCGGGCAAGCTTATACATCGTACAAAAAAATTTACGGCGACTAAAGACTGTTCAAATTAAAGATTAGTTATAGTATTGCTTTCTTGCATGTACAGTACTTTCCGATAGGCTAAAATTGTCACTTATAAGATCAAACTGGAGTTGTTCAAATATATTTATATTTTTCATCCCAGAGCAATTAAAAAATAACTGGTTTTACTATCTCAAACGTGACTTACCCTCTGGGTTTGAGCTCATTGAATAGCATTATAATGTAGATACAATTTGGAGATGAATAGTAGGCCTAAACACTGTGCAGTAATAAAACAATAACACTAAAAATAAAATGAAAGCACTGTATAGTCCGAGTATTTCTCCAATGTGAGCAGTCGCAGGCAGATTACTCATTAATTATCTCATGACTGTCGCAACACTGACAACGCTTACAAACGACTCACTTGCGTAATGTTTCACTGCAAAATGGAATATTAAACATGGTAAAGTATCATTTAATGTTAAATAAATTATTTTAACTGAGAATCTGCCAAAGGCTGCTTATGTTGCTGCTTAAGAAATACTCGGAATGCAGTGTTTTAATGTTATTTTTCATAGTGCCATTTTTATTGTTTTTAATTATTGCCCAATGTACTTTTGTCATAAACACTTTTTGAACACAGATTTTATTGCTCTTTACTGTGATGTTGTTTGTATGTCATTCTTACATTTAAAGTAAAAAAACACATCTGTCTCTGAATGTGGAAAGCGTGTAAGCACAGCATGCCTTGAAATATTCGTCAGAATATCATGACAACATATTTCCTCATTTCATCAGACCCGATTAATGATGGCAAACTGTGGTTAAGGTGTTTTGATGAAACATCTATGATGAATTGGTAATTAATCACAACAAATAAATCTGTGCTATTCATTCAGGCTATTTTTTTTTTGTTATTTTACAAAACTATTTCCGGTTTTCAAACGCAGAGCATGAAAAGGCCCATACATGTGTACATAGTTCCTTTTCAGGAACTCACACTGCGTCAAAACGCTATGGGAACGTATCTGTGTCCTCAACTACAGCGATGACTGGCTGGATTCTAGCCCGATCACAGAGCGAGGGTTACAGGCATCGAGATGCCGTCCTCGCTCACTTGAACGTTTGGGACTAAGACTAAGTGCCAAGGAAAGTGTGCTTTCTCCAGTTTAGAGGACCACTTATCTGGGAGTGATCTGGAATTCGGTTACGGGGCGGGCACGATTGTCTCTCGCTCGAATTGACTCGGTTTTCATGGCAGTCAGAAGAATGAGGAAGGCCATTCACTGACTTTCAAGTTTTCTCAAAGACTGATAGATCTGAGGTCATCAGCATCAATCTGATTTCGCTAGGCTTGCTGTACACTAAACCTTTGCAGTGATTGGAAACAAGGGTTTTCTCTGAAGGGAATTCCCCTCATATGATCAAGGTCTCCCGACGCTGTGTGCGAGTCTTGGTTATGTGGAGGAACCCCGAGTTCCTAAAATCGTGCCTGGTCTTGGGAACTCCGTGTCGTCGCGTAACATTGACGGCCAACGCATCCCTCACCAGTTAGGGCACTAATGAGTGGCTCCCGGCCCGGGGTCTGCGGAGTGGTCACCATTTTTCTGGCATATCTCACATACCGCTTAGAGATGCTGGCCGTGTTTCATGTAATGAAAGTCAGGAGAGTGCACAATGTCCTCATTGGTTCTCTCTAGTTCATCCAGCTCCACTGGGTCTGTATGCTATGACACAGAGATGGCCGAGGCTTCGTCTGTACGCCTTTCCCCCAATAACCCTCTGGAGTTCTGGAAAGAGTCCGCCAGGATGCGGTCAGCCTACTTTTGGTAGCACCTTTCTGGCCAGGGCAAATATAGGTTGCGGACCTGATCTCTCTGCTCGACGGCTCTCCTTGGAAGATTCCGATCAGGAGGGATCTTCTGTCCCAGGCAGGAGGCTCAGTGTTGCACCCTCGCCCTGAGGCATTAAAATTGTGGGTGTGGCCCCTGAGGGGGCACACGTCATAGCTTCTGGTCTGTCAGCCGAGGTTGTTCAGACTATCTTACAATCCAGAGCTCCTGCCTGGGAATCCTGATGCTTCCTGGTAAGGTGGTACTTGATGTAGGTCCTTTCATGGAGGCAGACCAACAATGCAGGAAAAGCTGCATTGTTTGTGTTCAGTGCGAGGACCGAATACCTACATTCGCAGGTCTGCTCTATGGAGGGAGTCGGACCAAATGCTGGTGTGTTTTGTTCCTCCTCATCGTGGTTTGCCTGTGTCCAGGCAGACCCTGAGCAGATGGATTGTGGGAGCTATCTCCACTTCTTTCCTTTGGTCACCCCTCGCCGATGGGGGTCAGGGCTCATTCGACTAGAGGTGTGGTGGCCTCAAAGGCCTTCTTGGCAGGTGTCCCGGTTCTGGACATCTGCAAAGCAGAGGATTGGTCTTCCCCTCTGACCTTTGTTAAGTTCTACGGGCTAGACCTCCCGGGCTACCCCAGGCTCAGTTGTCCTCTTGCCTTAGGTGTGCTGTTTCCACACTGGGCAGGGACTTGGGGGTCTGGGGGCATGGGTATCTCATTCCTATAGCGCTTTGATGCAGTGTGAGTTCCTGAAAAGGAACGTCTCAGAGTTATGAATATAACCCCAGTTCCTTGAAGAAACGAGACACTGCGTCTCTTGCCACACCCCCTGCATACCTTTGGGTGCTTGCTTCATGCCTGAGGGCTGGCTTGCGTTTCTCTGCACATGCTCTTATGCTTTCTGGTCTATGATGTCACCCGCCTATGGCGTCCAGCCCTTCCATTGGACCGTTTGCATAGCAGTTTCATAGCATGGTCACGCTGGAGGCGTTCCCATAGCATTTTGATGCAGTGTCTCGTTCCTTCAAGGGGGTTATATTCATAACCCTGAGACGATAATTGTCTATGTACATAGTAATTAATGTAATGTACCAAAGACAATTGTTATCACAGCGGAAATGTTTTTGTTTTTAATATTTTTACAAATTTGGGCAATTTTAAATTACAGCTTACAGTTTGTGAATGAAATGTTACTTAACTTCACATACTGAAACTCTAAAGGCCCTGTTGTTGTGTGATTATCTGCAGAAGCTGCACTGGCTAATATGAATTCCAAAGAGACCTCTGTGCCATTTTAAGAGGTTACCGGTAAAATTACCATGAAATTTTCTAATTAAGCATATATCTGTGCTTTGTGAGGTTAATTGGCTTGTAGAATGCTGGTAATAAATCTAAATACTCATAAAGTCAGTATAATCACTTTTCTTTCGTTGAGGGCAACCCCTGGTAACAGATTTGATTAAAAACCCTTGAGGAATAGTGAAGACTAAATATTCAGTCAGAAGTACTCTCACCCTGAACTCTGCCAGCTTGCCATATTTTAGGTATAATGCCTTTAATAATAGCACATGCATTATGTGGAGTATATTCTGGGATACCGGACACATTTTCATTAAGAATTCAGTAGGTGTGAGATGGAGGATTAATCTTAAACTTAACTACGTCTCACAGATGAATAGCTGGGCCAGTCTGGCACAAATTTCAGCTGTTCTATAAAGTTATTATAGGATTTCTCTATCAGTTCAGCATGAACATAAATATTATTAGGGTGGGCAATAAGGCCAAAGTCAAAGTTTGCTGTTAGTCAATGTCAATAATTATACATACATTTACATTATTATGAACCGCACAAATAGCATCTTACTACCATGGTAAAAGTATAACTAAATGTTTTTTAGGTATTTGTATGAAAAACAGTAGTCCAACTAAATGTATTCAGTATAACTTAATCACAAAAGTACTATAATATTCATTACCCCTTTAGAGGGGTCATATGATGTTGTTAAAAAAAAGTGGTGTAATGTAATGTGGTTTAAGGTTCAAAAACACATTATTTTCCACATACAGTACATTATTGTTTCCCCTCTAAGCCTTGCTTTTATGAAACAGGTTGATTTCTACAAAGCTCAATGTTTTTAAAAAGTGAGGTGTGCTGTGATTGGCCAGCTATCCAACTATCTACATTGATAATATTGTAAAATATGAAACAGGTACCCACATTTCTGACAAAATACCTTAGTGCAATACCATGGTAAATAATGGGGATTTGTAGATTGAAAAGCCTTTTTTATCTGGCTTTAAACTTGTTTGAATCATTTGTGTTTTTCACTGAATGTGCTGTGGTTCAAATGAGTCACACAGTTTCATTCCGCTTGGTGCTTAAACATTACATTGAACTTTTATTAAAATCTTCATTGTTTTATCAGGGAAAATTATATTGCTATAATTATTGTTAGTGATTTATTGGCAAGTCCTAGCAACTCTGTTAACTGATTATGTGAAAGAATGTAGGTTTTCCTCAAGAGGAGACTGCCACTGAGTAATGTGTAGGCTTGGCTAAGTGCTAAGAGCTTTATTGTTTTAATTCACTGGTGTTAAAAATCAGTGGAATACATTTGTCATGGTGAGCTAACTAAAACTCCAGTCACAGTCGCAGCAATAAGATTCAAGACTATTAAAAAACCAAGAAGTTTGTTCACTGCTGCAGAAGCCGCAAGCAGTTTGGAGTTTGGTGTCAGTCTTTAAATCAATGATGAGTCTTGTACATTTAATACTGTCAGTCACAATGTCCCAGTCCAAAGAGCAGAGATGTATTTACCCTGACATGTTTGACCTCTGACATCACGCTGCGTTTTATGAATTAGGATCTGATTCTGAAACTACAACAGTGAGTAAACCTCTGATTGATAATAAAAGTGTGATGTCAATCTTTCCGACCACAGAAATCACCAGATTGCTTTGTTTTAGGTTTTATCTGTTGAGGAAAAGACTTATTTTGCTCAGATGAAACCGTGGGTGCAGTTTGGTTTTCAGTTATGAGTGTCAGTTTCACTGCCTGCGCCCCCTTCTGCTTTTCCCTTAACCACTGAGTCTGTATATACTGACTCACCTAACACTGCTGCTTAGTATCTGAAGATCTGACATCATGTAGCTGAGACCAATGAGATGCGCATCTTAAAGCATAGTCAATGATACAAAACATTAAAGATATGCATATGAAGCAACTACCGATGTGATGCGATGTGATGGGATTCACTCAATTATGATGCGTCATATTCACGTAACAGCAGTGGTGATGTATATCCTATATTTAGCCTATATATAATATGTGTGTTCATGTTTAGTTTTTTCTGTTTATGGCATCCCACAGCACAATAACCTGAGAGTCCTCATAACTTCATTACTCTTCATAAGCTGCGTTTGTAGCTGGTTTGTAACCAGACCGATAAGCAAACACAACAGACTAGTTAACTTGAAAAAACGGTAAATAAAAACATACACAGCTCGCGTGATCACAAAGTGAACGTAAAAAACAAGCGCAAATTCAAACGCGATTTCAATACTTATCCCGATGCCCGAAAATTACATAATTACCCAAACATATTTGTGAAAGAATGCAAAAGTATTTAAATATATTTTTTCTTCCTATATAATACTTTTATAACTTTTGTGCCGGTCTACAGATGCAAATCTTACCATCCCTAGTTATTATGGACTCACTGTAATGTTGTCTGTCAGTGTTTTCCTTGTTTACTGTTTTGTGGACTTTTATTTTGACATGTCTCCCTCTGTGTCCATGTGTACTCTGTTATGTCTCCACCCAGCTTGTTTGTTATTATGGTTTTTGATTAGCTCCTCCTCCCTCATCATCTGGTTATCCTATGTATTTAAAGAGTTGTTTGTGTTCCAGTCTTCACCGATCATTGTGGTTCTTCCCTCTGTAAGCCTTCCCTAGTGTTCTGTGTTTTCGGTCTGGATTTTCTGATATCGCCCCTGCCTTCTGTGATTATTGGTTTTGTCTTTGCCCCCTGGATTGTGTTCGCCAGACCTCTGCTCTGCCTATTGGCTAATCTTTGCGTTTGCCCGTGCCATACCTGTTCGCTGTTGATTCAACCCTGCCTGTCTCGTTCTGTTAATAAAAGTCTGCATTTGGATCAGCTCATCCCTGTTTTATCCTTTCGTCACACTCACCCTAATGTTTTCCTAAAATTTTAAGCAATTATTTTCTCAAAAGGGTCAAAACACCATAAAAGCACTTTTGTCATTTGTCATTATCACTTGTCACTGATCTTTTTTTTAAATATGTAACTTTTTATTCAGTCACCTAACCATGCTTGTAAACAGTAATTTTTATTTTATATGTAGTTTGAAACACATTTTAGTTATATATATATATATATATATATATATTTTTTTTTTTTTTTACTGAATTTATGTGCTTTTCTTTTTTAATATATTTCTACATAATGTTCATTTATCTTATTTCTGTTTTAGTCATTTTTAGTAGAACTTTAGTTGTATTTAGTAGTATTTTTAGTTTTAGTTAACAAAATATTTTTTAAGAGCCCTAAAAATCCAGCAGAAATTGAGGGGGTTAAATGTGGAAATAATAAACATTAATAGAGATTCCATTCAGTGGAAGACATACTGTAGTAGTGACTGCTATCAGTTGTGGGGGTGATTAGCATCTTCTATGAGGAAAGCACCTTCTACTGCTCTATGCTGCAATCAGAAGACACGTGAGTGTCAACCAATTCAACACTTATAGAAAATAAAAATTAAACCTGGGGCAGCAGATTGATTTCTCATGTCTTAATGCTAATAAGCTTTGGTGACATTTTCTGCTCAGCTATTATCTCTGCTTAATTAGCCTATTTTGTCAGATTGCACTATACATCTAATGTTTCTAGTAATAGATACAAAATGCAATGGCTTTTTTCAAAATGTTATGGATAATGATGCAAGTAGTTAAAGTTTGAAGTACATTTCTCTTGTGTTCAGAGGCAACATTGTGTTAAGAGTTTCAACTCGTGCAATAGGAGTTGATAATAAGATTTATTTATTTATTTTTGGTCACACTTTACTTTGGAGACCAATTCTCACTATCATCTAACAATTAACTGTGACTTTGTCCTCACCAGACTTGTAATTTTCTGCTGAAGAGTTACTTACTGTATTATGAGGTAGTTTAGTTTAGGTATGGAGTAGGAAGGGTTTCAATCAAACAATCAAACCCTGTCACAAAACATGTGAAACACTGGACCCCAGAGACAGAGAGCATCCTGCAGGACTGCTTTGCCCAGACATACTAGGATGTGTTCAAAACTGCAGCCACAATGGAGGACTTCTTTGTCAACATTCAGGACAATGCTGAGTATGTAAATCTGAGCACCTGTGTTGACAATGTTGTGCTCACTACACAAATAAGGAAGTTATCCATATGGCATATGCTGCCTGTGTCTTCGGAAGATTTCAAGTGTTTTTTTAACATGTTTAACTGAAGATGCTAATGAGACGTGCTAGTTCTAACCCTGATGGCACACATACATCTTGGAGACGTCTATTTGATGTCTTCATTTACATTTGCAAACCCTATTTTTTAGGGATTTGCTCATCTGCAAATCTATAGGCCATTTCCTTTTAGATGTCTATTACATGTCTTTATGATTTAGAATGTATGTAAACCTGACATCTAGGAGATATCTGTGAGATGTTTTTAGATGTCGGATGCTTTCCAGATCAAAAAATCTTTAGCAAACATCTTGCAGACGTATGTGTCCTATCTGGAAGTTAGTAATCCAATTAATGTTAGCATAACATCTAACATTAGCAGCACCTTATTAAAGCTTATTTCTGTATTTAAGGTCTCTTTGATGAATGTAAAGTTGAAAGAACAGCGTTTATTAAAAAAATATATATATTTTAAATATAAAAATACTAATTTTTTGGTAACATTTAAAATATCTTTGCTGTTGTTCAGTGCCGTTAAATGCTTGCGGAATTTCATTTCCTTAAAAGAAAGAAGAAATCCTAAAGACGAACCCCAAACAGTAGAGTATCTAAATATTTCCATTGCAATATACTGCAGTGAGTTTCTACACTTATAAGTACAGCTTATAATGTTTTCATTTTAATTTGTTTTTGCACAGATTCCTCCAAGAAGCTTAAAGATGTCCTGGAAGAGTTTCATGGAAATGGTGTCCTATCCAAGTACAACCCTGAACAGGTATGTAATGGCAAGAGCGGCTGTGATCTGGCCTGATTAAATGATCTGTTTAGAGGAAGTGGGGCTTCTGGCTGTGACTTGACAGAACACCAATACAACATGACTCAGGCCGCAAGTCATTACAGGAAATGCTTAGTCATCCGCTCCCCGAAACGAAGTGGTCAGATATCTCCTCCTATTAGAGAAGGTCCTCACTGACATCATAAAGCCCATGCATCACGTTGCCGTGACAACGAAGCCAGCAGGCAGCAGCATCTATAATTTGCTTTATGGAGTGTCGCCATTATATTTCTCTCCTCTCCTGCACTGACATAAATAAGAGGCTGCTCAGGGTTTGGCGCCACAGGTTGTGACCCAGAGTCTTGGCTGAATCAATAGTGAATAAGCACCTGTGAAAGTTAATGGGTTTGAAGCTGACGCCAGTTTGGCTGTGGTGTGACATCGAATGCTTTGCATTGTTCATCAGTTCGGTTTAAATCATAAAGTCTGGAACTATTGCAAAATGGAGGTGACATGCCATGAGTGCTATGGTGCTGCCTGCTTACAGTGACAGAGAGCTGTATTTCACTCATGTATACAGCCTCGATTGACTGACTGACTGCGATTGGCCCGTAAATGTCCCTCAACAAGTCACGGCTGTTTTGAGTGTAATGATGTTTAATCATGGTGACTCTGTAACCTTTGTTAAAGGAAGAGTGTCTGTAAAAATGGGCGCCAATGAAAGGTTAAATAAACGGCTCATTGTTTCCTGCATTATTTGATAGCAGGGCCAGCCTCTGTGTTTTGAAAGCCAGACAGGAAGTTTCTCTTACAGACACGGCTGGTTACGCTGCTTTTCACACCACCAAAACATACAAACATATTTGCTAATACTTAGACAAAGAAAGTCAATTGGGTCTTGTTACTTTCACCTTCCTGTTTTTGGTGTGCATCTGCCCAACTTTTACAGCCCTTCAAGCATATACCTAGCCTACCATTGCATGCAAGTTCCTCTCTGTCCACCTCCACTTCCTACACTCCTACATGTCTTTTTGCCTTTTTTTTCAGAGTTTCGTTTCAGCAAAAAGAGGGATCTAATGAATTTAGATTTGTTGTTTTCCTGTAAAGGTGCACTGACCCACAATGCCTTGTAAATTTTCTTGGAGTATGTGGATGCTTTTGTGCCACATTTTCTTTAGTGAATGATGTGCTTAAACCATCAGACTTAGTGTACACTCTTTAAGGGTTTTGCATTTTATTTGCAAGTTATCTTTAAATTTTTGTCTTCGGTAGATTTCAATGTTGTTTTCAGAGATTTGCAGTTTGAGTTTAACATGTTTATTCAAATTTTATTTGATTTTCTTTGCACAGCCTGGTGGTTTCTCTTTCTGGTGCCATTTTTATTATTACAAGTTTGCAAGAAATTTTAGGTTTTCTAATACAGCATGTATATAAAAACATTTTTTACATAGCTTTGTAACCTTAGCATTAAATGTACATTACTCTTCAAAAATCTAGGGCCAGTATGATTAATAGATTCGACATAAATTAAACTGAACAAAAGTGACAGTCCAAATGTTACAGAAGATTTTTAATTTTTTTGTAAGCTGCACAACTATCTAAACATGGGTAATAATAAAGGTTTAAGATATATTTCCACTTTTATTTATTTATCTACCTGATTTTTCAACGTGGAAGTAAGCTGTTTCCTTTAAATGTGCGAGACTTCAGGTTCATTAACTGCTGTAGGGAAATAATGAAAAGAATAACAAGTCCAGTAAATGGTAAACTGTGTGTACTATAAACCAGTGTTCATAATTTAGATAATACATGAAAATGTGTTAAGAGACACAAGTTTGCAATATTGAGCAGCAAAATTAGCTGTACAGGCTGAAAATAAGCAAATAAGACTAGAAGACATAAAATTTACAAATGGTTGCACACATCATATTTGGGGGATCATATTTGTTTCCTCTTACTGAGAAAAAAAATGAACACCTTAAAGAAGTAGGTCCGGATTATGCAAATACACCAGTGGATTCTCCTGCCGCTAAACCTGCAAAACAGCATTAAGTATGATGCAGGTGGACTAATGCAATACAGCATTAAAGAAGGAACAATGTCTATTCATTCAGTGTCAGAGGAGCAGAGGATATGAAAGGTAACACCGCTGATTCCTTCCCTCTGCACAAACAACCACTGCAGTGTATATAACCCCTCTCTCCCTCTACCCTCTTCATATATCTCTGACTGCCACACAGAAGCAAGATGTTCTCAACCAAGTAAGCTGTTACCTTCTGGGTTTGCATGTTCTTTGGTTTAATGTGTCTACAGACTGCATGCCCCGGCCCATCCCTGTCTAACAAAAAAGTCTTGCTACAATGTCTTCTGAAGAACAGAGGTCGCGCCCAGTGCTTTTTAATGTGAGCCATGTGTCTGTGCTATTTTAAATTCTATTAACGGCCTCTTCATTATGGTGTTTTTGTACCTTCGATAATTTTGTTTCTATGAGCAGCCAAAAATGTGCAATGTTATGTGTTTTTACTATATTTTGATGTGTGTGGGCTCCCTCTGTATTTTTGTTGCCTTGTGTCATAATGAAATGCTTGAGTGTTGTCATTCATGCCCAAAGACAGGAACATCCTCTCTGCTGAAAACATAAAGGAGCAGGAAGCTGCATATTCATGGCTTTATTTCATCTCTTAAGATTCCTGTCTTCTCATTTCTCATCATCTCTTCGCTTGTCTCCTGCAGCCCATCGACTATGAGGGCTTCCAGCTATTCATGGCAACCTATCTGGAGAATGACATCCCTGAGGAACTTTGCAAACACCTCTTCACTTCCTTCAAGAGCAAGAATGGAGGAGGCAGCTCCCCTGACATCTCTCGATCTGGAGCAGGCATGCTGGGTAAATAGTCTTTTGCACTGTCTATACCAGGTCATGAAAGTATGTATTTCATGTTTATTTGATCAGTTTTAATAGGAAAAAAAGGTAAGTTTTTTTTCTGAGGTAAATTTTTTGGAAGCTCGAATGAACAAGTGCACTAAAAGTGCAGGCTTGTGCACTGATATATAAACAGTTGGGTCCTGATTCAAATTGATTTATACCTGTGAATAAGTTTTAAGTATTAGAATTTTGAAAAATGTTGAACCTCTTGACATAAAATAAGAAATATTTACAATTCTTCACTATTTGAAGGTCACTAATCAAACTTTTGGAGTTCATCTACAGTGCTGTTGCAATTAACGCAAAGAGGTGCAAATCAAATAAAAATTATTCATTTAAATTCATCAAGATATTTTTGGCCAGTTTACTTGGCATGTTATACTGATAATTTAATTTCTAATGCAAACATATACACTACCTTTCAAATATTTGAAGTCTGTAAAATCGGCATCATAAATACTGTGCTGTTTAAAAGTTTGGGGTCAAAAAGTTTTTTTAATGCTTTATAAAGTCTCATAAGCTCACACATTTGCATTTATGAAAATACAGTATTTAATTCTCATTTATAAAATCTTAAAATGTAAATTTATATTTAAAATAAATATATGTGTATCCTAAGCCTAAGACATTTCTTAATAATATTATCAATGCAAAACAGTTTTATACAACATTATAAATAAAGTACTTTCACCTTTGGTCTCAGATCACAATTTATCTTTTAATTGAAACTAAATTAGTCTGCATAACCAGTTTGCTTGTGAACCTGTTTGCTTGTAATAAACACACAGCCTGCAGGAAGTAAAATGAAAGGACTGGCAGACGTCTTGAGATCCCACACACATCTGATGTGATGTTGTTCTGCGAAGACAAAATTAGATAAATTAAGAGATTTGACTCTTTGCGATGTTGATGCAAGAGTGCACTTTAATGATGCTGGTTGCTTTGTGTCTTCTGCTATTACTGTTAACCTGAGGTGGTTTAGGGCAAAAGTTAGTTGTGCATACAGTTCAACAGTGCCATCTAGTGCCTTGGTTTCTCTGGACTGGGTAAAACAGTACAGTCTGAGATTTCTGTTGTTCTTAATACTAAATAAGAAATGCTCATTATAGCAAACAAATTATTAAGGACAGGATTAAGCTGTCCTGGCAGGCTGCCCACTATCCCAGCTATCTTTTCCTCTGTTCGTCTTGCTCTACTCCTTTTCCACTTTACTTTGACCCCTGTGTCTGCAGAGCCCAGGTCCATTGATGCAGGCATCTCTATACAGACCGAAGTGGCCTATGCACCCATAACAGGTACCACAGCAAGTGTGGTGTGATTTGATTGGACAGAGACTTGCATCACAGCTGTTCCTTCACCAGCTGTTGTTATGTGTTGTCTTGGTGTGTCTTGGCAGACCTTTTTATTTATTTGTGATGCCAAACAAAGCAATCAGTGACGGAAATGATATTCATCCATAATATTAAGCCAACCACTGTGTGGCTGTGGTGATGATCGTGATGCACCGCCAGCTTTCTTCCTACTACTTTGTGCCATATTTTTAAAAACCTGTGGTAGATCTATCATCTACAGTATGTCTATTAATAGGAACTCCCACTTTGTGGGCAAACGAAGGGTTGCTCTACTGACTACTGACTTATTTTTACCCAGTTAACATTAAGAAGTAATGTAGTAAAACATAGATATTAAAAGGTGTAATTCAGTAAACACCTTATTGATGATGTTTATTTTGTACAGGCAAGCAGATGAAGCAAGAATATGAATGCAATGCTCATCCCATTGATGAAAACTTGAATTTTCTTCACATACATAATTTTATTGTTTTGAGACGTGATCTAAATATTTGCGATGTTGAACCAGATGAAAAATTGTCACACTTGTGCTACAATTCTATGGATGTTTTTCCCTCTATGTCTTCAAACCGGTCACATGACTGAAAACAATAAATATTCTCAATATTTTCACTAAATTTTAATAAAACATGACGGTATTGATGAATAATAATTGTTTGTTAATAATGTTCATGCACATGATTTATACATGTTTGTACACACAGTTAGTGAATGAGACCCTACACTATGTCTCGTTTCAGATCATTCTCTCTCACTTTCATTCTTTGCTTTTTTCCTGGTAGGTATGAATGGGAAGAGTATTTTGAGTGCTATGAGCCGACATGCACCAGAGAACTCTGCTGGGATCACTCCAGGCTCAGGGGCCACAACATCACCCTGCTCCTCCCGTTCCTCCTCACAACGCTCAGGCACAGGGGGCCACACACCCAGAGGCCCCCACCACTCGCCCAGCATGCAGCCCAATCCCCCAGCGAGCAGCAGCAGCAGCAGCAATGCTTTGGCTTTCTCCAAGACTACCAACTCCCCACGCCTCTCTCCAGGTCAGAGTCAAAAACAAGGAAACAACCTTGACCTTCACTGCCCTTTTTTACATGTGTAATCCATATACTGCAATACTGTCTGATGAGAATCAGGATGCTCTTTCACAAATATTTAGGTGTGATATAATGTAAAATGTGTTATAAAATAATGTAATTACTAGCACTTTGGCCAACTAAGGTTGATTTTAAATGTGCTTTATAAATAAAACAGAATTAAATTGAAAAATTATAATTTGACATTCTTCCAGAGCGTAATCAATCAGAAAATCGTACATCTCTCCGAAGGAGTCCTTCTCCACAAAAAGGATCTCAGTCACCCCAAGTGGTCTTCCTTAAAGACATTGTGTGCTACTTGTCCCTCCTGGAGAGGGGGACGCCAGAGGATAAGCTTGAGTGTAAGTTGGAAATTATTCCAAAAACTTTTCTGGTTAGATTTTTCTTTTTTTTTATTTAGCTGTCTTGGCATTTTTTTTTTTTTATGAAGGATTATTTTTAAAGCATTTTGAAATTCTTATTTGGTCATATATTTCAGAATATTAATGTTTGATGAGCTTGTTCATGCTAAAAGAAAGTGTTTTTTTTGTTTCGGTTGTTTGGGGTCACATGATGCTTATTCCTTTTAATCTCCTTATGTACATTAATCTCCTTATGTATCCTCACTTCATTCCTATTTTTCAAATATCCTTCTACAGAAAAAAATTTATAATATTATAAGTAATTTTGTTAATTATGTCTCCAGACCAGTCGTGTCAACCACAGAAAGCACAGTAATTTTTATATCTACATTTCTAATCCTATCCAGTACCTAAACATAACATCTACCTTACTAAATATTAACTAACTATTAATAAGCAACAAATTAGGAATGTATTGAGGGAAAAGTCATAGTTAACAATAAATTGAATGAAAGGTAACAATGAATGAAACAAAGTGTTCGCTATTCTGAAAGTGTTACAGATAAATCAAATGTTCAAAAGAGTAGCAATGATTTAAAATAGAATTATTTTGCGACATCTTTACTGCCACTTTTGATCAATTTAATGTGTCCTTGGTGAATAAAAGAATAATTTTTTGCTTATTAGTTCTTAGCTATGAATAATAAATCTGTTAAGTAATAAGTCAATATGTTTACATATAGTCCAGCCTACAACACCCCTGTTATAGTGAGAGTGACACGAGAATTCTAGAATTCTAGATAGAAGGCTCATCTCTCCTCCTGTCCTTGTTTACCATGGAGTTAGCATAACCAAGCTTTCTTTAGCATAGGGAGTTATTTGTGCCTGAAGCTAATCCTTACTTGCTGCCTCAGTCTGCCCTTTGATAACCTGAGCTCTAGGTGCTATCATGGGGTCTGTACTTGACAAATGTTTGCTACACTACAAAAACATGCGGTCTGTTATCTTTTACTTCTCTCACCCTAAAGTCATGTTCAGACTGTACGACACAGATGGCAATGGTCTGCTGGACAGCTCGGTAAGTCTAAAATCTCCTTTAAAATGTTGAAAAGTCTATTTTTTTGACACTGTGGTTAGATTAATGCTGTAAACAACAAGGGGTTAATAAACAGTACTGCAATGTGAGGTTTACATAATGTAATATTGTCATCCTTTCATTGAATGTTTCTTTCATCTTAACGCTATCAGAACTTGATGATTCAGAGCCTGTCTCACAGTATTATTATTGCCTGTCTCACACTTTTTGGTAACTGATAGTTGGAAAGAACTGTAAATACCAGGCTGCATAAAAAGTAACTTTGAAAACTGTATGCTTTATAGCGTATTATATCTAAAGCCATTATATCTGTCGATTTAGGAGCTTGACCGCATCATAAACCAGATGGTCCATGTAGCTGAGTATCTAGAATGGGACTCTACAGAACTACGACCAGTATGAATCACTTTAAATGTTTCCATACTTGCATAGTGGATTCCATGTCTTATTGTCCCTTGTTTATGTCTTATATTGTAGATTCTAAAGGAGATGATGGAGGAGATTGATTATGACCGGGATGGAACCGTCACGCTAGAGGAGTGGATCAGAGGAGGAATGACCACCATACCACTCCTGGTTCTGCTGGGAATGGAGACGGTGAGGTGAAACTTAATTGTGAGTTCAAAAGAGGAAACAATACTTTAAGATGTAGTATCTAATTCCTGTTCACATACATTCAGAATGTACAGGAGGATGGGCAGCATGTGTGGAGACTGAAGCATTTTAACAAGCCAGCATACTGTAATTACTGCCACACTATGCTGTTAGGAGTAAGAAAACAGGGCCTTTGCTGCTCACGTGAGTATCTGTCTGCTGTCTATCTGTGATTTTAACTAAATCTGTCTTTCATTCTGTCTATATCTACCTCTATACCTTCTATAGTCTTTATATTCTATTTATCTATCTGTCTCTATCTGGATTCTATCTTAATGTCTTTATTAAATGTTAACAATTAAAGCCAAATCTAAATAATTTATGTATTATGTATTTTTTTTTTCTTGGAAACACCATATTTACATTTTTCTGGTAAATAAATTATGGTAAATATTGCTTAAAAGTAATGTTAAGTAATTGTATTAGTAGTAGTATTATCATTATATTAATAATATATTTCTGTAACAGTTTCTTCAAGTTGAACCAAACTTTTATGTTTATAACTTATACTGTTTGTATGATAAGACAATAGTTGTTCTCACAAGAAGTGGTAAATGCCCATGAAGTGACTCTCGGAGCAGTTCTATAGATTATGAATATGTATTCCTGTACTCATATACAAAGGCAATAGAGACACGCAGAACATGCAGGATTCAAATTTAAATAGTATTTTGCAGCTTATTTTTCACAGACACAAGTCCATATCACATTTTGGTCTGTATTGACCTATTATTCTAACTATCTATCCGTCTGTCTGTTCTTTGTAAAGTTTCTTTCAGTCTCTCATTCTCCGTCTCTCACAGTCCTGTCTTTTGTTTGGCAGTATGCAAGTACACAGTCCATGAGCGCTGTGTGTCCAAAGACATTGCTCCTTGCATTAGCACCTACGCCAAGTCCCGCAGACACACCAATGTAAGTGCATACACAACTTACGCTAACAAAATTAACACCAATCACTGTGTTTGAACTGGATTTATCTCTGAGGAGATAAATAATTTACAGTAAGACCAGTAGCAATAAGACACATTTTTCAATTTTGTGGAACAAGAAGTCCCAGATTAATATGTTTGGTACAGAGCTCTTAGTTCTAACAGACACAGTTTCTATTATTAGTAAACGACTCGTGCTATGATTATTTTATCCACTGACCGCAGTTCAGCTCAGTTTTCACCCAAGGCAACTTCCCAGACCCAGAACTCTTGGTTTAAGCTCAAAGTAATGTTCTGTGTACAAGTCAGAAAGGCTATGAGAACATCCTGTGTGTAACATCTTTTTCTGTATTAAGAACTAGAGGGAAAAGACTAAAATCACACAGCACTGTTTTAGAAGTCAGTGACATCTCTTTAAAACCTGCGCTTCCCATGCAGTAATTACCACAGAGATGGAAAGCACTCCATTCAAAAAATGTTGTAATTAGATTATGATTTCAGTTTAGTATGCGATATGTTAAGTGGTTTGGAGTGTCTTTTTAGTGTAAAAAAAATATTGCAGTAAGTGTTTAAGACTTGGAACTTGTGGAAAATATTCCACGGTAACATATACAAAGTGACCTGTTGTAAGTTTAGCATTAGTCTTACCTTCATCTCACATCCTATATATTATGGTATTCATTTTACTGGTTGTTAGATTAAATGAAAAATGTAATTTGCTAGACCCTTCCTAAATGAACGTTTTGAAAGTTCTGACCAACAACTACAAAAAAATCACTGAATGTGTATAATAACATATGGATGCATTTCTCTTAAAAAAATGTCTGTATTTTAGTACTTAACAACACTTTTAATTACTATGTCTTTACTAATATCCTGTGTATTCTTTCACACTTGAGGTTTTGCTTTGTGATGTAATAGCCCTATTGGGACGGGATTCGTTTTACATGGAGAAGTGGAGTAAAGTAATTTTTTCCAGAGCTTCTTAGTGATTTTAGTCTCGTCTGAATGTACCGTCCCAGTTATCATTATCAATAAAGATTACTGTGACTTTTACCTTCTGTAAAAAGGTTTGGAAGAGTCACCTCAGGTAATACTAATCCCGTATGAATGGACCAGCAGTAAATATGTACATAAATATTTAGTCATTTTCAAAGTAGTTTTCCTTATTTTTTCCACGCTTGAAAAAGCATTCAGTTGCATTCAAGGCAGTGGGAAACCTTGAATGTTTTCTGCATATAATAGTGTATACCATTCAGATAAAAAATTTGGTCAAAAGCACTTATTAGAGGCACATAACTTCTGTCAGCTTTAGGTAAGTGCCTATTGCAAACAGAATCCAAACATAATTGAATTAATCTAATAGATTGATCGACATCCAGACGTTCCAGACATCCTGTGGAAAATTAACATTACTATATCCACCCTTGTGAGACGAATCCAGTGCGAATGGGGCTTTTAGTCAGTAAAGTAAAATAATATTGCAGATAGTGATAGAATTCTTGTGCAAATGCCTTAAAAATGCATGTCAGAGCAGGAGAATAATTTCAGTAATGTGTAGATGGGCTAAAGCAAATAATTAGTCTCTATTGAATGTCTCTCCAGGCTATGCAGCATGTTTGGATGGAGGGCAACTCCCCAACAAAATGTGACAAGTGTCACCGCAGTATCAAGTGCTATCAAGGTCTAACAGGCCTTCACTGTGTTTGGTGTCAAATCACTGTGAGTATGACATTTAATCACTGACTTTCTGTGGCCAATGTATTTTGTAATGTTTTTCTGCATCTCAAATTAGTTTAATTCAGTTGTAGCCTAAGGTAATACTTATTTACACCACTGGGTGGCGTTCTTCACTAATCTTTAACACCATTTAGTGCACGTGGGCAATTTGTTTTAAAATAGCCCTGATAAAGATAAGTGTCAGCACTTAACAATCATTCAAAAGCTTTTTTCTCTGCATAATGAGTTTTATTATCACATTATATGCTCCTGCACACTCTCTGAACCGTCTCTCCTGACAGTTACAACTTTAAACCTGTAACTAATTGAATATCAAGGACAGATCCTGTTGTCCTCTTAGTTTCTACCATTTAATGTCTTTTTACAAGGTCAGATTAGTGAGGATAAACCAAGTCACAAAAGATCCAGTTCATTCCAGTCTGTTGATGTGTCTTTCTTCACCACTCCTAATTTATATTTGTGTGTTCTCCAGCTTCATAACAAGTGTGCGTCTAATGTGAAGCCTGAATGTGACGGTGGGCCATTAAGAGATCACACACTCCTGCCGTCGTACATCTGCCCTGTTGTTTTGGTGAGTTCAGTCTCTCCCATTGCACTCGTTTGATATGCTAAAATGCTAGGAACCCAGGACAGTTTTTTGGGATGGTCCTTAATGGGCCTACCCTCTCTACTGCGAACAATGGGTAGTCCATACTATGGAGAATACATACTCATTGTATTTATAATTGGGTATAGTAGACACAATGTAAGTACTTACACAACTTTTATTGTTTAAATGTTAATTAATGTAAATTGAACAAACATCTGGATGTTTGCAGGTGTGCATGTATATAGCCATACAAAAGAAATAATATTTCTCCTGCATGCAAATCATTAAATATTTATTTAAAAAGCAATGGTTTGCAATGTCTGTTGCTTAAAAATAAATCAATAACAAATTGAATTGAGGTCTGACACTGGTCATTGATTTTAGCCAGTTATTACCATCAGGGAAGGAGATGTCACTTTTGGTCAGTTTTACACACCCTTTCTGAATAAACGTATTAATTTCTGTATTTATATAAAGAACTTTGACATGGGTGGTATGATTGAGACTTGCAAACATATATATATAGTCTAATGACCTAAAACGTCAATTCTTTCTAAATTAAAGGAAAGCAAGACAGATCTTTTCTTTCTTATCTCAGATGCACATCTATCTCACTCTGTTTCTGTTTGTTGATGTTGACTGTAATGTCTGTACATCTGTAGGACCGGCATTCTGCCGTCAAAAGAGGTGAAGGAGAATCATCGCCCAGTACCAGCCCTGAGGACACCGGCCAGTGTTTCAAGTTCACCGGTGACGGTCAAGCACTGCAGGTAAGTCTTCAGCAGACACACTCTGGGACTGCAAAATCTGTGCTTTTGTAACTTTCTCTCCCTTTCTTCCATTTAAGATCACCCCTCTGCCTGGTACTCACCCCCTCCTCGTGCTGGTTAATCCTAAAAGTGGCGGTCGGCAGGGAGAGAGGTAAACGTCTTTGACGCTCAAACTGTTGCATCATCATTTTTCATATTCTCCGACCTTGTACTGCTGTAATGGTTCCAATGAGGAGGTTTGTCAAACCATCTGAAGTCGGTGAAATCTGCATAGACATGTGAAACAAAAGTCCCACTCTTTTTCTTGCTCACTGGCAGTGTCCTAAATACCATCAAAGCTAGCAGGAGACAGTAATGCTGTTTAAGGAGGAAGAATGTGGGTGTTGTTTCAGCTCTCACCACCCACCCAATGTCCTCTGGGAGACCAGTTTTGGGATTTTGTGCTGGCATCACCATAGCAACACAGTTTTAAATACCATTAATTGGCCGATTATCCTCCATTATTAGACATGTGCTCAAACAAAGACACGATAACTGCCCTGGCCCCCGAAAAAGAAAGACCATTTCGGTGGTTTGGTGGATGCAAACAAAGGAGCAGAGTGGTCAACGTTGAATCATACTGTACAGAGTGTATTTTTCCACCATATTCAACCTGAGCAGCGTACTGAAAGCTCATTGGTCGGGCTTGACACTTGACTGCGTTCTTTTGTTCTTTGCATAGAGAATCAATGAGTGTTGATAAGTGCTCAAATTATCACCCCCACATAAAAGCATATCTTGTGATGCACCTCAAACTAACAGCCCGTCTTATTTCTCTCTCTCTCATTCTTCCTCTCCTTGTGTCTTTGCATACTAAAGGGGCAGAGCAGCTAACAGAGTTAGAAGTGAAGGACATTGCAGAGTTCTTAATAATCACTTTATTGCTTCAAGGTTACTGAGGAGCACTGTTGCAACAGTATGCAATCTGTGTATGTGTGTGTTTCTGTCTTGCTTGACTTCGTTGATTCCAAGGTGGCCTTTTATGATAATGGAAAGATGACGTTTGAAGAATAACATTCCTCCATATGTGTGTCTATCTGTGTTTTCATTAAATAGTTCAACCAAAATAGAACATTCTGTCATCATTTACTCAGCCTCATGTTGCGAAGAACAATCTGTTGATTATTTTTTTTGATTAACTGGGGTTAGGGGGGATCAAATGTTATTTTTTTGGATTTCAGTGAAAAAAAATCTATTTTGATTTTCCTTTCCCTTTTGTAATTCCCTTCTAAAAGTGAGTGGTGGTTATGCTGAATGTTTTTGTTTTTTGTTGTTTGTGCTTGATCTAACAAGTCTTCAAATATTCAGTTTTGTAGCACAAGGACAGTTTGAATCTGTTGATTTATTACCTGAGAGAAACAAAGACCAATTACTTTTTTTTATTTTTGTTATTCCAAATCTGACCATATTTTCCCTTCATATACATATATACACACAAGTAATATACAATTATATAAAAAATAAACACTGTTAGAATAATTTTTAGAAGAAAAGTCAAAGAAAAACATATCACAGGTTCCAAAAAAAACCCTGCAAAACAGTTTAAACTCTTAAAAAACGTTTTTTTTTTTCTATTTTTTTAATCAAATGTCACAAATTTTTGACAAAAATATCAAATCTTACTGATCTCAACCTTTTAAACAACAGCGTATATTATGTAAACAAAACTATTATTTTTCAAACTAATTTTAACAAAGAAAAAAGTTTTGAAGCAGAAGGACAGTTTAAATAATAATAAAGTAAATAAAATAAATAATTTTGTAATTTTGTAAAAAAAAAAAAAATTATAATTTTGACGTGGAATGACAAGAGGGTTGATACATTTTGGCAGAATTGTTGTTTTTGGTTAAATGATCCCTTTAAGCCTTTTACTATAAAACCTTTTATCAAGTGAAGTTCACAGTGATTACACTGAAAAATGTCATTTCTCTACATGTGTCTTTTAATGCTTTTCTGTTCTCATCTGTCTTCATCAGGGTGCTGCGGAAATTCCAGTACCTGCTTAACCCCAGACAGGTGTACAGTCTAGATCGAGGAGGACCCATGGCAGGGTAAGACTACTAAAAGCCACCATCAAATCTCAAGAGAGATATGTGCGCATAAAACACTTTTTGAGTCATGCCAGGGAATTGCTCAAAAACAGTTTGACATTCTCACTGTTGTTTTGTTCTGGCATGGCTCCCTCTCCCTCTTATCTTTTTGCTTCTACAAACCTGCAATAAAGTGAGCCAACCTGCAATCAACTAGTCTAAGAAGAACCACTCGCAAAGTAGAGCTGACTTTGAGAGACCTACAAGACATTTACTATGACTCAAGCTGCCCCCTGCTGAGTAAATACATTCATTCAAGCGCTGAATGTTCTTCTGAGCCTGTCAGTCATGACGAGGCTTTCTCTTTAAGCGACTACATTTTGCTAAAGCCTCTTCTCCCACACACCCCACACATTTTTTAATAGAAATAAAAGCAAATTAGACCATTATTGGCAATATGTTAAGAAGAACAGTCTTGTGTTGGTATTATTGTATACTATATATGTATAGTTTACCATTGTATACTACAATAAAGTGTTAACTTAAACCAGTCTAAGCTGGTTTGCTGGTCAACTTTGTTCTCCCAGCATGTTCAGGTTAGTTTAGGGAGGTTTTGGCTAGCTTTGGGCTATCACTAGCTGGTCATGCAACTAAAACTAACCAAGCTTGGCCGAAAGACCTGAATAATCCAATATACAGTTTTCAATATACAATATACAGAATCTTACAATCATATTAAAGTTGGTAAATCTGAGCATTTTGAAACGTTAAGATCTTTCCTGGGCTTTTTTCTCAAGAGAAACCTCTGAGAAGCAGAAGACTCCATTTGTTTGCCATTTATCTAGAGGTTTAAATATTGAAGAGATTTCAACTGTGGTTTTTATATGCTATGAGCACTGACTTCCACTTTAGTGTAGTATTATGCATTTACACATTGTACAAAACCCACTCAAAACACGAGTACATTCTGTTCAGCATCCTGCGGTTGTGCAACAGTGATTCTCATTCAGGAAAAGGAAAGAGAGAGAGAAGCACAGAACAAAAGCTAAGCAATGGTCGTTTTGCGGGAAAACAGGCTAACCTTCCGTCCCAGATCCCCCTCCCATCACACAATGTTTTGTAGTCACGACTGAAGCACTGCACATCCTGAAGATAGAGCACTCAGAGAGAGAGAGAGAGATGGTGTGACATAGCTGATTTCACTCATGGAGAAAAATACGGCTATAGTAAAGTTTCTTCCTTAAGCAATTTAGCAAATTTAGAAGCATGTAGATCAATGGCAACCTTTTTTGATGTGATGTTTTTAATGTGTCCTGTTGTATGTGCCATTGCTTGTAGTAACATCTCTTAGAGAATTATTCTGAGAGAATAATCTGTAAAAACCTTATACATTCATATTAGAGGGGAAAAGCTACTAAATACACTACTTAAGAATTTCAGTGTCAGCAATTTATTTCTTTTTTATTTAAAAAAAATGTGTAAACCATGAAACCTTGAAACCTACTTGAAATTTTAAAAAAAATGAAAATAAATTAGCAGCATATCTGGCTTTGCCATTAAAAAATGAATTACAAATGAAATAAAAAAATAGTAGTTGCTTTAAATTTTAATAATCCTTGATCAGATGAATGCAGCATTGTTAAACATCAGAGACATAAACATTGAAAGTCTTACTGACCCCACATTTCCGAACAGTATGAATATATTAGAAAGATAATGTATTTCTAATATAAAATTCAAATCTTTTGCCCCCAAAAATTTAATTATGTCCTTTACTCACTTTCATGTCGTTCTGAACCGGACTTGGTTCGGTAAATGTAAATATAATGTTGTGTGTCATCCGTACAGCTTCACTGTTAACATTGCAGATAGGTTATGTAAGAACAAACCACTGTGATTGGTTTTATTCCTATATGATTCTTTTCAATCTCCTGGTCATTTCTTTTTAATATTGAAACTGGTGATTGACACTCAGGGGTCTCAGTGTAGATTAAGGACGGAGAGTTGAAAATAGACAAGTGTCAGCACAGAAGAGGCCACTCTTACAGCTTTAGATGGGAAAAACACAGCTTGCTCAAGTATCGCTTCTCCCATGTCACTGGAGAAGAAATTGTTTACGCAAACCGCATCTCTACAACAGCAGCCTACGTTGCCATTTCAAACAGACTGGCACTGGTACATTACAAATTTATCTGGAACAGAGCTCATTTAGTCAGACTGAAACACGATTTCAGCTCAACCCTGTCCAGAACCACACAGACATGTTTCTCTTCATACTACTCAGCTATGCAACTCCAGTGGACATCCATTTCTAGGATGTTATTGACATAGTTTGAGAGTTTTCATAGCACTACTGCAATACCAAAAACTGAGAATTGCTTGAATTTACTATTTTTTTATGGTAATCATAGCGGCACATTTACTCTCCTTTTTGCTCTTGTCCTGCATACATAAAAAGCCTATCAAAAGAGGTTACTCAGTATACATTTCTGAACACTTGTGTGACTGCTCTGCTTGCGTGTTATGTTCAGTGCAATAGCAGATCCCACATGTCTATATATATATGCAGGATATGTCCCATAGTCACCCGTGTGCTGCAGTACATGCTCCTGACCAGCAGAGGGTGATGTCTTCTTCAGCCTCTATCCAGCTTCACTGAGCAAATTCTCAAGTCCAAATAAATATATAGTTTTATTCATTGAATGCTTGTCTCACAGCTAGAGGTCAGTTCACAAACAAATAACAAGTGAACAAAGTTTTGGGACTCAAACTTTAAACAGCCAAAAGTGTAGAAACAATGTGACAAAAAGGCTTCAGTTTAGATGTTTTGGAGGCTCAGAGGGTTTGACTTTCACATCTTAACACTGAATAAAAAAACAACACAAATATTCTTCCTTCAGATCAAACATACAGCACTAAGTAGTAGACTGTAGATTGTCACTGGGGAATAGTGTGAATGCTGTAGATTGTTGGGTAGGTTTGTTTTACTGTGGTGTTGTCGCTCCATGGGATCACTTTAATTATAGGGCCAAGGAAAACTTTAATGCAAATACATGAAAGGCAGCATTTCATTGTTTTTATGTCTCCCAGGCTCAACTTTTTTCGTGACGTGCCCAATTTCCGCGTTCTGGCTTGTGGAGGCGATGGATCAGTGGGGTGGATTTTGGACTGCATTGGTGAGTACAGATCAGCATCAGTGCTTTCCAGAGCTGTGATAATTAACATTGCTACTTGGACTTAATAGACCATCAGCCTAATGTGAAAGTTTATACTGTGTATGCGTAAGCATCATGAACTCGTTTTGAGATTTGTCACACGGCAGAGTTTCAGCTGCACTGTACAATAAAATGCTAAAATGAAAATAAAATGATTTCTGGTTTGTTAAATATCACTTTCATCTTTCCACATTAGTTTTTAATGAAATGACCAAAGAAAACGCCTTCATTTGAGATCCAGGTCTTATACTGACCGTCTAGTTTGATTGCACTTTATATTTCCTGCTATTTTGCATCTGCATTTCCCCTAGGAGATCAATAAAAGCTTGTCAACCAATTCATCGACAAACATGCGGACATAAGGGCATCCTTCCATGCGGTACTTGACTCGAGGCTGGCTCTTATTTAAGGCACATATAATCATGACGTTTAACTGTCAGAAATATTGTTCACAAATCATGGTTTCTAGGAAGTGCATTGACTCATCTGTGACCTCTTTCATGTGAATGAATGCAGCATAACAGTGGAGATATAATGGCCTGTCTTTCCACCTCCTGACAGCCGTATTGATGTTAATGGACGAGCTCTGGAGAGGAACCTGTGTGGGCGGTGGTAGATATCGCCGCTAAGTGCTGATTTAGAATTAGCTTGGTCTCCAAACCTTTGGCTTGAAATTGCAATTGGCTGACAAAACCAAAACCTGACCTTAGATCAGAAGCGATGTGCTCTTTATCCATTCAGAGGCTCTTCATTTTGCCAAATAGAGGAGGACAGGGACACATGTGACTGCAGTTTGTCCTCCTAACTGCCCTAAAGTGATGAT
The DNA here is from genome assembly GCA_032359435.1 of Enteromius unitaeniatus. NCBI lineage: Eukaryota > Metazoa > Chordata > Actinopteri > Cypriniformes > Cyprinidae > Enteromius > Enteromius unitaeniatus. The sequence goes on along the minus strand of JAUMHI010000048.1, from coordinate 11,132,531 downwards.
TTAGGAGCAGATTTTGAATGAGAGGCGCTCTGCGATCAGTCCTTGCTTGTTGTTCACCCACACGACTTTGACTGGTATTAGAAAATGTCTGCTGCTGACGATTAGTCAGAGAGCCCCTGTGGTTAGACAGTACATCATGCCATACGGACCAGCACCGAAAACAACGTCCCCGCAGTCCCTGTGCACATAGCATTGAGCCACACAGGGACCATCAGCGCGAGGACACAAAGATACAGTTCATCATGTTGCCTCTCAATGTATTTGTGCCTAGTAATACATTTTAATGTAGGTTGAAAATATTTTTTTTAACAAATTGAACTGTTTGGGATGTAAATGTATAACGCATATTTACTTTTTTTTTTCTTTCCAAAAATAAAATTATTTAATAATTAATGACCCCCCACATCACTGCTGACATCCTTTTTATTTTCCAACCCTCCCCCATGTTCCATTATTAAGCCAAACAAATAGTTCCACCCCAAATATAAAACAAAATGTAGAGCCAGTGTTGCTATATCAGTGTGCTGTGCAATGTTTTGAGCACCACAGAGCCCCATTGTTTACACTTTTGAAGGAAGAGAGTGTTTTTAACATGAAAATGACACACATCAGCTTTAACAGCTCTCTTTGTTTCTCAACAGATAAAGCCAATTTTGCTCGTCATCCGCCTGTTGCGATCCTGCCGCTGGGTACCGGGAATGACCTCGCTCGCTGTCTGCGCTGGGGTGGAGGTGAGGAATAAATAAGAGACTGTCCACCAGCAGTTGGAGGGAATTACTAAAGGCCTTTGAAATGAAACTTAAAGGGCTTTCCTTCGCGGATTAGGCTTTGAATTCTTTGAATCTGTACGCAATCCCATATAAACCCTTCAAAAGGATTTTGAGACTGCTTTCTTTTAAACATTTCCACTCGCACCCCCCAAAACAGAAGGTCAGACTGTAATAATCAAACTTGATCATAGTTAGCTGAATGCTCCAGTCACATGAATGAAAGAGCAGGATTTGTTGAGACCACACTTGAATTGGGGAATTTCGTACTGTAATCTTAATCATACGGATGACAACATTTACACCAGTTAAGCCAATTAAGGAAAATCCAAAAGCGGTAGTTCACACATATAAAAGGAAATTATGTGGGCACAAAAGGAGAATTCTTGAATAATAAATATACTGGACCAGTTTGACCAAACAGCTGCTGGTTGCCATTGACTTTTCTTTTTTTTTTATTTGTTTTCTTTGTTGTTTTTTTTCTTCTTCTTTTTCCTATACTAGCAATCAGCATTCTTTTCAGTGACACTTTCTCTCAATAGTCCTCTTTAGACATTCTGTAAACAGTAAATTTGTAACTACATGTCAACAAGCAGTCAGAGTATTAGTAGACTGTCTACTTAATATCTTCTAACACTTTATTTTGATGGATCCACAACACACAGCATACAACATACTGATTATAAGAATCTTTCCAAGTACTGTTTATGTCAACTTATTCAATTAACCCCAAACCTAACAGGCTACTCTGAGAGCAAGTAGACACGTAGTTGCGGGTTAAGGAGAATTAGTTGACATGTAGTTACAAAGTTGCTTATAGTTAGTAGAATGTCTGGTCTATCGAAATAAAGTGTAAACACCTTTTTGGGGGGTTCACCAGAGAATAAAAAACTCAAGCAAGTTATGAACAACTTGAGGATGAGTAAATGGAGACCATTTTCATTTTTAAGTGAACTATCCCTTTAAACTTTTTTATCTTAGTTAGATACCAAGGCAACTTTTTTATTTACATAATTATTTATATTTAGTTGTATTGCCAAAAATAATTTTCAGTAGTTTTAGGTAATAACAGCAATGTTAAGACGTGGTTTGAATATCAGTTAGTCATTTTTAACCAAAGATAAATAAACTAATCTTTGAGTATATATAGACTTGCCAGTTATCTGCCAACAAGAGCCCTGCACTGTTTCATTCACATGCTTGTTCTTGATTAGATATGTGGGTTTATTCAGTAGTTATGATGGAATGATATGCATCAGTAAGCCTGCATCTGTTTGTAAGGCAGGTGTGGATGGCCTTGTACAGGCTGTTGAATTAATTGGCCTCGTATTAGTGTTTCCTGTGTGAGCATGTGTGTGGTTTGTGCAAAAGGGTAAGGTTTTGCATAAATGTATACTTAATTTCATTTGGATGGTAGGCTGTTTTTCTTTCTCTCTCCATGCGAGCTGATTGACTTTGAAACACGTGTAGCACCTGTAGTCAGTGCAGAGGTGCCATGTGAGGGTCTGTTCATGTAACGTTCGACTGGAAGCGTCCGTGTGTCTGGTTTAGAAAAGCAGAGTAAGCACCTGGGTGTCATCACACATGTGATATTTCGCTCCTTGGGTTGCCAGGCGGGAGCCAGTATTCCTCCTGACTCACAGCATGACGGCCATCATTAAGGGATGCTGCTTCTTGTGATGGCGACGTAACAAGTATGCTCTGTATCCTGCCCATTAGAATTAGAAAGTAATTGCAGTTCGATCACCTCAGGGAATCTTTTTAAGGATCCCTTCATGTCATTTGGAAGGGTTGCCAGGCATTGATAAAATCCTCTCAGGTCATGGTGTTCATCTTCTTGATGTATAGATCATTTGAATTAGTATTTTTTAAAGCACACTGCTGTTCAAAAGTTTGGGATGAGTAAGATTTGTGAGTGTTTTTTTTTAACATAGTCTCTTGTGCTCATCAAGGCTGTATTTCCTTAATCAAAAATACCATTTGAATATACTTTTATATATAATACATTTTTGTGATCCAGTCCTCAGTGTCACGTGATCCTTCAGAAATCATTCTGATATGCTGTATTATTATCAGTATTGAAAAATGAAAAGTGCTTAAAAAGAAAAAATTTACTAACCCTAAACTTTTCCTGATCCTAAGATACAGTCTTGATGAGCATAAAAAACTTTAAAAACCATTAAACATCTTACTGATCCCAAAATTAAACATTCAAAATAAAGTTTGAATGTTGTGGTCCTCAAGTAGCCATTACCCTTCTCTTATTCATCAATATAAAAGAAATGAATAATGAAGTTATATATCTATACACACAAAACAAATGACAACCATTAGGCCGTACTTAAACATGCTTCAAATCTACTTAACATATACAATATACTTAAAGAAAAGTATCGAACAACGTTTTTCTGCCTATTCATTTAGCCTACATACTGTTTTATGACAAACGTCAATCATTCTCACCTCAAGCTTATAGTTTTGATTAGAATACATCACATACAGTTCGGCAGTTGCATACAATCTTGTTTTAGTGAGCTAAAATTTCTGAAAATGTGGTATAGTCAGAACATCTGTTGTACTCTCCTTTGGAAATGCTTTATACTGTCACAGCATTGTGTTACTTAGGCGAGTTTAATCACATGATCTTTCTGTGCTGAAGTTTTAATTAAGCCATGTTAACCTTGGATTTGAGATAATGCGAGTCTTTCATTGTCACAAGTAGAACAAATGTTGAATCAGTCCTGTTTTATTCTATGCGTGGACACTTGCACACTCTCATAGTATTCATAGATAAAAAGACGATTTTGTGCTTTCTTCATGTGTGAGGCTGCAGCCGCAACATTAACAACATCTACACATCAGTTAACGTCTTTATGTGTTGTGTAGGTTCATGCAGTGTCTGTGTTGTGATTGACAGGCTATGAAGGAGGCAGTCTGGTCAAGTTCCTCAAGGATATCGAGCACAGCACCGAAGTGCTGCTTGACCGCTGGAACATCGACATTGTCCCTGACGATAAGGAGGAGAAGGGCGACCCTGTGCCCTACAGCATAGTGAACAACTACTTCTCCATTGGAGTGGTGAGAACATTCTCTACTTTTCAATCAATGTGCTGTTATATTAAACCTCCTCTTTCGATCCACACTCATTCATCAGTCAAAATCTCTTGCTCCCCATTAAGAGAGCATACTTTTACCTGAGGCTAAACCACTCTTTAAAGTAGTTTGTGATTAATTAAACAGTGTTTCCTCGTGTAGCATTAGAATTAATTATAATTGTCAGGGGATCAACAACATGTTCAAACTTTGCTGATGTGATTTACTGCGTCTGAAACAGTTTCATGCCTCTGACTCTACTGCACAGAATCCTCCTTCTCACAAACAGTTGCTTAGCAACCATCTTCTGTTCAAATGTTATATCCCATGTTGCTATAATTCAAGCACTTATTATCAGAGCAGTTAAATGCCGATTCAATGGTTTTTTTTTTGGACAAAACTAAATTTTCCTTTCACAGAGTAGTTACATAATCTTTTCTACTTCTTTTTATATACCAACTTGTGGGGCAGATTATATAACAAACAAATAAGCATGTGTTTTTTTTGCCAGATGGATAGATGGTCAGTTTCTATTACTGTAAGAAGTTACTAATGTACAAGTTCCTGAAAAGATTCCAAAAAAATGACAGGAAAACAAAATTCAAAGACGCAGGAGTGAATGCCAATCAGGTTATTTGCATATTGGACTGAATTTCTGTTCTTTCGCTGGCACAGTCTGGCCACACAAGGGCCAGGTGAGTCTCCATGAGCCTGTCGTCCTCCCTTTGTTTAGCTAATAATTAATTTCTGTCCTGTTTTTAGAACCGTCACTATAAATAGTAAGTCTGCTTTCATTTCTGAAAAATGTCCAATATTCTATTATAATTAGCCGAATCCCAGGTGTGTTGGATGACTGCTGTTTTATCTCGCTGAAATGTGCCAAGCAGTCAGGCCACATTTAGAATGGCCAGAAATAGGGGCGCGTCCTGAAACGGGCCACCTGACCTGGTTGAAATGGGTGTGAAGAGTGGCAGGAGGCACATATGATCTTTACGCAAGGTGGCATGGAGGAATGCGCCACTTCAGGGCTGTTATGTAACTCGGCTTAGTGTCCCGCTGTCTCTGTGTTCATCAGCCAATGACACGGACCACATAAGAGTTATTGTTGTAGAAGCCTTGAGAAATTGTTGATGGATTGAGAAATAATAAATCTAGCCTTCTAGCTCTATAGGATTTATATAATTTATATGTAATGATTAACAGACCAATACCTTATACCTCCTGTCCCTGAAAGTCTCTTACTCACTATTTATTTGGTCAAAAATACAGTAAAACTTGGGATATTATAAAATGCTATTAGACTTTAACTGTTTTTACTACTTTGTACTTGTATTTCATTTTTTCACAGTACACTTCTTGTTTACATACATGTTTTTGCACTTTTATATTCATTCATATTCATAAGATACAGTGTGGTAGTCTGAAGAGGCTGGGTAACATGAAGGAGTGCTGACTGTGAATGGACAATGGCCTATACTGTGAACCCTGAGTCTTGTGATGGGGGTGGACTGACTGTGCCATGTGGGTCCTTGCGTGGCTTGGCACTAATGCAACTTCTCACAAGACAGCGAAATATTAAGAACTGAGATAACTAAATAATAGACCGTTTTAGGTTAAAGGGTTAGTTCCTTCAAAAATTAAACATTCTGTCATCATTTCCTCGCTCTCATATTGCTCCAAACTTGTATGACTTTTTAATTTAAAATATTTTGAGAAATGTGCCTATACGTTTGGGCCCCAACATTATTCAAAATATCTTCTTTTGTGTTCTGAAGATGAAAAATAAAAACAAAAGAATGAGTAAATGATAACGGAGTGTTATTTTTTTATTTTTAACTGTCCCTTTAATATACCTAAAAGTGTAAACATCTAGACATGTGTTTATTGTTGTAATTATGTTTGGTGGTGCTATAGTGGCTTCAGCTTTAAACTATTTCAGATATGAAACTCTGTCATTACTGACTATTCATGAATGAATGATAGCAGTGCGGTACCTAATAATGCATCCTTTGATGGTTGCAGTTGATTGGATTTCAGCGTGATGGACTGTTCTGAGGAAGCAGGCAATATTGTAGGGGCCTTTGGTGTCTGAAATCAAGATGCTGTGTTGTATGGTGCAGTGTGGCATGGCACTGGAGCACAGGGACAGGGTGCTGCGAGTCCAGGAGGACAGGACAGATGGCTCCGCATTGGGCGCCACTGACACCTGAGTAAAGCAGTGCCATGACTCATGCACTGATGTAATCATTAGTAATGCTGTTTCAGCCTTTAACATTTTCCAGTCACTATCCATAGAGGTTGCCATGGCGTTTGTCGTTTTTAAGCCACTATCACCAGGGTTATGCATTTTATCATTTGTGACATTTAGAGCGCTTGTTTTCTCCTTAGAGGACCTAAATCTATGTGGAAAGAAATGTTAAAGGGAGGTACACATCCAACCAAAAATTTACATTTTCAGCATGAACTGATCCTAATGCTGTTCCAGATCTAGTATGACATTCTTTCTTCTGTGGAATACAAACAGATTTTTTAAAACATCTTTGGTTCAATATAATGCTAATTAATAATGGATGGAACCATCAAAGTTCTAAACACTAATCTAAACACTAAATGGACATGATGTAAGCACATTGTGAAACTTGTGACAATCCTCTGTGCTTTCTTATCCCTGCCATGCTTCATAGTAGCATTTGCAAAATATACCAGTACTAAAAAGGTATTGCAATGAGCTCTGCATATCCTTTTGTTTGTTAAGTGTTTCTCTATTATTAATAACAGTAAAATTAATATATCATTATATAAACACTCTGGTCAAGTGAAAGTGTTTTTTTTTAATTAATAGATCAAATAATTAACCAGAATTTCCATGAGGGTGATCTATTATTTAATTATTATTCCTGTTGTTTTATGTTTTTGTTATAGCATTGGTTAAGCAGTAGTACTGAGATATTTTAGTCAGGTATAGTATTGAAGTAAACATTTTGGTATTGGTATCAAATCATTATAGGAAGCAATTTGTCTCGTATTTTTTGTACGTAAGTCTAACACATACGTTCTCGTACATATTTTGCACTGTTTAGAATAATAATTGCGCATCTAATGAAATTAATTTCATTAGAAGTATTAGAGAAGCTCCTTTGCGCGTGATTGGATTTTGCTGTATTTGTTTCCATAGTGACTGAGTCTTCTGAACACGCGCCGTTAAAGCTCTTTCACACAAGCACAGCATGCGCTATACCTGTGCAGTAAAAAAAATCTAGAGCTCACATCTATCATACTCTCTGAATACAAGGCTCTCCAGATCTAGGGCTGATTGGGAAAGTTATAAATGTGTCTGTCCAGTTGCCTAACTAATGGAGAACGCACAGTTTGCACTGTCTGACTTAAAGGGATAGTTCACACAAAAATGAAAAATGTATCGTTTACACTCCCACAAGTTATTAATAATAGTTATTATATTTCTGGTAAAAATAAAAGAATATACTTTAAAGAATGTGAGTAATCATACAGTTTCTAGTCCTCAATGACACTGATAAGCTATTTTGTTTCAATTATGGATGTTACTGAAGACCAGAAGCTGTTTAGTTACCCTCATTTTTAAAAGTATTTCCTTTTGTGTTCAACAGACTTTATGTAGAAAAGAAAAACATTGGTAAATTATGAAAAAAAAAAAAGATTTTTTTTTTTGTGGTGAACCATACCTTTAAAGTGACAATCACATCTGTGCTTAGGTATAGGTATAGGCCTATTTTTTTATTCAAATTTGAATAGTCTGTTAATATAATATTTCATGCATTATCAGAGTTTAGTAGACATAATTATAATATTTGTAGACATTATTAGACAGATTCATGAATAGATTACAGGCATATTTAATGTTAGAACATATTCATTAATTTATCTTAATTATACATAATGAATAGTTATATATGTCATTTGGCATTTTAAAAAGTAAAAAAAAATGCTACTTTTTTTAGATAAAATGATAGGTTGTGAATGGGTGTCTATTATTTTGCCTCGCTGAAGGTGGCATCCCTAGGTTTGATTCTAGGGAACAAATTACTCAAATCAAAATGATCTACCAAATAAATGCATCATTGATTGCAATGGTGCTAATTAATCAAATGCTAAAGCTGAAGAGCACAAACAAGCTGCAAACATGCAAATGTTTTAGCATGTGCACGAGTTGAACAGCTATCATTGACTTGAATGAAACTCCAGGTATGATAGACTTCTTTATATGAACCTTAAGCTCACAGATGATAGGAGGGCAGAGCTTCACATCCATGAGAATCTGATTTCTGAAGCATCTAAGCATGGCATTGCAATCCTGCTATGTGATCCAGTTTACCCTGGAAAGAATCCTCAGGAGGAATTAAGGACAGCAAACACACCTCGTCAGCAACCATTTAAGGCGTCTCTCTGTGTACGTCTCCAGACCTGGGAGATGAAATCGAACCACCTCTTCTGACATCAACAACTTATTTGTGTGAGCCTCTCACCCTCCCTGCAGTGATGGTGTTTGGAGAACTGCCCCACTGCCAGCATGTTCTCACTGGTGTGGTATCATGCACACCTTCATCTCCAGTGACACATTCAGTTCTGCCCCGGGACATTATGTTATTATGCTTCATTTTAAAGACACGCTGTCCCACTCTTTTTTAAATAGTCTCTCTGCTAATAAAGATTACATTAGAGAATATTTCCTTTGGGGTTTAATGGATGCTTTCACAGACTGTGGTGATGCATTTCCACAGATATCAACCCTCTAAAATATAGAGTGTTTCTAATACACCGACAGCAAATGTGACATCTTTCTCTCCTCTGTATATGTGTCAGTTTGTGTTCGCCGCTATAAAAGTTTAATCTTCTATAGTGTTGAATGATAAATACAACAAATTGCTTCCTCACTCAGCCGTTGTATTGCAAACACTCGCTTGCTAGATTTATGGTGCGAAAACTGGACATTTTTCAAACATCTGCTTCGGAGAACTTTAGAAATGTGAAAGGGATCTATTTTGTCATATTGTAATATGGCTGTACTCGTGCCAGCTTAATAGGCAGCTAAACAAACAACCGTTTGATTTATTCAATCTTTCAACCTTATCTATGTGATAAGAGTGTGTATTTTAGAGCCTGTCAGTCTGTGTGTGTATAAGTGTGTGTGTTTGTGCATGTTGCATGTGTGTGTGTGTGTGTGTGTGTGTTTGGAGGGGTATAATACTGGCACGAAGTGAAGGTCAGGGGAAGTATCAGTGACAGGAAGTGTTTGGCCGCCAGAATCGGACCAGGTTACCACCATAATGAATGGCCGTGCTGAGTGACACCTGGCCAGTCTTAAAGATAGAAGGAAAACAGGACCCACCTCTCCATTCAGCTCACACATGCGCTCTAAAGATGCATTTCTACAGTATTCACATGATTCACTCCCAATCTTATGTGGATTTTAACACAAACACACTCATAGTCCCATATGCACCTGCTCGCGGCCGTGCTGACAGGAGCACAGATGGGCACTGACTCAGTACAGTGCTACAATAACCCGGTGTGGACACACCAATCACGGTGACCGGAATATCACCTCGATTAATACCCTTCACCTGTTTACCCCATCCATAGATACCATCCCAGGAGGACAATATTTGTTTTTGGACAGAATTAATTGTTGAACTTCACCTGCTGGTGTGCAGAAGCCGTCTAACTGTATATGATACAAACTTTGAGATGATGTACAACCTTTAGCCCATTCAGATAGCGCAGGGGGGAATGCCAAGAACAGTTAAGCCCCGCAGTTTCATTCCATAGGGACAGGATATGTCTTAGTGGAGGACATGGTGTCCCTTTCCTCCCATAGCACACCGTTTTGGGATGAATCATAATATAACACCCCATAGGATTTATGTATCTCAACCATTTGAAATATACAATACAGATAGGAAAATGTGAAACTGAACTAGAACTTTGTCTATGAATACGGTTTTGACATTCATTTATAAATATGCATGCACAAACTAAGGATACTCTAAATGATATTAGATTATTAGATGCATGTACGTTTGAAGTGTCAAGCTATTGGGTAATATTTTTTTTATATTTTAAACATAATGGTCTATTTTTGTATGAGCCTGAACTCTATTGTGTGTTGTTGTTTGGACATGAATGATTAATGAGTTAAAATTAAAATGCGCTGCTAAAACATGTGTCTACTATTTGCAGAAGAGAACATGTATGTTCATGTCTGAGTTTATTCAGAATATGCCGATGCCTTACATACAGGAATATTACAGCCATGTAACCTTTCAAAAATGTAACCGGTGTATAGACCTTAATTAGAAAATCAACTATCAGTTTTTAATTCTTTTGTCAATTTTGATCAAATAAGTAAAAATCCTTACAATTACAACCAGGTTTTACCACTTCAAGCTTGAACCTCTAGTTAAAAATAAAACACAAAAAAATCATTAACTCACCCTTGTGTTATTCCAAACATGACTTTTTATCTCCTATAAAACACAAAAAACACTTAGTATTTCATATTTAACTTGTATATGGACCTTAATTTTTCATTTCAAATTATAGCAAGGGCTTGCAGGTAGTCCACTTGGCGTCGTGCCTAACAACGCCCATCAGCCGTGATTTATTCACCATACAGCACGGCTTCTCATACCTTATTGCTTATAAAGATAATAGAAAGTCCCCAAAAACAAACGTGTTTTGGTATATATGATTTATAAGGTCACAAATGTGTATAATGGAATAGCTACTACAATGTAAACATGGTTTATGGGGATGTCCCTGTAAACCAAAAGGCATAAAAACATGCTTAACAGTGATTTTTAAAAATGCAAGTTTGTGTGTATATATATGTGTGTGTGTGTGTGTTTGTGTGTCATTTTGTCATTCTGTGCCACAGAATAAAGTAAGTCATACAGGTTTGAAACATGAAGATGAGTCAGGGAGAACTATTCATTTAATGTTTATTTTTTGTTATTTTTTAAAACACAGATTTAATGAGGGCCTAATGCCTCAAACCACAAAAGGAAATAAAAGCGTCATTGGACAGCAGAAGTACATTTTGAGGACAGCTTCTTGGCGTGCATTAGTTGTGTTGCTCTTCAAAGCGTAGAGTCTAGCAGTGCCCGTTCATGGTATTCACCGCACTAAGGTACAGTGCATGCAGTTCCCTTCCAGTGTCACACAAGTCCATTCGCAGAACACCTGCGAGGGCTTTCTGAGCATCGAAAAATCTCATGTAGACATTGCCTATTCTGTGATATTTTAACTGACTTAGTAATAGCAGACGTGTATAGACCTCAGCAGGTGATAGAACATTTTTAAATATCAGTATTGTAGCGTTGGTTTGGATACGTGAGGGATGCAAGTCCATGCAGCCTCACCCATCCCCCCCATACTTCCTGTACCTTCTCCCATGTGAGCGCTGCAGCACCTGCAGGCACGGGCAGGAAGCCAGCACAGGTGCTAACGTAGCATCGTCCGCTCGCGGCTTGATCGGCGTGCCAGCAGCTATCAGACCCTGAGAATCTCACAGTCGCACACTTCCTCCCTGTCTGAGTCTGTGACACGGTGAGCATTGCAGAGTGCCGAGATCCATCCTTATATTACATGGCGAAACCCTGAGCCAGGTGTTACGTGTGTGTGAACGTATTCAGGCTCGGGCATAGTGAAGGATGTGGTGGCTTTGAGCTCTGCTGTCTTTTACATGTGCGTGTGTAAATATAGAAATAATCAGTTACGGCTGCAGACCTGATTCATCAATTAGCTCTTCTGTTTGCACACTGTTGCTTTGATTTTAATCAAGGCTGCTCGACTGAGGGTGGATTCCGCTTTGGGCTGGAGTTGAAAGAGCAAACAACCTCTGGTGCTTTTAACCCACTGTTTGATCACTGATGCTCTCAGCTACCATTAGGTCCTCACAGACAGAACTTCATATCGTTCAAATTGACAGGATAATGGTCTTGAAGTAGCTGATGTTCTTATTTTACTAAGCAAAGTGTTTAGAACTACATTTTTTTTTCTATTATTGCAAGCTTATAATAATATGTGGTTGCTAAGGCAAGGGTTAGCGATTTGAACAAAATGCTAGTAATGATCTTTGGTGTTTAAGTTGTCCTGCACTATTTTGGGCAACACATGTAACGCTGTTGTGCTTCAGGCGTCAGTTCGAGTCCCAGCCCATGAACCTTTCCTTATCCTGCCCACCTCTCTCTCTCATACTTCACTTCCTGTCAATTAATCTGTCCTTTACAAATAAAAGCAGAAAGTTCCAAAAAAAAGTGGCTTGTTAAAGAGCCATTTACTATTTTTCTAAGTAGTCAGATTTCATTGTGCTTCCGTTACGCTGACTTGCAAAAACTGCTCTGGAATATTTATTATATTTCAATGTTAGTTTAATATTATTTATAAACTGTTTTTATAATATTTAATATTTATAAATAATTAGATTTTAAAATAGATTTGTATTGGATTTGTAATTTCACTATTAGAAAATGAATGTTTTTTTATTATTTAAATGTTTGATCAAATATGGTTTTCTTTTCAGTTTTAGTAATTGTTTAATGTTTTTATATACTATACATGTTTTTGTCAGACCCAGCTGGAGCTGCCAGCCAAAGACTGCTATTGGCACTCCAGCTTTCATGAACTCTATGTGTCTGTTTTCCCCATGGCTTAATTATCTGTGTACTCTGTTTCCGCCCACCTCATGTGTTGTCTTAGTAACTAATGTGTTCTCCGCCCCTCAGTGTCACTGTCACATGTATAAATGCCCCAGAAGTCTATGTGTTAGTCGCTGGCCAATGTTGAATGGACCCTGGGTTTTCACAATGTAACGAGCCATGTAAAGCACAGTTAGTCCCGGTTTTACAGCCTAAGAGGCTGTTTCATGCTCAATCGGTACCAGTTTCACAGCCTGGTGTGCTGTTTTATGCTCAGTCGGTTTGCGTTTTACAGCCAGAGGAGCTGCCACCCATCTTAGCGATCTCTGATCCGATAGTGATGGGTTCCACCATCACTTCACAGCGAGAGGGGCTGTGTGGTGTCCAGTCTGACCCGGTTACGCAGCCTAAAAAGCTGCAGAAGGCCAAGTTTTAATGGGTCCTATTCCCGTAGATCGTAGCTCCTGTGTTCCTGATCCTCAGCTACTGGACTCACCTGAGCTCCATGAAAACTGTGAGGCCCCATGGCACACGCCAGAATCCATGTGTGACTCAGAGACTCCATCGGGTCCGCCAGTGGCTGCACAACCTCTGGAGACGTCGGCTCTAGCGGTAGAATCTCCAGAGTCCCCATTGGTGGCTGCATTGCCCATGGAGGTCCCTGAGTTACGGTCCAGTCAGCCTAGAGGGGTGCCGTCACAGCCTATTCAGTCACAGGGGGCGATGTCAGTGTCAATGTGGTCACGAAGGGCGCATTCATTCCTGGTCTGGTTTCAAAGGGCGTACTCACAGTCTGGTCAGCCTAGAAGGGCGTTGTCTCTGACTGGTTGGTTCTTAAGGGCGCAAAGTCAGTCTGGTGGCCCCAAGAGGGTTCTGTCGCTGTCCAGCCAAACCAGAGGGGTTCTGCTGCCATCCGCTCCACCCTGGAGGATGGCCTTGCTGTCTGTTTTGCCCTGGAAGGCGTTCCCACCGCCTGCTCTGCCCAGGAGGACGTCTCCGCCGTCTGCGTGTCTATGTGTTAGTCGCTGGCCAATGTTGAATGTACCCTGTGTTTTCTCCCCGTGTCCAGCCATCCGTGTTTACCGTGTTTCCTTTGTTCCTCGTTTTCGACCTCGCCTGTACCTGGATTTACGACTTTGTCTTGCCCTTCTGGATTATGTTTGCTCTTCGTTCGACCCTCGCTATGTGTACTGGATTATTCTACTGTGTTCGCCTTTGATATGCCTGTTTGCCGTTGCTCCGACCCTACTGTTGTTTACTCTATGTGTGAATAAAACTGTCTGCGTATGAATCCGCATGTCTTCCGCCTCATCCGTGACAGTTTTTTTTATATGTATTTTATTTTAATACAGATATTTTTAATAATTGTGTTTGTAGTTTTAGGTGATGATAACTGTAAAGTATGCTCTCTGTGTAATAACGATTACGGGAAAAAAAATTGCCATCAACCTATGTTTTTTCATTTGTCAGAAGTATTTTGTTCTGGGAATATGTTCGGAGTTGAACAGAAAATCCCTGGAATTTTTTTTTGTTCACAAATGGTTTCTGATGTAAAGTGCACACTATTGCTGTAAAAGCTTTGTTGTCTCTTGTGTTTGTCTGACTGTTAATTTTTCTGGTCTTCAGCATCATCTCCTTTTATCCCACCACCCCCATCCTCTTCTAGCGTTCCTGGAAAGCCTCTTTCCTGCTGATACCATCACTTATTCATCCAGCTTCACTCTAGTTTTTTTTTTTCATCAGGCACTCTAGTGCTATAGCCCCGTTTGCAGGATTGTGTATTTGTCCAGCAGTTCTATCTGCATGATCATCTTCCCTCAGGCCACAGCAACAGAGCTGACAAGCAGAGCCTTCCCCCATTGCACATGAGCTCATGATGTGAAACAGGGTCCTGTTAATACCTGAGCAGCTCTTGTCTTCTAGGGATGGCTATTTTTACTGCACCAGAGAGAAAATCACCACTCGAGCACCAAATTGAAAGCATAAACTTAATGAGGATGTAAGGTCGCATTACTGATTTCAAATTTGGATTTGGATATTCAGCTATTTTGACATGACATAAAAAAGTACATTTTAGTTGATATGTACACTACTTTTCAGCATCATTATCCCAGTCTTCAGTGACACATGATCCTTTAGAAATTATTGTATTGTACCATTTTGGTGCTCAAGAAACATTTCGGTAACACTTTAGAATAGGTAACTAGACTTTTCCCTGCTTAATAATAGTTAGTAAAGTAGTTGTTAAGTTGAAGTATTGAGTAGGAATAGGGATGTAGAATAAGGCGTTAATATGTGCTTAATTAGTAAGTAATAGTAATATACATGCTAATAAGCAACTAATAGGTGTAGCTGTAAAATAAAGCGTCACCAACATTTCTTATTATTATCAATATTGATATAAATGTCGTTGTGCTGCTTATTGTTTTTGTTGAAACCTTGATATAAGTTTTGCGGAATTCTTTCAATCAAAAGTTTAAAAAGGCAGCATTTATTTGAAATATTTATTGTAGTAACAATGTAAAAGTCTCACTTTTGGTCATCATCCTTGCTCAGTAAATGTAGTAAATAAAAAAATATTTAAAAGCAGAGCTCACTGTTTAGGGAGCTACTTTTCTTTCGCCCTTCTTTTCTTAGAATGTTTTTAAAGAGTGTTGTGTATGTGCTTTTCTTGGGAACACGTTTTTAATCATTCATAATCACATGTAGTGTGCCAAGTTATATTCAGTTTTATTATTAGAAACACTTACATATAAACAAGAAACTGAATTAATATAATTGACGTCACTTGATTCAAGTGTCAATTTGCTATATTACTGTATTAACAAAACTGATTTTTAAACAAAACCACATTGATTTAACCCATCAAATAAGCCATGCTATGAAAGACAATGTTAAACATTGATTATTTTTAGCTAGGGTGGTTGTGCTGTGCTGTGATCTGGGTCATGTCTGAGCAGCTTTGTGGCTGTCTTTTATGATCCATGGGTGCTGTTTCATCTCAGCTGATTTAGGATAGCCATCCGTAGCTCATTAGCCAGAGACTGTTTTATATGTTAAGCAAAGAGCAAAGTTTAACCTGTGTTTCCTGTTTTCTGTTTCCCTTTTCAGGACGCATCCATAGCACACCGCTTCCACTTGATGAGGGAGAAACATCCAGAAAAGTTTAACAGCAGGTAAGAGAACATGCATGTTCATAAATGAACATAAGGAGGTAATACAAATAGAAATTTCCATAAAAGATTATGCAGATGAGAAGAAAGTGTGTGATGAGAAGAATGTTAAGATGTAATATTTTAGAAGGCACTACAACCTTTACTAAGACCTAGGTTCTGTTTAAACCAGTGGTGGTGAATAATGAGCACACCACACAAGTTTTATTAAGGGTTAGTTCACCCCAAAATAAAAATTCTGTCATTAATTACTAACCCTCATGTCGTTCCAAACCCATTAGACCTTCTTCAACTTCGGAACGCAAATTAAGATATTTTTGATGACATCAGAAAGCCTCTGACTCTCCATAGACAGCAACACGACTGACATGATCCCAGCTCCAGAAACTTTGTGTAAACATTGATAAAACACTCCATGTGACATCAGTGGCTCAAATTCACTTTTGCGATGCTAGGAAAATGCTACTAGAAAAGTCTACACCTTAAGGAAAACATACACATGCGTTCTGATCTCTATCAATTGGGTGTCTGAAGATCAAAATCATTTCAAATGGAAGTTTTATCATTTGACCTTCGAAAAAGAGTTTGTCACATAAAAAAGAAACCATGATGAATCATTGCTCTGTCTATGTCAGGTCTATCACAACTGGCGAGTGGCTGACTGTTTCAATTTCTTTGCTAGCTTGAGTTGAGTCAGTTTGAAAGGAGTTTCTTAGTTAAATGTTATGCAACGCATCCCTGCTTCAATGGGGAAAAGCAAACCGGTCATGTATGCTTTGGAGAAGGCCATTTAGAGTGAAGTAGAACTGATTTGGACTATTATCTCCACTCAGTTAAATCATTTGATGTAAGGTGGGGAGTTGAGCAGGTAGAATGAATCAGGATGACGTTATTCAGCGTGAGAAAGGATAGCAGTGAAATCATTGTTGCTCAAAGAAATTTGTAGCTTCCATCCAAGCTTCCATCGTTCTTCCAGCAATAAAATGGTAACTGTTAAAACTGACCCTAGAACAGCACTTAGGCCGACTCTAGCAGCTCCCTGAGAGCCCCTGGTGCACTTTAGAGTAGCCGTTCTGAGCTCTCTTTGATGTGGATCTCTTTCAAGTCTGCTCTACTGTTCTCTATTCTCTTGGTTGATGCCTCTATTGAGAAATGCTGTAAAAAAAAAGCCTGTGTAGCCCTTGGCCGCAAAGCGCTCTGAAAGAATGGGGCTTTTTGTTAAGCGTCACTGGTCTTGCTTGGTTAGACTCCGGGTGTTTTAGGTTGCCATTCATTCCCAGCCATTCAACTAAATAAGGCAGCAGAAATATTGAGATTTTGTTTTTGGTTGCATAATCAGATGTTGACTGGACATATTGGTGTTCCACTCATAATATATACATATATATATACATACACACACACTGATGTTTAAGAGTTGAAAAGAGTAAGACTTTTTTTTTTCATTATTATTCTTATATAATATTATGGTGGGGTAGTATCTTAATCATTGTCTTAATCATAATATTTTAATTCAGAAACATTAAATGAAATACAGTAACTAAAAGTAACTAAAGACATTTGTAATGGTAAAAAAATTCTAATTTCAATAAATGCTGTTTTTTTTTGTCTTGAGTCAACACAAATATTAAGCAGCACAAATGCATAACGAGTCATAAGAAATAGCAGAAGTATTTCTTCAGCAGCATGTACAGTACTGAGGTCATATTTATTTATGATGTCCTGTATACAGAGCTCTGCTGTAAAACACTGGATGCTGGGATTATATAAAGATGGATGACAACCACCGTCACACGGTTTTCCGCATTAGAGTGAGAACCTGTCACGGAAGCACAGCTTTTTTAATAACTTTTAAAAATAAGTCCCTAATGACTCATACACAAGCTGAATTATGGAACCTGCCTGGCTGAATTAACTAGTTAATGTTTCAGTCGTTTATAATTGATGCACCTAGATTCCCGCGCCGCATTAAAAGCGTTACAGAGCGATGCCAAACATCTTGTGGTTTCTCCACAGTGCAGGGTCTGTAGATGCAAGTTTCAGTCAGATGTGGCTCATTTGCAATTTATCTTTAATGACTGACGGACGGAGAGTCCTGAATAAGAAGAAATGGAATTATGTCCTCAGCCCATTTAAATCATTCAGTGTTTAATCCCAGAGTGAGTCACCCAGAAACACAATATAAAACACTGCCAAACCAAATGCTTTATCTGCTTTGCTTTGTTCTGCAGATTTAGAATAGCCAGCCAGTGCATCTGCCAGTCAATGGCTTTCTAATGAGGGCTGCGCTTAGTGTTTTTTAGGATTTGAGAACGCACTCTCAGAGGCAGCGTGCCACCAGATGGTACATAAATGATGGTTGCCATGGAGTTGCACGATTTATCCTCATCGAACCTGTTTATGTGACATGTTTCAGTCCACCTGTTATACTTCACACAGTGCTTTTAGCTTTAACTGGCACTCAGAGCAGCATAATAATAATGCCAAATCTGCTTTAAAATCAAATGCAAATCCCAATCAGGTGTTTTTATAGGTGCAAGTATGTGTTGACATCCAAACACATTCCCACAGCAACGTGCGATACGCAGGGGGAATATGTGTGACTTCTCTCACCTCGGTGCATCAGGGAACCAGGGTGCTAATGACCACCAATGCACAATAGACCCGAGCCTCTGTGTCCGCTTCTCCCAAAGGGGCAGCCAGAGGAAGTTTTGGATTAAGAGGTGTCAAATTGCCCAATAGAAAAGAAAAAAGGCCTCTGAGTTGCCTTTGTCTTTTCGATTAAAATAACAATGACGGCTCTGTGGACAGTCAGTTTCTCAAGCAAACAATGGAAAGAAGATGAGAGGCAGGGCTGAGCACAGAGTGTTTATGGGAGGTCTTGTTTCCACTGATATCATTCCCACACTTTATTTCTCTGCTTTCAAAACATTTTCTGTTGGACACACATTTCAAAGTTTCACATTGTTTGCTTGATTGTTTTAATGAAACAGGAAAAAAATTACAGAAAATGTAAGATTCCAATATTGGTGATAAGAATAAAAAATCTATAATAAAAGAAGAAAAATTAAAACACTGACAATCATCTTCAGAAAACATGTTAAGATATTTTAGATGAAATTCTGACCCTGCATAGACAGCAACACAACTGACACATCTAAGGCCCAAAAAGATAGTAAAGACATCATTAAAATAGTCCATATGACATCAGTAATTTTATGAATCACGATTTTGCATACAAAATAAAAATGTGTGTGTACTGTGTACATTTATTATGCATTTACATGTCTATTTTTATATTCACCTAAAAGTAAATATATTTAATATATAAATATAACATATTTTTTTCTGAAATATATACATAAGTGTGTGTATCAGGATAATAAATATATACAGTGCACATTCATATATTATGTAAACAAAAACTATTATGGTATTTTGGTTGCATATTTGCGTTTAATCTTTTGACAGCGTAGTACTTTTTTCCCCACATATAATATGATAAACAGCATCATTATATATCCTGAAGACTTGTCATCTCTTGGTTTAGTATTGACACTCACCATAAAATCTTTACTGTAGGTATCATCACACTTCAGCTGAATTATTCATCTTGATAAAGATTTGAACTTGACTGAACGAATGCTTCACAATTACAGTATGATAGCGCTTTTGTACGCTTCAGCCAGTGAGGGGAGGGGGTGCATTAAAATGCA
The DNA here is from genome assembly GCA_032359435.1 of Enteromius unitaeniatus. NCBI lineage: Eukaryota > Metazoa > Chordata > Actinopteri > Cypriniformes > Cyprinidae > Enteromius > Enteromius unitaeniatus. Next base: position 11,113,107 of record JAUMHI010000048.1, on the reverse strand, counting down.
TTTATTTCTGCCTCAAAAAGCCATTGATGGATCAGCAGCGTGTAACTCAGCATGCAGTTAAGACTACTGTATTTTCATATTGATCCGCGGAAAGCGTTGGGCTTTTCACTCTGGGCTATTTGAGGTCAGGTAGACGTCCCTTTTTACTTTGCAGCATGTCATTTGCACCATAAAAATCAAATATGGCATTAAACATGCCATTAACGGCTGCGCTCTGAAAAGGCATTTGTCTGCTACGGCTGTTCAATTTTCCTGCAGTAAAACGTTTTTATCTTTTTATCATCTTTTACACTCGTGTTCTTTGCAGACTCTTTGCAAATATTATAAAAGATTTATTAATGTTAATTTTTGGGTGAACTACTTCTATAAGAATTACTCTGTCGGTTTTCAAATATGTCTGGTCTTTATAACAGAGATTTTGATCGTTTAATGTCATTGGTTTAAAGTTGGACATAAATCCTGCATTATGTTATACTTAATAGAGACGGAGATATGATTGAGTGAATAGAAAGAAGACCTGTTTCTTGAATGTATCCCCACCAGCCTCCAATCAACTTTTTCTTCCCGGGTTAAATTAGTTGATTAACGTAATAAATGTCATGAGATGAGTCTGTACTGTTGCGACACCTCCTCTGATCACGTGACCGACAGAGGAAAAGGCCAAATATGGTCCTGACCCAAGCTGCTGTCTGTCTGCTCAGCATCTGAGCATGTGTTTCATAACCCCTAGGAAGGTGTCTAGGTTATGTCTATGTGAGTGAGGATGTTTGTGTGCTCTGTGTGTGTGCGTTGGCCGGTTCGTTGTGTATTTTTGTGCAAGGACCGTATGCGTGTGTGGGTGTGCGTGTGCGCAAATCCCTCCGCATGCACATATGTGTGTGTGCCGGGACTCAGCAGAAACCCAGCGTGGCTGTGTTCTGGAACCTGTTGTTCCCTGCTGCTCCATGCCCATGGTGGGAAGGAATAAATATATGCTTCCCTTCCTCAATGTTTCTGGCTGCTGCCAATAGAGCAGCCCAACAGAACGTACCCCCTGCCCTGACCCGCCTTCCCACACACACCATTACTGTGGAGCTGGTCACAGACAGACTACCTGGAATCAGAGCCATATAGAGTTAGCTGATGATTAACAGATTATTATTTAGAAAAGTATTATTTTATATTGATTTTATCAAAATAATGTAATAATAATTCTAACAAAAAGTATTATTATTAATTTTATTATAATTCATTTTTTTATTTATACAGCTATTTCACCTTTTTTGAAATGTTTGTATAAATGAAAATAAATTGTGTATATCCACAGTGTAATTTAAATGTTGTCAAAAAATAATAATATTTAATTAATTCAATTTTATACTATTTAATTTAAACTTTGTTCACAAATTGCTTTTAGTCAGATTAACATAATGACAAATAAGAAAAAATATGACTATTATTCAAAAATCATTGTTATTATTATCTTTTGTGCTCCTTTTGAATGATGTAAAATAAAAAAAAACATTATTCATAATTATAATTAGTATTCATTTTATGAGAAGTTATCAAAAATAACAGACTAACAAAAAATAAATGTATCTTTATTGGATGGTGTCAAGTTGGTAATAATAATAATAATAGTATTGTTATTATTATTAATAATAATAATAATAATAATAGTATTATTAATAGTAATAGAATTATTATTATTATTATAACATTTAGAACATTAGCTACAAAGTGCTTTTCATAAATGAATAGTCAGATTAAGAAATATGACAAGATATGTTTAAATTATTTAAATGTAATGTTATTATGTGATTGAAAGTCTGTTATATTGAAGTATTAAATGTTTATAATATAATTTATTATCATGAATCTGATTCAAAGCATTCTTATGAATTTTGTTGTTATTATTGTAGCAAATGTTTACAAAGTGCTTTCCAGAAACAATGAAGAAAGCTTGAAAGGCGCTTCTGTAAAGGTCTGCTCTGAGCTCAGAGTGTTCTGATGGAAAGGAGTCACATTGATCTGTCTGATTACAGTAGGGGGATTCACACTGAAGTCTTTCTTCTCTTGTTCCCATCACAAGAGGTTCATCACATCTTATCTTTAACCCCCAAATGCCCTCCTCCCTCTACTTAAACTCACTCCCATTTGAGCTGTCAGTCAGAGTCCCGATCGGCAGGATAAGGACTGAGCTGCGCTGTGACTGATCGGTGCAGTGATACAGGGGCAGAGAGCTCGCAGGTCAAAAAGTCATCAGTCTCTGAAGGGATTATGGGAGATGGTTATCTGGGCCGATGACCAGCGGGGTGTGTGTTTGTGTTTGAGGAATGTGTTGGTTGAATTTAAAGGTTCACTGACCCTTAACATTTACATCTTTATGTGCTGGTCCAGACTTCAAGCACAAGTTAGTCAAGAGGATTTTAGCATAACATTCTAAATAAAGTCGGCTTCTTAATGCAGTTTGATTGCTCACTTTTGCTGCATGGCCAAAGATGCAAGCTTTAATCTTTGCAGCTTCCTCCAAAACCCTGAAGACAACTTTCTAGCAGGCTACTAGCAGAACTTTATTTTTCTCTGAATCAAACTGGGGGTGGAATGGAAAGAGAAACCCGTGGCTAATTGTTTTTTTACAAGGCTTCTCAGATGGAAGTTAGCTAATGAGGTTAGGCAGCTTGACCCTGTTGAGATGGCAATGTGGGTCTAATTGTGATCTCAAATCTGCTTATAATCTCTTAATATGACAGAATGAAGGTAGCAAGTTGCTGGAGTATAAACTAAGGGAGAGGACGACACAATAAAGTTTTAAAGAAACAGTAGCAATGCTAACGACTTGTGACAGTGGTTCATCTGTTTTCAAAACAGAGTCGCTTTTTGAGAACAAGCTGATTTTTCAAGCTATTTGTGATATATCACAACAAAGCTTTATATTGTTTGTCACATTGTATGGTATTGTATTGTATGGCATTTTATTACAACTCAGTTAAATGGAGGTCAAACACCCCACTCTCAAATACCTATCTTTCTAAAATATATATTATTAATATATAATATATATTACTTACAGTAATGCATTTGAGATGGTGTATGCATTTCTGCAATGCATGAGTCTCTTTGCATCCAACCCATCATATGATGAATTGGCCATATTAAATAATTAATATGTATTAATTAAAATGTATTAAATGTTTAATAAATATTAATAGAGAGCCTACATACTGTTTAAATATTAAATGTATTATATATTATTTATAAATTATTATTTATTCATTTAAGTTGTTGTGACTAAAACAGGAAAATCAACATTGCTTTCACTGTTTTTATTTATTTATGCATTTATAGCATGCTTTATATCAGGATTCTGATTAGGCTGTCTAATTTATTTATTTTATAATTTATTTATCATTTGACTTTAAAAATCAAATTTCAAAGCACACTAAAAAAAAAGTTGGTCTAGAAACAAGCAAGTAACACATTAAATTAAACAGGAAATTTCAAATAAGTAGAAATACTGAATGTGTTTGTGAAATATACTCCAGAATCTCAAAAATATCTTGTTTACAGTTTATTTAACTTGAATTTAGAGATTTAACTAGAAGTTTATAGATCTGTAAGCATGTTAATAGTTGATGTCAACCTTATTTTACATTTGTGGCTCTTGTAACCTGTACCTCTGTGGAATACATGCTTTAGTTGATACTAGTGTTTGCTCTGTGTCCATCCCTTGTGGGCCTGGAGAAACCCCCATTGCATTTTGGCTGTTATGCAAACAATAGTGTTGTCATTATCAGCAGAACACCCCTTTGCAGGGCCTTGTCACTGGTTGTCACCATCTGATGAGTGTAAATTGCCCTGTTTCGTAACCAAAGTGAAAATGCAACACATTTACAGTAGAGAGAGAATCGATGGGGTCCTGGTGTTATAAAGTCATTTGTTTATTTTTTTTCAGCTCTTATATGCACTGAGCTGAAACAGAAGGTCTTCATTATAGATAAGTCGTACCCTTGATATCGGCAGCGTCTGTTGTCCTCAGCTGCCTCCTCTCATTGTTAATGTCAGATTGTGCTCAGGTTGCTGATGGTGGCTCTGGTTTCTCTGTAGAAGCTGAGGCCAAGTTCACTGTCACTCATGTCCTCTCACACCTGTCTGCCTCGGCTTTCCTTGTCGCGTATCAATATTTCAGAAGGCCAGGGGAAGGGCGGAGAGTGACAAAATGAACTGGCCCAAAGTCTTCCTGGCCAAGCCAGCCATGTCTTCAAGAATAAGCAAAGATTGTAATGTGAAAAAGTCATGTTAAAGCACACCTCATACCATTTAGTTTAATTTAAAATAATGTGACAGAGTTAGACCTGTTTAAGTAACAAATGCACTAGAGTGTTTAAAAGTTTTGTAATATAAAGTACTTTATGCTGCAGTCATTTGATTAAAAACATACAATTAAAATAGCAATATTGTGATATACTTTTACAGTTTTTAAAATCACTGTTTTTTATTTGAACATATTTTATAAAGTAATTTATTTCTGTGATGGGCAGCTGCATTTCTAGCAGCCATTACTCAAGTCTTCAGTGTCACGCAATCCTTTAGAAATCATTCTAATACACTGATTTAGTCCTCTAGAAACATTTATCACATTTCTAAATATTTAAAAACATTAATACATTACATACATCAACAGAAAATATGAATAGTTGTTAAATAAAAAAAAATTATAATAATAATGAATAATAATTAATAATTCTTTCATTTCTTTGAAAAAAAAAAATCTTACTGACCTTAAACTTTTGAGTGGTATAGCTTAAATTGATTGTAGATGTAGCATAATAGAGTTCTGTATGCTTTCCTTGGCTAATAAAATTGTAAATGTTATGTCGTAAATCATGATTCAGTTACTAAACTAAACCAAAACACAATTTTTGTACATCCATGTTATGTGTTGTTGCATATGAGGTACTTTTGGAAGATCCGAGAGCAGTTGTCTGTTTAATCCGTTGACAGCCCAAGGCTCTGTTCATCCCATAATATTTATTTTCACGCCAGCATTAGCATTGGGGTGTGTAAACGCAAACTTGTTTGTTGTTCCAATGATAGAGCAGCTGCACACAGTTATCTTTTTTTTCTCTCAATATGACATTGAGAGCTTGAGATGTTGCATTTTAAATCCTGCTGAACTATCGTTTTCATTTGTCCGGTTTTGTTTGTCCGGTACGAGTTCATTTTAAAACATTTTAAATAGGTGTATTAGTTTAACTTCAAATGCTTTTTTCCTCTCTCCTCAGGATGAAGAACAAGTTGTGGTACTTTGAATTTGGCACCACCGAGACCATCTCAGCCACTTGTAAAAAGCTGAACGAATGCATTGAGGTGGAGGTGAGTTCAGGACATTTATCCTCAACAGCGCCCTGTTTTACTTGACAGCATATGTTGTAATTATATACAGCCACGTTCACAGTCTTTTAACTGTGTGTATGGTCAGTGTGTCCACTGAATACTTCCTTCAACAAACTGTGATTTATTAATGCAGCTGGTTACAGTATCTACAGTAAACCTCAGGCTGCTCTTACAGAGTCAGTGTTGAGGGAACGTGTCAGAACATCTATCTGAAAGCAAACAGCGGCAGACAAGCTCTGTTGACAGTGTTCCCAGCATGTCAAAGTTTCACATTGGCCAGTTTGTGCCTGTGGTTTGACGTACGTAATGAATGCAATGAGTCTCAATGACAATGAAGAGTATTTAATTGCTATATTCTATACTAAAGCGCTTGATATTTAGACATTACAAGTTTGCAAAGAAAAACCATGTGAAAAATGATTCATTCAAATAGTAAAATGCCTTTGAGTTCGAAGAAGCAATCGTTTTTTCAAAGAATCTTTAGCTTGATTTGAGCCTAAATGTTTGACTGTTTATTCTTATTAGTAGACTTAATAGTTATTCTTAAAGCATAAACATGAGTATGTTTTTCTGCACTCAAGTAGTTAAAAGCTGTAATTACAAAAAATTACCAATATGGCTGCTTCGTAAACTAACTTTGATCCAGACCGAAGAGGGTTATGTTTCACAAAGGTTATGAAATTAGAAGAGCTATGAAAACATCAGCAGCTGAAGAATTAGCTTTAGGAAAAAGAAAGTTTCTTTCTCCCACTCTTGTGTGGGATCTCACACGGAACGAGGCGTCTCATTAAGTCGTAAACGTGTCAGCATTTGTCTTTGAAGTTTGTGTACTTTTCCACTGTACTTACGCCCTTGGTTTGATTCAGGGTGGTCTGTGACATCACACAATACTGTACAGCGTTTCTATTTTTGGATCGCCCGCAGGCATTTTTAGACTAGTTTCACATCTCTCATGTATGGAATGCGATTGCTATTGATTACTATTCTTAATAGTTAAGTACATGAATGTACCATTCATAATTGTGGGGTCAATTAAATTTTTTGCAAAGATATTAATATTTTTATTCAGCAGGGATGCATTAAATTGATCAAAATTGACCGCTGAGATGTTTATAATGTTACAAAATAGATTTTTTTTCTCTGTCTGTGCCAGTGTGATGGCATCATTTTGGATCTCAGCAGCACGTCTCTGGAGGGTATCGCTGTGCTCAATATTCCCAGCATGCACGGGGGCTCTAACCTGTGGGGCGAGACCAAGAAAAGGCGGAATTACAATCGCATGAGTAAGAAAGTGCCAGAGAGAATGACTGGCACTACTGTCACCGATGCCAAGGAACTCAAGTTTTGTGTGCAAGGTGAGTCAGACTTTAAGACATAAACGACTAAATTAGATCTGAGCTGCTCCTGAAATGTTCTTACAACCTACAAGTTTCTAAATATAGCAGAGAGGAAACCAAAGCATGCATATCAACTGCAAAAAAATTGCAAAGAAATGATCTTTTTGCATTCAGTTGTTGCTTCTGGCTGTTTCATTGTACTACGTTTAAGTGCTGATGACGAAATTGACTGAAACCTCTGATTTCCTGCCACTTCTAATAAATTTCAAATTACTGGCCATCTTCAGTAGATCAGCACACCATGTGGAGCCGTTTCATATGCAGCTCTGACTCACAGCTGCTGTGGAGGAGCCGAAAGCTTTTAACCATCGCTAATGAGCAGGAGTCTCTCCGGCTGCTCGTTACACCGATGTTCAGTCTCACTGTGTTTTGGGACTTCCTGCGTTCGTTTCCCAGAGTGTGAAGTGCTATTAGCAGTGCTAATCGTCATTTAGGGATTGCGCTATCTGTGTCAGTGCCTTGCTGAGAGTAGAGGACCAGCTTTTCCAGATCCCACACTAGAGGATAGTGTCACCATCCTACTGAATGTCCTTCAGGGACAGTATGTCAGCACAAACGTCCTTGTGACGCCAGCCTCCAGGGCACTGGCGTTACCATCAGCTGTCTCAGTCAGTGCTCGGATGTGACTGTGCCTCCCAAGGTCAGAGCAACAGCAGCTGTTTCAGGTAGCAGTGAATCAGCTTCCAGGCCTGTGTTTGGTTCAAAGGAAAGGAAAATTCGTCTTTTCCTCATAATATATAATCATGTATACTTCTTAAACATACCAGGTGAAGGTTATTGGTTTTATACAAGACTTGCTGCATGTCTCTAAACTGCACTCCAGTTTTTATTTAGCATGCAGACAAGATTTTTTTATTTAAAATGTGGTACTAAGAAAATCTTTATGTATATATATATATTGTATGTCTTTGAATTGAGCTGTATTGAGGACACTGGTACTTTAAAGACTGAAAGCATCTGCTAAAATGCTGTGTCATGCTGTGGTAAGATTAAAAAACATTTTTTTTTTTAAAGATTCTGCAATATTGTTTTTTTATGTTATTGTTGATTTTTTAATTTTAACAAACATAAAGTAAAAACAATTATATTGTAAAATATAATTATAGTTTAACTTTACTATAATTGAAATGTACTTTGAAATGTGTCGCCTGTCTTCTGTGTCACATGATCCTTCAGAAATTATTCTAATATGCTGATTTGGTGCTCAAGAAATCAATGTTGAGAACAGTTGTGTTGCCACATATGTTTGTGGGTACATTTTTTAGGACATTTTAATGAACAGAAAGTTTGTATTTATATTAAATAGAAATCATTTGTAATATTATATTTTTTCTTTTGTTTAAATTATTATTTTACTGACCCCAAAATTTTCAGGACGAGAATATCTTCATATTGCTTCATATAATGTGTCTTAAGTCCTCATGATTGCAACCTCACAATTCCTCTTAGTTAAAATTGTGACTCTTATCTCCCATTTGTAGGGTGACCATACGTGCCATTTTTCCAGGATGTGTCCTGGCCTGGATTTCTATATTGTTTTGATTCAAACTGCCCCCAGAGCGTCTTTAAAACATGAGGAACTGATGTTATACAGTGATCAGTCTGCACAGGCAAACAAAGCCAAAACCTAGATATTTTAGGCAATATAGAAATCCTGGCCAGGAAAAATGGCATATATGGTCACCCTACCCAACTGTAACTTTAAATATCAAAGTGACATCTTTACTTTTTAAACTTTTAAAATTTTTATCAAAGTAGCCTTTTCATTTGTACCATTTACCATGAGACAGAAAACTTCTTATGTAGGTCGAAACAGTTCTTCTGACATTATTTGCAGTAGTTCGTCTCTTCATCATAAAGTATATGATACACATTCTATGATCATCATCATCATTCAGAGGGACTGGAGTGTGTGCAAAATGTAAAAAACCCCTGATATTTTCAAAATGTGGCCTTGCAGTGCTTTCAAAAATGGCCTCTTCTTTTAAATCAATATGAGCATTGTGTGGGCAGCAAGACCCTTGAGATTTTTTGTTTGTTTATTTGTTTAGCTGACGTCAGTAAATGACAGCTGTGACCTATGAGAGCAGTGTCTTGAATTTAAAATGCCCTCTGATGTATGTACACACCTCTGTCTTCTTTGACGACCTGTGTGTTTATCACTCTTTGATCCGTTTCAGTTCTCTTCACATTTACAACTCTCCCGTCCCTCTCTCTCTGTGCTCTTCTGTACTCCACTGACTGAACTCACATGAATCCTGTTACCATGGAGACCCCCAGGCCCTCCTGAACTGAGGAACAGCGTAGGGATGGAAAGAGAATGAGCGTTTGGGAGGGAGGAAAGAGAGTGGGCTGCTGTGAGCAGTGTGACTCATATCAGTAATCTTTAACTGGCCTTCAGGCACAAATACTCAACCAGCACTGCATACAGTAGAGGTCTGTAGCAACATCCTATCTAAAGTAACTGCGATCACTCTGTTACTTAGCTAGTTAGTTAGTTAGTTGCTTTTTCCCTTTGACCCTAGGGATTGAGTGCTCCAGGGTTTCTGAAAGCTCAGCAGAGATGTTGGTGATGCCAGTCGTGTGTTTAGATAGCACAGCTTCCATCCACTCTGTGAAAATGGCTTGCTGTTCACAGCTGTAAGAGCATGACCTCATTTCCACCTCTCTATGGAGTGTATTTTGAGGTTTATATGAATAGAGAATTCCTCTCACTCACTCCACGCAACAATTTCCACATGACTCAGGTCCTTATGGATGTCTGCTTGTGACTGTTGCATTAGTAGGGGTGTTGTTATACTTCTTGTGCAGAACCTCTTTTCTGGATAGTCAAGAAGACTTTAAAGGTTTATTTTGGGCCATAATAAACAAGCATTTTGTATTAATAGTAGTAGTTCGTAATGGCTTTCCACTATATACACACATTATTAGCCAAAATAAAAACCTTATTAAAAGTTGAACTATGGTTTAAAGTATTCGTATGTGTTGGTAGCTTTGCTTTTATGAAATGGCACTAATATTTAAGAGTTGATCTGCTGTGTAATAGTTAGTAATATTTTTTCTAGATTTCTTTCTTAATGAGATTTCCTTCGTCACATGAATTTGCATTTTCATTCAGAGCAACGAGAAAATTAAAGTTTTCCCAGGTCTGCGCGCAACAATATAGGACAATATGGTAATGTTTCATGTTGACATCAGTGATTTAATTTAAAACATCAGAGACAATTTAGACATGGTGCTAGCCTGGCTTCCGCGACTATAAAGCTCATAGGAGTTTGACTTCACAGGAAGTATGGGTGGGCCCAGGCTAACATGCTGCACTTTCAGATGTAAAAATTAGTAGGATGCTTTCACATTCATTTAGAAGTGTTACACACCGCATGAAAGCTGATTTTCAGAAATTCATAATAGAGGCACTATAGCAGTTAGAGTTATCGCAAATTTAATTTAATTTAATTTTTTTTTGAATATTTACTAATAAGAATAAAAAACTTCATCCTCAAGAGCTCAGCGAGACTTATATTTTATATTTTTATTTTATAAAATAAACATTTCAATATTGTAATACATTTTCAAACAGGGGATTACCATCAGTCTTCAGTGTCACATACTGATTTGATGCTGAAGAAACATTGCTTATTAATATTATCAATGTTGAAAACAGTGGTGGTGCTTAATATTTCTTTGGAAACCTTGATAGATTTTTTTTTTGAGTTAAGGCTGAACAGAAGGTTTTAAAAAAGCCATTTATGTAACACTTGTTAACTACTGACTACAACTTTTTACTCTATAATTTCTTAATTTGCTGCTTATTAATAGTTATTAAAGTAGTTTTGAAGTTTAGGTATTAAGTAGAGGATGTAGAATAAATAATTATTTAGCACTAATAAATGGCTAATATTTTAGTAATATGCATGATGATATGCAAACTAATAGGCGTAACCGTAAAATAAAGTTAAGATTTTTTCCCATGTAGATTTTGCAACTGTCATTTCAATTATAATTTAATGCATCCATGCTGAATAAATGTATATAAAAATCTTACTGAAGCCATTGTTTTGAATGATAATGTGTTTTGTGGTAGTTGCAAAGCATGCCTCAGTGAATAGTTGAAGTTTTAACATTCTGTGTGTGTTACTGATAATGAAAAGACTATTTGAAAATATGCAAAAGCCATGTAATCACAATATATGGCCATTTTGGCAAAGATTATGGCCATTTCTGGCACCCAAAATTTAGTCATGGATGGAATGTTTTTGTTGTTTTTGAGTATTTTAGGAGTAGCTGAAATAATAAACCTGTATTTGTGCTATACAGCATCTCCACATCTCTTATCTCAAATCAGCTGTTCCCTTTTCCTCTCTTTATTTCAGGGTCACAGAGGGACATTTTGTCCTTTCACCTGCTTCCCACACCCTTGAACTCTCCTCTTTCTTTCTCTTTATGGCTCGTACACAAGTTGCTCCACCCTTCCCACAGCGATCTTGCCACACATTGCCTCGTGCTGATGGCTATTTCAGGGCACTGGGGCCATTCATTGTTATATCCCACAAACAACAACACACACATGCACGAAAAACACACACTCGGATCCTCGTAAACACAGAGCGAATGATTTGTGTTGTATTTCCTCACTCCGGTCACACACGACAGGAATAGAAGTGAAACTCTCCGCCCAAAGAACATTGTGGGAACACGGTGACTCAGTGGACGAAAGGGACGCTTTCCACTGTGGCCTGATCGGTGGCCAAAAAAGCCAATCGACAGCTTTGCTCTCGCTTTAGCAAGAGTGATGGACATTTGAAGAGTGGCTCTCACCCATCAGGGGTTCAAAATCATTGAAGATGTTTCTGGCCCGAGGGGCCCTTTCCCATGATCTGCGTCATGAGAGCTGTGATTGTTGGCCTGCTTTGTGAGAGGAGCTTTGTTTGTGAATGGCATGGGAACAGAGGTTGGGAGACTGGCGTGCTCTTTTGCATGCAGAACGCTAGTAAACAGACTGTGTGCAGGCAGAGCGCATCCGTACAGTGAGAGTGTGATAATGAGGAGAGCATGAGCAGTGTGGCAGACTATCGGTTGGGCTCTCGTTGAACAAAACCCGCCCTGGTATGTGAGTCATGACAAGTTATGAAATGCCAAACAATGAAAAAATGTACACCTATCGTTCATTTGAGCTCATCGTAGCGCTTCTGAAATGTCTGTTTTAAGACATGTCACAATACTGACATAATGAGAACGCCTCAAATGAATAGAAGCATGGGAATCAAGTGTGTCATGAGGAGTATTTTGTGGAAGTAGAGCAGGGCTGAAGCTATAGCTAGTGTTGAGAACACACTTGAGAAAAAATGAGCAGAGGAAATCTACAGAAATCTGAGTTTATAAGAATGAGAAAAATTTTGAAACTTGTTTGTTTTCAAAATTGATATAAAAAGCAAGTACATGATGAATTCATTTTCCTAACTGTGTCTTGGGCTTATCATGAATCATGAATAATGAATGGTACAACAATAATATGTTTTCATAGTCTGACTATTTTAGACTGGGTCTGGTAAAAATCACAATGTTCAGTAAATGGAAAAAATGTAAACTGGTAAATCTTAATAGTATGTCTACCCATCTATTAAAACATATAGGGTTTCACAGACAGGGTTTAATCTAAGACAGGATTATGCCATAGTTCAATTAGGACATTTAATAATTTTTATAAACATGCCTCAGAGAAAAGCATTACTGGGGTGCACTTTAAGATAAAACAATAGCACTGACATGTTTTAAGATGACTCAGTGCAAGTTTCTTTTACTTGAAACAACTCAGATTTACATTTTAGTCTAGGACTAGGCTTAAGCCTTGTCTGTAAAACTGGGTGATAGTGTGTGTTAACTTAATTTTTTTTCTAATTAAAGGGTTAAGGGTTAGGGTCTAAATAAACGGTTTGTTCACCCAAAAAGTGTAAATTCTGTCATTAATTACTCACCCTAATGTCGTTCCGAAACCCTTAAGACCTTGTTCATCTTCGGAAGATTTTGGAGATTATCCACTGAAACTTAAACTATGTATACTGTTCTGTGTCAGCTGTTCTGCTGAATCAGGCAGCGATGTAGAGGCAGGTGTTGATCATCTACTGCAACATTTAGCCACACTTTTATTTCATAGAGTTGCACATTTAACAACCTGGCTTTACTATAAGCTGTTTTTAGACCAACAAGAAAGTTTTGAGTTTTTAAAGTAAATGCTCTTAAATGTCAAAAGATCAAGGGAATTTTGATTTCTCATTTAATGACCACTTTAAGTAAGATAAAAAAAATAGTAAATCTTGGTCAAATGTATGGTAGAAAAGTTTATATAAGCACAGAGAATACAGCATTGAGTATGAAGAGCTTAATCATAAAATATGCAAGTTAGGTGTGAATGAGATCTCAGGGATGAAGTTTACCAGAGAATAGTTCTTAAGAGGTTTTTAAGAATGTATGTATGCTAAAGAAGAATATAGAAGAAAGCTTTAGAATTAAGCATGCAGTCTGAAATGTCACTGACAAAGTTTTATAGAGAAGAGATCATAAAACATGGCAGAGAAGAAAGTCTTCTTGTTTAACTATGCCAGTAAATAGTCCATAAGAAGACCTAGGGAATGAGGTATGCTAGAAAAGTTCAGAAGCAGCATTTCTCAGTGCGAAGGATAAGTGTACTTAAATTCTGAGTGTAGGAATGCTCATTCTGAGTGAGCGTGAGATGTAACACGGGCCGATACTGGGTGCTCTGTAAACACTGAGGAGTGGCTCTCATGCTCTGTCCATGTGCCAACAGACCGTCCACCCACGCACCTCTACCACAGCTTCTGCAACCTCTCCAGCTCCTTCTGACCATCTGCCTTCACTTCTACCAGCCCAAGACACCAAAGGGACAGCACAGGCCAGAAACCAACAGAAACACAATAAATAAATCTCCTATCCGCAATCCAACAGACCCCTTGCATAAGAAAAGTTCAGAAACGTTTGAGAAAGTTTCCTGTCTTCTGACAGCTCCTTTATAAACCTGTTTCATGGCTCTTTCTGCTTTTTTACTAATGGTATAGGCATTACAAAGCAGCTTTACAGGGTGTCGGGTCTCTTCTCCAGTCTGCGAGTGCAAGGTGACCGCAGACAAAGAAGAATGGTTGTCAACGTGTGCATTAAACTACACAATGCACATTCAAGCGTCTGAACAGTGTGAGCTTGACTTGCAGGTTCACTTTTTGTTGCTTTCTAATATGCGAGCGACTTTGTAAATGTCAGTGTTGAAAAGTATGCTGACCTCTGTAGTGCTCACTGACTGTTAAGTTGGTTACCTGAGAACGGTCTTGCAGTCAGCGACTAAAGTTTGTCATTTTCTATGATAAACACAGTCAATATGGATCATGCAATTTGTCTAGATCACTGCCATTTGCTCTATACCTTCAACAAGACCCTGCTTAGCTGGGACTTAATATCCTCCATACAATGCATTCTGACACGGTTACATAAGAAGGCGTTTGTGAACTATTCTTAGCACTGCCTCACTGTGATGCGCTGCCTGGAATAAGAAAGCCCAGACCTGACAGAGCGGGAAACATTCGTGTCGTGAGGAAAATAAGGCTCCAGTCAATTTTTTCCCCTCCCTCTCTTTATTATTATTTTATTTGCTGCTTTTGGGGTAATGAACAAGAGGCTGTGTGTTTGATAATAATACGTTTGCGCCATGAAACAAAAGACAAGGCTGACAGTAAATACACAGTTGAATATAGCATACAGCGTATGTGAATATATTATTACTTGTCTTTTTACAGTGATTTACAGAATTTTCATAATAGATGAAAAATAGCAAAAAATGACTAAAATCCCAGCTATTAAAGCACACATATGAAACACTAAACAATGGTGCTTATACAGCAGATTAAGTTTGAATCTGGCTGATTCGCAGTCCTTTTTTGTCATCTCTATACATTTAAAATCTATACTTTGAGAAAAGAAAAGTACATAAATTTAGCATTTTTAATTGTTTATTTAGATGTGCATCTTCCTTATTTTTACATATAGATTCATGTAATGCACATAATGTCTTACATTTCATTTACAATTTTAGTTTTTATTGTTTAATGTTTTACATTTATAAGTTAGAACAGAATTTTAAAGTCAACCAATGGTTAGAGATCAGCCTTTTAAAAACATTATATACAATACATTAAAAAGTTTGAGTTTAAATGTTTTTTTTTATGTTTTTAATGATGTCTCTTATGCTCATCAAGACTATATTAATTTGATTTAAAAAATGCTGAAAAAAACAGTAATATTGTGAAATAGTATTGTAATTACTAATGTTGGTTTGCTATTTTAATATACTTTCAAATATAATTTATTTATGTGACACAGCACTGAAGTTTCGTTCATTACCTGAAAAAAAATATGACAGGTCCCAAAAAATATTAAGCAGCACAACATTACTGAAGTAATGATGTTATAAAATTATACACAGGAATAAATTATGTTTTAAAGTATAATCAAATAGAGTCTCTGTAGATTAGTGTGAGGTTGTTTTGGGTGTTAGAGAGCCGTTTGTCATCCACGTCACTTCATAGTGTCGGTGCTGAAGTCCTAATCTGCCCTCTTTACCTCCCTCTTTTCTTTTTTACAGCTCGCAATCCCATTATACTCTCTGGGAAAACCTGAGAAAATCCTGAGATGTATAGAGCTCAGGAAGCATCGAGATCTTTGACATGCTTGTCAAATAGTGGCATTGTGGAGGTGAATAAAGAATACCAGGCACAGATTTCTCTGTTGGGGCTCTTCATAGCCCTCCAAGCGAAGCATACGGTTTGTTCACCTCTCAGCAAACCTCTCCTGTCTGACCTTTCAGAGGAGGAGAGTCACAATATCCCCCGGCAAAGCTGCACAGTCAGGCAGGTTCAGACCTCTCCACTTCTCATCAATCAATAAACACTTTATAAACACTGGCAGGCAGCTTTTTCTTTTCTGTCAGGTCATGACTCAACAAAAGAGATTCACAGGTCATGCCACATGCTGAAACTATCACACAGCAGTATCAAGAACCTTGAGAAGAAAAAAAAAAAGCCTGCTACAAGTTTAACTCGCTAATCCCACTTTCATTCTCTCATTCTCTCTTCAGCTACATGTCAAATAACTCACATTAGAGTATTAGTAGGCTGTTATGTTCAGGGTTAGTTGATGAAGATTTGCCATGCAAAATCTTTAACAAAATTTGGATATTACTTTCTCTTTGAAATACGCAGGCCTCTGCTTAATGAAATGAATTAAAGCTTCTCACAGATGTCCTTGTTGAGCTAGTAGGCGTTCCTGGAGTGTACAAGCGCAGTTTAGAAGTTGGCCACGTTCACTGAGGACAACGTTTGTGATATGTGCCGTGAAATTTGCTCTGTGAAATATTTAATCTTGACAGTGACTCACTGACTTATTCCCTGTGTAAATGCAATATTCACAGCTGCTGAATTTATTATTTTAACCTACAGAATCAGTAACACTGAAATTCCTTTTATTTGATTTTTCATTTTCTTTGTGTAGTTTCTGTGCTGGGTGATTTCAAGACATGTGACCTTTATAATAAATGTTTCAAATGTATAGGCTAAATCTGGTTTGCTGTTAAAACTAAGCAAATTTCTTTTTTATATTTTTGTTGATGTGAATTTTCATATTTAATGGTCCTGGGCTAACAAGAACCAACAGTGCAGTTGTTTGTTATTAAATAATGTTAACAACACTGTAGCAAATTTCTGTAACCCTTTAGTATAGGGACCAGTTCTCACTATTAACTAGTTGCTTAATTGCATGCCTTTTAGTAAAACATATTACTAAAATGATGTTTATTAGTGCTTATAAAGCACATTTCCAGCATGAATATATTCTACATTCCTATCTAAAATTAACAACTACCTCTAATATGAATTTGTTTTATGTTATTTTTATTTAATGGTAATTAGTGCATTAACTATTGGAAGCTTAAGGTGTTGCCCAAAATGTTTTAGTTTTATTTTTTCCTAAGAACCGAATTTGTTCACTTCACCACAATTGGTTACATTCATAAAAAGTTCAGTATGTCAATGCATTGAATTTTATTAATTAGCAACAAATAGCATTTCAAGCTAAATAAAAAACATTTTTTTCTGTTAATTCTTAAAATTAGATTAAGAAATGCTGTAAAAACTGTTGTCCTTTTTTCATTCATCATTAACTAATGTTTACATGTTGAACTTGCTTGGTAAAGTTTTACCAAAATGTATATCTGTATTTGTTTTCTTATTTTGACCTTCAATTGTAAAACAAAGTCAAACTCTGTCCATTTCGAATGTTATTTCTGTCAGGTCAGCATCATGTGTGACATTTTATGGACTCAAACTTGCATCATCGGCCTTGCGCAAGCCTCTTTTTCATAATACTAGAATAAGCCAGCTGACAATTTCCTGCTGGGTTGCAAAAGTGTGTCTGTGTTCTGTCATGTGACATCGTGAAATTATTAAACAGTGTTTACACTGAGTTAAACAACATACATTTTCTTCTAAACAAACCATTGCTGCCTGTCTGGATTCTAGGCAGCTGATGGAAGTAAACATAAGCTGTTTGCAGATGTGCCTTTAAGTACATGTCACACATCAGAGACCTTTTTGTTAATGATAGACTGGATGAGCTTTGAATTTTATAGGCGGAACCGGTAAATTTGAAATATTTCTTTGACAGAACGCTCTGCACATTTGGCTTAAACTTATGAGTAGTTCTAGGTTTTGTGGATGTTGTGCATCCATCCACTGAACAGCTAGTTTAAAGCTTCAGTGATGGGCGATTAATGTGGGTTAACTTTTAGAATGGATTGGGTATGAAAGATCTATTTCATGGCTCATTGGATTGCCGTGTGGTAGAATGCATGCCTCATTTTCAGCTTTAGTAAACTCATTTTAATTAATTCTCTTTTGCAAATGAAGATATAGGAGCAAGTTGTCAGCGTTTTTAGCACTAGTCTTAGATTGGTAACACACTAGCAACTGGTGAACTCGAAATACTGTGAACAGTTCTTCCAGGAACCTTCCAAGAATCATCAAAGAAACGACTTTGAGGATTTTTGTAAATTGTATTAAAGCCAAAATAAAATATTGAATTAAAATGTAGATTTGGTTATATAACTAAAACTATACTTAAGATAAATTCAACCTAAATAGTATTTTTTTTAAATTAAAACAAAAAAAAAATTATAAAAGTGCAAAGTTATTTACTAAAGATACAAATAAAAACTTATAAGATATTAGTATATAAATGATACTAAAACAGCACTGGATCTGTGTGTTCTATTATCAGCTCTAGATGCTTCATTCACACTCTTTAGATGGAATTTCATGTAATACCCACTTCTATATGTACTGATCTGAGTACGTTGGCTCTTGAATAATGGTTTACAGAAGGAGGCTTTTTTTTTTTTGAATAAAACGGCTTTTATAAATTACTCAGTGGGCTTGATTCTCCTACCCTGCAGCAGATATATAACCGGTTCCTCTGTGTGTGTGGATGGGACACTAGCTGGCATGACCCTGTTGTGTGAGATGAGAGAAAGTTAATGAGTGAGTAAAGGGATAACAATGTTCCACAAACATTTACTAAAGCTTAGCTTGCAAGGCTTAGCCACTGGCCTTTTCCCTGTAGGTCTATGCTCATTTTCTTTCATACTACCAGCTGAATTTCATTTTAAAATGCTATTTAGATTCACAAGATTTTACTGTTCTTTCTTTGACATAGGTAAAAAAAAATCTCTTTTATCGCAGTTGCTTATCCTACAATGAGGCAGAATTGAGAATACATTGAACCTTTTCCCCTACATCTTATGGTTATCATAATGTTTATTCCCCAGCATTCTCAGTGTGTTTCTCTTTTTGAAACTTTCAAAGAGTTTCCATTGATAATTTTTGAAGTGTGCTGTGTATGTGTTAATCATTATAGGAAATGATAACAAATATTTTATACCTGGGTAAACTTAATGACATCACAAACTGCGCTTTCAAAATATGCAATGAAAAGATTTTATTATGAATTTGTCAGCAGGTTCTTACAAGACCAAATTACCTGAGCCATGACATCCAAGTTAACTAATAATAAATCATTTCTTCTCCATTTAGTTCTCCATCTAAAAAAAGCATCCAAGGGAAAGGTTTATGCCTAAATGAAACATAATGAAACATGAATCTTTTTGTCTTTTCAGATCTGAGTGATCAACTTCTGGAGGTGGTGGGTTTGGAGGGAGCCATCGAGATGGGTCAGATCTACACAGGTCTCAAGAGTGCTGGGCGGCGCCTTGCACAGTGTTCCAGTGTCACCATCAGGTCAGCAGTTCATGCCTGTCCACATACACATTGACAAAAAATTGAGTATAAGCAAACACTTGTGTCCATGGCTCTGAAACATCTCTCGTCCTCCCCTCCCCCTCAGCAGGACGTCCTCTCTTGGCCAAAGCAGCTAGTAAATCAGACCTTTGACCTGCTGTCACTCGCTTTGCCAACAGCTCTAACATTCTGGACCCACTTGTACTGTTGAATAATGATGTTTGTAGCGTGTCTAAACACACACTGCTCAGTCCTGACGTATGCTAATGAACCAGTGGAGACTCATCACTTCTGAGGTGTTAGTTCACGAGTTTGTGTTGCCCTGGCCTGCTTCGCTTCATTAAACACTCATAATGACCCTAACAGTTAGTTCTGAATTGAAGCGAGGTGGTTATTCGCAATTTTCGCTGCCATTTCCTTACCTGCACACAGGATCGTTCTGCCCACTAGCTAATACTTTCCGTAATAGGCATTAATAGCGCATTCATCACTGTCGTTCTCCCATGCTGTGTTGCTTTAACTTGTAGTAGCCCTGCTGAAAAGACTAAACTAACTTTTTGTAACTGTGTGTATGTAGGAATGGAGGTGCTGAACTGTGTGAGTGTGTTAGTTTAGAGAGTAAGGGGCCCGGCTGGGAACGGGGCTGTGGGAACAAAGACCACAGTGTTCAGACCCGTTTAGGAAAAGTGTTGTATAGGAGTCTCGTGCCCGCGATCTGCCTGGTCAGTGACCTGACCCGTAACAGTTTTTTTTTTCTCTCTGTCCTTGTCCACAGGACATCCCGTCTGCTGCCCATGCAGATTGATGGAGAACCGTGGATGCAGCCTCCATGCACGGTCAGCTCATTTGATTTTGATTTCGTTTACATTTAATATTTGAAACACAGACTCTTTCATGAGCCATACCAGCCAACTCAACACTGTAATTAAACAAGACTAGACATTTCACTAATGTGACTGCACCTTAAATTAAGTTCACCCAGAAATTAAAATTACCCCATGATTTACTCTCCCTCAAGCCATCCTAGGTGTCCATGATTTTATTCATTCAGAATACAACCATAATCTTTATTAACCCCTGTATGAAGTATGGATTCACTTTATTGGGTGTTGAAAATCTCAACACCCATTCCCTGCTATTATAAAGCTGAGAAGAACCAGGATGTTTTTTGATATAATTCCCATTGTAAAATCTTATAAACCTAGGATGGGGTGGGGGTTGGTTAATCATGGGGTGATTTTCATTTGCGAACGAAATATTCCTTTAAGGCTTTTACAATTAACTCCATAGCTTGGTCCAAACCTGAGTTTGATTCCACACCCAAGATCTCATTTAACATTGTACATTTGAGTCCGACCCATGATACAATTGGGTCAATACATCATTAATTGCACAAGTCTCACCTCACAGTCCAGATCAGCTTTCCAAGTGGAGTTTTCTGCCAAACACCCAAAAATGTGCAATAAGAGTTCAAATCAGCTTTTTCGTGTTTTTCTATTCAGATTTCCTTTTATGCTTAGGCAGATGCTTTTACACGGGATTCAAGATATAAGCTCCACCTCGTTCCGTGAAGTTGCATTGGATTAACTGCATTACTACTACATGTCGCAGACGGTTATAAATAAAAAACATATTTTAGAAAGAGACCACAGTCTCTGCCTGTTCTTAAAGTTCACAAGAATATGTGATGTAATGTGAAGTCAGATACACCCAATGCTCAATGATAGGTTTCAGTTCAGAGCAGGACCTTTTTCTCCATTTCAGAAAATTGCCTCCTCCGGTCTGTTGCAGCTTTGTACATTCACCCATCCCAGCGAGCAGACTGTTAATTAAAACACTGTCACGTCACACCCTGCCATTGACTGATTATGTCATTAGGAGAGGGGAATAAACATGCAGCTTTCCATCTGCACAAAGCGCCAACACAATGTCGTTCGCTATGTATACATCTCTATCAGCGCAAGTGCTATAAAAAGTGTGCCGCTGTGCTTTTAGTCCTCTCTAATTTGCCCTACTGTGGGAATATGGGACGTTCAGTTTCAAGGTCAGCTCTCACGTTCTCAAATTTGTGCCTGTTAATCTGGACATGTGTGACTTCTGTCAGCTCATTTGCTGAATGTGAACGAGACAACTGCTTAAAACAGTGAGTAATTAACAAGCAGAAGGATTTAACCAACTGTTCAGATTTGGTTGTCTTCAGAGAGTAATCTTGCCCTCTTTCCTGCAGATACGGATCACGCATAAGAACCAGGTGCCCATGCTGCTGGGACCGCCACAGAAAACGTTCTTCTTCTTCAAGAAGCGCAACAGAAGTCGGGACTAGGTGTGGGACTCCAAAAATCATCCACTCTTCTAGAATCATACACTCAAGCATCTCCACCTTCCTCAGCTATATTTCTTTATCTTCGGGAGGTGGAACCCAAAGAGAAGAGACCTTTCAAACACTTTTGAGACAAATCAATACAAACACAACACTGTAATGGAACTCTAATGGACTCCACCTCCGAACACAGTCTGATAGTCACAAGTTGAACCAGTTGAACAGACCCTCTCTGAGTGTCATGACCACTTCCTGTGTCTTATCATCCAGAACGTCTTATCACAGGCTTGTGACCTGTAAGCTATGACTCAATTCTAACCAAATCCCCCCCGACCAGTAGGCCACTGCCTTGGGATCACACTGTGTGCCCTCTCCCTCCTCATAAGACGGCTCATCAGAACATACTGCCAATTTCAAAGAGAGACAGAGAGCACCGGAAAAAGCAAGAGACTCGCCCAGCAAAAGGAGACAAAATGTGTTCAAGTGAAAAGAGAGCAAGAGATACCCTGGCACGATAATGTTCTTCACATGAGAGTTGGTGGTGCACATATGGACGTCACTGGGCCCTAGCAGGACCAGGGAACAAACTTTCCTACTAAAGGAGCTTACTGAATTATACATCAGTGCATGCAAAGCACTCATTCCAGTGCCTCTCCAAGGCCCTGCGACATGCTACCACTAAAGAGTTGAAACAGCATACTCATCCATTATGAAGATGTTTATGGGGGTTTGCTAATAGGGATAGGTTAGCCTGGCCTCAAAGAGATGAAACATTTCAGCTTCTGGTGTTAGTTCTGGGCAGTTTTGATGTTCACCCTCAGGCCACAAGACTGACCAGTGCAGGTTTTGTTATAGCTAGCTGGATGTTTATTTTATCCCATACTGCCCTCTAAAACAGCAGTGCTAGCATTCAGTGTGGAGAATGGACCTAAGGTCTCAAAAATGCAGTATAAGTTTAGAAAACCCTTAGTAGAGAGAACCTGTGTACTAAAACAGTTTTACCAATGAGCATTTATATCGTAGCAGTGTGGCAATTTGTGCAATATGATGACTCTATCAAATTTTTAAGGCCAAATCAAAATAGCTTACCATTAAGTACAATTCTGTCTATCTGAAGAATATTCTGTCTATAAGGAAAATATCTAAAAAATCTGCCTATGCTGGTTTGTTAGATCAGTTGGCTAGATTCAGAGGGGTTTGAAACTCTGGGAGACTTGCAGGTAAGCCAGCTAGACTAGCTGAAGCCTTTTCACACCAACACAAATGTAAGGCACAGAAATTCTATCCTGTTTTTGCATTTGATTTGTCTGTTCCGATCAATGTCAAAAACAGAAGAATGACTGAATGAAAAATGCAACTTCACTCTATGACAGTAGGTGGCGCTTACAGAAAAGAGTTTTATGGAACAGCAGCACCTCAGGGCATGTGGTCGAATTGTGTTGATGAAAATTGTATCGGTTGACCAAGCCATGTAAATGTCTCAATATGAATTAATAGCCTTCAAATTCATGCAAATTGAAATGTTTAATATACTAACATGAAATGTTTGATAGCTAAACATTCGTCTTGGTGTGAACAGGTCTTACACCAGCTAAGAACGTAAAACCAGTTTAGGCCAGTTTTAAAAGTTATATGAGCAAGCTACCATTTTAATCCTTTTTTATCGTTACCTTTTTAAGGAACTCTATGGTCACAATGGTTAAGACAAGGATTAACTTGTTAACATTTGTTAATGCATTTGATGTCAACAACTAACTATTGAAAGTATACTTACAGCATTTAACTTAATTGCTTGGTTCAATAATGTAATACAGCCTAAACAATTCATAAATATATTAGACATTAACATTGACCAGGATTAATAAATCCAGCAAAAATATTCTTTATATTGTTAGCTCATTATGCATTAACTAATGTTAACATATTAAACATTGTTATATTTTGTTACAGAATCAATTTCAAGAAAAAAAAATTGCTACATATTTCTGAGAAAACAGATTGTCTCTTCACTGTAGCTTACAGCATCTCCATTCAGAGGCGGGCTGAAATCGATCCAGCGCTGGTATTAACACTGAATCCTCTGGTCCTCGTCTGTCACAACAAGCTACTGCAGTGGGGTTTGATTTGCTGCTGCATGGACGGAGCCTAAATTTAACTTCCTATTTCAGGGAGTGAAACACTATTCCTAATTGCAGCATGAAAACATCAGCTTGCAATTTCAGGTCGACAGTCAAGCGGGTGTGAAAGAGGCCCAGATGAATGCAGAGAAACGGAAGTTACTTACGGTTTCCGTCAACAACAGTGACCTTGAGATCCAAAAAGTGAGCTTTGGAATTTTTTTGCCCTTCTGAGAAGGCCTGTAAAGAGTATTTAACTTCAAGATGCCCACTATGTATCAGTATTTATATAATCCAAGAGCCTTGTGTGCATATACATGAATGTGTTTAAAGGTAAAATTTAATATAGTATCAGAGACACATGAGGTCACATGATTGACTATAGCCATCAGATAGATGTGCCTGATATAGATCAACATGCAGTGATCATCAGATGCTTTCACATTGTGCTGTAGGGTGCAACTGTTTATATATATATATATATATATATATTTCACCAATACAGAACTGGGGTCAGATTGACTTATAGTTCAGGTGTTGACTTTGGAAACTGAGCTCTTACCAGGGTTAGCAGGTTAACGTTCCCTTTAAAGAACACTGAACCGCAGAAGCTACGCCAGTGTCCTGAAAATGCTCATCTCTCCATATAACTACAGAACAGACGCACACCTCCAGCCAGCGAGTCGGTTTATCATAGAAGTTAATGGTGGATTTGGCTGAAAGAGCCCCATTGTTCATGTGGTCATTGGACAGATGGTTTATCCTGCATGACAGTCTGGCGTTTAAAGAACGGCGGTTTGGTTACAAGTGCATGTTTACAACTACTTTTCATTTTACAGTTTAGAATGATTTTAAACAGTCATGTATATATAGATATTGTTTATATTTTCTCTGAAGTTTAACCACCGCATGCCTGCTGAAACAAAGAAGACAAAGATGTCTGCTTTAAGAGAGACCACGCTGATTGTTGCTACTTTGTAAGTTTCACATGATTATATTTTGGGACCCTATCCAGGCCCCTTGTATCTACCCTCTGTGCTTCTCCTCAATCTGTTATTAGCATGTTCATTGTTCAAGTACCTCTGTGGATGTTCTTTGTTCTGTTTTGTATTTTGAAAAATGAGGCGCCAATGTATGCCAGTGGATAGACGACTGAGGAATGTCATGTCTGGTAAATGTCATTTCTAAATCATACGATGTCATCTTCTGTTTAATTTCTGTGAATAACTGATAGCCTTAACTTGCCAATACAAAATGCATTTTGCCTGGAGCAAAGACTTTTGCAATACAAGTCACTGAAAAAAAAAAATCTAACGATGGAGCAAAATAGGGGGTGAAAAAACGAGAGGTCAACATCTGTTTTGCCGTGTTGCAATAACTCATTTTTGTTTGTGTCATCACACTGGCCTGCTCGCTCTCAGAGAAGAGTGGTGATAAAGAGCGATGTCCGGCACATCATAAATGAGCTCCATGATGTCTCTGACACCACATATGTCTTCATTTGTGGACTGGACGTCTTTAACCTATTATTTGTAGCTGTCCTAAAACTGTGATTGCTCAATCTGCCCATCACTGTCTGTTTTCTCTTAACAATACGATTAATCTGTCAAACCGTGCTGCCTCTTGCAGGGTTGTGCTTTCTTCAGAATTGAATTTTAAATTCTAATTCCAATTCTAAATTTGAAAAAAATTATTGTAATTCAAAGACGATCATGTGTTACTAAAAAAAACCTACAGCTTGGCAAAGTTTTGCCAAAAAGTTTGTTGACCTCATAGAGAACGATGGATGGATGGATGGAAAAACGTTTGTTTTTTCTCCAGGATGCATTCTCTGAATTTGTTGAAATTACAATTCAATACATTCCTCTTCCTGTCATTCCTATTTCAAAATAATTAAGGTGTTTGAAAGTTTTCTCAAATTCAAAACTCAAGAGCAGAAAGGAATACGGTTTTGTTCAGTTCTGAATTTTGCCCAACCCTGGCATCTTGAGACACAATCAGGAAAGATTTTTAAAGATGGTGAACCAGAATCCTGGACTTAAATATAAAGAGACAATATGGGTTATCTCAGTGTAGTTCTATTCTTAGCTGGGACAGATGAGCGGTATTGAGTGCCACTGATGCAGTAGAACCCATATCAACCCTGAATGTGATGTTCTACATGTGTGCTTAACTCACAGTCTTATTCCTGCCTTAGGGTTAGTGTGGTTTGTAGCAGTCCATCTGTGTGGTTTGCAACAAGGTTCAAGGACAGGAGTACTCCTGCAGACTGAGGTGGGGTTGAAGGGTGAATCGTGCCCTTGAAAGACCCAATTAGACTCTGGTTACTCCGGTTCTTGTAAGCTGTTGGCATCCATGTTAATGGACAAAAGAGTTTTATTGAATAAACAGAGAGACCTGAAGCTTTGTGTCTGGTGTGGGTCATTGGGTGGCTCGGCCGGGATGCTTACTCACATCCTGCAAAGGCGCCTGGCACAATTCTCTACTTAATGTGATTGAATTTCAGTTCACACAATAAATCCGAGATTTCGGTGCTCCTTTGCCAATGATATGAGGCGCTCTGGGGAAATACTGTGAGCTTTTAGCACGGTACTTAAGATCCTCACAGTTCTGTCCATATGAGCAAACTTAACCACTTTCATCTGAGACAACTGCTTTAGTCATGATTGCACCTGTACAGACTTGCACACTTGAGTTTTCAATCAGAACATGATGCAACTGCAAGGCATTGGCATATTGTCTAATTCAATCTTTCCAAAATAATGGGTGCATTATTCTTCTATTATGCTGACCCTGCACACTGAAGTTAGAATCTGTAATGAGTACTGACTAGATTTTGTGGCCTCTCAGAAAATTGTATGTTTAGGGGTAAAACTGGAGATGTATGCTCAAAGGGTTTTAATATACAAAGGTGTGCACCTGGAAGGTATTGCCCAGTGACAAGCTGTGATTGTGTTGTAACCAAACATTAAATCATGCCAGTTTCATGACATACACTAAAGAAATTATCCCAGGTTCACTATAAGCTCAACATCAGGGGGTTTCACGGCAACTTAACACGATTTTAATGCGTAAACTTTGCTAACCTTAAAACGTAAAAAAAAAAAGTAATATGTGCTTTTATAAAAATTTACTTCACATGCTTAAATCCTCAAAAACATGGCTCAATTTGCTTCCATTGCCATTTAAGCTCAACTGTTAATGAACCCAGAATATTCCTTTAAAATACTCTTTTAACTAGCAGTGTATCACACAGTGCAATACTCAATATCAATGGGAAAATATATGATAATTCATGAGTACCATCACTGTACTTGCAGTGTCATTTACAGTATCAGATGGTTGCCATGTGAGGCTGTATGACTGTTTGTTTTCATCAGGCAGCCCTGTGGCCTCTGTGCTTGTAAATACAGCCCTGTTAGAAGAAAAATGCAGATGACACAACAAGAAGCTGTGAGCTGGGGCGAAGCCTACGCGTCTTGGGTGTGCAGAGATAATGAAGCAGGAATTATCTCTCCATGAACTATTAATAGTCATCAAGTCCCATCATGTCTCTCTTTGGGAGAGCACCAGTGGCCCGAGGCTGCATTAACCTTCATTCCACTTCATTAACTGTCTGTACCAAGCTGATTTTACACAGTTTTCAGGGTGTGTTCTGTAATATAACACAGTTTATGTGCAATAACAAGGTTTAAAAGATTTTTCTTTGTTACATATGATAACGGTGTAGGAATCTGATTTGCTGCTCTGTCCGTCACCCTTCATTTAACTCTATTGTACATCTCCTTCCACAGATTAGCCCACATTTCCAGAGAATGGCAGGCTGCCAGAACTGTCACACTGACCCAGTCATGGGCACAAATAAGCCCTTCTCATTATCAGTGAGTGATAGCAGATCATTTCAATATTTGTCCCAAAAAATGAAAGATATCAAAGAGATATCGGGTGCTGGTGATGCCTGTGTCAACACCACTCTGGATTTAGGAAGCAGAATAATGGAAATAGAATATGCTCTTGGCCACCCCCTTCCCACCTCCCACCACATTAGTGGAAGGTGCTATAAAAAGGAGACCCTGACAGCTCGGCAGAGCTGAAAAGCCCAGCTTTAGCAGCGTCAAGCAGAAGAAACAATGACACCAGTAACAGCATACTGCACATCTTGTTCATGCTATCATTATGCTCCTGCGAAAGTGGGCTCTGCTCGAAAGCCAGAAGGATTTTAAAGATTATCCTCCTCACACTTGATGCTGAATTTTTCTCTCCCTCTCTTTTTCACAGAAACAGCTTTGTTAAATATAGATTCTAGGACATCTGGCCTTGACTACAATAATACATTGTAAATCCCTTGCACATCGCAAGATTGTGTAGTTAATTGTGTAGCCAATAACAAGAATAAGAATAGTTAGATTATTAACAGAATTAATATTAAAAGAACAGAATTATTAAAAGAATTAATAGTTAGATTAATTACATACCTTTTTACTTTGAGTAAAATTAATGTTTGGGCATGTTTAACGTTACTTGGTTTATTCAACAACTTAAATTGGAACAATAATGAAAAAAATCAACAAAATTATTGTTGCTTGTTTTTATTCATTTTTATTTTTGCTGATTAACTTTCGGAGAGTTTATTTTGTAGAACTAAAAGTTAAGTCTTTTCAAGTTATGCTAACCACAGCCATTCTTTCTACTCATAAACATAGTAACTTCCAAAATCCTGTTGGGAATTCCACAGGGAATCCATTGCGAACTACATTAATCCTCCCTTTTTGGTTGGATATTTCATTATTTGGTTGGGCATTATGAGCCGTTTGCAAAGTTTGTTGAGACATGAAATAACCATTGATTTGTATATTATTTTTCCTTATTTCGTTGCGCTCAACAGAAATTTGTTTAGTCTAGTCTACATATATGCTTGATTTTTAGTGAACTGTCCTACAACTTCTGATGTGTTTTGCTGGCGAACTCTCTGGCCCTTTAAGATCCTCTGGAAACGTGCGGGGAAAAATCTTGAAAGTGAATGAAACTCAGCCATTCATAAAAATAGGACAGAAGGGGCTGCGATTGGTCGCTGAGCGCTTCATGCATATTCCTGTCATGCTCTCCAATCATTGGTTTAGAGATGTGAATGACGTGCGCTCGGACCCAATGGCCTTCCAGATTCAAATGCCACACGAGCCCAAGGGAAAACCGAGCAGCCCATTTACAAAACCTCAATCAAGTTTAGAGTGTCGGAGAGAGCGCATCTATTGATCAGCACGAGCGCACTGCATCCTTTTGGGATTAAAATCTGAAACGTATTTTTTTCAGTGCACTACGAGAGGCGCGTCGTCTATTAGGGTGAGTTTAAGCATCATTCCTCAAACATTTACACGGCGTTCAGTAAAATATCTGTTTGAAAGCGGTTGTTTTGCGCAGCGGGTAAGTTTATCGTGGGCTTGCAACTGCAAATACAGCTATCTCGCCTTGGGGGGAAAGCGAACGCCATTTTCTCCAAGAGAGGGCTTATACTGTTTGGCAACCATTTTAATGCATGAAGTTTTTCCTGGCTTATGTTGCGCCCTTGCAGTCTTTACAGAAGCTTGCGCGCTCAGCATTAGTGACATTTCTAGGTGAGGTCGGTGCTGCCTAAACACTGTATGGTTTTGTGAATGGAGGACTCTCTTTATCCCCCCTCACGGATCGAGTTTCACTTCATTGAGAAAAACAAGAGACAGTCAGGGGGCTCGGGGAGGGAGGAGGTCCTCACCCTGCTCAATTTTATATTTACTTTTAAGCACTTAATTTAAGACGAGGTTCATTTGTTTTATTTACGCGTAATGATACACAAAATGTGTTATGCTTTTGGAGAAGTCTTTATATTTTAGAGATTTCAAATAATTGTTAGCTGCTGTCTTGCCTACTGGTGATTGTTATTTTGTGTGTGTGTTTTTTTTAGTTTATACTACTTACTTATTTTTCTCTATGGTTTTAAATATGGTAAGCTTTAAAGTGCGAGCTTATTCGCTCTTTGCGTAACGTAACGTTAAACTGTAACTTACTTGAACGCTTCACATTCACCGCTGAAGTTTCCCCTTCGTTGATCAACTTTAGTCCTCAGCCATCTCTCGTGCTTTGAGTTTTTGCATTTATTAGAGTTTGTGTTAAATTAGTTGGACTAAAATAGTTTTTCACCTATTAATATGTAGTTTCACTGTATGTGTTAAGGTCTTCTGCATAAATAATAAAAATAATATTGTTGCATTTTATATTTTGCGTGTGTTTGTGTGTAAACACACACCTGTAACAGTTTATATAAACACACAAACATCTAATAAAAAGTAACAATAAATAAATCAATTGTTTATTAGTACTTTTTCCCCATTTAACAGTTATGGAATTATTGTTCATAAGGTCATAATAACGAAAATGCATAAAAAGTCCCTTAAACAATAAAATCATATATAATTACTCTATAAACGTGAAAACTGTTTTGTTGAAGCATCACAAGTTGGCATGCTCCTCACAGTCGCTCCATCCAAGTGTGCAGTTCATCCAGTCCTCAGAATAGATGCTTGACCAACAATTAATTTTTTCAATATTTATTCATGGACTAGTTATATAAGTGGATGATCGATGTAGTGTAACACGAAATGTATGCTTTCCATTTTCCTCAGTTTATCTTAATATGTTCATGATTCTTTTCAAAGTCTAATCAGCAGCACAGATGGTTGGCTTTGCTTATGTAAGGTTTACATTTATCACTACTGTGGATTGCATTACGCAGCGCTCCCCCCCCCTCTCTCTCTTTCTCTCTCTCTCTCCCTCCCTCTCTCTCTCTCTCTCTCTCTCTTGCTGTCTGTCTTTACACATACGCTTTGTCAGAAGGGATGTTGTGATGGGTAACAGAGAGAGAAGGGGGAGGATGAATGCAAAGGATCAGATGGTTCTGAGTGTTTTGTCTGCCTGTATGCAGGGCTTGGGGTTTTGATGTGGGAGACACTTGACTGTCCAGTTAGATTTACCGCATGATTCATCTGTTTATTTATTTATTTTTCATTAGCGCCAACAGAAAGACCCGGAGAGGTCAATATAAAAATCGCTTTTAAGCGACGACCCTTTGCTGGGAGCTTTCTTGAAGACCCAGGTGACATGGACGGATTTTATGACCAGCAAGTACCATTTATGGTCCCGCCTAATGTAAGTAAATTTCTGCTTTTCTGTGAATGCATAAAGCTAATGGTGTTTTGTTTTTCAGCAATAAATTTAAGCAATACTGACCGTAAGTGTTTTTCCACAGCAAAAGTCTTTACAAGTGGAGGAACCGTACAGCCGAGCAGTTAACGACAGAAAAAGAAAGTTAGTGGAGACTGAACTCGCTCAGGACACAGAGGGTAATTTCAACCTAATGAACATGACTAATGCATGTTTAGCAGATGGACCTGATTATTGAAATGCATTAACAGCGAGAGAGCAGTAGTTTGACTGATGCTGTGATTGTTAAAGGCGGCCTTTCGTTTATCAAATACTTGGATCATAGTGGGTTTTCATGCTCTTAGACTGTCTTGTCTTCGCCTGTCGTCTGTAGAACTTTTCCAGGACCTCAGCCAGCTGCAGGAGATCTGGATCGCAGAAGGTTTGTTTTTTTCATGCATGTCATTTTTGCTTTGTCATGCGACTGCCATTTATATTTCAGACTCATGAATATTTCTTATACGCATGTGGAATATATCATTTCTAAGTGATAAACAGTCCCAGCTGCGGTTTATTTTTCATGGTGCTCTAGCCATTTAATTTGGTCCATTGCACTAGCTTTGCAGCAGTGTTTAAAAAGTTGGCACTGAGATGGCCGTTCATTTTTCGATGAACAAAAAAATCCTTAAATAAATGTTGTCTGACAAATTGACATTGATCTGCGGATTGTTTATCAGCAGGGAGCATTGTTTGCAACTCTTTCATGCTCTCCAATCTCTCTCCACAGCTCAGGTGCCCGATGATGAACAGTTTGTCCCAGATTTCCAGTCAGAGAGCTGTGAGTACCTTGAGATGTATTATTTATTCTCCTTGGCAGTGTACTTTGGATTCAGTCCAAGAGGGCTAGGGAAAACGGCAGAGGCTGAACTCTTGGAGCTATTTATTATTCATCTCTTGCTCAAATTTAAAGCCAACGTTTCATGGGAAACAAAGGAGATCTTAGACTAAGAATGGTGTAGAGTGGGCAGACAATCTTGTTGATTAGAGTTGCTGAAGATGCCGGCAGTTACACTTCCTCTTAAAATAGTGCATATTAGATATTTTAGCATGTATTAACTTTTAAAGTAATTGATTTGCTCTTATACTTGGTCAGCGGTATAACATCCCCACACACTCAATCCAATAGTGCTTTGATTTTATAAGGGCTTAAAGGGTCTTTCCGCTTTTCATTCTTGCTTGAATCCTCTCAGCCAGAAACCCCCACAACTACCTATTTTTTCAGTGAAATCAGCCGATTGGTATCAGCATCACATGATCCAAGCTCATAATCAGATTTCACACTTTCATGCACTCAGTTCAGCCTCTGGAATGGCCCGGATTCCAGTGGGAAGGGGGAGAGGAAAAGGCTTCCCCTCACGGCCTACCTAAACCCATCAAATCCACAGCCACTGAAGATCTTTTCATTGAGGGTTCTCAGTCCAAACGCACCCAATTTCTCAGCCTGGCCACAGGATTCAAAGCCAAAGCAAATACTTGAGGAACGCTCAGCAGAGCATTTTATGTTATTTTCCCCCCGGTTCGGTCTCTGAAGTTTGTTTTTGTTTTCGTCTGATGTTGAGGCTGGGAGACAGGGTGTGTACAAGGGCATGCGTTTGGGTGCAATTTTACATGTCAGTGTGGCGTTACAGAAAAGCATAAGAATGTCAGGAAGATTTCTGACATGCTGTTTATAAAATCGGTCACTTTTTGAATGTGAGCCATAGGTTTCTTCACATGGCATTCCAATGCAAACCTTTCTTACAGTCTTTTCAGTATCCAGGGGTCATCTGGACATCAGATGGCACCCCATGCCCTCCTACGCTTTCCCAGTAGCATATCAATGGGTAGTGGCCTCTTCTTTAGCAGTAACCTCAAATCTTCTCACTTCTTACAAATTGCATATTTTGAATGAAACCTCAGAGCTTTCTGTCCTTTGAAAGTTAACCCCACAAAAATTTAATTAAGAGATGTAATCCACATAAATAGAGCAGGTTAACCCAAGTCTTCTGATGAACAGATTTTTTTATTTACGGGTTTTTGTTCAAACATAATAATCACTGAGCACATCAGATGTGGTCATTTTCGGTGAACTAACACTTTAACAAATGCTTTGAGCTTTCACGTGCCTACCTTTTGTCTTTTTAAATACAGTCTGGGTGATTTTATATTGCTAGACTCGGGTGGATCTAGTTGCGCTGGCCATTATGTGGCGCCGGATATGAGAGCTTGATGCAGAGATCCAGGGGCTAATGGTTACAGTGCGGGGAGGAAAATCATTCACAATCATTGAATTACGACCACACTGATTCATGAGTATTGACTCGGCTATGATGGAAATCTGAGGGGAGCGCTTTGATTGCATGTGTTGTTCTGCACCATGATACTGATGGGCAGAACGAAGAGCTTTTATGCCTCGCAGTCGATTGTCATTACCCGTGAAATATGGCAGTTTAATGGTGGAGAAGAATCTTCTTCTGAGGCATTTCACTCCACTTCTGTTGATGTGTTCGATTGGACGCTCTGCTTCATTAGAAACATCTCCTTCTGTTGTTTTTCTCTCACAGTGATGTATCATGGCCCACCACCGGTGAAGATCAAACGCGAACTGAGTCCCTCCAAAGAGTTGTCTCCCTGTAGCCAGGATAGAAGTCCCATGCCGTATGGAGAGAAGTGCCTTTACAGCTACAGGTACTTTCTTAGATATGTGTCTCAATGTCATTGATATCTTCCTGTCAGCGTGATGACTTCATGTCTTCGATTTCTTCAATACAGTGCCTATGAAAGGAAGCCCTCAGCTGGGTTCAAGCCATTGACTCCTCCCTCAACGCCTGTCTCACCATGTGTCCCCACCAACACTCTGGGGACACGTCCCCTGCATGAACAGACTCCTCCTCCCATATCAAACTCAACATTAGGGCAGCGTCTCCTTCATGGGCAGCCTTCAATGTCCAAGACCACTCCCAGCCAACAGGCTCTCCCTCACCACAGCCAGAGCCCACCTTTTGCAGTACCCTGTCCACCCCTAAACCGTGACACCCACTTCAGTAATGAACCTAGGTGAGTCTCTACATGGTATAAGGACATTTTAGTGGCATATATACAAACGCACATTTTTTTGCCTTACAGTTTAATATAAAAAGAATGCATATCTATATATGTTTATACATTTTTTTTGTGTGTGTGTTTGAAAGAAGACTCTTGTGCACACCAAGTTTGCATTTGTCTGATCAGAAATGCATTAAAACGGTAATATTATATAAAAAAAATAAATAAATACAAGAAAAGATTAATTTTAAGCAGTCATTAGTCCAGTCTAAAGTGTCAGATGATCCTTTAGAAATTATTCTATCATGCTGATTTGGTGCTCAAGAAACATTATTCTCATTATTATTATTAGTTCTTAATGTTTTGTAGAAATAATTATGGATTTTTTTTTTTTTTTATCCTATCATTTAAAATAGAAAAAGATTTTTTTTAATGGGAAAAACTTCTGTAACCTTACTTTACAGAAATGTTGATGTTAAAATGTCTTTTAATTGTCATTTTTAAACAATTTGGTGCGTTCTTTCTGAATGGCAAAAATAGTAATAATAATAATTGACATTTGGTAATGATAACAAAATATATTATATGACAGATTACCCTTTAGCCATGCTCTTTTTATTTGGTCAAAAAATGTGGTGTACATCACTGCTGGGGGGATAGATTGGCTGGCATCCTGCCCTGCCACCTGTAGCTGAATTCCTGGGAGCTTTGCTGGAGAATGTGTGGCACATCATTTACAGCCTCTAGCAGAAGAGTCTGAAGTGCTAGTGCTAAGCTGCTTTTATTTATGCTGTGTCACATGACTAACACATCTATATTTTAACATGCTTGTTTGTTCATGACTTCCGTGTATCATAAGCAGCTGCTTGGAATTAACTGTAAGTGCACTGTGTGATTTACTTGTTGTTATTGTATTGCAGGTTTCAACGGCAACTTTCAGAGCCTTGCCTTCCATTCCCACCTTCTGACACCCAAGGAAGACCCAGCTTCATGCCACAGGTCCCCAGTGCTTCTCCAAGAGATGGAAGGCCACCTTTCCATCGCCAAATGTCTGAGCCCCTTGTTCCTGTGCCGCCTCAGGGCTTCAAACAGGAGCTCCTAGACCCCCGCTATGCTGAGCAAGGTGTTCCCAACATGGGCCCATCCCAGGCTGCCTTCCACCCGATGGCCATCAAGCAAGAGCCACGAGACTTCTGCTTTGATTCTGGTAAGGATTTCTTAGAAATGTATTCAAGTGTTCACAATCTGCCTGGGCTTCTTGAGAGCTGTCTGAGTGAGGGCATGGAATGTATTTTGTGTGCTTGCATGGGCCTGTGACTTTTAGCGTTGTTTAGTGAGGTGTATACGAACAAAAGCATGCACACATGCAAACCTCAAACCTTTTTGTGCAAAGAGAAGACATTCTGAGAAGGCTGCGCTCCTCAAACCTAGACATTCCATAAGTGCAGCATTTTTAATAAACAGGGCTGTCAATTTAAAATGCTAAAATATCAAGTCCTAGACACTGAAAGAAATTTTTTAAAAGATTGCATTAAGAGATCATATATCGGGGTAGTTGCTTTTTTGTTCTTGTCATGTATAAGCATAGGGTAACTATGCTTCCTGATCCATGCATTCAGCCTTATGCCCTCTTCCAAGTTATATACTATCCCTCTAGGTTTATGTTTTCAGGTTAGTGATGTAATTCCAAATCCTCTTACAATCCTTGTCATAAATGTGTATGTCACGTATTATATTTGCATGGGGGTGACTGACAGATGATGCATCTGATGCAATCAATGAGGATCGCATACTTTAAAGTGAGACAGGAAAGGGGTGGAGTGGCCTGCCGAATCTCCAGGATACACTAGGACAGAAAAAACATAATTGTCATGGTCCAGTATCTTGACATGCCAGCTAATCCTATTTGGTGACTCAGTGCTCACTGCTAATGCCGCATGTTTTTTGGTGTGTTGATATGAGCTTAGCCAGCAATACCAGATGTGTGAGGCTGGACATTCACGGCCCAGATGTTCCATCAGTTTCAAATAGGCCAGAATGACTATCATTTTCAGCTTTTGTTGCATGAACTGAATGAAAAATGTTTCATTTATAATTTGAAATAAAATTTGAGGGTTTTCTTGTAGCTATACATTTTATTTCCATTTAAGATTTTTTTTTAATGTTGTTTCAAACAGTTGTTCATTTTGTCTTGAATTTTTATTTTTTTTAATGAACTGCTGACTCATTTATCATTGGAAAGTTCTCATTTTATTAATTCCATTGTATGTTATTTTTCAGAAGTGCCTAAGTGTCAATCTTCATTTGGGAGAGCAGCAAGCTTTTACCAAAACCATGAGAGTAAGTGGCATCACCGTTAATGCATATAATACATGACTGCTAAAATGATCTTATCCTGTTTTAATCTAACAGTGTCTTTCTTTGTTCTCTCTGCCTGTAGACTTCTCATTTGACAGGGATCAGCAGTTGTATTTCGACGACACCTGTGTGGTTCCCGAGAGACTTGAAGGTAATATTTCACAAGTCATGTATAGTTTCAAACCAAAGACTAGTTAATGGTCAAATGGTCATTTTAGTAGTTGTCAAGGGCTTAGTCTGCATTGAGGAGATTTACCAGGGCACCCACGTCTTTGAAGAGAGAGCTAGTACTGTGGTGCGAAATGAAAACTGTGTCCACATTAGCCACATTTTTGTTGGAATTTCTCGCCTGCTTGTTCACGCTGCTCTAGACAAACTCTAATCGGTGTAATTCTTGTTCCTGACAGGGAAGGTAAAGCAAGAGCCCTCTGTGTATCGGGACGGCCCACCTTACCAACGCCGCGGCTCCCTCCAGCTTTGGCAGTTTCTGGTTACGCTGCTGGATGATCCTGCCAACGGTCATTTCATTGCCTGGACAGGACGTGGAATGGAGTTCAAACTTATTGAGCCAGAGGAGGTGAGCACCAACATTCAGTTTTTTCACTTTCTTTCAGGCACACACACCATAGCCCTGTATGTCCTTGCTTTCTGTAGCTCGGTTTCTATTTATGTATTTTCGTGTTCATTTTGGGATAACTACTAATGGAAAGATTAAAATGTTAATAACAATTCTAAAGCGGATATTAAGCCGGTGCTGACAGCCTTGTGCTATAGACGTTCCAAGTTTGATTCATTAAAGAACTTTCCCAATCATTTCTGCCACTTTGCTTTCAGTCCACACTGTCCTGTAACTATAAAAAAGGCTAAAATGCCAAAAATAAGGTTTAATAAAAGACATTTGCACATTTTGTTAATTAAAACAAATTTACAGAAGTTCCGAGATGCTAAGGTAATCGCATTACTTGAAAGTGCCCCTATTATGGGTTATGAAAGGTTCGTATTTTGGTTTTGGAAGTTCCCAACAACAGCTTGACAGGCATGCAAGGTCAAAAAACACTTTCATTGTCTTATAATGTACATTTGTTTTTACCATATTTTCGACGCTCTAACAATTAGTTTAACGATTATTTTTTCTAAACTTCTCCTTTGCATGGTGCTAGTGATTGGAATTAATTTTCATGCCTGTTATACCTGATAAAGCAGCATTTGTGAGAGAAGTGCTGCTTTGTGTACAGTTTTACAGAGGAAATGGCTCCAAACCACTCCACTTACCACTCCAAAGCAGCACCTAGTGGCAAAGAAAGAATATGCATTTTTATTCAGACCAAGGCAGAGGCCAACAAGTACGGACACTATGCTACTGTTTCATGTTAACTTTAACATGAAACAGCTTGGTATATGTTTTAAAAACGACTCGTTTCAATGAGTTGACTCTTTCTTTTGACAGACAAAGACTTTATACACGGTGCACTTTCAGATTAAAACTTGGCAGGTTGTTTCCATTCACTTAGAGCTGTCACACACTGCATGTAAGGTCATTTTCAAAAATCCATAGTAGGTGCACTTCAATACATTTTTTTAAAAAGTCCACAGTGGATTTCAGGGTGCTTACAACCTATTTCTCTAAAAGTGACAGTGTACTTGGCACATGAGATTTGAGAGTTTTTGCGATGTTCTAATTTATTTATTTTTGCCGTTTCATATTGCCAACTAAATTGCAATGGCTAATGAAATGACAATGTTCATCTGTGTTTCAGGTGGCCCGGCGCTGGGGCATCCAGAAGAACAGACCAGCCATGAATTACGACAAACTCAGTCGCTCACTGCGCTACTATTATGAGAAGGGAATCATGCAGAAGGTAAAGGCAGGTTCACGTTTCTTTTACTCTATGCTCTGCTCATAATCAGTTGCTGTAGTTTATCCACTTCTGAATTTTTTGGTATAATCTAATGCCTCTTTTCTCCTTTCAGGTCGCTGGCGAGAGGTACGTGTACAAATTTGTGTGCGATCCCGAGGCCCTCTTCTCAATGGCCTTCCCAGACAACCAGAGGCCCAACCTTAAAGCAGACCCTGATGGCCTGCCCGGAGTGGACGATGACACGCTTCCGTTGGCGCACTATGACGAGGGGGCTTCTTACTTGGTGGACGGTGGCGAGCAGTGTGTTGCTGGGATGCCTTTCCCTGACGGTTACGTCTACTGAGCCTGAACTGCTGATCTAACTGAAACACATCTGTCCCTATTGCCTCGACTCCTTTTGAACTGTTTGCCCACTTCCAGATTAACCCTCCCAATCATTAAAAAAGAATGAGGAGAAATCTGCGAGCCACCTTTTCTTAGGCGAGAGAAAGGTGTCAAGGAAGGCAGGAAAGCTGGCTTACCATGCTTAAACCTTCCTCGTGGCAAACGGTCACTGCCACAGAGAAGAAGAGGTTGAGCTGGAGCCGACCGGTGCCGAAAGACTGACAGATCTCACTGCGAGAATTGTAGCAATTCTGTTTTTGACAATCTGCTTTTTTTAAAAAGAAAAATTGGTAATGAATTATTAAGAGACATCCTCACAGACAAAAAATGCAGCACTATTTAATAGTTGCCTTTTTGGTCCGAATTAATTTTGTTTTACCTCTAAACCACGTAGACAAGAAGTCAAAAGGGCTTTATTTTACAAGGAAAAAAATGACCCATTTGTTTCTTCAGACTTGTTAAGACTCTTTAGAAAGCTGGCTTTTATACAACACTTTTTGTTGAACTAAATGTGGACAGCTTTAATTATGCTGAGGAATACAGGACATGTTCTTTTGTATTATTTTGGTTTTGTCCTTTGTCATGTGTTGGTTTTATATTAACTTTTTGTTTTCATGCTGGTTAACCCAGGGGTTGTTGATTTGAAGTTCAACCAGAGGCACTCTTAGTATATTTAGTCAGCTTCACAGGACTGTTAACCCATTTTACATGTATTTCTGTATGCCTGTCGCTATTTCATTTTAGTTTTCACTTCCCAAAAAGCCAAATTATGAATTACAGAGTTTTCTCACTTGACAACATTCAAAAGGGATGCACTAGTCAGACTTTCTCCATGCTTTAGTGTAAGTGAAGGTCGAACAACATTTAGTCTCTTACATTATTATTATTTTTGGCATCATTCTATATTTTAATGCACCAGGAAAGCAGGAGTATCAGGGCCTTGCATGCAATAAGGTACAAGAAAAATACATTTTCCTGGTCAGCTCCTCATTGCCAATCTCAAGTTGTTGAAAGACCACTGCTTCCTTTTGCATGACATATTCAAAGATCAGCTGTCCACTAACATATCGCTTTATGCTGGACAAAGAAGAAATTGTGGAGTTCTCTGCATTTGTATTCTGTTTTTTTTGTTGTTGTTTTTTTGTTTGTTTTTTGAAAAGAAGAACTTATATATTTTTGCAAAGTCTGCATTTATTTCATTTAATTCTATAAGCTGTATAGTTCTGCCTGTAACAGATACTCTGTGTATGTTTAAGTGGATCCCTGTGTTGCAGTGACTGCACACCAGTGGTTACCAGACGCCCTTTCCTGGTGGGTTCGAGAGCGGTGCCTTTAAATGAGAGGTGCAGCTTCTAATATAACCGTTTTCTCATGGAATGAGGGGCTTGTCTCAATATCCACCACAGAAGGGTTGTCTGCACTTGTACAGGCTTAACCTTGTCCCCTCACAATGTGTACCTTACACTGCTGAGTTTATAATCTGTACTGGGTACAATAAACTGTCCATTCTGCTTCACTTGCTCTCTTGTTCTGCTTTTTCTTCTCTCACATCTATTTCAGTGACATCTTTTTTTAAATGTATACAGTGTTAAATGTAAGTGTCCATACAATACTGGTCAAAAGGTTGGGGTAAAAAAGCTTTTTATTCATTCATATGTTTCCCATGACTGACCATAATACTGTGAAATTGCAATTTTAAAATATATTAATCTATTTTAATATATTTATTTATTTTAAGGTGTTAAAAATATATTTTGTTATAGACATGTCTATATCTATCTGTATGTATATTTTATATTATATGTATTTGTCTATACATATTTATATTTTATATATAAGTATATCCTTGCTGAGTAAGTTACAAAATGTATATGAACATTTTTATATATATATATATATATATATATATATTCTGCTCATGTGAGAACTGTAAAGGCTGTTTTAGATAATGGGCTTGCAATTGCTTTCTTGAACTGAATCTGAAACACTATACTGTATCGATCAGCCTTTATTCAGTTAAAGGCCTTTTGCAGTCCCAGGGGCTGCACTGCCCTTTCATCGGGGCTTTAAATGGTTAGCTAATGTGTGTCTGCTCATATGGTCATGCTGTAACCCTCCCATATATGATTATTTAATAACTTTTTACGGATGGGTGAGCAGCATGTGTGTATTATTATATCTTGCACTTATGTCATAACATCCACAGCCTCAATTATTCATCCAAGCCCATTTATGAGCTGTATACTGTTTGCACAACACAGTGCATTTATACTTTAAACATTTTTCCTGATCTTTTCATTCTCACACAAAGACAGAATTCATAATGACACTCTGTCTTGATGAATTTTATCCAGGAACTGAAAACAGAGATGCTCCAGCTTGAGGCTGATGTTAGATCGCTGTGGTAAAATTCCTCAACCCCCTCTGCTCTAGAAAGGCACTTAACTTTTGAACCTACCAACTTCCCTGTAAATAACCCTGCAGTCAACACAGCCATTTTATTTCTAGCCAACTTCATGCTGCAGTCTATAACTGACTAATGCAATAGAGAAGAACACTATAAGCAATTTATACATTCATGCAAAGAAGTTAATGGCTAGTTCCATTAATTTTGCACTGTGGTCTGCTAATGACTGTTTTAGTGAAGTATTGATTTCACTTAGCAGACCGACAGCTAATGTATAGCATTTGCTTAGGGTACGTCTTTTAGTACAATGGAGCAAGACAGAGTTATATGTGACATGATCTAACTCACTACTGTTTATTTTGCCATCTAAGCAGCTGTCCACCTGGTGAGGCAGAAATTACATTTACTCTGATTACACATGCTGTAATTAATGAACTTTACTTCCGACCAGACAATTCCTGCCAGACACTCAGAGCTTGAGCTTTTTTTATATAGACATTGACCTTTTAATTTATTTTAAGTAATTTGTTTTATGCTTTAAAATGTACTATTATTTAATTACCTGATATAATACCGTAAGCATTTATTGTATAAATGAATTTGAATTGTAATATTAAAAAACACAGGGGACATTTTATGTTTTCCCCCTCAATAACTGGTTAAGAGAAAGATTTTCCTGCTTAATATAAACTCTAGCCATGTCCTGAAGCGGATTCATTTATCGTGGTTTGTGTTCTCTCTAGTGGCCATATCAATAACTGCATTTACACGCTACATCTGCACACTAGAAATCATTTTATAAAGCCATAACAACTAAAGAGCCAGCAAGGGATTCTTAAATAATTGTATCATTTAAATTTTTTTGTTTTTCACTTGCTATAAACAGCTTTCTGTAAGGAGAACATTTTATTAAAAGTATGTAGGATACCTACTTTTTAACACACACTAGGGACAAACCATGAATATTTAAAAACGTAACAATGCTACATGGAGATAAACGAGTGGAATTTACATACCATTTATCTTCAGTATTTTATTACACATCACAGCACACGGACACTTTACACTGACATACAGTTGTATTGTATGTATTTATAATTCATACAGTTAAATTGCCATATTCATATTCTATTTCTATTTTCTTTTATTTAAAGTCATATTCTATTTATACTTCCTTTTTATTCTATTTTTATCTTATCGCTAGTTTATTTTAATTTTTTCTTTATAGTATATTTATATTTATTACTGTACTTATTTCTTTCGTATTGTGTCAATTTGTTGAGCAGTCGTGCAATACATTTCATGTCGTACTGTGTATGTATGTGAATGTGACAAATAAAATTTGAATTTGAAATTTGCATTTTATATTGGTGTACAGATGGTGAAATAATATAAGCAGTACCATATGTAATAGATATTTAAACATTTAATGTATGTTACTGGAACACATTTATACATACAGTAAAAACTAAATTAAAAATAATCTGTTTATGCCGTTTGTCTGCTATTACTTATGATATATACTTATGATACGTATCACACACACACACCTTTACACACAAATGGACATGCAGCACTAGCAACACTTCAGCATACTTTTATTCACAATTAACTATATATGTCATTCTCTGCAGTGTTGTTGTTTATTGCCTTGTTTTTATGTTGACATTGTACACATCTCCTGCAAGCTCTTTTTCCTTAACTTCATGATGAACCTGAGTGTCATCATTATTTGGATCACTGCTTATGCTAGGCTTTGCCTCATTCTTGTTTTAAATAAATACATGCATATAAAACAATTATAGGTGATCTAATAAATAAATATTAATAGTTATGACCTGCCGTACAGTTAAGTTCAAATGTAACTATGTAGACATAATTACAATTATTGTCATGTGTTCACTTCTACTTTAGAGTTAATTACAAACCCAAAGTACAGTGTGTAACTGTTTTGTTTTTCCTACCTCTACCACACTCCTCCCTGTCTCTGCTAGGCGTACCGTAGCATCCTTTTTCACAGCACTGGTATTGGCAGAGCAGTCTCTGGCTGCACTGATTCCAGCAACATCCTTGTTAATAAACACAGTATAGGATGTAAGGATTGCAGAAAAAAAATGTTTTCTAACTGACTGCTCTCGACATTGGAAAACATTCATACCGTTAAGTAATAACAGTCGAACAAAAAGGAATAGAATAGCAAAAGAAAAAAAAAAAGCAGCAATATTTAATAATTTGTGAATTGAAGTGCTGCATCTCTATTTGTGTGTAAAGGTGTGTGTGCGGGTTTATGAGGACATAAATGTGTATAATGACATGGGTGTGACAGATATTACAATATGTAGGTGTTTTATGAGGACATTTTCAGTGTCCCCGTAATTCAAAACGCTTAAAAACATAGTAAATGGTGTAAAAATCTGCACATTGCACACAGTTTCCTGTAAGGGGTAGGTTTAGGTGTAGGGTCAGTGTAGGGCAATACCACATACAGTCTGTACAGTA
>JAUMHI010000048.1:11015953-11053013 GCA_032359435.1 Enteromius unitaeniatus | reverse complement strand
TATTATGTTTTCAGGGGCCGCGCTGTAGTGTGGATAGGTTAACTACTGTCTGCGACTCACCCACAGCCTCTGGCACCTGTGTGCCAAAGCACTACGCCACCATGGGAAGCTTTGACACAATTATGGCCCGGCTGTCAGAGCGCCACCCAAATGTAGGCCGCCAGAGGATCGTCGATGCCCTCCTGGAACTGCGGGCCAAGCATCAGGGCTTCCTCAGTGGGCTTCCTTTGAGATCTATAGTGGAAATGACTTCTGAGCTTCTAACACAGGCCTCTACTCCAACACATATTTGATTTTGTACTGATTTAAGTAAGTTGAAGGACTTGTAAATAGTCCCCAGACCAGTATGACTGGATTTCAGTTGTCAGATCAGTTTTTTTCACCTAACTAATGTTATCTACAATAGTTTCATTTTAATTCATTAGTCTGGGCACTTCTTTCTCCTGGAAATGTTGTTATTTTGTTATTTTTTTATATCATTTCAGGTTTTCATCTCTGCTGTTGTCAGTTATACCAAGTACACATAGAAGTTTCCTTGTGTTTTCTGAATAAAACGGTTTCCTATGATTTGATGAGTGCAAGCTCAGGCACAGCGTTGTGGTGCACATTTCAAAAGTCTCTTGTTATTGTAAAAATGGTCAGTGATGGAGGTACCCTTTTCTATCTTGTCAACTCAGGTAAACTTTCTATTGTTGGAGGTACCTAATAGGTTCTCCACAGTTCTTTCTGGAACAGGTGGGGATGTAATTAGTGATGGTCACGTGACTGCTGACTGCGC
This sequence comes from Enteromius unitaeniatus, assembly GCA_032359435.1. Classification (NCBI taxonomy): domain Eukaryota; kingdom Metazoa; phylum Chordata; class Actinopteri; order Cypriniformes; family Cyprinidae; genus Enteromius; species Enteromius unitaeniatus. The sequence continues at coordinate 11,052,235 of JAUMHI010000048.1, read as the reverse complement.
TGGATGAAATTTCCAAGCCCGATCTTAAAGGACTTAGACTTACTACTTTACTGACATGGAAAAACGTTTACAAAACATTATATATCTAATTTAAGAAACGGCATGCAACACGTTTAATGTCATTTAGCAGTTGTCTGTGAGATACTGGCTTATATTTTAGAGCAAAATATGATTGTGCAGTCCATAAAACACCTTTATTGGTTACTAAGTTCAATTAATTAAAGGGTTAAATGTCCTTTTAAACTGCTTCGTCTTCTATTCGGCGTTGCTTTTTCCTCTCATTTTCTGCCTAGCCCCGCCCGTCGCCTGACTGCTGTTTTCTTTTATAGACAAGGACATTTGAATGACTTGTTTCCTGTCCAATCAGTGCACTGTTTAAAGTCACACTGCCAGCCAATCACAGCGCAGGGGCGGGATTTGTTGGACAAACTGATTGGGGAAAAAACGTCCAGTCTCTCCTCCCATAGGTCTGGAGTAATGTGAGGGACGCGGTAGGAACTCAACTATTGAACTTCCACGCTGAAAACAACCGGGTGATGAGTAAAACATGTCTGTTTGCAAAGTTTAAAATGTGTTTGCGAATGAAGATTTGAAACTCAGTATGGATACAGGGACTGGTGATTTATTGCAGTGGACTTGAGACAGACTGGGACAGTAACTTCGGATGTGGATTATTGTTGAGAGTTGCGGCGTCGCCTCGGATTTCACTCGTGTTTACCAATGCAGTCTGCTGGACACTGACTTCAGGCATGTGTGTGCCGATGTGATGTGGAGAGGATGGACTCAGAGAACGTCTCAGCCACTCACGATATAAAAAACGGACGTTCATAATAGAAACTTTTTTTAGAAACTGTATAGTTGGTTAGTAAAAAGAACTATTGAACGGGCTTTTTGCTTTTGTTAGGAATAATGTGGAAGCACTTGCCATTTACACGTCACCCGGCTCCACTAGTTTACATAGTCTTGGAAATATTTATTCACGGCGTCAAAGGTAAGCATAAGTGCAGTGTTTAGTGAAATCACAGCTGTCATCAACATGCTACATCTGATTTCGTTTGCATAAGCAACAACGCAAATAGGTTTAATACATTTGTAAATGCAAATACGTGAAATGTTATGAATTTTGCCAAAATATGTACGTTTAATGATTTGCAAGTTTAAACATTAATTTACTTTTGCATTCTTTTTTCAATTACTCATATTTACTTAGTGTTTAATTTATGTATTTATTTAATCACTATGATTAGTTAAGGGAGATCCATTTGCCCCATCTGCTTTTCTGAGCAATTCTGTAACTTTTTATTGTGTTTTTTATATATATATATATATATATCTCTGAATCATAATTTCTGTTTGACTTTCAATGGTGTATTTTTAGGTCTTAATGTTTGCATGAGCGGCAGCGCCACATCTTGTGAAGAATGTCTCCTCATTCACCCAAGCTGCGCCTGGTGCGCGCAAGAGGTACTGCGAGACAAATCAACCTACTGAGCTGCTGACACGCACTGTACTCTTAGCCATCATTAACTAGTCATGTATTGTCTAGTTAGGCAGACAGTCCACTGATTTATTTATGAATTTTTATGTAGCCTACTTCAATAATGCAGAGCTTCTGACAGGTTGCTAAGAGCATTACTGTTGTAGTTTGCTCATTTATTTAATGGCTTCATGACATCACTTACCACAGCAATCCTTTTTTTCTGATTTAGGACTTTGGAAAAGCTAGAACTCTCAACTCACGATGTGACTTTAGCCAGAACTTAGAGAAAAGAGGATGTGATACCCCTTTCATAGAAAATCCCAGGAGTAGCATCTCTCTGTTGCAGAGCAAGCCTCTGAGCTCCAAAGGTTCTGGGGTGACCCAGTATGATGTCATCCAGATATACCCACAGAAGATCTCTCTCAGCTTAAGGCCTGGTATGCATCTTCTGATTGATTTCGGGGGGAAAAACATTTGTAGATATCTTGAAACAGCATGTCGGTGTAATCTGTGCTGTATCCTTCAGGTGACCGGACCTCATTTGAAGTACAAGTGCGTCCTGTGGAAGACTACCCTGTAGATTTGTACTACCTGATGGACCTCTCGCTCTCCATGAAGGATGATCTGGACACAATCCGCAACCTAGGCACCAAACTGGCTGAGGAAATGAGGAAGCTTACAAGTAACTTCCGCCTTGGCTTTGGCTCTTTTGTGGATAAGAACATCTCACCCTTCTCCTACACAGCCCCCAAGTACCAGGACAATCCATGCAATGGGTAAGAAAGACATTCTCACAAATGTGTGAAGAGATGTAAACAGGTTTGGGATTGGCTTTCCTTATGCCTAAATTCAAATACAAAAGGTTTCTGGCCCTTGTACCCTTTAATGCTCTTTGTTATGCAATGGTGAGAACAGGTACTTGTTAGTGAGAACAGTTTGGACACAGTACTTTCTGATCTGGGGAAGTGTGTAATGTCTTGATTTCTTTCCCTTGTGATAATAAAAATAGTCCTGCTTTGATGTTGACTTGTCTTATGGAGAGAAAAAAGTGCATCATTGAAAATTCAAGAAGCACTCAGCATGCCACAGTTCTGGACTTGTTAACCACAGCCTTGTGTCACACTTCAAAGTAAACACTTAATTTAGTTAAGAGAAACATTTAAGGTATTTGCCCTGCTTTCACTGTTGGTTATCACTCTGGTCAAATGCAAATCAATGGTAGACGTATTGGAAAGTGTGACAGAGCAGATTGATGTTGCAAAGCCAGTGCAGCACATGGCCTAGAGAAGCAGACCACATCCCATCATGCATCAGTGACCATGTAGGTTATGCTTTTAGTCCTCTTGAATGCTCACGGTACCATAACAGATATCATGCATACATATGACAAAATATACTATATTTTACAAGTAAAAATATTACTTTGGTTATTAATTGTTTAATATTATTTGACTATATTTCATGAAGTAATTAAACTATTTAAGAACATATTTTATGCACAACCTGTTATACCATTTCCTATAAAATGCTGTGTTTAATTAATTAAAGACTTTTTGCACATGCATATTTAAATCAATAAAATTTAAAGTGTATTAAAAAAAAAGAGAGAGAGAACTTTTTTGGTGCCAGTGTTTAAATTGAATAGTTTTAATTTTTAAAAAAGTATAAAACTAAAATATTTGCTTGGTTTTAAAAGCATAATGTCAAGTAAATTTAAATGTACAAATAAATGCGTATAATAATATAATATCAAAAAGGCATTTGTCATTAATTAGTGTGTGATTTAAGCGTTTGTGTTTAATCTTCTGATTTCTCTCACTTTTCTTTTGTTATAGATATAAGTTGTTCCCAAACTGCGTGCCTACGTTTGGCTTTCGTCACCTCTTATCTCTTACGGACAAGGTTGACCGTTTCAATGAAGAAGTGCAGAAGCAGCTGGTTTCGAGGAACAGGGACGCGCCGGAGGGGGGGTTTGATGCCATTCTGCAGGCTGCAGTTTGCAAGGTAAGCAGTCAGTAAAGACAGGTCATTTGCTGATTTATCACTAAGCTTCTTTGACTCCTTCAACTCCCTATAGATACAGAAATCCTGTCCAGCAAGCTTTAATGAAAAGAGAGAGAATGTCTTATTTTTGTGCTGCGCTATCTAAGCATTATCAGAACAGATACAGGTGTCTGAGTTCTGAAAGAGACGCGCTAATATTACATGACATCATAGACTGTAAAAATATTTGCTTTGGCGTGAAAGGCACAATCACAGCATTAGAAAGAGACTGTGTGGATTACACTGAATGAGAGAGGAGAGCCTTGCCCAGTTATTCACTCTGCAGTATGTGTTAATCTTGTTAGAGAGACTAGTCAAAACTTGTTGAATCTTGAAAACTTGAAGGATCATTCTGTTTTTAAATATTCAGCCATCTAAAATTTTAATCTGCATAATGTCTGATGTTTGAGATGCACTTTTTTTTTTTGTCTAGATGTTTGGGTGAAATATATATGCATCTATGAGCGAAACCGTACTGGTCACCTATTTTAAACACCCATTTCTTTTTGAAAGTACATTTAAAATGGACCTGAGTTGTGACAAACATGTTTTATTGTGAAAAACTCAAATAAGCACTGTGTACAATTACAACATTTTAACATGAACATGTTATAGAGATACGGTTCTCACTATTAAATTTCTCACTATTAACTCGTTTATTATTACCATATCTATGATTTAAAATATTGGGTTTGTTATAGCTTATAAAGTACATATTCTGCATAACCATGTCTAACATTCCTAATCCTGACCAAGACCTAAACTAACAACTACCTTACTATTAATAAGCAGAAAAGGGTTATTGAGGTAAATTAGTTAGTTAGTTAGTTGTTATTGGCACAAATTAGACCTTTTAAAATGAAATGTAACCAAAGATATAGGCTGGCTTAAGTATCATCTCGCTGTGGCAGGAGAAGATTGGCTGGAGGAAGGAGGCCTATCATCTCTTGGTGTTTACCACCGATGACGTCCCTCACTTGGCTTTGGATGGCAAGCTCGGTGGATTAGTGCATCCTCATGATGGACAGTGTCACCTGAACGACAAGAACGAGTATAGTGCTGCAAACCAGATGGTAAAGCTTTTATACTGTTCTTACAGCATTGTTTGAACCAAACAAAAATTCATCCAGTTCATTTGGAGACACATTTGGGTAAATGAATGAGATTGGATTGTTTTATTGTAAAAGCACGTAATCCTTACTGGCTTGTCTTCAACAGCCATCAGCCAGAAATTATTGAGATTAACATTATAACGATTGTCTAAAAAGCTAAAACCCTCTTTTTCTGTACTGTATTAAGAAACCTTCAAAGGTATTGAGGTTTTAATGGATTTGTGCACTTGTTTCCATCTCTTTTTACCAGATATTCATAACTTATTTTTTTTTTTGGCTTTGAACTGGTAAAAATGCCTTTTTTTCCCTCACATATGTCAAAGTGCATGAACAGATGCTGTGCTGGTCTATGTGCAGTTTGGGTTTCATCCAAAGCAGCTGAGTGTTCTGAGAGAGGGGGATCGTTCAACCAGAAGGAAAACAAACAAAAACAGTGTGTGCTTTCTACTGCAAACTAGGATTTAATATTTCTGCATCCATGTTGTTCCGTAGAAAACATTACTCAAATGTGCTTAACACATCACTGATCATTCATTAAAGAGACTGAGCACAAAATCCCTGGATTCACAGGCAGGTCAGTAACAGAGGACGCCTGTAGCTAAGTAAAGAGGAAATGGGTGGGAAGGATAACGGAAAACATGGAAGGGAAGCAGAAGAGCAATGACTATTGCAATCTTCCCAACAGAAAGAGTTCTACAGGGAGTGAGGGATTGAATAAATGCATCTTGCTAATATATGGATATATCTCCACAGGACTACCCTTCACTTGCTCTACTTGGAGAGAAACTGGCTGAAAACAATATATTCCTCATCTTTGCTGTGACCAAAAGACACTATGTTCTTTACAAGGTATCTTACATTCAGCATAAGCTGTTTTGATCTAATTTTTGGGGGGTTTAATGTCTTCTCAATGTCTTTCTACCTATAGAATCTCACAGCATTGATCCCTGGGACTACAGTGGAAATTTTGGACCAAGACTCCAAAAACATAATTCAGCTAATTGTGAATGCATACAATGTAAGTTGTTCTTATTACCATCTTGTATTGGGGGAGGACTTTTACAGCGTTAAAGAAAATGGGCTCTTGTTGAACCCAGGGCTGATCCCTTCATGCTTTTGTTCCTTGTAAAGTGTGCAGAATGTGTATCTTACGGTTCAAGGTTGAAGCTGTGATATATAGTGACAGCCCATTTTGAACGCACTGTTCATTTTTGTGGAATGTGGTAAACACACTTGAGGGTCAGGCAACTAACAGCACAGTACTATCTAAGTGTGCAAATTGACTCCAGTTTAATTGGCAACCAAACCGATTACTCCGATTATTTTCAGCTAATAAATGGTTAGGAATTGAATTAGAAACAGATGATGTTTTGGAGTGTGATTTTTAGGAAAGCTTTGTTCTTTCGCTGTGTCTTCACTGCGTGATCACATGATTACATAAGATAAGGAATTTCCTGTTTTTGTTAGTGAGTAACATTTGATGTGTTTGCCTTGGTTCACAAAGTAATCTTTGTAGTCTGCTATTTTCGTCTAATGAAGATCTGATATTCTATCTGTTTTTTGCTGTACTGAAAGAGAAGCGCTGCTGTGGTTTAGGAAATGGAATTAAACAATGTTGTCTGAAGACCTTTTATGTTGTTGTTTTGGACATTTATATATTATCTTAATTTACATTTAAAAAGTAAGCCCATATGAAAAACAAACTTTATTTAAATTTAAATTATAAATTACTAAATTTATTTTTTTATATAATTTAATACTTTTATTCAGCAATGACACACATAGCATAATCAAAAATGACAAAAACATTTATAATGTTACCAGTTTTTTCTTTTTCAAAAATATGCTGTTACTTCAGTAGGAGCCGTACTGACTCCAAACTTTTTTTGTACAGTAGAGTATATGCATTTAGGTCTTGCAAACTCATCATGGGAAACAGCGTCATAAGACAGCTGTGAAAAAAAATTAATGATGTTACAATTCAATAATTTAATGATCAGTTTATGACTGATCAGAAATACTGACCAAATATCAAGTCACGTTTTTTTTATTGACCCAGTTACACATCTCTCCTGACTTTCCGTTTACACAGAAATATACCAAAATACGCCCAAATACCAAAGGCTATGATTACTGTGATGGGTATGATCTATTTTGGTGTTGTTTTGAGTGGTAGTATGCTGTCCAAAAATATCTTTGTGGTTTTATTTTTTGGTACTAGGGCATTATAGAAACCAAAGCGATTTTCTCCATCATCACTGAAATTGTTACTAGTGAAAGTTTGACGCTTTTGTTTTGTGCTTGATTTTGTTGTTTTTTTTTAATGTAGAACATAAGGTCAAAGGTTGAACTGAGGGTATGGGACCATCCTGAAGATCTCGGTCTGGCCTTCACCGCCACCTGCCAAGACGGCCAGCCGCTGACCAATCTCCGCAAGTGTGCTGACCTCAAAATTGGTGACACTGTTAGTACTTTATACTTTTTTAAATACTGCCTGTGCCTTTACACCAACTGTTAAAACACATCACATCTGATCATGTCCTTCTGTATGCAACCTGAGTGTTTGATGTGAAATCTATGGCAAGGAGCTGATCTTATTTATACCTCTTGGATTAAGCACAGGGTGCTGGATCCTGTTGCCTCATACCAGAAGGGGACTGCTGGTTGTCACAGTCTTAATGACGATGTAGCCTAGAGAAAGTGAAAAAGCTATTGTCCTTACAGCCTTTCAAAATGTTTTTTTTTTTTTATGTTGACCTGCATATAATCTGGAAGTGAAAACAGCTTTTCTTTCACTATCCTTGAGGAAGTGAAAGAGGGTTACAGGCAAATGCAGCAAAATAGTATTAATGGAATTAATGTGAGATGTTTATTTAGAGAGCATGACTTGGTTTTTCATTCCAGCTCAAATTCATTTTTGGTTATTACATAAGTCAGAAATGGCTTTGAAAACCAAATGCAGTGACTGACAGATTTCAAACACTTTCTATGCAGACTGTGGCCATTAACAAAGAATTCTTGCGGTTTTCTGCAGGTACAAGCAACATGGCTTAAATATTGCTGGACCGTTTAAGGCATATTGTTTGGCTTTTCCTGTGTTAGGCGAAGTGTTGTTTACTCAGCGATAACATGTAAGGTTTAAATAATATGCCGTGTTCTGCACTCACACATCATTATGCTGTATCAGACACTGCAGTCTTACACACTGTTTGGTGTGAAGTAGTTAAGAGAGCCTTTTTTAAGATTTAGGGAACAGGGAACCAAATCATAACACATACAGATGACAGATTCATAGCATCAAGCACACATGTTGTATCAAACGGTGCTTATATTAATGGTTACTTTGTAGAAATGCTTTCGTTTTAAAGTGTTCACGTTGTAGTTGGTAGATGTCCCATACATTCTCAATTAGATGCACATTGTAAATCTTCTATAGCACTACTTGGTACATGTCACCATGCAGTGATCTGACCCTTGGATTCAGGCAGAGTTCTGCACTCTTGCCTGTACCATTCCCATTCTGCCTAATTGAATGTAGAGAACGATCGAGAGGGAAAGTGGAGGGGTAGAGCTGAATACCCTCTCTGAATGGAGCAACCCAATTTTCTCTGGCCGCTCCAATAGACCCAGGGCCTTTTTGTCTCATCCACGAGGGAAATTTGTCACACCGTGCCCAAGTGTCAATCATGACTTTAGAAAGGGGAGCACAGCCCAAACAGAATCCCATGTGTCACTTACGGTCCTCCGCCAAACCCTCTGAGGGGTCTGTTGCTGCATTTCAATGGGCTCGCACAATGGTGCAGGGCTCTTTCTGGGTGAAAAACACAGGCCTTCGATACAGAGGCGGTAGCCCAGATTCTAAAGTTAAGCTTAGATTCCTTTCACAGAAGTAGATTCAAGCCCCTAGAGACTACTAAAATGTCCCATACATAACACATTTGTCTAATCCTATATTAAGCTGGCTGGTGTCCCAGGAAACATCAGTTTACTTTTGGATAGACTTTGTTTGCCATGGATTTATAAAGCTCTGCTCACTGTTGTGCAAATGCGAGAACACTATGCAATAGGGAGGCGTACAGGAGAACAAATAAACAATTTCCTCGTATAGCAATATATTTTAGATACAGCAATAAGGGTTCAAATAGTACTTATTTTGTTATTCTGACCAATTACTATATAGAGTGTTTAAAAAAAATAGAATTAGTATTACCATCCAACCAGGTATCACAAAAATAAACCCCAACAGTGTGTTTAGGATGCCAGTGTGTTATTTTTGTATTATCCAAGTGTTATTGTATCTTACGTTTTTGTCATTGGCTGTTTTTGTAATTGAACTTTTAGTAGTAAATCTGTTATGCAACAGTTGTTCACCTAATATTTATTTCAGTTCATCTCAACTGCTATTGCTATTCCAGTTTTATGAATATTAGATTTTTTTTTTTTCCACTGGCAGCCTGTCTGCATGTTATTTTGTGCTGACAGAAAATTAAAACAAGATCTTTCCATTCTGATTAATGCTCTAGATTGCCGCTCCTCTGAAGGACTTATGCCTCTTATAAACAAATTCTGCAAAGGCATAGATCGAACTATAACATTAGCAGTGTTTTCCCAACTCTTGATCTGGTTGGGTTTAATTCAAATGACTCGTTTGGCCAGTGATGGCTCATCTTTATATAATATTCACTCCACCTCTTCCTCTGCCCAATCACACAGACTTCATGGAGTTTTCTAATGCTTTCTGCCATGTACTCGTGACTCACATGTCTCTTTAATCTAATTCTGCAGCTCATTGCCTCGCTGAGGAAATACTTATTGCTGTGTTTTTGTCTGTCTGTGAACCCTCACTTTTCCAACTTTTTTGTGTTGCTTTTCGGTATGATCTTTAAGATGCAGCATGTTAATGTCATTTTACAATACTGCTTTCAACATGTTATTTATACACATTCGATAAGTCACAGTAAAGACATTTTAGAATGTCTCTTAACTAAATGCTTTTGATCATCACAAATCCTAAAATAAAATAATATTCTTTGAAGAACCCATTTATTTTATTTTTAGCAACAACTGTTTTCAACATTGATACTAATGAGAGATGTTTCTTGAGCATAATATTGGCAAGTTAGAATAAACAAGCATACTCGAAACCAACAAATGAAACTCCATTCATAAGTGAATTGAGACTGTTGGACAGGCCCAAATTGCTTCCAGTTATTCATGATTTCATGGGATGCTAGTACAAGAACCTTTTCCACATGAATAATAGAAAAAAGTACAGAATTATACAATATATGACTTGCCTCCGTTTTGTGTCAAGTCTTTTCTCCATCATTTCTATTTTTACTCCGAATGTGTTTTCTTTAGTCTGTAACTTCGCTGTAGAGAGACCAGTGTTGTCAAAGTAACAGCAACCCCTTTTCCATTCAGATAGCTTCTGTGACAGCCGTAGCCTTTCATTGTGATTAAGAGGACATGTGACCCTCTAGTCTACCTACACCAGTATGACCCTCTGTGGCCCAGTGTTTGGCTCTGAGCTTTAGACTCTCAGGTCTGGAGGGCTCACTGATGTGAAACAGTACTTCAAAGTGTTCAGACACAGCATGTTGGGCTTGTCCGCTCCCCTGGGCAGTTCTGAATCAAAGGCCAGCCAGGCTACATGTTTTTGAAAGTGTCGGGTTTTCTGCCCCTGAGGATCCGCACATCAAATTTGCTCACTTCTGGGAAAATAAGAGTGATAAAGACTCTGCACTGCATGTTGCATAAATCCAGTCCAGTTCCGGTCTGAAAGTCTATGATTAACCTGACAAGTATGATCTACATCAGTTTGTGAAGTTTGCATTGTTGAACCTTTGGGTTAGTTGTGCCAAAATAATATTTTGGTTAAAAGTTTTGTGGTTAACAAAAGCTTGAGATTTATAAATTTGCAACTTAATATATCGGTCAACTTTAGTCAAGTGTTAGTGAGTGTTTTTTTTTTTGTTTTGTTCCTTATAATCTAGGAAACAAAGCACATACTTTAAGGCCATGTTTAAAGGATCCTTTGAAATGGGACAGCCTTGTAAGAATGCAGCCTTTGATTTGTGTTTTTAGTCTTAAATACAAGTAAGTAAGTGGCATGTATTTTCTTGCAGGTCTCCTTTAACATAACTGTAGAAGCTCGGGGATGTCCTCAGAAAGGCACCAGGAAGAGCTTCAGCATCAGGCCTGTTGGTTTTAAAGACCGCCTGGAGGTCTCCGTGGACTACCGCTGTGATTGCAGCTGCACATATTACACCAAGACCAACAGCAGCCGCTGCAACTCTGCCGGCACCTACAGCTGCGGCATGTGCCGCTGTGAGCCTGGCTACCTGGGGGCCCGCTGCGAGTGTGAGGAGGGTGAGGTCGACCACAATCACCTCAGTGCCTGCCGTGAGGCCGAGGGCAAACAGGTGTGCAGCGGCCGTGGGGAATGCAGCTGTAACCAGTGCCTCTGCTACGAATCCGAGTTCGGCAAAATCTACGGCACCTTCTGCGAGTGTGATGACTTCTCTTGTGCCCGACACAAGGGTGTACTGTGCTCAGGTGAGGTGAAAGAATTGATGTGCTAGCAATGCACAGTGCGTTTCAAAGAGGAAATCTTTGCATTTCAGTTCCACAATGCATTTTTACATGCACCTTGCACTAGTAAATTCAGTTTTCAGTAACAAAATGTGTAAGTTTATGGTCTCTGTTCTAGTTTTTCAGCATTGTCTCAAACCATTCGGCTTATTTGGCTTGCCATGGGCCTCTTTAGGATGCTACGTTTGTGCCAGATGCATTTGATCAGTTCTTGCCAAAGAGCAGTTGGCTGGCACCCCATCTCTTCCTCTCCACAGGACGCATCTCTGCCATGCCACAGTGAGAGCTTTGTAGAAGGCTGCATTTGTTTATCCATGCACACAATAGCTGGTCTATGAGAAATAAAGCTCAGTGTTTTTCTTTAGTCAGCAGAAACTGTCAGCCCAGTGGACATTTGTTGAGCCTTTGTAGCAATAATGTCATCAGTAGAATCGAGAATATGCCCTGTTCCTGCTATCTCAGCCGTGGAAAACTTCTGTGTAATCTGGTGAAACTGATTCTGTGTAAAACTCGTCTGCAGTAATGAGTCCTTAATGAATCTGGGTGATTATGCTTTTTCGCACCACTTTGCCATGGTGAATTAACTTGGACAATTCTTGTAAACTCGCTAATAATGGCTGTGGGAAAAGGCCAATGTTGATGAGAGTTTTCTTTCACTTGTTAAATGCCTCATAAACTTGCTTTGTGGCATTTTGATTTGGCCGTGCTCTGGTAAAAGCAGCTTGTTTAGTAGTTAGTGAGTTGCAAGGTGTTTAGGAAGGAACTGTTCGTGAAGTCCAATTGCTACTGTTTTTGAGAAGAGCGCTTGGGTTGCTCCGACTGGCAGGCCAGTTGAGATGAACCTACTCAAAGGCACGCTTTCATAAATGGGGGGAACTGTAGGAGGTTTGAGTTGATGAAAAGCTAATAAATAAATATATTGTAACGTAAAACTAACCCTTATGAAAAGGTTTTATTATAGTAAAAGTGTAGTAGCCAAGGTTTTTTATTTTTGTTTTTTGGATTTATTGATTAGTGTTTGTATAACCAGTTTTGCTATAAATTCTGTGGTTAAACTGTGGTTAGTCAAGCAAAACCGTGGTTAGTTTGTGGTTACTATGGTTTAACTATTAAACATTTTTTTGTTTGTGTGTTTGTTTTGTAATGAAACCAAGGTTAATTTTCATAATTCATCATTTTTATTTCCAGTCAACGGATGTTTCGGTCACGTAGGACAGTGTTCACATTCTATGATTTTATTATTTTTTTTGTACTATATATTATTATTATTATTATTATTATTATTATTATTATTATTGTAACTTGCATTATAATATTCTAGTTGTTTTTACAAATAACATGTAAAGAGTTAATTTTCTTTTTTTTATATATTCGAGAAGAATAATTAGCGTTAAGACCCCTGCATGTCTTGCATTTTAATCTTAATCTTTAAGAGTGTTGTTCGTTGAGAAATAGTCTTGTTTGCTTTGCAGCGTTGATAGTTGTGATAAAGCAAGGTGAGTAAACATGACCCAGTTGAAGAGGAAGCTGTGCTGAATAAGTTAAATGGTCCCATGGGGGCGGAGCTTCCTCCTCTCCCTCTTTATTACAGGGTCACTGGGCTCGGCGAGCATGTCATGACTCTTGAAGTCTGACGGCTTCTCAGTACTATACAGTTGGACAAGAATAAGCAGTTTGAAGATGGTGTTGCGTAACTCTTTATAACCACGTGCCATATATAGGTGTGTGTATAATAGTGGTTATTTTTCAAGTTGACTTTAAAGAGGCTTTTAAAGCTATTTAAATGGAAACATGCCTTTAAAATAATCAAAAGCTCTTTTATTATTGTTCTTTTAAGCATAGTCCCTTGTTGATTCACCTGGAGTAAACAAAGCTTGAAACTCTCTTTTTAACTGAATTACCATTGACGTGGTTTTCTCAGCTGTACTCTTATTTGTGTACTGTATCACACTCCACACCCTTCTGTTACTTGAAACAGCATTTTCAATAGCAGTAGCAAAATAAAACCAAAACAAGATTCAGAGGTCATGCTGGACCGTTGGATCAAAGTCTTTTCTGGAATGCAGTTGCAACTTTCTGTGTATATAGAGACATTTAAAGGGTAATGCAGAGTCAGCCGATGATCCTGCAATCAGCTTACTACAGCTTCTTCTGGACATTTTTACAGTTTCACAGACATCATACTAAATTATTTGACCGCAGAATGGTGTGATCGATCAATCAGAATTAAAGCTGTGCATTCAATTTTTATGAGACATTTTTTAACAGTTTTTAGTTTTCCATAAGAAATGTGTGCCTTTCTCTAATCTATATTATTAAAATGTTAATGTTTGTATTTTGTGGGTTGAATGACATCAGCATGGCCTTGTCACGCTGATAGTAGTCTGAAGAACTCTTACAGAAGGCCCACATTGTACAAAAAAGATGCCCTATGTTGTGTTCGATCAGTTAGTCTGCGTTCGGCTATCATGATCAAATATTATTAATCTGCTGGACTTTTATGATTGAAAGGATTTAGCTTGACTGTTGTTGCACAATGGGTTTTTCTTTCTTTTAGTCCACATGGCTCATGTCAGTCAAAGGTTTACCTCATTAATGGACACATGTTTTGAATCTCTGCACTATAGTATATCTGAGTCTTCAGAAGTGTGAGAAGTCACAGTATGTTAAAGCGATTGAGCTGTTTTTGTACTGCTTTGTAGTCTTGTTCTTTGCATCTGCTGTTGATTTAAATGGCTTAATAACAGAGAGAGACAGAAATAGTGACTAAATGCCTCATACATATAAATGTACTCCTTTTTGTTTTTTAAATCTTCAACCTTGTTGTTGTGGTTTGTGTAGACATAGGGCATGTACCATGATGGTGGCTAAAAAGGATTAGTTTTGAGTTAACAAAACTAAAGCTCTCCAATCTGGGTTTGTTGGTACCATGAAGCTAGTCATTAATTTTCTCTGGCTTAATCCTGAGTTAATGTAGCATATGCACATGAAAGTGTGACGTCAGCAATAAGCAGCCAATCACATGCTTTTTAAACTTTCATTCACTTCTCATCAGAGAGTCAGATTCACTACCAAATATTAAAAGATTGAACAATATGAGGAATTTAAACACATTTACACAGCAAGATGAAATGATCTTTTAATGAAAGAGGGAAAAAACGTGCAAGTAAGCTGTAAAGTTACTTCATAAAGATGATAATATTTCTAAGTTTAACACTAAAATAACACAATCAATATAGGTAAAACACTCATATGTAGTCATGTTTACTTATTTATACTGCATATTATCTATGTTTCTATTAATTTAAAGCCTATTACTATTAAACTAAACTGGCTTGTGTAATAGATTAAGGAGATAATAATTATATAAATAATAAAGTAATTCTAAAAATAATAATCTAAAACAAAAATCGGATGATTTTATCTCCAAACAATGTTTTACTATGTAGCGTCCTTTAATTTGGAGTAAGAGACGCTGGGGGCGTGGCTTTATTGCATCAGACATGTTTCACCTTGCTGGAAGCTGATTGGTCAAATTTCGTTTTGAGATCTCTAACCCAGAACATAACATGCCCCGGAGCAGGTTAGCAATGTAGCATAAGTTACTATGGTGATGAACACTGCTAAAAGCCAAACCAATTTCATGGTACCTAAAATCCAGGATTGGTGCAAAACTAAACTTAAACTTCCCCAGCTAGCCAGCTAATCCAGCTTCATGGTACAGGCCCCTAGTAAATTAAACATGTTTGTGTTTGTTGTAAAGCCTTGTTGCTCTAGAATATTGCCAACATATCCTCCAACCAATATGCCCGTATAGGTTTGTACATAGCGACAAAATACGACCTATCAGAGCGTATACTACACTTGCACACCTATCAGCAATAGGCCATTTTCATATTAATGTTTTGTACTATTTTATCTCCCACATGATTCAGGGTTGGTGTAAATCATGTTGGTGTTGGTGCTTGCCTTTCAATATAAATATAGGTCATAATAGGGTGCTTGCTCAAATAACCTATAGGGTCATTTTTTGTTGGAGAACAGTCTTAAAATTGCAAGTAATGGTAATGGAGCTTGCAACCAAATTGGGTCATGATTTCACATGATTTATCCAACTGATTATAGTAGTAATACAATTATAACCTGACCATTTTTACACTACAGTTTCAGTTGTTGTTGTTTTTTTTTTTTTTTTGTTAATATATTTATTAATAATGCATTAAATTGGTCAGAAGTGGCAGCAAAGAAAAACAATTTAAATTTCAAATGCTTTTCTTGTCAAATTTTAATGTTTTTAAAGAACCATGAAAATATTACACCTTGAAGACTGGAGTAATGCTTTTGATATTTAGCTTTGCCTTCACACCAATAAATTTACATTTTTAAATTTCAGAACATTAAACAATATTAATCCTTGACTGAAATTTTGATTAAGTAAATGCATCTTTAGTGAGCATACCTGACACTGACACGAACTTGCAAAACATATCAGGAGTGATGTTTGTTGTTGTGGGTATACATGTAGTTTTTTTTCTTAGAAACATTTGCAGTGTGTCCATAAAATATGTTAGACACCTGGTTTATGTGGAGCTGTTTTTCAGATTTCAGATGTTCGCTTTATTCACATGGATCAGATGAGATGTAGTATGTTGAATACCAAACATATGCTGTAATTGGGATGCAATGTGGTTCCATTTAACGTTTGGCGATCATTCCACCAACCCATCTCTGTAACCGTACACAGACCATTGACATATTTTTTTCCACACCCCTGCATCCTCGTTTACCACATTAAATGACATCACCACCTGGCAACACAGTGACCTCAGAGGCAAACAAACAGACAAGGCCTTCACCTCTTTGCCATCATCAAAAAAAATCATAAAAGTCTACCGTGTTTTGGAAGATTTGATATACTTTACTTATTTTATTGTCATTGTAACAGAGTTCCAATTAATATAAATCTATTAAATCTGTTTTCATTTGTGGTGTGGTGTGCTTATCACATTGTGCCTGGTTGGAACAATTTATGAGAGCAGTGTGATCACGTGTTGAACAATAGAGCTGTCAAGAGCCATAAGCAAAATAGGACTTTGTAATAGGATTCATTGCTCGCTTAGTCTATTGATTGGCGATAAGACTCCACGTGTCAGCAAAGAAACTTTTTCATGGATCTTTAGTATCTTTTTTAGTATCTTTTCATCTTTTAACAAACACTGGATTTGATTGGGTACCTAGCCGCATGTCACGTCCTTTCCTTTCCTTTTTTACTGTCTGAAAACCATCGCTAAATGCACCAGTAAAACGAAAAGCTCAGTTGAACAAACCAAATCCGGATGGAAAGTGGATCCTTTCAGGGCCTCAGGGACCTGGATCAGCATGCTTAACAAATAAAGCATCTCCCATGATTCCTACCTCACTTCTGACTGGCTTTTCTGTCATGCCTTTAAATGCCAAGCCTTTTTTACATTAAACCTTTCAGTAGAATAAAATGTCAAAAGCTACTCGTGATGGGCGAGTTTGCTGGTATTCATATCCACCCTTTGAAATGTTATGCTGTATGAATAGATGTTACATGTGCATCCACACCCTAAATGCTGCTGCTAGATATTTTAATAGAAACTAGAATAAAAGATAAAAAAAAGCATTGCCCTTTGGGTAGAACAGAGGTCGAGATGGCTATTAAACAGAAGGTTTTATGGGTTCATGAAGATGATTTCTGCATGTCAGTGCATGATTTAACGCAGTGGTTCATATTTGAGTGACACTAACATGATGCTTTTGGGGAAAGTATTTTGATATGTAGCCTGAGGATGTGTTTTTGACCTTTGCAAAGCTTGTTTTAGCGTGGAGAGCAAAAGTCTGAGAACACCAGTTAATAGTAACTTTTTTTTCTATCAATATTTAAGATGCAAGATTCTTTATTTGTCACATGAAGTTATAGCTGGTACAACATACAGTGAAATGTTCTTTCTGGCTGAAAAGTACTCAACTGATAAAAAAAGATATATATAATTATATATATAATATAATATAATATAGTATAATGTGCATTTTATTACATTATGATTTGTGACCTCCATTAGACTTCCATTATGAAATTGGGTGGTATTTTATTTTACTGTCAGATTACAGTCTTGCAGCCTCATCGCTGTACACTCCACAATCAGTCAGTGCTAAAAAACAAATCTCAGCTGTCTCCTCGATGGCTGGTAAAACACAAACATACTTGTTTATCTTGGTTTTGTTTAGTTGCTTTTCGAATCTGTCTTTAAGTGACCATATTGTTACAGTGAGATTACCGCCCCTCTAATTTTGGGACTAGCTGTTATAACAAGATCTATTTTTCCATGCCAAAATATTTAAATGACCATTTCTGAAAGAGGACTAGTATTTTATGCAAATAAAATACAAAAATGTTTATACAAAAGCAAGACATAATACTGATATTCTGACGTTGAGACAAAGTTGTGTAGCTGTTTTGAATGTATGTAATTCCTCTAGACAGATATCGTATGCATCCAATTTTGCCATTGGCAAAGGCAAGAAAGAGAAAAAGATTAGTGATGAGTCAAAGTCTGTCAGTCCTTGTGCACACAGACAGCAAATAGTTTCTAGGATTAGTCAGTCACAGAACTGTTACGCATTTCTAGTTAAGACTGTTTATATATGTTTATCTACACATGGTGTTTTTTGGGCTCTTTGCCCTTGCACTTCCCACACATATGCTGTAGAGCAGCAAAAACGTGTGTAGTTCATTAAATGGTAATTAGTGGAAGCCTTAAACCATACCATACCAGCTGTAAAGCAAGCAGGAAAATGCATGAGCTTGTTTCTAACCAGAAACCAAATAGATGTACAACAGGCCCAAACTATAGTGCGTTTTTTTTTGTTTTTTTTTAAGTAATCTGTATCACTTTGTGCATTGTCCTCAACCTACCTGTTTATTTAAAAGGCGTCAGAAGGCTGTGTAGCAGAAGAAAACTGTATTTATCTTTTACCTCCTGCTCTGTAATTGTTATTGTCTCCGGAGCACAAGATGAGTTGCTCTGCAGTCACATGAGACAAAACTTCTGACTGCAATAATTATCTCAAATATAATTTAGATGCTCAAAAGGCTTTGTATGAGTTCAGATGTGCTCCTCATTTAGTGGAGAAACATGTGAGAGTCATTTTGGTGAATATTTTTAACTTATTTTATTCTCTTTGGAATACATTGAGGTTTCCTGGTTGCTAAGGAATCTTGTAAATGGAACATAAACCACATGTCAAGCATCTATAGACCTTCTGTTTTTTACTGCCAAGACTTCATCACCACTTGAGAGACGCAACTACAAGAGGCAGCTTGCCGTGTCCTGGCCTGCATATTTGCGTTGCACATGTTTCTCTATTGACAAATGAGTTGTATTTCTTAAGCTAAACACAGAGATCACATTGTTCCTGCAAAGTAAATTCAGACAACACATTGCTCTTGCGTGTCATTGACTAAAAAGAATGGCACACAGTGTGGAAATACAGAATGGAGGTCATTTAAAAACCTGAAGGAGCAAGGAGCAGTTAGTTTGGTTGGCAGTTTCCGTTAAACGCGCAAATCTACAGTATGGCAGGGGTGCCCAACCCTGCTTCTGGCGATCGACTGTGCTGCAAAGTTTAGCTCCAACTCTAATTAAACACACTTGAAGCAACTAATTATGTTTTTTTAGGATCGCTTGAAAGTTAAAGGCATGTGTGTTTGATTAGAGTTGGAGCTAAACCTCGCAGGACAGTCGATTGTCTGGAGCAGGGTTGGGCACCCCTGATATATGGCTTTGTTCACACCGAAACCAGTTTAGAATCACTATATCACCATTATACTGACTGCTGTATTGTTATTTTGTTGATGAAGTTTGATCTATTTCAGTAGCAGATGATGACGAACACTACTGGAGAGAACCACAAATGTTTTTATGTTCCTATTTACTCAAGAAACTAAGAAATAATGCACAGTATAATGACTTTCAAAAAATTAAGAGTTTTATAGTGTTATAAATGTACATAAATATTTTTTAAAATAAGAAATATATATATAAGCATTTCAATGACCATCGGCACTGTAAATCCTTTATATAAGTCTTTTAAAAAGGGGCTGTTGTTTTTATTCATGTCAGAGGAATAAATTACATGTTAAAAAAGAAAAATTAAATTTGTATTATGATTTAAGATTATTACTTTTTTTACAGTAATTTTGATCAAATAAGTGCAGCCTTTTGTTAAAAAACAAAAATTAGTTTTTCTTACTAATGGTGTGGAGCAGAGAATTACAAATTGGTGCTGGTGCCTGAGACAAGAAGTGGGAAACATTGCTGTATTATTTATGTATTTAGCACACTTTATGAGATCAGCGCTTGATTAGAGGTCTGTGAAAACTGGATAACTCCTATAAAGTTAACCCCTCTTTAGCCTGTTTCCCAGAAGCATCATTAACTATGACTGTTCCTCCGGATGAATAACGATGTGTCTCTATGGTCTGTGGCATATATATCATAGAACTCCTTGGAAAGAACATCACAAAACAGTCAAAATGAGTCTTTTAATTGTCCTTTCAATGCTTTTGGTCCTATGTTTGTCTGCTCAATGCTCCTTATGAATGATTTTCCATCAAAATAAGTTTCTATTGCCTTAAACGTTCCACTGAATGCGGTGTTGAATTATGTGCATGCAACCTGCCGCCTTCCGTGTCACCCACATTTGTTGGTTTCTTCTTTCGTAGGGAAGGAAGAATGGCCACAGAGTCTGTGGTGGTATGTTTATGTGAATGTAGACTGCTGAGATATCAAGTAACTTGCTTATTGTTTGATCAGCATTTCTGAAAGCCGCTCAATCTCAGGGCTACAAATGAGGAAGTGAGATGCCCCTGGAGCAGAAGCGTGTGGGGTGGTGGTTCCTCTCTGGGTGGAACTAGAACGTGGCAGAGCTTGTGCTCTCGCTGCACCCTAGTGATTACAGGGCTTTCTGGGTGTTTTGTAGATTCAAAAAAGGTTCTATTTCAAGTTTACCACCACAAGAAAGACACAGAAACCACAAGCCGTGACCACGTCATGTTTTATAACTCTGATCTGAAGTACGTCTGCAAGTCTGTTCGCTTCTGCAAACTACATGCACGAATAATATATACCTATATTCTCAAAGACACCTTAAATTGATCAAAAGTGTTCCAAAAGCTTTTATTTTATTTTATCTAATAAATGTTGGGCTTCTAAACTTTTACCTATCCCAAATTTTGGATCGGTCTTAAAAAATATGGAAACTGAGCATTCTATAGCTGTCCATTCTGAACTGCTAAAACTGGTATGTGCAACAAAAAAAGTGATGTCCACTTTGTTGACCCCGTGAGCTTTCATAGTCTCCTCACTGTAATTGTATCTCCTTCTGGTATCGGCAATAAGTTCATTGACACTTCACTGTGAGCTGAGGGGAGTGTGGTGATGCACTAAAATAGCTCAAGCATTTAATTTTAAAGTGTTTGAGCCAAATGAAGCGCTCGGTCTGCAGTGTTACAATATAAAGAGGAATGTTGCTTCAGCAGCAGCATCTACACTTCCTGTGGGACTGCAGTAGTTAAAAAGGTCTTTATAACAGGAAGGACAGGTCAGGGTCAACACATCAGTCAACCAATGGTTTCTGCAGGACTGGAATGTGTAGCTTGTTAAATAATATTCATATATGTTCTGCATCAGAGATGTAATTGCATACTTTAAGAAAAAATATGTATGATAAATGCTCTACATTTTAATCTTTAACTGGTGTACTTTTAGAAATGGGGAATGATGAAAATCCTTGTTTTGCTTTATTTCACTCAATATTTTCTATGCGGTTATTTAAGTATTATATACTGTAAGTTTTTATTTTATCTTATTTTTTTCTCTATTAGCTTCGTAATTTAAGCTGTTGTTTTGGTTGTAGTTTAAGTAATTTCATGTAATTGTATTTTTTTTTTTTTTTCTGTTAATAATAATATATAATAAATACTGGTTTATTTACTAATTAAACACAGTTTAGTTAGTTGCCAAGGCAGGATTTCATGTAATATGCATTTTTATTTTCATTTGAGCTTTATTGAAAATACCAAAATTTATTTATAGAAATAATTGTATTATTAACTGTAGTTTTGGTTAACGATTACAACATTGGCATTTTGTTGTTCCCATAAGAAACTAGAATGAACAGTTGGTCATTTTCAGCTATTGGAAGTTTGCACCGGAAAGCTCAGGGTTGTTGTTTTTTTTCTCCTGTTTGTGTACCTTCCACTTTTAGTTTGATGTATGATCATGCTATCAGTCTGACTTTGTGACTTGGGCATTATAATTTATGACAGATTACAAGCCTGCATATATTTTTTTTAATGTGTCAGGCGGTCACATTTTAGTATTGTTAACGCAGGAAAAAAGAACATTTTCATCACATAAAGATGACTATGAAGACTTCACAGCAAATAGAGCTCAGGTTTACGCTGCTCAAACACTGCAGTTAACAAGCACAGACTCTGTGTAGACTGTGAAACTTTGCACCCTTAAATAAACCTGATACTTGAGGTCGACAGTAATTGACATATTTCAGTGCTTGCGTGGCTTTGGACTCACTCATGTGTGAATTTGTCTAGTTTGACTGTGGATGTGGTAGAAACGGGCTGAGACTCATTCCCAGAGGCTTTCAAACATGGATCTGCCTTTCTGGCATGGCAACAGCACATTTACTCAGTGACCTAAATACAAGACTGGATTCAGGAATGCTGGGAGAGAAGGTCTGCATGGATTCTCTAGCGTTTTTAATTTTATTTGCGTTCAGATGATGGCTTGATATTTTACCATAACACATTAAATCTCAAGACTGTTAGTTTTGAGTGTGTGTGTGGTAAAAACATTGAAGGTGAAGCCGGGGGATGCTGTTATTTTAGAGTAACAGTACTATCACACATACTCACTGATTTAAAAAGGAATTAAGAAAACAGGTGTGGAAAACAAGTCACAACGTGTCCTTGTTCATACCAGATCCGTTCAGAGGTTCATTCATTCAGTAAAGGTGTTCAGAGAAGGAAGTGTACATCATGCTTGGTGTCTCAGACAGAATATACCCTAAGGAGAGATACATTAAACGTAACTCTCAGAGGACTTATTTTCCTCTCATAACCCTAATAGACTTGGGCTCTTACTTTTAAGTCTTTTTTTTTTTTTTTTTTTTTTTTTTTTTAGGGGGAAAAAAACATTTATGAATGTTTTTTCCTCTTAATTATAAATGGGGAGCCTGTTACTTTTACAAGGTACATTTATATCTTTTAGGAGAATTTGGTGTCCGTCAGAGAAGAATTCAGTGGTTACACATTCCTGGATTGCATTAGTTCTGCTGTGGTACCACAATCAAAACTTTATTGTGTGGGAGCTGACCAGCATGGGCTCATTGGACCGTTTTAGTACACTGTGTGTGTGTGTGTGTGCGGGTTTATGAGGACACAAATGTGTATAATGACATGGGTGTGACAGGTATTACAATATGTAGGTGTTTTATGAGGACATTTTCAGAGTCCCCGTAATTCAAAAGGCTTAAAAAACATACTAAATGGTGTTTTTTGGAAAATCTAACAATGCACACAGTTTCCTGTAAGGGGTAGGTTTAGGTGTAGGGTCAGTGTAGGGCAATACCACATACAGTCTGTACAGTATAAAAACCATTACACCTATGGAGAGTCCCCAAAAATCACAAAAACCAACGTATGTGTGTGTGTCCACTTCAAACACATCATCTCTCACTGTGCGTGTTTCTCTCACAGTCAAATCTGATCATACCCAACCCTGAGAGTTATTTAACTTCCTTTTCTCACAAGATTAGGTTACAAACAGCATCTCTCACAGTAGCTTGGAGAATCTTTAAAGGGATACTTTTCCCAAAACTTCTCTCGTTATTTTAACTATCGTTCAGAAGTTTAAGGTCAGTAAGTGTGTAAAAAAAAAACAGAAAGAGTAATACTGTTTTCAGTTTTAATATATTTTATAAATGTAATTTTATTGCTGTAATGGCAATGCTGAATTTTGCTGACATTTTTCGCTAAGTATCACATTCTAATGTGCTTATTTGCTACTTTATAATTATTTCTTGTCATTGTTGAAAACAGTTATATTTTTTGAGAATATTTTTGTAGATTGATTTTCTTAAAATTTTTCTTCGATTAATCTGAAAAGAACATAATTTCAAAAGAATTGCATTTCACTGCATATCGTACTCTATGTAACAAATAAAATTTGAATTTGAACAGCCTTCATTTGGAATAATAAAAAAAAAATCTTAATGACCACAAACTTTACTCGCCCCCATATTATTCCAAATATCTATTCTGTTATTTTTCCTGAGGAGACAGGTGTCCTGTTTAAGTACTGTTAAAGAGCATGTGAGTACAATTCAACTTTTTTTTTTATGTGTTTGCTTGATACTCTCGGGTCAGTATAAAATGTATAGATAGCTGCATGAAGGACTTCTGCGATTCTACAACTTTCTAGAAAGAACTTCTTTAATTTATACTTTCTGCATAAAGAAAGAAACAATAGTGCAAGGACTTGAGGGTAGATAAAGATAAATTAACGGGTAAATAGCCACATTTAAAGCAGAGCTTCTCATTTTTCCTACAAGCTAAAACGACACCTCT
Source organism: Enteromius unitaeniatus (assembly GCA_032359435.1). NCBI lineage: Eukaryota > Metazoa > Chordata > Actinopteri > Cypriniformes > Cyprinidae > Enteromius > Enteromius unitaeniatus. The sequence continues at coordinate 11,028,333 of JAUMHI010000048.1, read as the reverse complement.
GGACTACACAAGCACAAAACTGCATCTCTGTGTGCTCAACTTTTCCAACATTTTCTAGTTCTTGTGCAATCACTGGTGTGAGGCTGCAGCAGCAGCTGATGGCACACCAAGCGTTCACCACTGCTTTCGATATGTTCACAGCTCTTTTGCCCTGAAAGCATGCCTTTGTGTATCATTTTGGCTTCAAGATTTTTGACTCAAAATATTAACTTTCACTTGGGTCATTCATGCAATGACTTTTAACACGTTGGCTCAGTTGCTTGAAAACACAAAAAGAGTTCTGCTCGCGCTCAGTGATGGAGACACAAGCCAAGAATTCTTGGTGTTGGAATGAGGAGATCTGCATGTAATCAGTCCAGTGGAATGTGCGCAGCCATGGACAGAGACTTCAGAGAATGTGGGAGAAGTAGACAGCGGCCATCTTTGTGTTCTGACAGAGAAATGTGTAACGCTTTTGTTTCCATTCATGACAGTAAATGTTGGTTATATGCAAGCTCTCACTCCTAATGTGTGCATTACAGTATTAGGTTTTTCTGAGAGGTCTTTGTGTTCGTACCTCTTGTCCACGCCAGTGAGCTAACCACATTTGTTAGTGCAAGATTGTTGAACACACCAGCCATTCTGCATAAAATAAGAGGTTGGAGTGTTACAAGTTATGTAAGGTTTATTCCAAATCTCTCCCTCTCTCTGTTTTCTAGGCCATGGAGAATGCCACTGCGGTGAGTGTAAATGCCACGCTGGTTATATCGGAGACAACTGTAATTGCTCTACAGAGACTGCTTCCTGTGTGTCGGACGACGGCAAGATCTGTAGTGGGCGGGGCAGCTGTGTGTGTGGGCGGTGCCAGTGCACCGAGCCAGGGGCATTCGGGGACACGTGCGAAAAATGTCCCACCTGTCCAGATGCTTGTGGAACAAAGAGGTATGAGACAGAGGATGATGAAACTAACTTAACCAAAGCTAACTTGATTTCTAATGTGAGGATCTATCTTTAAAAGTGTGTATGTTGTTGTAAATAATTGGCCATGGAGAATTTACTGTCCATTAGCATATAGTTTCACTCATTTGCAGCAGTTCAAACATATTTCAATTTAAATTGCCACTTCCTTTTCATGAAATGTGCACCATTATATTGGCCTTCCAGGGAAGAACTGTAGTAGTTTGATAATATTTACACTACCGTTTAAAACGTTTGGGGCCAGTAAGATTGAATGACTTGTTTTTTTGAGAAATTAGTTTAATTCAGCAAAAATGTAATGATTGAAACTGAAAGTAAAGATTGAAAGTGAAAGTAAAGTTTCTGTTTTAAAGACGTTTTTAGCATTTATTTTGAACTTCGTTCATAAAGGATCCTGAAAAAAATAAATTCCACCAAAAATATGTCACTTTTTTTAACTTTGTGGTATATAATACATGCCAACACAGAAACAAATGACATTTTAAAATACATCAAAATATAATTGTAACAATATTTCAAAATAAGACTTTTTATTGTATTTTTTGTGCAGAAGTTACTTCTTTAAGAAAGCAATAATAAAATTATTTGCACCAGTCCCATGTAAACATGTATAATGTTTGAACACTCTTTTTATACTTTGATGACGATGTCTTTTAATGTTACTTCCTCTGCCGTGACTTTCTGTTTGTTTTTGTTGTTGTTGAGAGACGAGTCAAAATATTTCTGTGGCAGAAGGTAGCGTGCCACAAGATGATGTCAGCAGAGCTGTTATTTACACTATACACACCAACATATGGTCTTCATTAGACTCCTCAGTGCTGACTGGCAGAGTCTGAGCTTTCCTTTGTCAATGACTCTTGTTTAGATTCACCCTTGTCAGTCTTGTATCTTTTCTGAATGTTTCTCCTCAGGGAATGCATCGAGTGCCATCTCTTTAACACGGGGAGACTGGCCGATAACCAGACCTGCCAGCGCATATGCAAGGATGAGATCATCACCGTGGAAGCGCTCAGTGAGTGCACACTTGACACACTGAATGATGTCTTCACTCCATCTCTCAACCCTGCACAAACACACTTCTTCCTCTGATACAAATACATTTGTGGACTGTTTAAACCAAAGAACAACATTTGTAATTGTGTTTGTATGTTTATGCTCTGCTTTCAATTAACCATTCAGTAAATCTAGTACTTGAATTGACTCCGCAATAGCGTGCTAAAACTTTACACAATTATGGTAGCTTCCTTAAAGTCTGCGTGAAATCATTGACTATATTTATTTTGTTAGCTCACATTGCTATTTTTTGTGGTAAACGGTTCATCCATGCAAGTTAATCCACAAAAAACAATTGTTTACCTTCATAATCTTTAATCCAAGTCTGAAAATGCTCCTCCCCCTCTGAAACCACTTCTCTGGTGTCATCAGTTCGACGGCTTAGGCATGAGCATAACATTCTTAACCACACTGCTCCAACTGTCAATGTCAGTTTCTGAAATAAATGCCTACTTTGTTACATCCAATTAATTAAAAGTTGAAAAAACAAGCCACGCCCTCAGTTTTCCTCATTCAGTTTTATGTTTCTCTCAGAAGTATTTCACAATAAGGAAGTAAAATAAAGTACCTTCGGTGCACACAGACTTTAAAAGTTTAGTCGGAGAGAAAAGTTGAACCCAGCAGTGACCAGGAGCTGAGTTCAGAGGTCAGTCCATCTCATCAGGACACACTTTTGGTCAAGAGCCGCAGTTTGTGCTTCCAGGTCATGATTGTGTTACTCACAGCAGGGTGAAGCACTTGTTGTGGCGTTGCATGGCCAGCTCTGTTTATGTTATTATCAAGAGAATGTGAGTCTGGACGTCTCAGCATTACTCGCTGTTCTGTGTCCCTCTGTGTTTACTGCTCTTCCTCTAAAACCCTGATATTAATACAAACCCTTAACATACATAATACCCACTCATTAAGAATAGTAATTTAGATGTTAGACGTTAGGGTTTTTTGTGTATACAGACCTTTTTTTTTTTTTTTTATTTCCTTTATCATATTTTTGTAGATGTTCTTTTATATTTATTCAGGAGTTCATAGGCTATGAATAAAGTTTATGAGACCTTCTCCGGGGTATTTATAACAGATTTTATTGCTGGAGGGTTTTTTTTTTTTACATGCGTCTAGGAATGCATGAATTAATGTTTATAGCCGAGCAATATGAAGCTAGACTTATTTGCTGAGTAAAACATTCAGGCTGCTTGTGAACACTTTAGGGCCTTTCCATGTCACCCCTAATTGTAAAAGAAGGCATCATGGATTTGATGTTTCACAACATTTTTTTGCAGTTTCAGTCAGCTGACTTCCTTAATGGACTCCACATGTACATACCGGAAACATCTAGCTCTTTTAGAGAAAGAGGCTCCATAGTTAAATGACTGTTAAGAAAGGGAGAGACTTTCTAGTCCCTTGGAAATTTAAATTTTGATAACACTTAAACATTCTTGATTAATCTGGGTCCTTGTTGAGGAATGCAATGTCTGGTCCAACAATAATTTCAGGGCTAATGTTTGATGTGTCTCTCATTTTACTGTCTCAGACAGAGTTTGCACAGCTGTTTTATTAAACTAAACTCCTCTTTTCCTCAACTTGTCTCTATCTTTTTCAGAAACGGATGATTCCAACGCTGTTCAATGCGTGTATAAGACAGAGAATGACTGTGTGATGAAGTTCACCTACTCTGAACATGCCAACGGACGGTCGGTCCTCACCGCTCTTAAAGAGCCAGGTCAGTTTTTAGAAATTTACAACAACCCCACTAAGAACGGCATTTTAGAATCATGTTAAGGTGCTCATTTGATGCTGTTTTAAAGGTCATTGTTTTGTGTATTTGGTGTAACGTAATTTGCTTTAATGTTTGAAAAACACTGTATTTTTCAAATACTGTACATTATTGTAGTTACTCTATGCCCCGCCTCTCACGGCGTCTCCTGATATGGCTGCATCGTACACGTTGGGTGGAATAATTCAAATATTTCCACACTGTGACGTAGACGTGAGGGTGTGTTTGAATGAGGCTTTTTAGTGCCTGTTGTGGAACAGCCTTTTGTCTGAGCTTTGTAACTGCAGATCATATACTTGCACAAACAACTACATAACACACTAAAGCAGTTGATCGTGGAGGGTCACTCTTCTGCAGAGTTTATCTTCATCCCTGAAAAAAGAAATACCTAACTGAATCTTGAAGACCTTGATTAGCTGGTTCAGGTGTGTTTGATAAGGGTTGGAGTTAAATGTTCCCCACTCCTGCACTAAAGTAAAGGAACACAAGAAATTGCATATGACCCCTTTAAGCACAGTAATTTCTGGAAAGTATAAATAAAGAAATGATCAAAGTAAAAAGTTATATTTTTGTTATTTGTCATATCTTACATGCATTTTTGCATTTTGTGTGTTCACAGAATGTGCCGTTGCTCCAAATGCCATGACAGTGCTCTTAGCAGTTGTTGGTAGCATTTTGTTGATGGGTATCGTGCTGCTAGCCATCTGGAAACTGGTCATCACCATCCATGACCACCGCGAGTTTGCACGCTTCCAGAGTGCGCGTTCACGAGCACGATACGAGATGGTGAGATTTAATCCTTCTGCGTGAAATGTTGGAATACTTGTTTATATGAAAAAATGGTTGTTTATGAATTCCATTAATCAAGCATCCCATATTATTATTTTATTTAAAAGCAATTATTTGCATGTTATCGTTCAAAATTTTGGCATCACTAAAAATAAAGAGTTTTTTTTACGTCTTTAAAGTGCCCTTATAATGGATTTTTGAAAAGCGCTTTTTGATGCATTGTATAGCACAGCTCTAAGTGACTGAAAAGATTTGCTGATTTGGTGCTTATGAAACATTTCTTATTATCAGTGTTGAAAACAGTTGTGCTGCTTGCTATTTATTTATTTTGGGGTTTTTTTTCAAATAGAAATACATAGGATACATAAATATCTTTTATGGATCAATTCAATGCATCATTGCTGAATTCATTACATTTTTCAAAAAGAAAGGAAAACATTTCTTATCGATAACAAGTTATTTAGAATGCAAACTGGCAACTCTATGCCATCACAAGGACAGAAACAACTAGACTTTGATTGAAACAATGAGGCCTTTTGGAAACCATCAGTCAGCTGGGATTGCAGATCAGTCATGATGATCATTCCAAGGCTGTGTTTCAAAGACAATGTTCGATCTGCCCCTTCTAAGAATGTCCATTTTAATGAACCCATCTGACCTATTTATTCCTCAATCTCTCTCGTCTTCTTCCTAGGCATCTAACCCTGTTTATAAGCAGTCTGTCCGCTCTCACCCGATGGAGACGGTTTTCCATATGCATAATATCAAGTCATGCAACGGTGGAGTCCACTGATGAACCTGCACTTGGACTGGGGGACATGGCAGGACCTGTCCAGCGCACCTCTGCACTACAGCGGAGGGCAGAGACAGAGCAAAACTTATGGTTTTTTGCAATGTAAACTTTTTTCGTGAGGCGTGTGCTTTCTGAGGATTGGAACTGATCTTTATGCGGTTTCAGTTCGATGAGCAGCATTTGGACACATGCCACATTTGAGAAGAAGATTGGCTTGACTCGTTGGAGAGGCAGGGCTTACCCGCCTTCTCCAGAATTCTCCATGAGCGATAGACATTGACCTTCAGTGGACCGCTTGCTTGAATATAATTGTTAATTTTCTCCAGTTCTAACCATACCTCCTGCACATTATGATGAATTTGCTGTGCATTGTTTTATAAGCAAAGAGACATTAAGTGTATATTTTTAACAGTGTGCCTTTCCCAGCCATTACACATTAGTTTATATACCACATGTACAATAGTCAGTTACCATAAAGTGTGCATAGAACACTACTAAATTAAACATAAACTCCTTAATGAAGTGATGGGTACTAACCTAACCAGAGCAATACTTTTCTTAACTGGTTTTGCACATTGTATGTTAGATTGATTTATAAAGTAAAGTAAAATGCCACTCTACAGTGCTAGTCTTTTGTGTATTGCCACAGGTTGCACATTTTCATAATGATTCTCAACTGTACAGTGTGATGCAATAACACTGCCTGCTGATAATTCAAGAGTGTCTTGTTTGTTTTTGGAACAGTTCCACACCCCTCCCATCAACACCTGAACTAAACAAAAATTAGCCACTAGACACCAGTTGCAAGTAAGAACTGAGTTTGACCCCCACACCGATACTTCCTCGTGTTTGTGTCTACCCACCTTTTTTATTGTTCATATAGTCTTCTTTACGTGTAAAATGTACATTTTCAAAACTGCAAAAATACAAGCTGATTGGATTGCTAGTCAGTCTTTTAAAACCAGATCTCATGCTTTTACTAGTTACATTTATATAGGTTCAGTCCAAATAATAATTTTTAAAAATACAATGTCTTTGTTATAAATAATGAGAACATTGCTTAATCGCTGATACACAACGGTGTGATCTTTCAGTTTAGTGTTTTTTATCAGTTCATTTAACACCAAACAATGCAAGATGCATGTTTCAGCTGTGTTGCTGAACAAGAAGAGAAGAGAGGTAAAGTAAAAGTTTGATGGTAATAGAATTATGAAAGACATTCATTGTGAAAGAAGTGTTTAAATAGATAAACATGCATTTTGTGTTGGGAAAAGGATACTTTGTGATTTAGTGTTTTGTACTAACACAGCTGAAAACATGCTGGAATGTTTGGAAATGTTCAGAAAAGGTGCGTTTGTTTGATCAGTTGTGAGATTAGTACTAATTATTTTGAAAATGTTTATTTTTTTATTATTTTTTTTAAAGCTGATAAAGCACAAAAGGTATTTTTCGGGGGCATTTATGTCAAGTCACTTTTATGTATTGCTTTATACAATAAAGATTGTAGAAAATAACACCATCATTAAGACAAACTACATCCAGTGTTGGGCGTAACGCGAGTTACGTAATATTACTTTTTCCAAGTAACTAGTAAAGTAATGCATTACTTTTTAATTTTAGAGTAATGTAACATTTTAAAATTTAATATAACATAATATAGTAATATAAGAGTTACTTTTTTTTTTTTTTTAATTAACGCCAACTACTATGTTTTCTTATTTAGATTTAGGTGTGAAAGGGCTTTTACATTTGCTATGAATAGAACTTCTTATATGAAAAACAAACACTCAAGCTCTGCCCATATTTAAAAAGTAACATAACACATTACTTTCCATAAAAATAATGTAACGTAATTAGTTACTTTTTTTAGGGAGTAACGCAATATTATAATGCATTACTTTTAAAATGAACTTTCCCCAACACTGACTACATCAAATATGAGGCAAATTCAAATTACAGTCTTTTTAGGGTTGTTCTACAGCATAGTGTCATTGTTCAGCTCCTGTCAGTTGAGTGTTGATTCAGTTCATCAATTATGAAACAAATTCAACTATGAAGACAATAGTGTTACTCGGTTCTGTTTTGTCAGTTTGAGTCAGTTCAATAACAATAATGAAGTTTAGTAATGAAACTAATTTGATTCTAGATTTGTTAAGAAATAAATCTATGGAAACTACAAACTATTTACATGGACAATTTGATACCAGTGAGACTAAGGTAATAACTTGCCTTCTTAAACTGTTGTGCAATTGACCATTTTAAAGTCAGACTATCCAACCAAGATCATGCCATCTTTACCTCTACTTAATGACATGCGACATGTATTGTATGCACACACCTTTATAGCTGGATAGATCGATGAAGACTGAAGCTCAAGTATGCAAAAACTAATACTTTCAAACATACTTAAAATCTTACGGTCTTTTTGTCTGATGCTAACAAAACATGCCAGCACAGCAGGGATTGGCAAACCACCTTTCTGTAAGCGGGCAGGAAAATATGACTTAATACTGCAAAATGTAGGTGACCGAAGCTCTTGATCTAAGAGGGCCGTGCACCTGGAGTGGGCTAAAGTGTGCTCATACTGTTTATTTGTCGTATTCTCCTGTGACTCCTGTGATGGGCAGCTTGTTTTAAAGGTGTGTGCAGTAGGGTTACCTGCAGCGGGCAATATTGGGAGTATAAATCAGTCATTGTGTATGTGTGTGAGTGTTTGGTGACGTGTCAAAAGCCTCAGGTTCAGTTACAGAGAGCAGCTGTGTTTGCGATGGGGAAGTGCACATGCTTTCTGAGCCCAGCTGAAAAATGATTTTAAGTGCTACTTTACTGTGTAACCGCATGAGACTATGTCCACATCTTACAGAGTATTTTACCAGGTCTGGTGGGTGGTCTGCTATACTATAAAAAGCATGCAAAGAGGCCTTACATTTTCAGGCTTTGCACAAGTCATATTTGCTGTAGAACGTTTGAATGGTAAATTAAAATCTCCCCAAATCAAATGTAACCGCTATGTAGTTACAGTGCCATCATTTCCACGCTCTCCTGCCGCAGAACACACCCATGGCTGACGTTTTGAGATGAGACTTAAGGGTTGCCTGTAGAAATAAAAATATGTGTAAAGAGATCCAGTGGCTCTTCCCTGTTAGGATGTCAACCCTGTGGTTTGCTCATAAATCAAATGTTCCCAGAGTCCGATGAACTAAAATGCTGTTTTCCTCCAGAGCAGTGAGCCAGTATCAACAGCCTCTGAATGCAGAAAAGGGAAAGTATGTTTGTGTGTTAGGTGTAATGTCTTAGTAGAGCCATTAGAAGCTGAACAGTAACAGATGTGACTGCGAAGGCCCGATTTGATGAAACCCGCTCTCTTTTTCACCTACTTTATTTCTCATTTCCTTCAGATAAACACAGTCTTAGGAATTTTGAGCAAAAACGATCAAGCCGAATAAAGATTCTTATCTATTTTTAGGTCACTAATCACACATGAACATTTGATGACTCTTTTTACAGGCAGTCAGAAGATCTTCCACTAAAGCACACAATTCATTTGAAAGTTTTAAAAGCTTACTTTCATTTCTTTCTTTAAAATAATCTTACCTCAAGCTTTTTGAACTATTCTACTAGTCTGTTTTATCTAAACAGAGTTTTCTAGCCATCTAGATGTGCCAGATGTGTGTTTGTGTAGGAGCGGTGTCCTTCATTCACAGGGAGACTTGATAACTCTGAATGTTGAGCCTTACTGGAATGCAAGGCATGTCCTGCAGCACTGTTACCCAGTCTCACTCTGTCCTGCCTTATTTATCTGGTCTTACTCACCTAATGAGTCTGTCTCTGACTGTTTGTGTTCAGTAATGGAACGTAGAATAGCTCTGTTTGTGAGCGAATAGAGCACATAAGAAATAGGTTTCTTTATGTTTATTATCAAACTCTTGAGTGATGAACAGTGCCCATGTTAACCTTCACACTTACTTTTCTGTGAACCTCAGAGACCATAACAATACCTGCAGCACATGTTCAGTTCTGCTGGTGAATCATTTGTGATGCAGTTGTTTTTGCCTACTGGCCTTGTCCAGATACTGGGAAAACATTGTAAAAGAGTGTTTTAACATGATGGCATGGTGTGTTTATCCATAAACAATCATGTGTTTTTCTGTCTTTGGCAGCAGGATTACTCATTCACAGACTACTGTATGTCCTGCACACATTATTTTCTATGAAGGGTCACACAGATACTCATATCAAAAAGTGTCCAGATTTCTTTCATTTAGAATGTTTTTTCTATAATTAAAAAATTCACAAGATTGACCGACGACTAGATTTTACATCAGTAGACAAGCATTGATAAAACGTATTTTCTGGTCATAAATATTTGCAGTAACCATTGATAATAGTTTTGTAACTAAATCGAATAAAATATTTGTTATTCTTCAATTTAACAGCGTTCCTACAGAACAAATTGAATTTTTGGTGATTTATATTGTTTATGAAAGTAAATAAATATGCGCCTTTGTCCTATAGCGCCATCTACCGGATGAACGTTCATGGTGCATGTTCATAGACATCCGGTGTCATTCTGCTGGTGTTAGCGATTTGTTAAAAAACCTTAATTTAAACAAATAAATTTAAAAAATGACATAAAAGACAATAAGAGTAGTCAATATAATAAATATCCCGTATTACAGATTTCCTAAATATGTGACATAAAATACAATAGGAGTAGTCAATATAATACATGTCCTGTATAACGTTAACAGATTTCCTGAACATGTTAGCAAGAGGTTTACGTTATGACAGATTTGTGTGTGAACTACTTCTTTAAATCAGCAAAGGAACAAGGGACTCATATAGTTGGAATGTGTGTGGAGGGAGAATCTGGGTTTGGGTGTATTGGTTGGTGTGTCTTTGTGGTTTATGCCACCTCAGTATGATGTAGACTCGAACAGGATGTTAGCTCATGGAAGTACATGTGATTGTATGAACTTCTGCATCTCTCCTCCAGAATGGAGGACACAATGGCTTCATGTGACTCTCCACATACATTTGTTTGAGTATTAAAGCTGTATAGCTCACAAACAAGCAGATGGTAGTATTTAAGTCATATCCATTTGTGTTTTTTCTGTTACAAAGTAGCACAACATTTTTATATATCCTGTTCACTTTTAGGAAAGAGTTGCTAGCGTACTAAATGCAGACACTAAAGCCCAGCCTGTGTACTGTCCATCTGAAAGTAGGGCAGATTAAATGTGATGCACATTCTGTTGAGCTAATGGAGTGATCTAATCATTTCTACACTAGTTTCTATAACAAGTGTGATGTATTTGCAAAAATTTATATAAATTTGTCCAACAAAAATGTCTAAAGTTCTTGGATAAACTTTTCTTTGGCAGCTTTCAAGATGTGTTCACTGTCTTTCGGGGGGGGGGGGGGGGGTGTAGGCAAATAATAAAATCAAATACTAGAAAATGACTGAAACCACAGACTTAGCTGGACATTGTTACAGGTTATAGTGTATGGCATGAAATCATGAGAGGGAGGGATGGAAATAAAGATTTAAATGAAAGCAGTAGGCTGTGCTGTTTTTACAGAGTGGGTGACTCAACACCTTAAATTTAAAAAAGATCATGTGTGATTTTGGTCAAATCTGCTAGCAATTAATTTGGACTGTCTATGTTGCAAAAATAAGTTTCAGATTAAATCATGAATACAGTTATACTAGTATATACACGAGTCCAAGTCTGTCAGTTTCTGCTAAGAGTATTTCGTTTTCATGTTTAAGGGTTCCACAGACCATAATTGGGACTCAAAAATTGCCCCTGATATCGTCATAAGTAGAGAGCAGAGGGCTCTTTTTGTAGTTTTGTTTGTATGTTTTGCACTGTGTTTCCCATACCTTTGTGTACCCCGATTTTCTCATTTGTCTGATCACTTCCACCTGACTGTAATCATTCCAATTAGCCCTACCACATATACTCTCTGCTCAGTTTGTGTTTAGTTGCTGGATTGTCTGTTAGTTTGTGTGCTGTCTCTCGGACTCTGAAGGGCTAATGGATGTTTGTTGTATGGAGCTTTATTAAAAGAACTTAAACTGCACTTGGATCTTTTGTTCAATGCACTCGTGACAGATATTCCCTGTTTTTATAAATGTCTGACGGTGTTGACAAAAAGTGGGCACGCAAATTTAAAATCTTATGAAACACACGTGTCATTAAAAAAAACAACCTTACTTTGACAGAAGATATGAAGTTTTTGCTTTTGATAAAACAAGCTCTTTTTCATCGTTAAATAATATTTTTATCCATTGTATAGCACATGAATGATTGAACCCTTCAGTTCTGTTTTAGATGCAGTGAGAGGACAATAATAGATTTGGTATCATAATGAGAAAATTACATTTAAGGTGATTGTATTAAATACATTCTATTAATAATCCCTCATAACATTTAAAATTTAAAATATTTATAGTTTTGAAATCTAATAGCAACTACACTTGCAGGACCTGTTTTGTTCCGATGTCTTTAAGCAAAACTAAATTTGACAATTTAGACTCAAATATTCAATATTCCGTGTCCACTAATTTGTTCATTAAGTAAGCAGTAGCCCCATTATCTTAGGATTCATGTAAATCTCACACCAAAATGGCAACCCTGCTTGTGATATAATGCGAAGTCTCAGCTTTTAAATTTTGTAATTTTTAATGCAAAATTTAAACAATAAATAGCGTTTTGGCGCACTTTTAATGTGGCGTAATTCATTGTAGCCTCAGTTACAGAGTTCCGACAGGCCTCTTTGATCTCGCCGGCGTCACCGTCACGCGGTCACGTGATTCATGGAGCGCTCAATAGTGCCAAAGAATAGAAGACAGCTTCACTGTACCTGTTTGCAGCAACGTTTGGTAACAGCATATCATGCATTGATTATTGCATCGAAGACTTTTACAGTATGATTGTATATACAGGTCCTTTTCAAAAAATTAGCATATTGTGATAAAGTTCATTATTTTCTGTAATGTACTGATAAACATTA
>JAUMHI010000048.1:10962448-11009778 GCA_032359435.1 Enteromius unitaeniatus | reverse complement strand
CGCTTAAGTTTTAAATATTGATATTTAATGGGGCAGTCGTGGCCTAATGGATAGGGAGTTGGACTGGAGTGAATAACCAGCGCTTTCTTCCCCTTTTAATACCACGACTGAGGTGAGACCCTAGAGCAAGGCACCATACCTGGCCACAGGTCACTTCACTTTCACTTAATCACACAAAAATGTATGGATTTGCTACAAGAGGAATTTATTCACCCCTGGAGCCGTCTGAGGGACATTTTATTACAAATACACACACGTTATTTAATGTTTTTCGAAGCGTAACTGCTATCACCCATTTAAATCCTTTCAAAGGCTTGGAGGGGTCTGGACAATTGTTTTTATAACTCCCACTGGATTCGTCTGAAAAAAGAAAGTCACATACACCTAGGAGTAAAAGACAGGATAATTTTCAGGATAGTTTTTGGGTGAACTATTCCTTTAAATCTTCCTTTAAGAAAAACTCTCTCTGTTTCTACATTATCTCTTGCACAGGAAACGTCATGACCCTTAAGTTCCTTACTGATTCCTCGGTGACGGGTGGAGGTTTTCAGCTGCAGTACATCGCTGTGAACTCCTCTCAGCTCTTTGACAATCAGACTGATGCCTCTTGACCAATGTATAAAGCACCGAACCCACTTCTTTCCTACACCCAAACTGTGTATTTTTTATATCTTTATTTTGTTACCAAGGGTGCAATATTAAGTTTATAGGCCTGTAAACATTTAAAAAATAAACTCACAAAAGTTTTTACATTGTAGTTACATTATACTGTAGTTTATTCCACTTGCCTATTAATGTCCAACAGTGCATTTAATGTTTTAGTGTTTTAATGTACACAAAAGAAATAAGCTGAAATCTGTTGAAGTCAAATCCCTGGGATGTAAAAGGACCTGAGATTATAGAAACACAAGTATACTTGATGCTAAAAGAAGATGTTGTGTGTACATTCTTTAAATCTCAGAACTCATATGAAACATATCATGATACTCATACTAACCAATAAAATAAAACAAAAAACAAAAACAATCAGAATTTGTTAATGCTAATTTTTTTGACCACTGCATTGAAAAAAATTACAAATGATTCTGAACCCAAGAGATTTTAACTGTTTTGTACAACTATTCAGAGTAAAAAAAAATCTTGTTTTTCTGGTTTTCAGGTTTGATTTTGGACAGAAATTAATACTTTTATTCAAAAGGGATGCATTGAAATCATCAAAAGTGACAGTATATTTCTATTACAGCTAAATGCTTTTGTAGTGTAAAACGTGTTAGCGTATCACACTAGCGTAATTTTAGTATGGGCCAATAGATGACAAGTACGGCTACTGGAGAGAAGAGGACAGCAGAACAGGTGAGTGAGCAATCAACTCAAGTCGTGTTTCTGATTCACTTTGGGGGTTTTCGTATTTGGAAAATGTTATTCTGACTTTCTTTTTCTCAGTTTGTGTAACTCAAATCGGTAAACTACTAATTTTATAGCACAGAAACTACTAATTATAGCACTTGTTCTTTGAATAAAAGAATAAAATGCAAAATATTAAACACTGTCAGTTTTCTTGTAACACAATAAAATAATAAAATATTATGTTTCAACTAAATTTTGTGTTAACTTAAATACCTCAAAATAAGAAAAAAAATCAGATAAACAATCAATTTGGTTCAACATACAGAATAGACTTCTGAATTTTCACCTTCAGATGCAAATAAATCGTTTTCTCTTTAACTCAACAGTATTTTAAATGTATACAGAGTCTTAAGATTTGACCAATGAATTAAATTAACCAGAGCACATGAACAGAATGGATGAATTCAGAGAGTTGCTCGTGTTCTATTAATTACGGTCTATTTAAACACCTCTCACATCACCTCTTTATCAAATTTGCGGCACCTTTCTAGCACAAATGTCAAGTTAATGTTTGAATGATCACTCACCAAGGAAAGAAATAGATTTATTTCAACAAGGGAGTTCCCTTTCGACACTTCGCTCGTACTGCGTCTGCTAAGACGCTATAGGAAAAATTCCTTTTTTCCCTTAACTGAAGCCTATTAAATCACGCAGTGATAACTGCAACGGCTATTGGTTGCTGCAGTGGTTTAAGATTAATCATCTGATACTGCCTGCAGCTGGAAGACTCCTCTGCCACCGTCTGGCTTTGGCTTTCAGAACTAAAAGAGCAAATTCCTGCCTGAGCATGCCCGGTCACCGCTGTTCTGCCTGCGCGTCTCCCCTGCACATCGCTGACAGACATCTGGAGTGCGTCGCCTGCCTGGGACTTCCTCATGCAGAAGGCGCCCTCTCTGGATCCAACTGCGCATACTGTGAACTGCTCAGTATGTCTACTCTCCGTGCTAGAATCGCATCCTTCTCAGGATGAGATTCCAGCCCTTGCGCTCCCCCTCTCGCAAGAGACAGCGGGGCAGAGGGCAGTGCTCCGAGATGGTTGATCTCACGCCGGCGAAGACCTCCGTCCCTCAGCATCTGAGTATGACCTCATCTCGTTTGGCCACAGCGAGGATGAGATGCAAGAAGACAGCAGAGCCCCCTCTGCTCCTTCTGAATACAGCTCAACTAGAGCCGGGAAGGATGCCAAACTTTTCCGTATCCTCTCGAAGGCTGTCAGTGAGCTGGGACATGAATGGACTCCACCTCAGGAACCTTCACAGAGACGCCTAGACTAGTAGTATTTGCCAGGGTGAAGAGCTCACGAAATCCTGGAAGGCGCTCTACTCTGTGCGGCTGCGCAGCCTTCGCTTCTCTCAACGGCGCCTAGGAAAAAGGATATGAGAAATTCCTGCTGAAGAGACATTTATGGCTGAATTTGACCCAGATCAAGGAGGCTGATAAAATCCCCTTCCTGTATGCACCGTTCTCTCCCAGCGAGCTGTTTAGTCCCAGCATTGAGGGCTTTTCAGAGTGCTTCACTGAGGCTTAGAAGCGTCTCAGGCTATGAGACACTTCTTGCCGAAGAGGAATGCACCCTCTGCCTCTGCCAGCCGCTCCAGGCCGCCGACACAGCAGCCGAAGCAGTCATCTGCTCCTCCACAGCCGCAGCAGCAGACGAAACAGGATCCACAGCGCAGTCGTTCCAGGTCTGCAACTCGGTGCTTACCCTTCCCGAGAAGGCAGGAAGACTGTGCTGAACCCATCACCTCGGTGGTCTTTCAAACCAGACGCGAGGAAGAGAGCGGGCAACAGGTCACCAGCCGAGTCAGGGAAGAAAGTCACAGACTCCTCCTGGTAGCCTCCTTCTGGAGGAACTAGCCATGGATAGCGGACCTCCATGTGATGCTGACAGCAGCCCCGTGGTCCATTCCCCTGAGATTCCCCAAGACCCCTCCACATGTGACATATGAGTGATTTTGTCATTTCACAGACATTTTGAGCTGAATGACTCTAAAGTGATCCTGAAGCCTAGGCTCGGGTATGTGCCTAAGGTGCTCTCCACGCCGTTCAGATCTTAGGTGGTATCTACCCCCTAGCGAGGGCCATGACTTTAACCCCCTCTGCCCTGTCAGGGCATTGAGAGCCTACATTGAGCAGTCAGCCGCCTTCAGGCGCTCTGACCAGCTCTTCGTCTGCTTCGGTGTCCGTGCTAAAGGGCTACCAGTCTCAGAGCATAGGCTTGCTAGATGGGTTGTCGATGCTATTTCACTAGCATACTCTTCATTGGGAAAGGACTGTCCCTTGGGAGTAAAAGCTTATTCCACTAGATCCACCGCCTCATCCTGGGCATGGCTGGGCTTCCCCGTCCACTTTTGCCAGGTTTTATAATCTGGACATCCGGCTTTACACGCCAGGGTCCTCTCTGCTCTGCTAATTATTGGTTTGCTATGTTTGGCTGTTTCACTCCCAAACTGCGGTTTTAGGCTCATCAGCCTCAAACATAAAACACTTTCTGTTGCTCGCTGTGTTGACCGGCACATGCTCAAACAGTGAGCGCAGTGTACGAGCTTCACATCTATTACTCATTCACAAACTCGATGTGCTGACCATCATTTGCTCCAGCCACAAGCCCAAAGCGTCTTAGCAGATGCAGTACGAGTGAAATGTCGAAAGGGAACGAATAGGTTACTTCCGTAACCCAGGTTCCCTGAGACATGGGAACGAGTACTGCATCCCTTGCCGTGCTGCAAGTGTTCGTCGCTTCAGTCGAAGTAACTTGAAGCCAGCTTTTTGTAGCTGCTTCGTCTCGCTCTCTCTAACAGAATCAAGAATTTTTTGTCACGCACTCAGCAGGTAGACAGGACTTAGCTCTTCTTCCAGTGTTCCCAGATTGGATGGACGATTCCCAGCCCAAAATCTCACAAATTTTTAACTAAAAGCCCAAAGTTTTAACTATCAAAATAATGTGATCGAATGTAAATCAAGGTTTATAAGAGACATTTTTAACTCCATAAAATTAAGATGAGAAAATTATTTAAACATAACACTAGATAAATCTGAGAAAATAGATTAAAGAGAATTAGCGTACCAAATGTGCAAAATATGCAAGCAGCAGACAGTCAAAAAGGCAATTAAAACAAACAAACGGTGCCTTCGAAAAAACTGCATCATTTTCAGTGTCAACAGTTAGAATTTAAGTTAGTTTAATGTGTCCAATACAGTGATCATGCACACACCATTAACAGTCAAAGTATTATTCATTGATGCATACTGCATGATAATCCAACATAATAAATAAAAATCTAACAATTTATTGCACTTACCTGTCTGACACACCTCACAAAAACCAGTAGGATGCTTCCCTAATGTATAATGCACTGTTCAGGTTACTGTGCCCAATTCTTAACCTCGTAATCACTGTTTGCTCTATTCTGGTCCCTCCCCAGTTCCTCTCAGTTCCAACTTTATTCTGAATGCCATACAAATGTCTCCTTTTGATTTCCCTATCCCACTGCTGTTGCCATTCTTTTACAGCTTCTTTCCAAACTACACTTTTCCCTTCAGCCTTTGACATCATTATGCTTACTTCAATATTCAATATCTTTCTTAGTTGCTTGCTTGGCTAACTTCTCATTTCCCAAAATGGCTATGTGAGCTGGAGTCCAAATTAAAAGTTAAATCTCTTTACCTTTTTCTTTTATTCTCATATATGATATAAGATCCTGACAGCTTTTGGACACACCTGATCTGAGACTGTACACTGCTGACAATGAATCTCTTCCAATTAAGATTTTACTTATTTTTTCCTCCTTTCCGATCCATTCCAATGCCATCATGATGACATAGACTTCGACTGTATACACACAGATCATTTAATGTTTGTTTGCTTTCTTAATTTCCTTGATTAACAATTGCTGATACTGTCCTTCCAGTTTCAGGTTCATTTGATCCATCTGTATAAATCTGAATACAGCCTCTATATTCATCTTCCATATATCTATGATACTCATCTAGGTCTATATTATTATTTATTGATTTGATCTGACGCAAATTTAAAATCGACCTCCATGGCTTCCATTTTCCACACTGGATAGTCAGGCCATGCCACAGCTGGACAGAACTCTTTTTCACCAACCCCCAAATCTCTAGCTCATTCATACACTCAAAACTATTCTTTTGTACCCTTTTCTTTCCCAACAAGTTTGTAACACTCTCATAGCAGGATGACTGTTCCCTTTAGATTAATCCAATAATTTACAAGCAGCTGCTTACGTTGAATGTTCATTGGCATTTCTCCTGCTTCCACTTGAAGCACACATACTGGTGATTGTTTTTCGGGACTTGGCTCACTGCTGCCACCAGCTCTTAAAGAGCCCATCACCATTTTGACTTAGTGATCCTGATTCTTCCTTTACTCTGCTCTATTGTTTCTTTTTCTCTTTTCACTTTATTTTTACCAATAACCTGAGTTATCCGGGTTACACTTCTTTTGAACTTTCATCAAATAATCCTGGAAAAAATGTTTTCAGCATGAAGATCATGTGACACTGAAGACCGTAATAATGACGCTGAAAATTCAGCTTTGCCAACACAGGAATAATTTCTAAATTACATTTTACAACTTTTTCATTTTAAATTTTATATTTATAACATTTTAAGCTATAAAAACAATATTACTGTTTTTCTTGTATTTTTGGTCAAATAAATGAAGCCTTGGTGAGCAGAAGAGATTTCTTAATTTGCACTATACAATAATTTCTATTAGAATTTCCACAGACCTAACCGGGATGGAATCTATTTTTGAGCTAAATAAACTGTTTGAGTGATCAGCATTTAGCTCTCTATCCTTCTACAGTTTAGACCTTATTGTGAAATTTCATTAAAAAAACAAGACCAAATAAACCAATGACCAAGGTATTCTTTTCCCCAGGTTTTTCAAAGTATCTTAATTCATTCAATAAATAATTTATGAGAGGGTGGAGTTGACGTGGGGTTGAAGGTGACGTTTTCACGCGTCATATTTGGCGCCAGCATTTTCGCGGGGAGTGAGGACTGGACAGACGCAGCGTAGCCTTGATCGTTTACAAACACTGTGGTCTAACTCTCCCGATTCCTCTGATACAGCTCGTTTGTCGATGGTCTCGCCTTCGGTGGTCGATAGCGTGTCCTCTGGCGCGAGGTGAGACGTCTTGTGTTGTGTCTGTTGGTGCGTGTGCTCAGGGGGTTGGGTGGGTAACATGACGAGGGTAACTAGCTCGCTAACTCTGCAGTCTTTGTAGGGAAAGTTTCTGGTGGATTAGGTTGATTTCAGCAAAAGCTGACACGACGGTTTAAAGGATTCAATAAACGGCACGTTTTCATCTCTCTGTTTGATCTTCGTGCCTACAAGTTGTACGCTGAACGCACATGATTACACAATAGCTTGAAGATACAGACGACATTAGGGTGTAATATCTGCATCTCGGACAGCTCGGCATATTAGTGTACACATACCACTAAAAAGTAGTCTTTAAACGCAAATACCTTTTGATATTTGGCAGAGAGTTTTGATTATAATAGATGGCCCATTGTTATTAGCCTATCGTGCGTCTAGGCTAGCTAACGTTAAACGTCACATGTAAGATACGTGTGGGGTTTATTCTCCTAAATGTGTTAGTAAAGTGCATCTCATTGTCTTGATTTGAAGACATTATTGCCATTTGTTCATCAGAGATCTCATGTGACTCGAGAGAACACGGCGTCCTGCATGCATGGACTCATTATAACATGAAAATAGTCTCTTTTCACACATTCGCATTCATGCATAACGTTTCATAATTGACCATTAATTACAGACTATTAAAACCCAGCCAGGGCTACTTTTAAGGGGTGAAAGGCGGTCGTACTGGGGTGCCAACTGGGGCAGAAGACTTAAAAAAAAAAAAAAAAAAGTGTTAAAGGCATTGTCATATTTACAGCTGCACCAGAAACCCTTGCTTTATGTTCGGTTGTCTTGTATGCGTTGGTTTAATGTGCTTTCCTGTCTTGCAGGTTGTGAGGATGATGGCAGCAGTGCCTCTGTCTAGTGCCAGCCTCCTTCCTCTTCTGGAGTGTTTAGAAGATGAAGCAGCCGGGCTGTCAGAGAAGACGGATGCCTACATCACCATCGCGAAGTAAGGATTAACCTACGCTTCTGGTGTCTGTCTTTTAGTAGGTTTTGGTCAAATAGGTGTTTCTCCTTCCTGTTATAAGCTCTTTTAGTGTTGTAGTGATTAGGTTTTGTCAACTGTCCGCACTGTATATATTATTATAAAATTAGCATTCAGGAGCTATTTTTTATTTTTAAGGTGATGGTTCATCCAAACATGAAAATTGTCATCATCTACTAATCTTCATGTTGCTCCATAACCATCTTTTTTATTTATCTGTATTAGATGTAGTATGAGATTGATCGATGCACATATAAAGAGTGCATTGGATATGGCTTTAGAACCGACCTCTTGCAGTTGGTGCTAGCTTTAAAAGGTATTTATAGGTTAATCGTGGGACTTTCATTCTTCTTTCTCCCAGCCGCTTGAATGGCGAGGAAGGGCGTCAGTTTCTGCCTGTAGTTGTAAAGCATTTTGCACGTCTTAGTAAAGTCCTTTTGGTAAGTTTTTGTCCTTTATGTATTACCAGACTCATATTAAGTTACATTAAAAAAGTTTTAATGTGTATATATTTTTGTAATAATTATGAATATTATTATTTCTAAAAGCTCTTTGCGTTGCATTGCAGATCAATAATTTTTCTTCTTTCAGGTTCATATCTCCAGTGAGAACGAGGAGTTGTGTCAAGCTGCATTGCAAGCTTTGGGATTCTGTGTCTTCCACTCACACATTGTTTCAGTCATACCAGGTGGAGGAAAACTTAAATTCTTAAGTATAATATATTTATTACTTCTATAAAAAGTACTATCCATAATCTCTTTATCTATCTTTGCTACAGCAAATATTTCAGAAGATATACTGTCTACGCTCTGTAATGTTGTTTTAAAATCAAAAGAGAAGTTTACTTGCACTCGAGCATTATGGGTGATTTCAAAACAGAATTTCCCGCAAGAGGTGGCATCCAAAAAGGTATGTTTACCTTGCATGTTGTGCTTGAGAAAACCCCCTTTCACTCATCCTTTATGACTAAATAAATGCTGCCTTTTACATTTCAGACTCCAGAGATTCTGAAGAGTCTAGAGGCCATGCAGACCAGAGAGGTTCAGTCTATCCTCATTGAACATGAATCACTCAATGTCATAATAAGGTTTGTTGAAATTTCCCATACTTTTCTTTGTTGTTAGTGCAGTCTTGCAGTGCTCTTCATATGGAGGTGCTCTGTAAGTAAGATTAGATTTCTTGGTAAACGGCAGGTTGCTAGAGCAGGCCCCGTCTCAGATGGCTGCTGGAGCTGTGTGCTGGGCCAAGCTGGTTATTCCTCTCGTGGTTCACTCGGCCAATAAAGTGCGCTTGCGTGCTGCAGCAGCCCTGGAGCTGGGCATGCCTCTTCTTCTGGAAAAACAGCAGGAGGTGGCAGCCATTGTAGAGCCAATGATGTCTTCTGTAAGTGTATATGTTAGATTATTTAGTAGTGCATATATGAATATGTAAATAACTGTAATTCTACTCTACTGCGCTGCTACTTCCTAGATGCTCATCCCTGAAATGCAGAAGCTATTTGCATCTAAAAATGAGACCAATATGCTGAAGCTCTGGCCCTTGTTTGTTAGACTTCTGGGAAAGGTAACACATTTGGTCACCAAGTAATGCTCTTCAATTCTCAATACTTCGGTTTTGAATCTTAATTGTTTTTTTGGATTGAGCAAGGGTTTTTATTGTATGTTGTTTCTTTTCAGTTGCTCCACAAAGGCGGTGCATTCATTAATTCCTTGCTGTACTTGGAGGAGTTGGGTTTCCGCAACTCTTCTCCAAATATTAAGAAGATTGCCTTCATAGCTTGGAAGAGCCTCATTGATAACTTTGCTCTTAATCCAGGCAAGGTTTTTTTTTTAATTTATTCAGGTGTAATAGCCACTGTCACTGAAAACATAAGACTAGTTTTTATTTTTCTCTTGTTATGGAGAAAATTTTTTTTTTGGAGTGAATGTTTTAAAATGCATATTTTGTAACCTTAAATGAGACAGAAGATCATTGGTCAAAAGATGTGGGAACCTTTTGGACTCATAGCAACAGAAAACAATGGTTTCAAATGGCAAACTAAGTGGTAATGGTTTCTTTTGAGCAGATATCCTTTGCAGCAGCAAGCGTCTGAAGCTCCTCATGCAGCCCCTTAGTTCCATCCAAGTCAGGACTGAAGCTCTTCTGCTCACCAAGCTGGAGGTGTGGTGGTACCTTGTAGTCAAACTCGGACCCAACCTGTCTGCTAACTTTGAGCAGGTAAAAAATCATTGTTTACGCTGAATAATGCTTTTTGGTGCTTGCAGATAGTTGTAACCATTGTATAGCTATGGTCTGACTAGTTTCTGAGAGCAATGTAACTTGTCTATCCTCTCTGTCCCTCACTCTCTCTTAAAGGTTGGTGTACCGCTTCTGCACAGCACACTTCCTTCTGATTCTCCACTGCCGAGCCCGACTACACCTGCTCGAACCTCTAACCCAAGCAATGGCACCCCTAACACTCCTAAATCAGGTACATGAGTGCTTTCATCTTATAAAGGGGATATAATGATTACACCATTTAAAGTCAACATGAAGTGGCAATTCACCATAATTGTATTTTTATTTTTTTATTTTTTTTATTAAATGCATGTTTATAAATCTTACTGTGATAAATTTGCCCATTTATCAAATCAATCCTTCGCACTGACAGACTTCTGGACCTCTTCAGTCATTTAGTCAAAATCGACTCTAAGCTCATATCTGCCTCCATCCAGTCAACAACTGATATAACAAATCAACCCCCCCCTACACGCATATATTTTTAAACGTAATGCTTCATTTTCTGTTCTTCAGGCATTCCCTCCTGCAGCACAACAAGCAGTACTCCTCGCATGAATCTGAACAGCAGTATGCAGGCAGCTCAGTCCTACCGCTCCATTCAGCTCCTCGGTCTAGAGATGCTCCTGCACTGGCTTATGGGTCCAGAGGTTACAGTCACTGCAGCTAGAGAAAATCTTCAGCTCAGTCTGGGTAATCATACACAATTGGTTTGTATATATAAATGCATCTGAATTAAAGTGGATCCAACTTGAGTCTGTACAAAATTAGTGAGCCCGTCATTTGGAAGTTCATAAGTTGTACACTTACGAAAAAACTGGAGAAGTCTGGTAATTCCCAGTCATGGAAAAGTAAAACCAAGAAAGTTTAGAAAAAATCATAGTCAAGTTTAAAAAATAGAATATTTGTGATGATTGTTATTATTGTAATAATTATATTCTAACAGTGTCAGTGTCTGTTTGTTTTCAGAGCCCCTGACACACTCGCCCTTTAACAGCCCTTCCTCCTTCAGTAGACATGCCTCCACCCTCATATCAGCCATCAAAGAAGGCTTCATTGCTGTAGGAAAACATGCTCCAGGTATTCAGCATAATCTGCACAATCTAGCCTGGATTTAAGAGGCCAACATAAATTTTGTCTTGTCCTGCTGGGAAGCAAAGTCTATTATTATTTATTTCTTAAATGAAAAATGCTGTTGCTCTCCTGTCACCTGATGTAGGTGTTTATTTTCCACAGAAGCGCTTCTTGATCTCATTTGGAGCAAACTGATCTGTTCTGTCAGCACAACTATAGAAGCTGGTATGTTAACATTTGCTCTCTCTCAGAAAGTCAAAGATAATTTGCACAGATACTTGGGTTGTGGATGCTGGCTCATAGTAATGTAGAACGATTTACTGTCAACAGGTAATAAGAAGGAAAGACAGGGGTCAGAGGTTCTCACGCTGCTTCTACAGGCTTTGCAGTCCATCTTGTCCTCAGATGATCTGCCTGCTGAACATACCCTGGTAAGATGGCACTTCATGGTGAAAATGGCATGCTGAATTGTTACCCAACAACGAATGCAATCTGGCATGCTTAAAATATAAAATATTTAGACTCCGTAAGATTCAAACCTTCCATTCATCAAAGAAACAAACCATGATTTCCACAAAATTAGCATATAAGAATGATTTCTGAAAAATTATGAGACTAATTATGGAGTGATGGATGCCGAAAATGAACACATTTTCATTATTTCCTGCAGCTTTTGTTGGAAGCAGCTGTTAAAGGAATACCTCAGAAGGTGCTCGGTTCTGCAGCTTATCAAGTGGCAAACATGGATGTGTTAAATGCAAGTACCTTTTTAGTCCTTATTGTATAGCCTTGCTATATTTATCAACTTTTCTATTATGTTTTTATCCTTTTGAATTCATGCATGTCTGGATAAATAATTCTCCATATTCTTTTCAGGGTACCCCTGCACTTTTCCTAATACTGCTATTCTGCAAGAGTAACCAGCTCTCATCCTTTCTTGAAGATGAGAGGTAATAAAAAATCCTTCAAAATAAGTATTTTGTTCCAGAGACTTCCTTCAATAAAGCTTTCAAAGAGCTATATTACTCCTATTTCGGTTTCTATTGAAGCAGTTTAGATGTATAACTGGGGCAACATTTTCTTGCATCTGGCAGGTTTTTTTCAAGCCTGGAAACCCTTGTGAGCTGTGGGTTTTGTGGACCTACATCACCCCTTGCATTTGGAGAGGCTGTTTTAGGAGCGATTAGTGGGAGTGTGGAGGCTGTTAAGAACAAGAGGCAGCTCTGGAGGATGTGGAGCACAGTGGTAAACCCTCTGACAGACACCATCACTCAGGTATTAAACTCAGATCATCTGTGCTGTAGAATGAATGCGCATTTCAGTGCCAATCAAACCTTGAATTACACTACTAAGTGAAAAATCATCATTCCAACACAGACCAATGAAGTAAACCAAGGAGATGCTCTGGAGCATAACTTCAGTGCCATTTACAGTGCCTTGATGTTCCCAGTTATTCACCTGCTGCCTGGTTCACACCTACCCCAAGTAAGAGATCATTTTAGTTTTGTTGTAGATTTAGCTTTCTGCAGTATATGGCAAATGCGTCTCATGACATAATACTTATTTATTTTTTTTCAATAGAACACTCAGAAAGCCATGATCAGTACGTGGTCCAGGCTTTACAAGGCGTTTGCTCGCTGTTCAGCTTTGGTAGCCACAGCCGAGGAGAACATATGTTGTGAAGAGCTGTGTAAAAAGATCTCTGCCTCTCTGGACAACGACGCTCTGAAAGTATGTAGTAATGTGGAAGATTTATTCAGCTGTGCGCCTAATTGGAGTGTAAATTTATATGTATAATATATTTTTTCTTAGAATCTCCCGATGTTAGAAGCCATTGCAAATATCTTGCTGATCATTATTGAGAGTATGGACTTCTCTCCTTACACCCCACAGTTCCAGCAGAAGATGAAATGTAAGGCTTTTGTTTTTTTTATTTTTTATTAATTGACTAAAGTTGTGTAAAGGCACTGTCACTTTTTTTTTTTTTTTTTTTTGTTTCTCTGTTCATATTCATAGCTCCTCATACACCTTTGAGTTGGGTACGCAAGAGGAGCAAAGCTCTAGGCAATCTCTCGACCTTCCACGCTCTTCTGATGCAGACTCTAGATGCCTTCCTGTCTGTGGACTTCTCAGAAGCATGTGTAGAGTCCACCAGTGGAGTTTTTAATGGAACTGGCTTGACGCTGGTCGCTAATTTGTCAACACTTTTCACTAATGTTACTCTGCCCACGTTCATACAAGAGGTGCTGTCCACCCTCACCAAACCTCTTGCATTGCTTTTTGAACAGTTCTCCAGGTGTGTAGCATTTACTTGTCCTTGATTATTTTTTTACATTTTTTATTGTAAAAATTCATTTTCTATTTCATGGTGTAATTTTATTTTTTCCTTTTATGAAAGTCATGATGAACCATCAAAGCTGAGTGCTACACTAGAACTTAAGGTATGAATTTACCCATCTGTGAATTTGAAATTGAAACCACAAGTCTGATGTGTAATCTTTTTATGTGTTTGTTAGGTTGGCACATTTATTTATTTGCTATTTGTCTCGTAGTTGGAGAAACTGGCCACAGACCTGCTTGGCTGCCTTCAGACACAATCAACTCTGCATGACGATGAGACGCTTGCCATGCTGTCGCCCTTGCTTTGTGTGTTTTTCCGGCACAAGAGCAAACAGATTCGCACTGTTGTCACACAGTTCTGGAATGCCACCTTTGGAAATGCACTTACCTTGACTTACCCTGAGCCACTCAAGTACGTTTTCATGATTGATTTTTTTTTTTTGTGTGCAGTGTAAGAGAGGCATATTTTTCAGGTTTTAAATCAGCAAGTATGCTTTTGTTAAAATGAGTCTTAATTTTTTTAGTGTGCATTTTTTTTTTCTCCCCTCAGGTCTGTTTTAAATCATGCCAAGCAGAAGACTCCACTGATTTTACCTGGTTTTGAAGCTGTTGATGCACCAGATGATTGCAGTGGACAGTATACGGTACATTCAGTGTTTTGTCCTGTGCAAATGATTGTACCTACAGTAATATACGAAGAACACAGAAATGTAAACCTACCTCAGTTAAACATGTTGGGTTTTCTTTCCTGAAGGAGTTCTAAACATTGTGTTCTCTAATCAGGGTGAGAGTTCTCAGCTGGACCCACAGGTCAGCGGTGTAAAGATGACCCCTGTGGGAAAGAGGGACTCTCTACTGGCAAGGGCAGAAGAGCTTAAAGGAAGAGGCTCTGCAGCAAAGCCTGTGTCTGTAAGTAATAAGTGAAAATGCAGCTAAACTTAGAACTATTAATGGTGGCAGCATCTAAGCTTAAAACTATTAATGGTACTTAAGTAGTAACCAGGTCCCTCAATTCACCTTCAATTGCCTTTTTAGGTGAAGCTGGATTTTGGATCACCCAAGCCCTTGAAGCGACAAGCTATTGAGGAGGAGGCATCAGTGGATTTTGTTTTTATTCCACCTGAGACAAAGGAGAGAGTGCTAACTGAGCACCAGAAAGAGGTCAAAAGGACTAAAAGGTAAGTTCTCAAAGTATTTTTATTTTTTTTTTAGCAGATCTCTAAAATTGTGAGTGCCGGTTTTATTTTTTTCCCTTTAATTTCATTCAGTCCTAAGGATGTCTCTGTGGTTATGCCATCCTTAAGCTGCTTTTAAGCTTTTTGAAAATAAATTTTGTCTTTATTTGGTTGCATAAGGGTTGACATTCCTGCGCTGTATAATAATCTGGATGCTTCCTTGGACACTGCAGCCTTTTCACAGTATACTCAGAGTCAGGAAGAGTCCATGTATGTATTATTTTTATAGCATTGCTTTAGTTTTAAATTCTTTTTATTTTTTATCTCACTGTAAACATGTTACTTTTAGGGACAAATTGACAAAAGATGAAAAGGATCAACCAGAGGAAGAGGTAAAACCACCGACATTGTAGTTTTGATTAGGTGGAGAATATACACGCTTTCTGTTAAAGATATTACTTGGTTCAAATGTTGTTTCCTTCCCTCAAGGATGTTGCCACAGCTGAGGAACCAATCGCAGATGTTAAGCTAACCCATGAAGGCACCGGATCAGTTGTAGAAACACCAGAGAAAGATGCACAAAATAAGGATCAAACTTCAGAGAAGAATCAATCACCATCCAGTGATCTCTCGGTTGATGAGAAAAGTGGGCATGAGAAAAGTGGACTTGAGGGGACCAGCCCTAATGTTTCAGGTTCATCTGATATGATATCAGGTACACCACCTAAACCCAATAGCAGGCGTCAGTCTTTCATAACCTTAGAGAAATATGTTGAAGGGAAATCACCAAGTCCTGCAAGTGCTGCATTTACTGGTTCGCACATTCGCAAATCGAGTAGACTGAGCTCTTTAAAGGCATTGGAGGCTACTCCAAGTGACTCTCAAAGTCAGCCTACAAAAGAGGTTTCTCGAAAGAGGAGCAGCACTGCTCAAAACGAGGAAGTAAAAGATAAGATGTCAACAGTACCTCATCGTGGTGAAGGTACAGATGAAGAGGATGATGTGGTTCCAGATACCCAGACCCAATTATCTGGCGACACGTCAGATGATAACAAAAGTCCTGTGTCCAAAGCCCATGTAGAGGAAAAAGATTCACCTGAAAAAGATTCACAGAGTCTTGCTGATTCTCAAGCTAGTCCAGAACCAAGAAGGTCAGGCAGGCGGCGAAGTAAACCTGTACGCCCAGGGGAAGCTTCAGGGGAGATGAAAAGCAAATCTCAGGAACAAGTTGCAGATCCTACGGTGACAAATACACAGAATATCAAACTGTCTCCAATGAGTGGCACTTGGACTGGAAGGAGGAGAAGTAAGGTTGAGGACGGTAAAGTTGGAGACCAGTTAAACAAAGGAATTAAAGGAGAGCTTAGCCGAAGTAATACACAGATTTCTACTGCAGAATCATCACAGACACTTCTACAGGTTCAAAATGTTAGGCTTGGTAATAAAGAGCCAAGCCAGACTGTGTCTTCCTCTGAGACTGTAACACAATTGGATAGCCAAAGCAAAGACAGATCGCCAATTCGCAATGAGTCCGGGGGTATGTCACCGGGTAGACCTACAAGGAAGACTAGAGCGCACCTTGAGGAATCGACTGACAAGGAGCCAGATGAAAACTCTCAAAACAGTCCTAATAATGCTGCATCCACTTTGAAAAAGAAACTTTCACAGACACCTCTTTCTGATTCTGAGACTGACAGCCAGCAAACTGCCCGAGCGCGAAGAACAAGGAGATCTAAATCTCAATTACTGAAGCCGGATGGTTCGCAGATCAAAGATGACCTAAATCAGACAGATTCTCAAACACCGACAATGATGAAGGGTAGAGTTACGCGAAGGAGAACCGCAGAAGAGGAGACAGACTCTAGTACTAGAAATACATCAACTGTAAATGCTGATGAGCTAAGTGCAAGCCAAGATTCCTCAGAAGGTCTTGGTAGATACAGAACTCGACGCTCTAAAGGTGTGTTGGCTCCTACTGACAACACAGAATCTGAAAACTCTGATAGCCGACAAGATGGACCAAGAGCAAAGAAGAGACAGCGGAAACCGTTATCCACAGAGGTTCTGCCAGTTGCCACTGGACACAAACTTGGTGAGATGGTGCCACATAAGGAGGGTGTTGATGTTTCAATGCAGATGTCACAGGATGAGGCAGATATTGAAACTAGTTTGAATATTTTAGTCATTGAGAATGAAGAACTTGAGCAAAACTACAAAGACGTCCCTGACCCTGATGGTGTACCACATGAACAGGTTACCTCTAAAACAGAAGATGTCAAAATTAAGATAGAACTGAAGACAGAATCTAATACAGATGAGAAGGAGGTCATTATCAAGAAGGCAGAAAGTGAAGAATTGAATTCATCTTCACAGATTGGATCGGACGATTTAAATGAGAAAACTAACATTCAACGTAAATGCCCACATACCAGGGGACGGGGTCGTGGACGTAGACGCTCAAGAAGCTGCAACTGCTTTTCAAACAACCGTGACATGTTCTCACAGGACAGTGACTTCCAAGAATCGCAGGTTCCACATGTCACTGATGCCCTTGACTCTCAACCTGAGGAGTCAACCTCAACACCTGGAGCAGAGAAAATCGAGAGCTCAGGAACTGCAGATGTCCCAGATGCTGATGTTCAGCCATTTTCAGCCTTGCCTGCTGAGCTCCTATCTGAGGTTTTGCTTTCTGAAAGTCCCATTGCAAAGCTTGGTGTAATTGTTTCTCAGCTGTCTGAAGCAGGAGGAGGAACACCGCATGAATTATCCAAACCAACGGATGTATCCAACAAGGAGCATGTAGAGCTCCCGGAGGCAGAGACAAAGCAGTTGGAGAGTTCTGGGTGCACGGGTAGTCAAAAGCACAAAGAAGATGGATTGGAAAACACTTCAGTAAGCCAAGAAACTCTCCAGAGTTCAACGCCTCAAGATACGTCTCCAAGTCAAGGCTGCCCAGTGGAAGATGCACCTATATGCCAAGAGCAGCTAGAGTCTTCACATGCCCAGCAGGAGGACGCAGTGAAGGAAACTGAAGACCTTGCTGTTTCTGAGCCAAGCAGGGAAAAGTTCATGCTCCCAGAAGAGTCCGATAGCAAAGAATTGCTTGACAAGGATGCTGCTTCTGTCGAGAAGGATGAAAACACTCAGATAGACAACCAGGATCCTCCTGTGGACCCACAAGAAGAGACCTCTGTACCATCTGAAAGTAGTACCTCTGGAGCCTGCTTGGATTCACCACCCAAGCCTAAACCTTTGGATGCTCTTAGTGGTGAGCTGGAGCCTGGCCAGAGTCCGAGCCGAAACCGATCCCGTGTCTGGTCTCCATCCGCTTCTCCATCCACCAGTATTCTGAAGAAGGGACCGAAGAGAACATGTGAAGAGGATACACCCTCCCCTCTTCATAAGGTATTTGCTTCAGTTTTCTAAATATTATTGTAGACTGTCAATTATGGAAGCTCTTTGTGTCTTTTTATAAAATGCATCCCTCTTTTTTTGGATTTGTAGTCTCGTCGAGTGTCTTTTGCTACTCCAATTTATCATCAAGAACTGGCTGATGATATTGATCGACGTAGTCCAGTTATTCGCACAAGCTCACCTAGGTCAAAAGTCTTGACTGCACAGTCGAAGGTGTGTGACGCATTTTGAAATCATTTAGATTTAGATTTGATTTTTCATGGACTATTGTTCAATGTTGTTGTTGTTTTTATTTTTTTTACAGTATATCACTACACCCACAAAAGGATATACAAGTCTAAGTCCACGTAATCTTCGTAGCCCTGGATCTAAAAGCTCTAAAAAATGCCTGGTAATTATTTTCTTGTCTTGTGCTTGAGTTGTCTTTTTGTTTATATTAACTTCAGGGTTTTTTTTTTTTTTTTTTAGACCCAAGTGGAAATGGGTTTAAAATGTTCCTCCTTTCTTTATTGTAGATTTCAGAGATGAGCCAGGAGCCACGTCCTATTGCTAAAGATTGTGTTTATCCAGCACTTGTTGGCTGCTCTACCCCTGTAGAAGCTGTTTTACCACAGATATCCTCCAACATGTGGTAAGCCTGATCACCCATTTTCCCTTTTCGTACCTTTTCATTGGCTTCAATATGTAAAGAGTTAATGTTAAAAGAGTACAAGTAATCGGCATACCTGTTTATTTCTCTTTGTGTTTAGGCCTCGTGGCTTTGGTCAGCTTGTTAGAGCAAGAAACATCAAAACGGTTGGAGACCTGAGTGCCCTTACCGCAAGTGAAATAAAGTCTCTTCCTATTCGCTCACCTAAGCTGTCCAATGTGAGGAAAGCACTTAAAACCTATCATGAACAGCAGGTAATTGTACATCCTGCATTAGTATCTTCCCCTTTATTTTGGGAGAGTGTTCTTAAATCTCACATTTGGCCGTACAGAGAAAAGGGCGTTCTGATGACCTGAAGAGTTTTGACGAAATGGAGAAAATGACGTCTGAGCCTGAAGAGATGGAGCTTCCACAAAACCAAGAGGAGCAAACACCAGCACCAGGAGAGGCACAAGGTTAGCCATTTTTTCTTCTGCGTCAATCCATCATCTGCGACACTTTCAACATGGCAGTCACTTAACTCTCATGAATTTTTTTTTTTTGCAGATGACAGACCATCAGAAGTAGAAGCAGATTCAGAACCAATGGCTGAGGAGAACAAATCTCAAGATTTGCTCTCAGATGTTGAAGCCCTTAGTAGACGCGTGACTTCAGAGGAGCTTGGTTGCTGCTCACCCGACCAGCTGGGCCTTATGCATGAACATCTGAGCGGGATGATGAGAAACATTGTGACCCATATGCAGTCCCGCTTGCTGAGTAATCTTGATGATAGCTTGCCATGAGGACATTGAGACTTTCCTGACTGAAATCACTTTTAACTTAAAGATTAACAGTGGACTGCTCATTTCTCAAGTTTTAGCTTGAATTTTAGAGTAGATGAATTTCTAATAATGCTCTATCAGAGAATAGACTTCAATGGCTGAATGCCATTTCCATTGCTACGTGTCAATGTATTTTATGGAGTGATTTTTAAGACTGTAAAATTGTGCAGAGATGCCAAGGATTTTTTTTTTTTAAATAAAGGTATAGTATTAATAAAATTTGTCTTTTCACTTAAATTATAATTTTTTTTTTATCAATAGTGCTCTGTACAAACTACTAAATTACAAATACATATCCCTAACAGGAGACTGACTGATTTGAGATTTGTGGTGTGTTTTACTGATGCCCAGTTGATGATTGCTGTGAAGGCCCACTTTACAAGGTTTCATTAGCATTAAATGCATTTGTTAACATCTAACAAATTGACCATGCTTCTACATAATTAATCTCAATGATTACTTGGACATACTAATACTTTTTTATATTATATTAATAAATGTTCAAACAAATTGGCCCTTAGTTGACTGGTGAGCATCTTAATATGAACCAAGTACCCTACAGAAGTGGACATTATGAACAGACATTATTGCCTAATGTGATAAACAGATTTAATTTCTTTTTT
Source organism: Enteromius unitaeniatus (assembly GCA_032359435.1). Lineage (NCBI taxonomy): Eukaryota > Metazoa > Chordata > Actinopteri > Cypriniformes > Cyprinidae > Enteromius > Enteromius unitaeniatus. The sequence goes on along the minus strand of JAUMHI010000048.1, from coordinate 10,989,831 downwards.
CTTTTAAACCAGTGCACATAGATCACTAGATCAGTATAAGTACAAATGTGTTTAATGCCCTGTTCATATGAATTACCTGTATTGTATTTTTGTAATTTCTAAAGTGTAAAAAGTTTGGTCAAGTATTTAAAAGTTAAAAAGAAACTTCAACATTTTTGTTTTTGATCAATTAAAATAATGACCGAGACAGATTGACTGCAGAAGCGTGATGTGCTTTATTAGCTACTGATTCAAGGTATACATCTTCCTCTAACCCCACACCTACAGAATCAAAGAAACAAAACACATGCAAATAATGGCCAGCCTTCAGCTAGGGAGGGAGGAGGCTTGTCTTTTAATAATACATTTTCACTTCAGAGGAAATGATGTCCTCAACAACTTCAAGTTTTTTTTTCCTTTTCATTTTCATGTGAACCTTGGGAAAACACTGCATTTCTGATTTTCCGTTTTCATGTATAAAGTGAACCATGAGCCCATCTCTCGTTGTGCAAACATTTCAGCATTAAAATTTTCAGGATGGCGCCTTTGAATGTAGTGATTGCAATATACAAAAATAATGGGCTCCAGTTACTTAACTCTTAGAATAGAACAACAAAGATAAATAAAATTGTGACTTAAATAAGTATGTATAGTTTGTCAATTTCTCATGCCACAACCACAATAGACTCTGTGACATGGGCACAAATGAAATTTTATAACAGTAATGATGACAAACGGTAGTCTAACTACTTTGACTAACAGTACACATAAAATAGTTTGTTCTGTCTGAGTGGATATCAAACTCCCTCATCCACAGGAAGTTTGAGGGGGCTGTTGTTGTATTTAGATGGCTTCCACGTAGTTGGCAGGGAGCATACCAGTCTTTCCAGTACGCTGCACGGTGCCATACATCCAACCCTCATCAATAGACTGCACGTTCACAATGACATCACCATCCTTGAAGGACACCTCATCGTTGTCTGCTGCAGCGTAGTCATACATGGCACGGACAGTTTTCTGTTGAAGAGAAAAGGGACAATATTAAATGACCAACTGCACCATGAAATACATAGTGAATATGTAGAGTATATGTATCTCTCAGTACTTACTCCAGTGGTTGAGGGATGTGAGGGGACAGAAGAAACAGTGGTCTGTTGTGTTGCCACAGAGGAGGATCTCTGCTGAACCTCAATAGTCTTGGTCTGTGTGTAACCTATATGGCACAACAGCACAGATGTAACTGTATATATTTCTCTGTCAGTAGTTAGCATTCAGATATTAGACTTATATATATTTGGTATATACACATAGTAGTCAACATTTGAAGTGGATCAAAATCTTTTATCAAAGTTGTCCTAAAACCAAAATGTGTTCATGTCCTAGAACATTTTTTTATGTTTTTCAAATGTTGACTACTGTATATTTGTATAGTCCAAAGTCAAAGTTGGAAACGCCTTGGAAAAAAATCTATCTTCTTTCCCAAATAATTAGTATGTATGAAAATTAGTGTAATAATATTTAATTGTGCAGTTCATTCTCACATTGTATTTTAGAAAGATTTGGATATTTCTCCTCTTCCCAAATGTCTCACTACCGAAACAGAAGGGTTATATTAACCTATTATGATACTTGCATCTAGAGTGTAAATATGTATTTTTGCTATTTTATTAAAGGTACATCCACAATTAAAGTTGTAATATTTCAAGTATAATTCAGTAGATTTGATTTTTAATCAAATGTTTCTTTGTAAAAGGCAAAAAGTTGAATAAAAAGTTAAATCTGAATACACATCGAACCAAAAACTATCATAACATCTTAAGTTAATAATTCAGTATACTGTACTTTATTTTTGACAAAACATCCCATGTTTCGGTAGTGACAGCACATTTTGGTAGTGACAGTAACATCATCTTGTATACTAAAACACTACTAAAACATACTAAATTGCAAAAAGATGCATAACTGTACAAAGATATTTGTTTTTTTTCCTCCAAATATGAACATTATGTATTCCTTTTTGTCACTACCGAAACAATGATGACATGTTTCGGTAGTGAATATTCTATGGGATAACAGCCAAAAATAATTCAAGCACTTTAAATATACCGTGTAGAGTGGAGACACCAAAGCCATTGCTGTAGAGGGATGCATGATGGTCCACGTTCTCAGACACCTCTGACTTCTCATCGCCCACACCACTCATTGCGCTGGTGGAGCGGGAGTGCTCCTTACTGCGACGCTGGGCTTGAACTGAACAATGGGACAAACATGTCAAGGCTACCTCCTCTTTGACAGACTGTATTCTGATATATACTGCATACATTTACAGTATAGACTCCAAAGAATAACCTACAATCAGCAGGTTATTATACAGTTTGTTCATCAGGTAAGTGCAAGATATTACAACTGCCCAATCACAATCAAGCATTGCAGAGAGCTGTTTTCCAGTAAGGCCTACTGACAGCAGAGGAGTGTCCTACCTGACATCATGTGAAGACTTCTGGACTGGATGTTGTCCTCGGCAGGGTCATAGTCAAAGACAGAGCCGGGGTTTGTGCGCCACACACGCAGGTCTTTGAGAAAGAGGAAACCTAGTTTTAGTTGGCATGTTTTTCTGTATTCGTGGAAAGAGAAATCTGTTTCTAAACTCAAGTGTGTTTAATGTGCACAGAACATAGCATGTGTCAGCTGACCAGTGATGGTCTCCTGATCATGCTCCTCTGCCCGTCTCCTCTCCATCTCCACAACACGTCTCTGGATGCCACGGTAGCTGATGTCACTGAAGTCCTGGGTGTTCCTCTTCACACGCTCAGTGACGGGGTCAGAGATGGTGGGAGTGAAGCTGCCCTTACTCTTCTCAAAGTCCTGGTGGTATCTCACCTGAGAAGACCCGAAGACACCAATACATTAGGCATGAGACACAACAAAACTGTTAGATCAAACATCGGTTTAAAGTGGACATGAAAGTTAAAGGGTTAATTCACCCCAAAATGTGGTTAATTACTCACCCTTATGTCGTTCCAAACCTGTTAGACCTTTGTTCATCTTCGGAACACAAATCGAAATATATGGATATATGGAAAATATGTATTCAACTGGAGACCTATCTGACCCTCCATAGTCAGCAACAAAACGGAAATGATCCATGTCCAGAAACATAGTAAATACAAAAATCATCAGTAGCTCAACTTCAGTATTTTTCTTGTTTAATTCTAGGTTGAGGACACTTCATATACGTATCCTACAGAGGATTAGACCTCCAGAGGATTTGACCTACAGACCTACATTTACTTTCTAAATGAGACAGCTATAATTTACTCCACCATTCTTCTCCCCCGATTTATGCCTTGCGCCATTTTGGAGAGTATCACAATGTATGCGCACTTTCCCTAAGTGTAAACAATGTTTATTATGCATGCAAAGCACTGATGTCACATGGACTGTTTTCTAGATGTATCTCCTACGTTTCTGGACCTGGATAATTTGAGTTGTGTTGCTGTCTATGGAGGGTCAAACAGCTGTCCGTTTTTGTTTTCCGAAGATCAATTAAGTCATACTGGTTTGGAACGTGACATTTGCCCTTGATATACTATAGAAAAATCAGATAATTGTAATATATTGACTAAGGTATGGATAAATCGTCTTACTCCAGAGATGATACGCTGAGTTTCTTTGACACGTCTCATCTCAGGGGTGTCCAGCACAAAGGCGGCCTTGCCCTGCACCTGCTTACGGAAGCTGTCCGAGTACAGAACCTGGACACAAGACAACACAGCACATACATCTATTAGGAACCATATAATTCTGGATTATGGTTATGTATCAAGACCCCGTGGAAAACACGCCAGGAAATCAGGACATTAGACAGACACATAACATGAATACCAAGGGTGTTATTGTGATTTCAGACAGATGAATTAGAAGGGTCTTCAGAGGGCTGGATTAAAACTAGATGGGTCCCAAGATGAAGATTTGTACTGATCATGATCGATTACAGCATTAAATTCAGAATATAGAAGAGTACAGTTAATATTATTAGCCTCCTACATGAAATGAAGGTATTAGAGCGGTTACATTTACACACACACACACACACACACACACACACTCGTGTCCTGTGGCTATGAGTACCGAGCTAATCTGCAATTGGTTCCGTTTGACCCGCTCCATCTCTGGAGTGAACACCACAGGCGTTCCCTTCACAGACAGGTCCTTATACAAAACCTAGAGTAGAAAAGAACAGCGCCCCCCAGAGGCCAGTCAGACACTGAACAACATGACAGAGACAAGAGTTGGAGAGCAGTCACATCAAACATCACACACAACACACAATGAGCTTATATCCCAGATTTAAAGGAGGAACCTGGTTGGGAAGGGAAAATGACAAATGTGGGATACAAGATCTCATCTGGTGTTTGATTAGCAACAATGTCTGGATTTGAATAATCCCATAAGTTTGAGCTCACAGCAGAAAGGGAACCTAACTAGGGTGGAAAATGATGTGGTCAATTACATTAGATGAAAGTGGGGTTTAAGCATTACATTTCATACGATTCAATTGATTTGAATCAATGATGGGATTGTATAAGTTGGAAATGAAGAAGTATTCTGGAAGCGTTAATGGGATCAGAGCCAGTCTCAAATAAACCCTGTGGAGCTTCCACTACCGAGCTGATGTGCTTCTGATTCTCTCTGACCCGCTTCATCTCAGGGAGGTCCGGTATGGCGGTGCCTTGACCCAGCGAGTCCTTGTATTTTATCTACCCAAGGATTAATTTTGACATATCAAATAAACAACACAAACATAAACCAAAACAGCTAGACAGTAAACACCCATAAAAATGACACACACAACAATATTAGTTCCAATATTGTTCCAAACCCTTAGTTGCCCTCATAGGCAGCTGCCTTCTAAAAAAGGAATCACAAGTGCCCATATGTGTACATCTTTACATCGGCAGCTACTTCATGTTTAACTCAAATAAAATAAAATTACACAAAGGTGCGAAAACAGCTTTAGGAGCAGGAGCGTGCTTATGATGCTTTCAAATTCTTCCAGCATAGGCAGCTTGTTAGGTTTTGGCACAAGCAATTGTGTTTAAGAGATTGATAATGTTGTTGATAAACTGCAAGGTTTTTTAAAAAAAACTTTCATGGCTTATAGTTTATGGGTTGGTACCAAATTATTACATGAAATAATCAGTTACTAATTATTAGCTTACATCTAAATAAATACAAAGCGTGTATTACGGAGGTTTTTAACAGGATATTATAAAACAGGATTTTGTCACATGAGCTAGATGAGTCATACATATTGTTATAAATGATGGATTTGATGCAGTGATTTATTCCTAGGGTCACTAGAGGGACTAGTATAAACAGATGGAGGCTACAATGTTTTCTTAGATGATGGAGAGACGAGGAACAGGGAATGTTTTATGGGTGGGATAGAGGGTCACACCGCAGTGTACCGTGCTAATATTTTGCTGATTGCGTTTAACTCTCTCCATCTCTGGGGTTTCTGAAATAGCTGTTCCTACTCCCAAATCTTCCTTGTATAGGATCTTTAAGCAGGTGGAGGCAATGAAGCAAAAAAAAGGTAAAAATGTCAATAATCTTCAAATAGTAATGTGTAAAAAAATGCAAAACTTTGTTGAAATAAAACACACAACACATGAATAAAGAATATGTAAGAAAAAGAATACTGTGGTAAAAAAAACGTGGTAAAGTAATTATATATGGTATGAGATATGAACACTAACTGCACAAATGTTTAGGGTCTGGGAAAAAAATCTTGATACTTTGATCAAAAATGCATTAAATTGTTCAAAAGTTAAAGCAAGGACATTTGTAATGTTACAAAATATTTTGATTTCAAATAAATGCTTTTCCTTAGAACAATTTTTAGAGAATGTAGAATTACAGAATTTCTTAAAACTATTTAAAATATATATTACAATAGAAAACCGTTAATTTCAACTGTAAAAATATTTCGTAATATTACTATATTGTATTTATTATTTTATTTTTACAAATGCAAACAAATGCAGTTATGGTGAATATAATACACAGCCAGAAATATTTAAACGGTAGTGTATGAACATAAATAAAACAGTGGAGGGAAACATTTGGCTTATTTAGGGATGTTTTTCCTTAAAAAACTGAAAAAGGGTAGAATAAAGGGAGAATATTAGAGAATGAAAGTAAAAATCTGTCTAAACAAAGAGTCTTCTTCGAAGAGAAAAAAAACACTACCGAGCTGATGTTCTTCTGAGTGTCCCGTACACGCTTCACCTCAGGAAGGTCAGCTACAGATATGCCTTGACTTAGTGAATCCCTGTATTTAATCTAATACACATTTCAGTCCATTAGGAGCATGGAACAGCTAACAAGATAAAATAAGTGAAAGAAAGAAAGTATCGACACATATGCAGAAGATAAAGAAGAAAGGATAAGCTGAAAGTTTTAAACAATGCAACACTAGTCAAGTCTTGACCAGTGTCAAATGAAGATGGATAAATGTATGGGTTATGTTATTTTATGTCATTTAAAATGATGAGAGGAAGTGCCTATTTATTCCAACTCAGCGAAACATTAATATTATAGCTTGATATTAGATGGTATATATTAAAATGAATGTTCATGTTTGATATTAAATTTCTTAGAAAGCTGACAGAATTTTTATTAAAATCAGGAGGCATTTTAGGATCACTCCAACAGGAAGCATGATGAATGATGGAGTCACACCGCAGTGTACCGTGCTAATAGCCTCCTGATTGCGTTTAACCCTCTCCATCTCAGGGGTTTCAGATATGGCTGTCCCTTGACCAAGCTCCTTCTTGTACTGGATCTTTGGGATTGTACAAGCATAAGGAGGCATTAACATTTGTTTTTGTTATCCCTTGGAATTAGTACTTCTCATTTGTTTTTGTCTGGGGACACTTCAGAATGTGCCCTTGCAACATAAAAACATACTTAAGATAAAGGAGATAAATTTGAGATAAAGGACAAACAAAGAAACATTTCAAACACACACCATTGAAGACAAATACAAACCAGAAACAGAATTAAGATGTAAAATGGTTAGAGATATTTTTTAGGATGAAGAAAGGTCAACAGCATAAAATTTGATGAATACCGTTAGTGGCTTTGCTAGTTTACGACTACACGTTAATGACTATATTAGACTTAAGACTTTTTAGGATATCTATATTTATATGATATAAAAAAAGAGTTAACAAGAAGTGTTAACTTGTGGTTGCAGTACAGAAAAAAAAGTGGTGTAAAGCAAGAAATGGAAACAAAAAAAGACCCCCCCCCAAAAAAAGCGGTTAGAACGTAGGAAAAAAAATATACTCATTGGGCAGTAGGTACCGAGCTGAAATTCTTTGTATTTTCTTTAACACGAAGCATTTCAGGGGTGTCCTTTACTGCTGAAACTTTGCCCTTACTGTTTTTAAGGTCAATCTGGTACTGAAGCTACAAAGAAAAGAGCACAAAGGCAGTCAAAAATGACACAAAAATGCAGTAAGAGAAAACATTGCAACCAAAAACGCTTAAAATCACTCTTGAATTGCGATAATATATACAACTACTGTACTGTAACTAAGTCAGAATAAGAAATGTATGGGTACTCTTTTAATATCTGCCTCTCATTTATATTTCTCATAGACAAACAGGAAACACAGGGACCGAAGACAACAAAGAGTACAAATATCACATTTAAGCTAAGATGAATAAAACAGGGCCGAAATATGAACCGGCTCAAACCCTTGAAGAAACACTTACAGTGCTGAAGTTCCTCTGGTTCTCACGCACTCTTTGCATCTCAGGAGTGTCCAACACAGGCACATAGTGTGACATGGTCTTTTCAGCCTCCTCCTTGTACTTTTTCTATAAAATACAAAATTAACAATACAGAGTTGACAGAATTGGCAAAGTAGAGTTGTTCATGAGATTCCACTTAAATAATTAGTATCTGCTATAAAACAGAGGCACTGGACCTTTCCATTCATAAAGTAAAAAACAGCCTAATACACAGCCTAAAGCCCTGTTCAGACCAAGGATGATAACTGTAAGGGTATCGATAAAGATATAGCTCTAAAAACGGTTCTCAGTTTTTAAGAATTCACACCACAACTATAACAACAAAGGTACAGAAAAACAAAATCATTGGAATAATTTCCAGAACGATACAAACATTGACAGCCAATCAGAGTCCATCCTGTTCTTACGTGCTTGAGAATGTAAAGCAGTAGATGCCAAGCATGCTTCGAAAAAACAAACAATATTGTTCACTGGTGTGTCACTTATATCGTTATCTTTATAGTTATCTTTAGTTATCATCCTTGGTGTTAACGTGGTGTTTTTTTCCATTTTTAACAAATAGTCAGTGAAAATAATGGTGATAACCTTTAGAAACTGCTCATCATCAACCTCAAGATGTCAAAAACAAAATTCATTAACTATTGGCTGTGTGAATCCCTGATTTGTCTGAATTAGTAATTTTCTACCAACACACATGCAATAAACCTCAAAATGTTCAAACTCCAATGTTCATGTCCAAAAAAACAAAAAAAAACAAAGCTTCTTCACGAAGCAACCCTCATACCTGGCTCACAATGTTCCTGATCTGCTGAGCGTGGATGATGTCAGGAGTGTCAATGACTGTGGTGTATGTGGCTCTGTCATGCTCAGCATTCTGCTTGTACTTGGCCTGGAAAACCATTTCAAAACAACTCCATGTATCAGTTAATATTGAAATGTTGGTGCTGATAGTTGAGGGAATCACCTCACGACTCAGGGAAACATTAAAATACTGGGTTGAGATCATTTGTGTACCTGGCTGAGGATATCTGTGGCATTCCTTGCCCTCAAGAAGTCTGGAGTGTCAGTAGCCAAAGCCAACATGCCTTTTCCCTTGATCTCTTGCTCCAATGATTTCTTATACTCTCTCTGCAAGAATTGGGAAGACATTATCATACTCATGTGACCGTGTTCATATGTTTGTTTAACAGTGATCTTTACATTCACACCAAGAATCATTCCTGTGGGCTACAAACACAATAAAAAGCAGCATAAAAATGGAAAAGTATAAAGAGGATATTAACATCAGAGGTGTAAACAAAAAATAGAAAAAATAAGGGTCATTTAGAACTGAAAGACAAAATGACATTTAGTGGGAGTTCTCTGAGTTTTACCAAACCTGGTTAGATGGCGAACCAAAGGGGAAACTCCATTAGCTTGATTAGTTTTCTTATTAGCAAGAGGCAAGTGGAGTACTATCTGCCTGATTAGTGTGTTGAGGAGGAAGTGGCGTTGTGGCAGAGGACTGCTGTTAAGATAACTGAGCTGAGCTTTAGCCATCCTACCTCACACAGGATCTGAGTAGCATTCTTTGCTCTCAGTAACTCAGGAGTTTCCTCCAGCACTGTAAGCCCTTTACCCTTCACCCCTTCCTCTAGATCCCTCCTGTACTCTTTCTACAAGGCGGAGAAGAACAGAAAGACTGCAGACACATAGCACACACAGACATAGTCACAGTACTTGTGCAGTACTGCGCTCACTGACATTTCTTTCAACGTCACCAAGCATTTGCTCTGGGTTTGAGGTAAAGCTTCACATCCAGAATATTATCAAGGCGTATGTTGTCCAGACACCACTAAAGTATTTGAGTATAATCTACATAAAGCAAAGGCTTTGATGAGTTTGAAAAGCAAACCTGATATAGTTATAAACAATGTTTATCAGAAATCTTACAGGCAAAAATATTGACAAAAGTCATTGTCTGAGACACTTTAACGTGCATTCTTTTCATAGCAGCATTCACATGATTTTAAAGCCAATCCAAGATCTAAAATGTTTAAAATAAAATAAAATGCTATTTCACCAACATGCTCATGCTAATCATGATCAAAAGAGGTTATTTTGAAATAAAACAAAATAAAAAACATATACAAAAAAAAAGATTTTATGTAGGTTTAAAAAAATTCAAGATTTATGATCGTACTTAATAGCAAGGTTCCCGCACCATTTGATCAACAAATTTGAATGACATTTCTAATTTTTTTTAAAGAGATTGCACAATTCTGCATTACAAGCCGAGCATAACTTGATGTTGATGACTTTTTAGAACTTCCTTGCCAGAAATCACAATTTCTGAAAACCTTTCTGAAAAATGCTCATCTGGTAATAAATATCCTAATATCTCCAGGCTTTCCATTATTGTGGGAACCTTGCGAAAAGAAACGACAAAAGAAAACACAAACTCAAACTCACACACACAGATGTTGTAAGGTGAAGGGAATTACTGAGAGCATATTACAGCGGAAGGATGGTTCATGCAAACTAACCATAACCTACTTGTGTGTAATGGAAACTTCAAAGACACTCATGTAAGGATTATAACGCGTATGTGGTCTTAGTATTATTACCAGGATGGAAGGAAGAATATATAAGGGCTTTATGTTACCTCGCTAACAATTTTCGTGGCGTGTCTGACATGCATCATGGCAGGGGTGACCTCCAACCCAGAGAGGTTCTTTCCTTTCATTGTCATCTCAAAGTCCTTCTTATACTCTTTCTATCCACCGCAAAGATAGAAGAGTGAGAGATACATGAACCTTCTTGAATCCATGGTCACACTGGTGCCTCAGTCGGTGACATCTTTACAGTTCATAAACTACAAAAACATGACACACCTAAATGCCTACCATTAATCCATGGGTCCTGGATGGAAACTGTGGTGTCCCAATTACTTACCAGCATCACAATATTTGTATCCACACAAAAGCACAATATTTGAATTCCGCTTAGCATTTCCCATTCATTCACACAGGGTTACAAAGAATACAGGAGCAATATACTTTGTTATGTGTTTAGCACTGGAGACAGTAAGCTTGGGCAGTAGTATTTACCTGACTCTGCATATGTTGAGCCTCCTTAGCAGTTACATAAGTAGGAGTCTCGAAATCCAGCATGGCTTTGCCTCTTTCCCTCTCATATTTCTCCTTGTATTTCACCTGTATTCAACAAAGGTCAAAAGGTGAGGAACATACAAATAGTAAAAAAAAGTTATTGGTTAAGCAAACAATGCTTGTTAAGCAAACAGCAAAGCTTTGTTTGCATACTGAATTTGTGTGTGTGTGTGTTTTTATTGAATGTCAATTAATCTTCCATATCATGTTTCTAAGCACTGAGACTGAGAATAGAGTTTACTATACGATTAACCGTGGAAAATTCAATACAATACAATGGATGTTTATGGTGTTTTTTCAATATAAAATGTCTGGGGTTTTAATGATGAAGTGGTGTGTTTTTACAGCTTTGTTCTTACATAATGTACAAATGAGTCCTTGTAAAGCGGTTTTACAGGACAAACAAACCCAAACAAATGAAATGTAAATGATTAATAAATCTATTATAGCTGCATGAAATGAAATAAACAGGTCCAGAATGTGTAGAATCAGTCTTCACCTCACACACAGAGAAGCAGGTGACGTCAGCTGCAGAAAAGCTCCAGAACTGTCTGTGACTTACTTGACTCTGAAGCTCTGAGGCCTCTTTGTGGTGAAGCTGCTCAGGTGTGTCGGGTATCATATGGTAGTGACCCCTACTCTCCTCAAACTTCTTCTTGTACCGGTACTAAAGAGGAACGGCCAATAAAGCAGCTCAATAAAACAAAATGGAAATCCAGTGTGTCATCTCTCCCATTTTAAAAGATCAAATATGATCAAAAAATGAAAAAGTAGGTGGGAAAAAAAGACAAAAAAAGAAGAACGGCTCTCATATTTATATAACATGAAGGAGGCCGTGTATAGACATAACAACACAGATAATGGAATGAGCATTTTTAGAGTTAAATACTAGAATGTTGAATATTTCTATATTATATGAAATATTTTAATATTAAAATTGCTATCCTAACCTGCTTCTCCTAGACTAGAGTATCCAAACACTAACACAGACCACGTTTAGTGAGTTATATCTTTTCTAATTCATCAGATGTACAGTATTTTTTACCTATAGCGGGGCATACAATTCCCCCAAAAATCTTCCATTTTCCATAATGCATGAAGTAATTCCTTCTAGAGGTTTTAAAGTGGTTTCAACCAAACCTGACATAGGCCTTTATTCTGTTTTGACTCATTAGCTTGACGTATTGACTTTGTAACTGCCTAACAATGCCCTAAAATCCAACCAGAATGGCTAGAAACTGTCTAGAAACCGCCTACCAAGCACCCATAATGCTCAAGTAGAACACATCAGCTATGGAAGTTTATAAAACCTATGTAACATCCAAACTTCTAATATCTCCTTGAACTGTATTCAATCTACATATCCTTAATACTTATTTTCAAACCTTTACATTTTTTTTTCAAACTGTAAGTAAACTGGAGTATTCAATCTAAGACTTGTATCTTACAACTTCAAAAAGCCCAAGGTTTTAAACTATGTACAGACTAAATAACCCTAATTCAAGGTTATCCATACCAACAATCTCAGTTTTCATTGTTGTTTCATTTTCACAAGCTTTCCTTTTCTAGTTTATATGCACACATCATAATAGAAATGAAAAATATAAATAGAAAAAAAGGCACCCAGGGAAAAGTTAATAAAGATTTAGCAGGAAATGTTGTTAAAGGAAAAATGGGAAAAATGAGATGTTAGAGGGCTTATAGGCATTAGGCGTGTTAATTAAAAAAGAAGAAGAAAAAAGAAAAGCACTACGGTCACGTAATAGAGATCTTAAAATCGGATGCTTGTAGTATGTTGGATTGGATGATGAAAATTTGGATGATGAGGGTCACTACCAAATGATAGCCTGGAATGAGTAAATAGTTTCAAATGGGAGCTTTCTGTAAGTATGAATGATGGATTGTGTGATATTACATGAAGATGTGGTATTTCACTGTTACAGTGTCTGAGAGAAAGCAGTTTTTTGATGAGGGGGAAATGAAGCCGGCTGTAGAGCTCTTACATCACTGGACAGCTTGCTAGTGCTCAGGTTGTGCTGCATGGACAGAGACTCCGCCATGTCTGTAACAGGTTTGTGAATCTTCTTCAGGTCACCTTTGTACTTCACCTGCATGATAGTTATTTGCAAAAATGCACCATGACATGAAACACTCTCAATTTGATATATGACTGGTAAAATACTGTTCACAAAGTTTTTTCAAAAGATTGAAGCACCTCGCTTGCAAGGTCATTGGCATCCTTCAGAGTCTGATAAATCTTGCTGTTCTTCAAATCATACTGTGGTCTCTTTCCTTTCATCTCCTTGTCAAACTTCTCCTTGTACTTCAGCTTTTGAGATAGGACAAAGTTAGTTACTGACAGTGTTGTATTATCTCCATACAAATTATTATCTCTGAGCCAAAATGCTTGCAAAAGCACAGAGACATAAATATTATCGCTTCATGCAGTCATCAGTGGAAAGAAAGTGACACTGAAAAGAGTCTTGTTATAATTCAGTTGAGTATAATACAGTATGATTCAGATCTTGTTCACACTGTACTAGCCCCAAATGGGAAGACCAACATAAAGTTCAGAGCATTCAAAGGCACCACATTAACATATACTGTTTGTGATATTAAAGCTGAAGTGAGTGATTTTTGCTGCTAGCATCACTAGTCAATAGTGGCCGTCCATTTTCAACAGCAGCCTTGGTTCTGAGAAGTATTTTCACATTTTAAGACTGTTTACTATTTTCTTGTGGGAGTGGGTGGGTGAAGTTTTCTGAATACTATCTTTGTCTGCCATTGGTTGAACAAACATGAATTCCTTCCCCAAATTAAAACAAAATCTAATTTTGTTTTGAAGATAAAAAACTTATGGATGGAAGTCTTATGAAAATGAGGGTGGGTAAATGATGAAAAAAATTAAAGTTCTGGGTGAACCATCCAGTAAAAATGGCCTACTTGAAGAAAAATGACACACTTCAGCTTTAACTGAAGGAAAGGCGGTAAAAAAGGTTGAATCTTTTCCCAGAGATTCTGAAAAACTCCAGATCTGTGGAGGCAACAAATTTGTGACATCAAGCAAAGAGAGTAACATGAGGAGTGTGTAGACCAAATGATTTATTTTAAGTCCCTACAAAATATCATGAATTGTGGTAAGTGCCTTTCTGGTCTCTTAAACATAGCAATGACATTTATTTAATTCTATACATAATATAACAAAGATAATATAGTTGCTTAAATTGGATCTGCACACTCCTCAATATAACAGCATGACAAAGGAATGCAACAGAAAACCATTTCCGACAATCTGAGAGATAAGAGATAAAACAATTTGCATGCCATACAAATAAAATGACAAAGAAATGTGGGCAAAACTGATGAAAAAAAAAGAGTGCTGGCCTATAAGCCTATGCTTGGCAACAAGGCAAAAGCTTGCATGACAAACACAAAAAGAGACAAAATGAGCAACACAAAGAAGCAAAAAATGAAATGGGTGGAAATGTAAAACTGAGTGGGCAAAAACACTAAAATCCAACAAAAAACTTTAATGTCCATAGGACCCAAAAAAACGCCATCAAATCGAGTTCCACTGGGATTCAACAACTAAGTGAGTCAGAGGGAAAGAGAACATAGACATCAGACAGACAGAGAAGTGCAAATGTCGCCCCCAGGGGCCAGGGACCCTTCTTACATCACTAGTCACGGCACTCATTTTCTTAATGTGACGCATCTGAGGAGTGTCAAAGGAGGCAGCACCATGGAGAGATGGCTTTTCCTCCACCTAAAAAGCGCAGTGAAATGGCAGGGTAACATCAATGAGATGGAACAGAACAGTGAAAATGAATTTATGAATGAACAGATGGATTACAGAGAAAGGAAAGAATCAGTGGATAGATAAAGACAGCGCAGAGAGGAAACAGTGAGCAGTTGGAGGTGGTACAGATTACAAGAGACACTCAGGGCTCACATAGACAATGACAGTATTAATGCTGATGGGCATGAGAAGCACTGCTGAGGCATTTGAATCTACTAGTTATTTTTGAGTACTATTGCATAATGATGACATGCAGCTTCCATGATGGTGAAGGGGTAAGGAAATTATCAATATACAATGATAGATACAATGATGTATATAATCAATACATCAATTATACATTTATTAGACATTTCAAACCTATCCCCTGTGGTCCTTGTGGATAAATACAATGAAAGTCTGATGAATGGACTGCATTGTGTCTAGTGTGGAGTTGCGAACAGTATTACCTGGCTGGTCAGTTTGGACACCTCAGTGGCCAGGGTGATATCAGGACGACCGAGCAGAGTTCCACCACGGCTGGCCTCCTGGCGAGCCTTTTCGCGGTATCCGATCTACAAGAATTAAATTAAGAATTAGAATTAATTAAAAATATAATTATTTATTTAAGCCCATGCAGGTCAAACCAGACCTAAGACCCAGAACACAAATATTTTAGGGAAACCTGAGAGATTTTTAATTCCATCAATAATTTCCATTCCACCAAAACGTTCAAAACATTTTAAAAATACACAAAAAATCCATATGAACTGAGTTTTTAGAAACATACAATAATTTTTATAAAAAAACAGATTTAATGTATGCTTTTAATCACATATAAACTTTGATAAGTGCACATCCAATATTGTATACATGGAAGCGCAAATGTGTCGCTTAGCATGCGAAAACCAATTTTGGTTTGTTCTTGGATGTCAATATGACATACGATGATTTGAAGTGTCCCTCACCTCACTGATGAGCTTAGCAGCTTGAGTGGCTTTCCTGATGTCTGGGCGGTCAGCAACCGAAGTGTACGTCAGCTTGGCTTTAGCCTCCTGCTTATAGGCGATCTATACAAAAAGAGACATGGGGTTTACAACAATCTCTGTTGGAGACTATTGTTTGAGGCAGATCCTTGTTAGTTGCTTACATTGCTTTGGTTTTTGGCCACTTCCATGGCATGCTGCACTTCAGGAGGAGCAATCATTTGGTTGTAATTAGACTTGCCTTTCTCCTTCTCAAACTTCTCCTTGTACAATTTCTGTAAAACGATCACGTGAGATTATGATGATCTCGATCAAAACAAATGAGATTAATTGTAATAAAGGGGTGAAAATTGAGTATTAAGACTTACAGCACTGGTGATTTTGGCAACCTCTTTGCTGTGGGCAGTCTCACGTGTTTCAGAAAGAGTGGTGAAGCCACCTGATTGGAGATCCTTTTTGCTAGCCTCCTTGTATCTGGTCTGCAAAAAAAATTGCAAAACATGAATTTTTAAAAAATATTTTACAGTGCTTAAGTGACTCCACACGCATTATAGCATTACATTTTGCCTTACCTCAGACACAAGTTTAGCCACTGATTTAGCATGAAGGATTTGAGGAGT
Source organism: Enteromius unitaeniatus (assembly GCA_032359435.1). Classification (NCBI taxonomy): domain Eukaryota; kingdom Metazoa; phylum Chordata; class Actinopteri; order Cypriniformes; family Cyprinidae; genus Enteromius; species Enteromius unitaeniatus. The sequence goes on along the minus strand of JAUMHI010000048.1, from coordinate 10,973,492 downwards.
GTCATGAACAGCAATGTACTGGCCTTTGGCCTTCTCATACTTCTCCTTGTATTTCACCTGAAGAGCAGTGACATTTTTTAGTCCATCTGGTCACATTTTGTATCTTGATTCTCAAAAATGTAAAATGCATATGGAAAACGGCACTCACATCGCTGACAAGCTCAGAGTTCTGCTTAGCCAGAATGGTGTATTTATCATCAGGAACAGACATAACACAGCCCTTCAACATTTCCTTATCGTACTTGTACTCAACCTATGAATTACAAACAAATCAATTCATTATCTGTTTTTTTTTCTGTATAACTGAAACTGTGGTTGAAAATTAAGAGGTACGAACATCACTCTGCTGGAAGCTGTTCTTAGCAGCATGGACAAAATCAGGTCTGTCTACAGTCCAGATCCATTTGTTCTTGGTGGCCTCATACTTCTTCTTGTAGTCAAGCTACAAGGAAGAAAAGCACAAATAATTTTACATATGATGAGAAGCTGAATTGCAATTTAGTTTCAAAGATGTCGGTGCAGACTCACATTGCTGATGTTCTTGTAGGCTTCTTTGGCGGCACGAATGTCGTGAGCGTCGGGTGCCATGTTGATGTGAGCCTTGTTTCTTTCATATACTTCCTTGTATTTCAGCTGTAAAAAAAGAAGAAAAAGAATTCTGAAATTAAGTATATGCTGATAAGTATTTTTTTTTCTGTAAATGTAATAAGAGGTTAACCTACATTGCTGGTGATCTCCTTGACCTTCTTCATGTGCTGGCTCATGGGAGTGTCATGTCCAAGAGTGTAACCTGTCGCTTTGGTCTTGTTGTGTTCCATCTTATAAATGATCTATAGAAGGGAACAGATAAACGTATTCATTCACATAGAATGACTGGAGTGATTCTGAAGTGACACAGAACATCTGTATTCATGTAACAAATGCTTTCCATTTTATGGAAGGCAGATGGTAATGATACTCACATCACTGATCTGCTTGCTGCGCTTGGCAACTTGGTAATCAGGAGTATCCAGCACTGCGGTGTACTTCGACTTGGCACGTTCATACTGCTCTCTGTACTTCCACTACAGGAAGTGATGGACAATAAATGATAGTCAGAGAATGTCACGGCAAGTTGTATTATAGATGGCAATATCATGCATTAAAAGGGAAGGGTTTATCACGACAGACTTCATTTAAGCTCTAGTGAAAAGCATGCAAGAAATGGCTTATGGATACAAGGATATTCAGCAGTCCGTAAAAATGCACACAAAGTACATACAACAGAGAACATGCAAAATGCAGTGAGACAAACAATGGAAGTGAAAAGCAGCTTCAGGCAATAGACAATGACACCGACAAGTTAATGCTACCGTGTCTTCGTCTCTACGGTCTTTCTTCTGCCAACTTTTAAACATGGCATATTCTCTGTGAATGTATTTTTTTATTGATACTTCTGCTTATAAAGGAATTTTACATTAAACACATTAAATGTATTTTAGGTCAAAACTATTAAATATATTATTAATGTAACCAATAAATCATAGTTTCTTTTTCATTGTAAAATAACAACCTGATTCAAGGAAACTACAGGAAAACATCACCATGACCTTAAATTAGGTGAGACGATGTTAATTGTCACACGTTTTACGCCACTACTCCAGTTTAGGGTAAAATGTGTGACATCTTGCCCCCACAAACTGTTATGACTTTCCCTGACCTGACATTTATTAAAACAAAAACACAATTCTTAGCCTAACATGGCTTAATTTTCATTCAAAATCTACCTCTTCTATATAGCTGACTTGCATGGATGCCAGCTTTATAATACTGTGTCATTGTGCCAGTGTCTCCGACATACAGCCTGTATACTGAAACATTGCATCACCTGTTTTTCCTAGCAAAATCAAATGACGTTATGGAAAGTGATCAGTGGATGTGTTTTAAATGCAGCGTATGGTAGAAAATCCAAACAAGGGATAGTTAAAGGCTGCATATGACCAGTAAAGGTGAAGTTAGGGGTGCACTGATGAGGAGATGAGATTTCTACAGGGCTTGGAGTACTACCAATGGGCAGATGGTTACCTTACTCCACATGCCAGAGTTGTACATGGCAACGAGAATGTCAGGACGGAGCAGCTCATTGCAGCCACTCTTGAGTAACTCCTTCGCCTTGAATTTATATTTTCCCTGTCCATCGAGAAAACACACAGATGCACAAATCATGCCACAAGTGAAGAAAGAGACAGAGACAGAAAGTGGTTCCTGACGTCCAAGTAGAGTTGCTCAGTTATAAACTGTGTACTCCAGATAAGGGATTCCAGAAGAGCAACCTTAACTCATGACCCAACAAACTAAATGTTTAGGTGAAGCAGTATCTGGAGCACACAGATTTGGTCTGTGCACACTCAAAAAAAATCCTGTTTGGATTTTGGAACACAAGCAGACACCTAAATCAGAGGAGAGAAAGAGACACAATCGAGAGACACTGGAGCCATGCGACAGAGCCATCCAGTAGATCGGAGACGGCCTCATGCTCGGGCCCCTGTGACAGGCGATGGACCCGTAGAGGGTGGCTGGATCTGGTGGCTTTACCTGACTCATCTTGCTGGCCTCCTTAGCCAAGATGTTTCTAGGATCATCTACAACTACGGTGTACTTATCCTTAGTCTTCTCATAGCCTGCACGGTAGGACCTCTGCTCAGGATTTCAAAACAGGAGTTAAAGACAACTGCCTCGAGAGCAGTAAAGATGAGCACACATTCAGATGAGAAAATATGTCATTGCAGGTGAAATCAAAGTAAAATCTTAATAAAGATATGACTTTATGGAAGAAAATTACATAAACATAACAGACATCAGGTTGAGATGGTAAAATACATGTTGAAACAGTTGACCTTTAAAGCTGTACACATAGAGGCAGTGAAAGAGAAACAGGTTATGTAAGCATACACTTCACATTTTTCTTGCTTCCCCATTACTCTCATTGTATTAAGCCATTAATACACCACTGTATGCTTTCATTGACTTACATCATTGATCAAAAGTGAAGCGTTCTTGGCAGCCTCAAAGAATGGTGTGTCACATGTGTATTTGAAGTTGGCCCTGTTCTTCTCAAAAGATGCTTTGTAGAGTCTCTGTTAATAAAAACAAATAGAAGAGATTAAGCTGAGGCTTTGTTATACATATTACCAAATAATCAGTAAATCAGTAGAAATTAGTAAAAACGTGGCTTTTTTTACATCGCTGTAGAGCGCCCTGTTTTGTTCGGCATGCACCATCTCAGGTGTGTCCCACACGTAGCAACCGATGCCCTTGATCCAGTCCAGATCCTCTTTGTACTTGATCTAAAGTGGATTAGAACATGTGACAGTAGTTAAAATGCTATATGAGTTTTTATCAATGATGCCATGATCTGTCAAATTGCAGAAACAAGAAGGATGCTTTAGTTATACTCACGTCACTGACGCAGTCCCTCACAATCTTGCTGTGGAAGAACTCAGGACGGTCAGGGATAGACTTCCAGGTGCCCAGGGTGCTGATGTACTTCTCCCTGTATTTGACCTGTAAAAGGAGTGAGTGAGTGACAGGATTCCTCAATAAATTAATGTTTAAAACAGACCAAAAGTCTTTAAGTTCACTGACCTCACTGATGTCATCTCTGACCCTCTTGGCACAGAGAATATCCAGGGCATCCTTGTCAGCATGGTAGTGCCCCTTAGCCAGCTCAAAGGTCTCCTTGTATCGCAACTGAAGAGGAATGATGTTGAGTGTTAAAAGGGTTCTATTACAGATACTGAACTGGCCAATGAAGGAAGCAATAAGGCATCTGGTTGACTTACATCGCTGGCATTGAGGTAGGCTTTCTTGGAACGAACCAGGATTGGTGTGTCATGGATGGGAGTATATTTGTGCTTCATCTTCTCATACTGTTCCTTGTATTTTTTCTAAAGACAATACAATAGAAGAATTACAGGCTTGTCTGGATATGGACATGTTACTTATTGTCTTATTAAGTGTGGTGAAAAGCTGAAATTACCTCACTGTACACCACTTTCATGGAACGAGCATGATCTAAAATGGGAGTGTGTGATTCTGGGGTGAAGAAGGCCCTCTCCTTGGATGCCAGATCAATGTACTTGAACTGTGAAGAGTTACAATTCGTTTATGGTTAATATCTACTTTTCGCTAGTGAATTAAGAATATTTACCAGGTTAAACATTTAAATATTTCATATAACGGAATGCTAACGGAATGCATTAATAAAAAGAATATATAAAATAATAATAAAAATATATATATACATTTTGTGCACATCACACTACCAGATTTTCAAGTCACAACAAACCTACACAGAAATCTATGCTTTGCTGCTAGGAGATGAACAACAAATGAAAATAATACAATGCTATGCATTCGAAAATCTGTTTACCACCCATTTAATTCTGAACCTTGAGTATAATTTCTTAATTCAATACATAGTTTACATTTAATTGGGCTAAGAGTGACTTACATGGTTGGTCAGACTCTGTGCCCACTTGGCTCTCTTAATTTCCAGGCCATCCACAGTGGTGGTGCATTTGGCCTTTTCCTTATTGCCCTCAGCTCGATACACAATCTGTGGACAGAAACAGATAAAGAGACATTTAAGAATGTGAACAGGTTTTGAAACAAATTGAGATATCAGGACTGAGGCTGATATAAAATCACTCACATTACTCATGTGGGTCTTGAGTTCAGTCACACGCTTGTACTCTGGTGTGTCCAGGACTACACTGTAGTTGGAAAAGTTCTTCTTGGCATCAGTCTCATAGGATTTCTAGAAAGAAAAAAATCCTAAATTAGTACCAAAAACTATAAGAATGAACCATTATGAGTGAAATATGACCTGCATGATAAAGAAATGAATAATTACTTTGAACTTGGTTATCTCACGGATTCGGACCATCTCAGGAGAGTCCGCCATAAAGCAGCCGATGCCTCTTAGCCAATGCAAATCCTCTTTATATTTCAGCTGTAGAATATATAAACACAGTTAACATACCTGCAAATGTCAAGATGGAAAATGTTACGCATGCATCTCTTGCAGTATGCCACAGTAAATGGGAGTGCATGTAGTATGGGTGACACCTACATCACTGTTGATCTCGTTGACGTGGAAGCAATGCATCAGCTCTGGGGTGATGGGCATGGGCAGCAGAGTTCCTCTGCTGTTGTAGTACTTCTCCTTATAGCACAGCTGTAGAAAGAAATGAAACATTATTAGGGCATCAAATAGAGTGTAGAAAGTGAGACAGAACTCACGTTTCATAATAAAAGCATACTCACATCACTGATTGCATGTTGAGTGGCCTTAACCTGCCGGATCTCAGGTGTGTCATACTCAGAGTGGATCTTGTCTTTTTCCTTCTCATATTTCTCACGATACAGTCGCTATGAAAAAATTAAATCTTGTTATTATCCTTGTTTGTGATAAAATTTACATTTCAAAGGTCTTTGACTTACTTGGTTCATGACCTTGTTAGCCTTCCTTATGGTAACGAAGTTGACACCTTCAGGATCTAGTTTGTAGCTTCTGGCTTTCATCAGTTCGTAGGCTTCCTTGTACTTCATCTACAGAAATTTGAACAGTAGATGAAATGCATTTATAACATTTAATCTCTTTTTTTCATTTTGAAAACTGAGGTGTTCTTTTTTACATTGCTGGTGATGACGCTGTTGGCTTTGGCCTGTTTGTTTAGAGGAGTGTCATAGGGCAGAGAGTAACCAGTGGGCATAAACATCTTATTGGCCTCTTTGTAGAAGTTCTAAAAGAAAGAAAGAAATAAAAAGAAAGTAAATGATATGAAGCATACATCAATGGAGAGATTAGTACTTAAAGTAATTATGTATTGGAAGAAGGCATCATACATCGCTCTGGATGTAGTTGGCTTGACGGGCCCTTTCAGTATCGACGGTCACAGCAGGAGCAGAGTTTTTGCCCATGACGTTTGCGACGTAGTCATGACGATAGTTAAGCTGTGGACAGAAAGTATTTTAGTTAGAAGATTCTGCTCCAATAAAATTGCAGTAAAAGTTGGTTCATGTTTTTGAGGAGACACCTCGCTCAAGTTCTTAGCGCTCTGCTTGCATGTTTCATAGACGGGGGTGTCCGTGACCACAGTGTAGTCCTTAAAGTGCTCGATACCCTTAGCTCTGTAAAGATTCTGAAACAGAACAGCACACAAGAGAAGAAGACAACATAAGAGAGGATAGAGAAGGAGGACTGAACTAAAAGAAAATGAAATAAGACTTACATCGCTCTGCAGCTTCATAGATTGCTTACAACGAAGAATCTCAGGAGTGTCCCAAGCATAGCAGCCAATACCCTTCAACCAGTTGAGGTCATCTTTGTAGAAGATCTGAAATGAGATACAATGTGAAGGCTACAGCTACCAAAACATCTCAAACTAGTAAGCAATCTCACTCAAACCACTGGAACCTAACTTGCTTGGCATTTCCACATGACAGTAAACAAAAATATGAAGCTTGTTTGGAGGTACAGGTATAACTCACGTCGCTCAGTTGCTCGTTGACCTTGCGAGCTTGCACGTACACCTGCATGTCAGGCAGGCAGATCCACTGGTGCAGATATTTACGGTAGTCAACCCCACTGACAGTCTTCTGAGTAGTGCGTGCGGCTACAATGTCAAGCATATCAGGAGGTATGTGGACCTTTGCCTTGGTCTTTTCATATTTGTCTTTGTACAGGCGCTAATGGGAAAAAAGTGTTACAAAGACATTTCAATTATTTTGACATTTGTTAAGTTACAAAACTGGACCTTAGCTGATGCTTTACTCACATCTAGAACCAGTTTTCCAGCTTTGATACATCTTGCAGTAGCAGGGTCATCCTGAAGACACTTAGGCAGGCTGTACAGGGTCTTAAACTTCTCATAATCTTCCTTGTATTTAACCTACAGAAACCAAAGAAGGTGTAACGTCCAGCAAGGTTAGGACAATCAAATAGTTATCTTTCTATGGAGGCAAGAATTGGAGAAGAGACTGGTGAAGAGACTCACATTGCTCAGGACAACCTTCTGTTGTTTAGCATGGACTAAGGCATGAGAATCGTGAGGGATGTTGTAGCTCTTGGCCTTGATCTTGTCCCAAGCTGCAGAATAGGCTTTCTAAATGAAAAGATATTTCAGAAACTGGGACAACAAATAAAACCAGTAGCATTTCGGTGGTTTTAACACAGGCTTACGGTGCTGTAGATCTCCTTCAAGTTGAAGCATCTTGCGTAGTCACAGGTGTCCAAAACAGTGGTGTAAATGTGTTTCTCCTTATGATATGCCTCTCTGTAATTCAACTGTGGTGAAAAATGAAATACGCAGCATATTACCTCAAAAGTACTGTGCTCTTAATACCACCTAAGTATTTCAGTGAGCAATTCTTGGGAGATTATGAGAGTTCTAACCTCGCTGGCCCAAGTGTGGCCCAGAACGGCAGTCACATATACAGGTGTGTCTGTCACAATGGAGTAGTTGTTCCATTCTTTCTTGCCTTCTGCCTTATATTTAATCTGTGTGGAAACAAATTTAAACTCTCAAACAGGTAAAAACAATTTCTCTTTACTGTCAATGGCTAAATGAGTCGCAGAAATGTTACTCACATCACTCTGAAGCTCATATGACTTCTTGGCACGCACAATCTCAGGTGTATCCCAGGCGTAACAGCCAACGCCCTTCATCCAGTTCAGGTCTTCTTTGTAGAACACCTGCCAAGGAGAAACTATTTAAATGCAGCCATTCAACAAACCTGACCCAGCGTAAATTTGACTATAACCATAACCTACATCACTCAAGATCTCATTGGCCTTGCGTGCACGGATGGCATCATTCTGTTCAGGGTGGCACGTCCACTGGTGCAGGCGTGTACGGTATAGCACATCACTCAGGATTTCCTGGCATTTCTTGGCAACCACATGGCTGATCATATCAGCAGGAATGTGGAGCTTAGTTTTGGTTTCATTGTAGGCTTTCTGGTAGTCTCTCTGTAGGAAAGATCAAAAAGCATGGTTAATACGGAATTAAAATATAAATTATAACAAGTGAATATTGAAGAGCATGCATAGTAATAATAAAAACAACTTACCAGATTCTTCATTTTTTCCATTTGGCCAGAGCGAACCACCTCAGGGAAGTCGACCAGTGTTGAAGCCATGTAGTGGCCTTTGGCTTTCTCATGAGCACCAAGGTACTTATTCTGTATTTGAATACAAGAAACAATTAGTAATTGTTTACATCACTTATAAACCAGTTTTTAACAGTGTTTGAAGCAAAAAGGTTTGATCATTAGGAATCATTTATTATCCCTTATTATGTGGCCCTGCACTGTGGCAATAATTAAAGGGTCTGTTCTATTTAATACTCATTCATTTTTGATACTTACATTACTGATCATGTCTCTGGTCCTCTTGGCTTGTTGTACTGGTATATATTCATGATTCAGCTGGTAGCCGGTGGCTTTGCTCTCATCCCAGTTGACTTTGTACAATTTCTACAGTAACAACAATATAGCATTCTTAATGTAACGTGTCACATAATAAAGTGCATATACATACAAATAAGTCTGGAATTGGCATCGTTACCTCGCTGATTATCTTTGCGACCTCTCTAGAGTGAGCCAGCTGTGGTGTATCCTCAGATCCGATGTAGTGGCCCTTCTCCAGGTTAAATGATTCTTTGTACTTCAGCTAAATAACACCAAAAAGATTGACGTAATAGATAAATTAACCTCATCACACCAGTTTTTTTTTTTATATGAAGACGAAAACGCTCAATTCTTAGACGCACTTACATCACTGAGGTTAAAGGCGTTAACCTTTGCAAGAACGACCTCAGGGCGATCCACAATGTGGGTAAATCTAGCAAAGTTATCTTTAGCATCCTTCTTGTAATGTCTCTGCATGGAAAAAAGTAAAAAGCATTGTTGTACGATAATGGAGATTTGTATTATAAGTAAGAATTTGGGGGAAAATCCCTGTCTGGTCAAACTTACATCATTCAGAATCTCCTGGGCTTTTCGGACTTTGACATGCTCCACACAATCAGCAGCCACCCATCCACAACCACGTAACCATTCCAGATCTGCTTTGTAAACATTCTGGGGGAAGAGAATTAAATTAAATTCAGAGGAGCTGACATAAAATAAAACTTTACCTTTATTTTCATATTTTAATAAACAATAAGAATAATTTTTAAAAACCTCTTTAACTAATACTTACGTCACTGGCCAGGTCATAAGCTTTACGGGCCTGAATGACATCATTTTGATCAGGCATGCAGGTCCAGTTGTGTAGGCGAGTTCTGTAGTTGTCATCATTAACTTGGATCTGGCACTTCTTTGCATGTTCAAATTGCAGCATGTCCACTGGAAGGTTGAATTTAGTTTTGGACTTGTTGAAGTCTTTCTTGTAGAGAGCATCACTAGCAATCTTAGCTGAGTTCAAGGCCAGCACGAGCAGAGGATCATCCTGGACACTGAGGGCTCCAATGTGATGACCAACTTGCTTACGGTAACCCTCTTTGTACTTGTACTGCAAAAAAGAGGATAATTTAGTTGTAAACCTGAATAAAATTAAAGTGAAATGGGTTTGGGTATAGTTTTACATATTTACTTACATGGCTCTGCACTTTAGTGGTGTTGATGCATTGCTTGATTGGAACTGCATCTCCGGGCATAAAGTATGATGTAGCCTTGGTTTTGTCCCAGTTTTTGGTGTAGAAGTGCTACAAGTGGTGTTTAAAATAACATTTCTGTTAGTATTCACCTTTAAACAACCATTGAATAAAACATTTATTTCTCAAAAGGAAAATTGCATTACCGGGTGGTACATTTTGGACACTTCCCTGGCTGTAGCCAAAACTGGAGAGTCTGTCAGTGTGTACTTAATCTTGTCCTTGTGCCAGGCCTCACGGTACTTAGCCTGAAAAGAAATAAGAAAAAATACTAAGTGAACAGTATCTGAAAACCACACTAATGTCATGGAGGTAACAACATCTCAATGGAGAGAACATGATTTTGTCAAATAAACATATTGTAATATTTATGTTGTTTAAGAGTAATAGCAATAGCAATGGTAATAGTAACTATGAGAAACACAATGCTTATTATACTCACATTTATACTTTATTTATATTTGATTTTGCACAGGTAATGCACTTTGAATTTCTGCTAGGAAGTGTACTATTAATCAAAACGAAATCATTTATATATTATTGAATTTATTTATTTATTTAAGTGACATAAAGTATTTAAATTCACTCAAACAGACTATGTTTTTATACAAACCAACTTACATTTTCATGTTTGTTAGAAAGCTACATTAGGTGACAAATGCTGCAAACAGTTCACTGTTATGAAGAAAATGAAATAATATGACTTATAAACTTAAGTTTTATTTTATAATTGTAATATTTATGGAAACTGCTTGAAAACAGGCGTATTATACTGTCTTATTTTGGTAATCTCTTTTTTTGTAATTACAGTTTTGTATGATTGTATAATATATGTCTTCTTGCTCACCTCATTGAGCACATCAGCAGCATTTTTGGAGCACACAAAGTCAATTCTTTCAATGGGTGTTGTATATTTCTGTTCATCCAGTTTCACACGGTAGCCTCTCTGTAAATCAGAAAAAATCATTGGATCACTACATTTCTGTAGGATTGGTAGAAGTAATAGTAGAAGCAATTAAAGTATTGGTAGAAGCAATAACAGGATATATTGCTAAATGACTTACATCAGCCAGAATCTTTTGGGCATTCCTCACTTTGATGACTTCAACAGACTCATGGGGAATCCATCCACATCCCCTGAGCCACTCTAGGTCAGCCTTGTACACAGCCTAAACATCAAAAACAATCAAATGAAACAATGCCTAATATTTAGCAGATTCAAAAAAAAAAAACATAATCGAAACTCAACTTACATCACTACGCAGATCATAGACTTTTCTGGCCTGGACGACATCATTGGAGTCGGGCAGGCAGGTCCAGTTGTGCAGGTAGGTTCTGTAGTT
>JAUMHI010000048.1:10890602-10949996 GCA_032359435.1 Enteromius unitaeniatus | reverse complement strand
GAGGCGTTTTTGGCCTGTATAACACTCAACATGTCCACAGGAGTGTGGTACTTCAGCTTGATCTTGTGGTAATCCTTTTTGTAGTTCTTCTCGCTCTGCATCTTAGCCACTTCCATGTAGTGCACCAGCAAGGGGTCATCCTGGAGGCTACGGAAGCCAACATGGTGGCCTTTTGCTTTCTCATATGCCTTTTTGTATTGGTACTGTCATCAAAGAACAGAGGATTCTAATCAGTTCAGTTGATTCAGTAATTGCAAATGTTATTTTCTGGTACTTCTAAACTGAAGCTTTATCATTTTAATGCAAGATACATTTTAAACTTACATTGCTGGCAATGTGTCTTCCTTGTTTAGCAGCAGCAATAGGAATAGCATCAGCTTTCATGTCATAGCCTTTAGCAATGTCCACAAGCCATTGTGCCTTGTAGAGTGACTGTAAAATAATCAAAATATTTTAATTACATTTAATTTTAATTTAGTTTTTTTAAACATTCAAATTATAAAGTTTTTGGTAATAATAAATGTTAACTATAATAAATAAATTTGTATAAATAAAATGTAATTAATTGATCAGGTCATAGTATAAATACTGAAAACAAAAACAATGTAAACACAAAATTATATTAAAAAGGTGTTTCCAGTATATTTAATTTAGATTTTACATGCTTTTTTTACTCACCTTACTCATAGTCTGAGCATTATATTTGGCCTGCAGGAACTCTGGGGCATCAGCTGGTAGATTGTATGTGTGCATAAATTTCTCTCCAGAGGCTTTATAGGCAGCCTAAAATAAAATGAAAAGCAAACAAGAACCCATAAATCAGTTTTAGGTCATCGTTCTGGCATTATTCACAATATGAAGTATACTTACTTTATTTTGTAGTTTTGTGTTGCTCATGGCCAAAACCATGTTCATCTGATCCGTTAGGCTGGTAAATTTTAACGTACTGGGGTGGATTCTGTATGACCTCTCGTCAAGGGCTTTATTGGCAGCCTTGGCCTTCTCAACATCTATAGAACCTATGGGAACCCAGCCTGCTCCTTTAAAGATGTTGTTGAACTCTGATTTGTACAAATTCTGAAGAGATAAAAAGTGATCTGCTAATCATTCTGTCAAAACATCAATCATCCTAGGTTTAAGTATCGCCATAGACTTTTTTTATTCGTGCTTACATCACTCTGGATCTCCATCATGTTGCGAGCCAGTCCAATGTGCATGGCATCAGGCAGCAGGCTGTATTGATGGAAATGTTGCCTGTATCCTGCATATGTCTGAACCTTTGAGGCATTTTTGGCCTGCACAACACTCAACATGTCCACAGGCGAGTGGTACTTTAGCTTGATCTTATGGTAATCCTTCTTGTAGTTCCTCTCGCTCTGCATCTTAGCCACTTCCATGTAGTGCACCAGCAAGGGGTCATCCCGGAGGCTACGGAAGCCAACATGATGTCCTCTAGCCTTCTGATATGCAAGCTTATACTTGTACTATGAAGAACAACACAGTTGCATATAAGTCAACAATGCACTCCAACAATTTAAATATCAATAAATTAAATTTATGCTTGCATACATCACTGGCAATATCCCTAGAAGATTTCGCAGCAAGAATAGGAATAGCATCATGCTTCATTTGATGCCCTTTCAGAAGATCCTGCTTGTGTGCGTAGGTATAGTATGTCTGCAAAGGCAAAAGAAAACACAAGCTTCCAGCTGAACTTGATACTGTTAACCATCTCGTTGTCATATACAGTATAAAATAGGCAGCATTCTTACCTTGCTGATATTGACGGCATTGTATTTGGCTTGCAGAAGCTCTGGTGCATCAGCAGGGAGATGGTAAGTGTGCATGAACTTCTCACCACTTGCTTTGTATAGCCTCTGAAAAACAAAATTGACATGATTCAGGAAGTAAACATAAATGAAACATATTTATTATATTATTATTATCATTATAGACATTCATCATGTATGCATTTGTCCCTCACATTGCTTAGCTGCTGTGCATTCAGTTTGGCTTGTTCCATGACTGGGGTGTCCAGAACGCTGGTGAACTTGATAGTGTCTGGGTGCTGCCTGTACTTCTTCTCATTAAGAGCTGCACCAGCAGTCTTTGCCTTTTCAACATCTAGAGAACCGATGGGGATCCAGCCAGTGCCCTTTACGTAGTTCTCATAATCCTGTTTATACTGAACCTAATGGAATTAAACAGGGCATATTAGCTAACACATTTACAGAAAGACGAATTTAACTTTAACTTGAATAATACTATAGAATATTGTTTATATTGTTTAAAAAAAAAAAAGTTTATTGTAATCAATTTTGTAATCATTAGTGTCACATGATCTATCAGAAATAATACTAATGTTTCTATGATGCATTGTTTTCAGGATACTTTGATGAATAGATCTTTTTTAACAATGTAAAATATCTTTACCCTCACTTTCGATCAATATAATGTATAGTTACTGAATAAAAGTATTACTTTTTTTCTTTTTTAATTTTCTTACTAACAGAAGTGTATTGCATATAGTCTGTACAATCAGTGTTAAGAAAAAAAGCATGATGCTACAGTTTGTGTAAATCTAGATTTGAGAGTCACATAGAGTTTACGATGATTAAATGTTTCTTACATCACTGGAGCTGATGTTCATGGAGCGAGCTAACTCCAGGTTCATGGCATCAGGCAGCAGGGTGTAATGATGGAAACGCTGCTTGTATCCTGCATATGTCTGAACCTTTGAGGCATTTTTGGCCTGTATAACACTCAACATGTCCACAGGAGTGTGGTACTTCAGCTTAGCCTTGTGATAATCCTTCTTGTATAGTTTATCACTCTGTATTCTAGCAACCTCCATGTAGTGCACCAGCAAAGGGTCGTCCCGGAGGCTACGGAAGCCAACATGGTGGCCTCTTTCTTTCATATACTTCTTCTTGTACTGAACCTGAAAGGAATGGTAAATCAACAGTTTATTTCATATTACTGTGTTCCACACTGCAGTGTTTTATCCATCAGTCTCCTTTATGGACGTATGAAAGGATCTCTTACATCACTAGCAGCATGTCTTGCTGCCTTCGCAGCTTGCACAGAGATGGCATCAGGCTTCAAATCGTACCCCTTTGCGATAGTCTTCAGCCATTCTTGCTTATAGTATTTCTGAAAAGCAGAGATGCAATAGATAAACAGTCACCAACTTCACAAAAAAAAGCCAGGTACCATGAAACATTAGGACATTTTCACTTACATTGCTTATGTTGTAGGCATTACACCTGGCTTGAAGGAACTCTGGGACATCAGGAGGCAGGGAGTTTTTCTGGAGGATTTTATCCAGACCTTTCTTATAGTGCTGCTGTAGTGGGGACAATATACACAGATCACATAAGCACGCTGGTTTAGAATTTACTCAGATCAACATTTAGCAATGTTTAATTATTTGTTTTTGCTTACATCACTTCTGATCATTTGGTTGACTTTAGCCTGCAGCTGGAGGGGGTGGTCATCTATAGCAGTAAAAGGTACAGTGTCTGGATGCTGCCTGTATTTTTTCTAAGTAAGAGAAAGAAAGAAATATTAAAGTTACATTATTGATGACAACAGAAATCAATTATTTAAGGGGGTTAAAAAAGGAAGCAGCTTACCTCACTTAAGATATCTCCTGCTTTCTTGGATTTCTCAGCATCCACGGAGCCGTAAGGCACCCAAGGCGTACCTTTGACGTAGTTATTGTATTCGGATTTGTATTCATTCTGTGGTTACAATCGATATAAAAATCAGTAACACAAAAAAAATGTAAGGTATAAATTGGTTGGTTTTTGCTATGTCGACTTGGTTTGTGTTCATAAACATTAAAAAAAATATTTTCAAAAATACATATAAAATGTAAATAGGCTGCACATTAAACTCTTGTACATTAAGACATAATCAAATTAAACTGGTATTTGTGGCCTTATTCTGGAGCACTTCTAAATATTGTTGAATATTTATATTTTAGCATAGCATGGCTTGCATGGTTCAACTGTGATGTTAGGCTTTTGGCTATTTAAAAAGACCTCTCCTCAATAAGGCTTTCTCACTCAACTTCATGTTTCAATAGGAAATACTTCAGTACTGGAATGGCAATTGCACTTGTTAATCTGTGCTTATTGCAAAGTGTCTAGTGCAGCAGGGATCCTTACATCACTCTGAAGAATATTGGCCTTCTTTGCCAGGTCCAGTGGTAAGCTGTCATATGGGAGGAGGTAACGGTTTGGGATATTCTTATAGCCTCTCATGCTGGCAATGGCCTGAGATTTCTTAGCAAGTGTCACAAGCATCATGTCCAGTGGAGTATGGTACTTGGTCTTCATCTTCTCATAGTCTTTCTTGTACCCGCGCTGTTCAGGAATATTTCAGATGATCGAAAAATTTTGGTACATAAAAAATTCAGGGTTGGGTATACAAGTTATCAGTAATGCACTAGTACCGTACCTCACTTTGGATCTTAGCAACATGCACTGAATGCATGATCTTAGGGTCATCTTTGATGCTGAGGGCACCAATCATCTGTCCTCTGTTCTTCTCATATTCCTTCTTGTATTTCACCTAACATTAAAGACCATATCAGTGTCAAAATATTTGCATTGTTTTATTACACACTGTCATTCAACTGACCCAAATATCCAATTTACTTACATCACTGGCGATGTTAGTGTGAGCACGAGCTGCAAGGATCGAAATTGCATCCCCTTTCACCTCAAATTTCTTTGCTTTTGCCTTTTCCCATTCAAACTTGTAACACGTCTGTAAACATGAAAACAATGCATTATGATCAGTTTTCAGTCAAAGTCACTGCTATGAAGGAAGCTGGAAGGAACTTACATCACTAAGGTTATACGCATTAACTCTAGACTGAATGAAGAAAGGGTAATCAGGAGGGAGGTAACACTTAAACTTCTCCTTCTCATACTTTTCCTTGTAGTTGAGCTGTAAAAAGGAGAAAAGGTGTCAATGACAATATAGTCTACAGCAAATCTAAAATTCTAGTAAAAATGCAATCTTAGACACCATATTCATACACAATTATGTATATAGTATATAAAGTCACATTGCCCTAGAAAATTTCCCAGTACTTTCCTAGTGCTCTACGACTGCAGTGTTCAGTGAAGCAGGATGAGCTTGATGAACACCACTAGATGGCTCCTCGGTCTCAAAAGGATCGGCTTTAGATGTTTATTTGGCTTTGATTGCCTGTGACTTACCACTTGAAATAGCACAGACAACAGCTCTAATAATATGTCAAGGGATTTACTCTATTGTCAGCGGGACTGAGATGACAACTGCACTATAATAATAATAATGAATGCTGGGATTTTTCTAGGGCAACATTTGACAAGGTCCACAGACCACCTGGTAAACTTGTTTTTTGGTGGGGGGTTTATTTAGTCATATAATTAAAGCTTTTTACGTACATCACTTAGCTGTTTGGCGTTGATGGCAGCTTGCACCAGAACAGGTGAGTCTGTCACCTGTGTGAACTTCACCTTGTCTGGATGTTGACGATAAACTTTCTGCAGAAAGAAACACACAAAAATCAGGACAAGTTCTGTACACATCCTATTAAAGTAGGTATATACACTTACATCCTGACATTGTTGAAGCTTCTTATTGGCTTCATATTCAGGTGTAAAAGTTTGCGGGAAGAAACACCTCGCTTTCATGTCCTCATAATCAGCTTTGTAGAGTTGCTTTAAAAGATAAAGAAAGCAAGCGTGAATACACAAATAATTTTTTTTTTTTAATCAAGAAGATGGAAATATATGCATATGTATATTAGGGTAACTTACATCATTCTTCAGTTCTTCAACCTTCTGGCAGT
Source organism: Enteromius unitaeniatus (assembly GCA_032359435.1). NCBI lineage: Eukaryota > Metazoa > Chordata > Actinopteri > Cypriniformes > Cyprinidae > Enteromius > Enteromius unitaeniatus. The sequence goes on along the minus strand of JAUMHI010000048.1, from coordinate 10,944,145 downwards.
GAACTGTAAATACATCTTCATAGCTGCCAACATAATGACCTTTCACCTCATTTTCATACTTTTCTTTATAACGAATCTGACAAAAGAGAACAATATAAATTTCAGATATTCGTAAATTCCAAATGTTTGTAGCAAATTATAAAATCAACACTCACATCATTGAACTTCTTCAATACGCTGTCCATCTTGAATTTGGGAGTGTCGCAGTAATTGATGCTGAATCCCCGTGATTTCTCATAATTAGCTTTATACACTTTCTAGAAAAGGCAAAAAAAGGCATATAAGGAATAAGTCCACAATCTGAGAAAAACTTATTTCAAGAAAGATTTGTTTAAATTCTCAAAACAACATCTTGAGTAAATGATGAAAGGAAATGCTTTATAATAACCATTTTTGAAACAAATGTTCACACAGATACAATTCCATCTAATTATCAAGTCTGGTCATTTTAAATTAGTTACACATTCACACTAACTGAACAATAAAGCTATAATCCAAACCATCATTTATTCATTAACACTATGACACCAAGCACTGTTACATTTTAGACATGAACTCACTGTAACTTCATTTGTTTTGTTTATGTTGTCAGTATTTGTATTTCCTTATATAATTCATTTCAACTGCATTCTCACAATATTTATTATGCACAACCTTTTAATTAAAACCTCAGACCACTTTAAAGATTAAGATCTGAAATACATACATCACTCAAGATGGTGCCTGCGTATCTCAGCTGTCTGAGAAGGGGGTTCTCTGTAGCAGGGAGAACGTTATAATCGGACGTAGCTTTTGTCTTCTCATAGTCCTTCTTATATTTGACCTGTTGAGGTGGAAAAACGGATATACAGTAATAAATGACAAATGGTAGTGAAACCGAAATGAGTCATGGGTTCTTGCCACATATTCCTTCTTTTTGTTTTTTAAGTCAACGCAAAATGTTCACCAGTAAATAAAACTGGTCTCTGTTTTGATTCTCATCCCTGGTTACTTTTATAGCTACTGTGCATAAAAATACTCTGGATCTAATCCTGTTATTTCATGTCCTCACTGGTGTTACAGGCAATGAGAAATTAGTAAGCAGGGATCAACCAGATCAGACATGTGAATCTCTGGACTGACTCATGATCTGTTTAAAGAGTCATCACAGGAAGGTTGTTTCCATACAATGAGAAAAGATGTCTAAAAAAAGTATGACTATAGGTAGGCACTACCTCACTTTTATTTTTAATTAGGAGGTAATGCATGTTTCGAAGCTAGTTTGATTTTTACATTTTACATTCATTAAAAAAAATGAAAAAACATTCTGCTTATGCCAAAGAAAAAAAAACCCAGATGTATCACATTTTCAGACTCCATTAAAAAGGAAAAGAAAGGAGTATTAATAAATTTCAAAAACGTACCGTACTTGCATCTTCACGAGCCTTTTTATTGGAAGCGTATGTTGGTGTGTCTGTTTGCATAAAATAAATTTGGTCTTTCATATCTTCAAATTCAGCCGTATATTTTTTCTGAAAAGAAATCAAAGTGTGAAACTTAGTTTTATATGATTTTAATATTAAGAATTCTGTATATTGATAATATGCAGATTTTACTTGGATAAATCTATTTATTTGAAATATTCTATTAGAATATGTTTTGGAAAGCATGAAGGATTTCTTGCACTTACGTCACTGATGTTGTCCATAGCCATTCTAGCAACAGCGACATCAAAGTATGGAGTTTCACACCATTTGCCCTTGACGTTTTTGTTGTAATCCTCATGATATTTAAGCTGTGAAGAAATAAATCATTTATTTATTTATTTAATTAGTTCTATAGCTTAAATTTTATTTCCAAAGACAGTCTGATAGATGAAAACTAAAAAGGAACCTTTATTAACACTTCAGGAACATAAAAATTGATTCAGAAGGCACAAAATTCAGGGAAGTCTTACATTACTACGAATGGCAAAGTTTTTCTTGGCCAGTTCGACCTCTGGGGGATCAGCCAGACTTGTGTACTTTGCCTTGCGCTGATCATGGCCCTTCTTGTAAACAATCTGTGAACAAATTTTTGAGAACACTGATTATTGTTTTTACTTGTTACGCAGTAACATATGACAAGTTTACTCACATCACTGAGGACTTCTTGGGCCTTGGCCACCCTGCGCAGCTCTGGGCTGTCACTGTATGGATAGTACATGGTTTTATCCTCATCCCATGCCTCTGTGTACAGTTTCTGATGGGGATATTCAATCACCGTAGAGGTGAATCAGCCAGTAATGACAGTGTAAATATCACTTTAGTGCTTAAGACAGGAGTCAGAGATCTACCTTGCTGTAATTAGCTGCATTCTTCACAGCAAGAACCAACTCAGGGGCATCAGGAGGGAGCAAGTACTTATCCTTTGTCTCGTCCCATTTTTGCCTGTACAGAACCTAGAAAATGTGTATGTAAAGAACTTACATTATGACAAAAAAACCCCACAAGGATTACACTCGTTTTGTTGTCATTGTTGCGACACAAGCACTTACTTTGCTGATGAGGTCAGAGACGTGCTTCACGTGAGCAATCTCACGAGCCTCACCATCATAAAGGCTGGTGGTTTTGGCCTTTAGTCCTTCCATACGGTATTTCACCTGAGTTACCAAAAATAATCATGGTCAGTAAAAACGTACAAAGTGTGCTAGAATTAAGAAGCATCTGGTTGTAGTGTATTAGGAGATCTAAAAAGGCTTAAAAATTGCATCAATTGAAAAAACTGACATAAAGAGCTTGCAAACTATATCCTTACAGATCAAAAATGATCCATCAAGGGTACATACCTCACTAAGCTGCTCCTGGGCCTTCTTGATGCGAATCATCTCAGGTGTGTCAGCCGAAATTTCATAAGGCTGCCCCTTTGATTTTTCATATGCCTCCCTGTATTTATTCTGCAAAAAACATACAAATTCAGTTTGCATTGTAGAGTAGGCAAGATAAGACAGTTAAGATTCTGATGATCTTATGAACAAACCCCTACAGACTCTAATTAAACCTAATAGCTGCTTTTGTTTCAATGGTTCTCAAACTGTGGCCTGTAGACATGGTGTGGTAACATGCATTTTTACAAGAAAGTGTTTCTGTCATCTTCTTTAATAATCCAAATCACAGTAATTAGCATCATTTGTGATCATTAAAAATGGGGATCTAAATAATGTTACAATAAATATTTTATCTGTTACTTGCTTACATGGCTGTACTGGTCAAGCATCTTCTGGCTGTGTGCCAGGTAAGGAGTCATGAACTTGGAGGTGTCCACCTTCGCCTTCTTCCTAACAGTGCGCTTAGGAAGACCACCAGGTCCAAGCTTAAAAAACAGCAATCAGCATTTAAGACAGATTCACATGGCAACATCTCTAACAACTTTCAGATTTGCAGAATTTCATCAGTGAAAGCCAAACTGCTTTAAGGAACGTTACTTCACTTTGAGGATTAAAACACCTCATTTTTGGAGTATTATAAGCAATCAAGCATCATGATTCTGTAGAATTTAACTTAGTCTAAATGAATGAGATAAAGATTCAATTTTCAGCTTCCAATTGTCCTACACTTACCTTCAACGTCCTCTACAAACACTAATTCACCATGTTGTTCACCATGCAAATCAGTATTTTACTTTTTATATGAGAAATGAGTGAAAAGGTTAATCACAATTCTGAAAACTTGATATTTCACTGACAGGTTAGTAAACTTTTATTGGGTATGTATTCTATTCTATTAACATTTATTGAAAAAAGCATGCGGAAAATGCCCTTTTGGGACAGTCAAACCAAGCGCATTAAGCATTAATTTTCCCACAGCATTCCCTACAGCATAGACGGACATACAGAAAGCTCTATTAACACACCCTCACTGTCATCACTAGCGCTGTGGCATTTGCATGGCTCTGAATCATGGGGGCTATTTTTCAAAACATAAAGAACTACTCTCACAACTTAAAGAACTTAATCCGGACAGATTAGTCTACATTCACTGACCCATGAATTGTTAAACAAGGGAGTTTGTTTAATAATCCACTCTTTAAGTCTGTACCAATTAAACAGATCTTACTATTAAAAGCTAAGCTAGTATGTGAAAGGGAATATGGAATAGCCCCCATGGCATGTGGAAGGGACGCAGATCCTTTTTACCAGGGTAGATCATTTACCTCAACACCATGAGACATTGAGGTGGTTGTGCTGGTGACTGTTGGACCCTCCTCATAGTAGTACTATAAATATAGGAAAAACTCTGGGCTTTCAAAATGATGATTACACACTGTATGGAAACACTACAATCCAGGAAAGTGACTTTTTCCTGCTCTGGTTGTCAGAGACTGGACCCGTTTAACAAAAACTTCTGAAGCTAAAGCAAAACAACTTTGCATACAGATTATTCTAAAAAAAGGGGAAAAAAAATGTTTAATGTTAATCTTAATTCGTGGTCATGGTATCTTGTGTTTCTCCTCACATGTAAGTACAATAGTTACGCTGCTTAATAGTTTTGGGTCAATAAGAAAAAAATCTTTAATGATGCTTATGACTAATACTGTTCTTCCTAAACAAAATTTGCCTATATTATATCTACAAACATGTTGTTGCTCATAAAAATCTCACTTAGTATACTGGGTTTAAATATTAATTAAATTTCTCAGTGTGTTTAGGGAATAAAAATCTAGTAATGTGGTTGTTTTCCCAGTAGACCCTCTGTCTATGACTGACAGAGGCGAATGACTGGCTTGTGCTAAGAACATTTTAGCACCCTAATGACCTCACTACTATTATTATTTGCAGCTAATGTTATTGTCATGGTAGTAAATAGAAACAGCAGGTCAGGGAACAAATTCCAACACAAACACTTGTCTGAAAGCAGCGTATCACATTCAGCCGTACATGTGATTCCCTAGCTGTCCGGAGACTAAACTATTCCTACTGGTATTTAGTCAGATATCATGATAGAATCTCACTAACTTTAATTGGATGCCACATCACAAAGGCCTTCACAGAAGGCTTCCAATAGTGTGAAACCAGAGCAGGAAAAAACTATGAATCTATAAATTTACAAGAGCTAGAGGCTTCTTCTTTTGGACCAGTGGACAGCAGAAATACATAAGTATTAATGGTTGATTTGTGATTTGTATATGTTTTTTTGTATAACAGACAGGATTCAGGAGCTGGAAATTGGAGAATATTCAATAAAATATGCTGTGAATCAAAATCTCTCTCTCCAAAACTTACAGATGTTTTTTTTTTTCCACAGGTCCTCCCCCCCAAAGCATTTTAACAGCATGACGTTAACAGCAAGTGGAGTGTAATTTACAACACAGCTCGTCTCATTTGCCTCTCTGCGAGTCTGCCGTAGATGTCCACTTCTATATTTGTATCTCTGGAAAGAACAACTCAGCCAAAGCTAAAGGCTGCTTTTCCCTTAATGGGGAGAAAAGCATATAAAAGAATTCACAAACATTTGCCTAAATGTGAGATCTACTTTTTATTCAAACTAAATTATTTCTTTAAAACACTTTTAAATAATAAATAAATAAGTACTGTTTTCCAACAACTGTATAAAAAAATCAGCAAAATGCTAAAGTACAAAATGTTAATCTCTGCTTTCCACAGATCCATTGAAAGAAGCCATCTTAATTAACACTGATGATCTTTCAGGTCCTATTCTAAGTGTAGATGAAAGTAGTAGTGAAATCAGATCGTATATATTCCAAAATATTGTGCTGAGTTTTCCACCTCCTTCAAAACCCAAGACGGTGAATTTCCATTTCCTGGATATGTTAAAGGGGAATCCAAAAGCATTAAAAAAATAACACCTCATTAATGGGAAGTCAGTTTAATGCAACATTTGGTAAACCCCTATAAGATATCTACAACAGAAATGCACATGAAAGTATACAAGGTCTACTTTAACTCTATTTCTCACGGAAATAATGAATTAAAGTATCAACCTTCTGCTTTCACTCTTCCATTGAACACTCAGACAGACATTTACAATTCATACAGACTGTATTTCAATAAACAACATGACAAAAACACAAGTGCTGGAAGCTTCAAGAGGAGCTGTGGTTATATATTGGCGTGTTTCTTCAAAATACCACAAAACATGGACTATTACTGTAATTAAGCCAGTGCGTTAAAATTGTCTACATTTGCTTTGAAAAAATATTTTTCAGCTCTAATGAAGCTTGCAGTCGATTTAGTTGCTCTGAACAGAACATAATCCCACTGTTAGTATAAAAAGTTGAGAGTATTATATCTAACAATGGTTATTTCCATTCAGGCTTGTTTGGCATTATCAGGAAAACGTTACATTAGCATGTTTAGGATAAGATCTTATTATCAGATTATGACAAAGTGCTGCAGGGGTCATTACATAATTATCACATGAATGATGGTTTACCATGTAATTGATACCTTGTTAATGTAATGAAATGAATTACATCTATTGAAGAGTCTGCATTGGTACATTGATTACTGGGAATAAAATATGCACTGAATAGAATTTTCTGCACTAGAGCCTCCAAGGAAGAGGTCATTTGAAATGGGATCCAATGCTAATCATATACGACATGGCAGCTCATACTGAACTGCTGACGGTGGAGGTATCATAGATCACTATTCATAGGGTTTGCCACTAAACCTATAGGACTGAGAATGATGGGGCGTAAAGTTAAAAAAGACTATATAAGCTATTCAAAGGGCTAAGAAAAATAATTAAGAGCAGCATTATTGTCATTATTTCATTGAACGAGGGGACCTCTAAACAGATGAGAAAAAATATGGATTGCAATGCATCAGATCTGTATCTTACCTCCTCCACAATCTCTTCATCATACTCTTCTTCTGATGCCATCTTCAAACAGATTTAGTGAGTCTACACAAGTAAATTAAAAACTGTCAGAAACAAGCAGGGCTAATCTATACAGTACATATGTAACTAAATACTAACAGCTCATTTCTGTTGCAGACAGTGAGAGATAAATAGCTGTTTTTTTAATAATTTAAGATTTGAAGGAGAATTACAACATTCACAATGCACCATGAATAATCTGTCGGTTTTAATGCTAAACTTAAAAAAACAGACTATAAAGTATAGAAGCTGACTTACCTTTACTATAGGAGGTTACAGTAGAATTTCAGCAACCCTACAGTAAAGAAAGGTGTTCGCTTTCCATCCACTCGTGTCCCAATCTGCTATTCCACTTAATGTATTCCTGCAAACTTAAACAAAGACAAAAATGCATCAGTTTTTCTCTGACTGAGCTGATGCTTCAGTGTGAGTAGACCAACAAAAGCAAAAAAAACTAATTTTGTGCTAAAATCTTTCTGTAGGCCTTGGTAGGTGAGAGAGTTTGACACCTAAGACCCCCCAAAATGCTGCGACTCCTGGCTGAAGCCTTGCGACAGCTGCTCTGAATCGCTCCAGCTATTTGTCATGTAAGCCAATGCTGCGGGCTGATTGGCTGGCTTTGTTTAGCTAGTGGAACTCCAATACCTTCTGAGGCTGCAGGTTAAATTTAGGTCTGACCACTAACTACCTTTTTTTAGGACCCGACTCCTAGAAAATGACATCAAATGATGGTTTTCTACGCATTTTCATTAGAAAGATTGAGAGAAATTTGGATGGGACTTTAACAAACTCCTGTCCATGAGGTGAGGTGCTTCAGAGGGTCTTCCAGGAAAAACAAAGTCCAGGAATAATTCCAGCTTTGAGTAAAAATTGGTAAATTGGTTGTTCCTGCAATGATGACTAATAATGTCAGATGATTCTTGTCAGGCCGTGGTTTAAAAACCAGCATCGTCCTGAGCATCACTTCCATCTACCAACAGGTTGCAAAAGATGGTCAATCCAACTGAGCAGGCCATGCAAATAGCGCTGGAGAATGAAATCTGGTGTGAGGTTTGATTTTTGGTTTTTCCTTTGCTTACCGGTGACTTTAAAGTTAAAACGTTTCCCCAAGCTGCCAGAGCCTCCCCAACTCTTCCCTCCTGAGAAACGCTGGGCAACAGCTCACAGCTGCAACGGCACTCCAGTTATCATGTGCTCCTATCCACCAATCAGTAGACAGTATTCTCAAGTTTCAAAAGCTAAATATACATTAGCGACCCTTCAGAAAAGTGCACCTGTTCAGCAAATCATCAGTAATTCAACTATGAGGAAGAGAAAGGAAAACACTGTAAAATACCTGGTTTCTTTGAACAGATGGAGTTCTGTGGAGGTATGTATCAGTATCAGGAATAGTAGAGATCCTGGGGCAAAATTTTGTATTCTCTGTGAAGTGTGAAGATGTCCAGAGAAGATGTCCTTCTTGAGGTCTCGGGTTTGCATCCAAGTGTACATGGAACCCAGAGGCTGAAATCAGGTCAAGGCTGGGGGCAAGAGGGAAATAAACCATTGACTTGTTCACCCAATTACAAACATCTACAGTGAATGAAGATCAGAATAATTTGATTCTCAGTCAATATTCTATCTATAGTCACTATACTCATGTGCACATTTCATCATAAATGCATTACATAGCTAATTGCAATATTAATGTTCACATATTCCCTTTTTTTTCCTTCTGGATTTTCCCTAAATGTTCTTTGAATGCATTTTGACCGACGTCTTTACGTTCTATTTGGTATAGCATTTTCATTCAATTACTTGCAGTTCACTTGTGTTTTTGTCAACACCAGAGTGGGAACTGTAGGAAGTCTGGTAAAACTATTTAATAAAAAATAAAAAACAATTAAGGATGATATACTTTTCAATAGGGGTTTTTAATATTTCTATAAAAGTTTAAAGTTAGGTTACAAATTAGTTAGAGCACAAGCCCCAAATATTACTCCAAATATGGCACCTGACAGGGCTTAGTCTAAACCAGGATTAGGTCATTTACAGAAATTATTATTATTATTTTTAAATATGCCTTAAGAAAAAGCGGGTGTGCACAAACAAAGGCACTGACATGTTTTAAGATCAGACAGTGCACGTTTCGTTTAAATCTGCTCAGATTTACATTTAGTCTAGGACTAAACTTAAGCCTTGTCTGTGAAACCAGGGACATAAATCCTTGTCTGGTCGGAATCAGAGCTAGCGATGCTAGATTCACGAATCCGTTGAATTAGTTTGACTTTCATACTCAATCGTCTGCAGTAGATGTTCACATTGTTACAGAATACTTATAAAATAGAAAACAGCAAGAGGGCTGGGTACATTAAAGTGAATATTTCCCTACAATACATTGCAGAATAGAAAAATTGCAAAACTTATCGTTTAAAACTGCACATGCAAGGAAAGACAATTCATGGCGGTATATCTATAATAGTAAAAGGCAACATTATAAAATACTATTTCATTGTGCTGCTCCCGAAAAAATGGCCGTCACCTCCCCCTTGAAAATCATTGTATAACACTTTTAGATTATCTAAGGGGCTTGTTAAAAAAGCTTTTTAGCTTTGTCTAACGTACAATACAAAGTGCTGCAGACAGCAGCTGTCTCTCCCTTCTGTGCTCTTTGGTGTCTAATCTAATTCTGATGAGCATGTTACAGTATTAAAACTATTCAGAGACGTTCAAAAATACAGCTGACTCTATTTTTAATCCTGAGTGGCAGTAAGAGGGCATAATGAAGTTCAGCCACAGAGGCCATATATCTATTTCCTTTAGCCAATTATATAATTTCGTCTCAGGAACAGTTTCAACAATAAGCTGCTCTTTTAAAAGTTCCAGACACGTGATATATGCATCAATTTTGTAGTAACGTCCTCCAGCCATTCCCATTCAGAAGCCCTGCAGTTCTTCACATGTCCATCGTGAGGCGCTGGACCGAGCTGAATGACAGGGGCAGCTGTGACTGTGTGTCCTCATACCAGTGATGGACCTGCACTGCTCATCTCTGCAGAAGACAACACTCACACTGACCACATCAATGTTCAAATGGACTTGTTTATGTAGAGAGCAGATTAAAATGCACATTAAAAATCATTTACACATTAGACGTCACCAAAAGCCTCACCCACTATAATAATAAAAAGAAATAGTAATTTATTGTAATTAAAAAAAAAAAAAAACAATATGCATATTTTTCAAAATATATTTTACATATGTGGTGTAACAGCACTAACAGATGCAAGGGGTTTTATAAACCAGGGTTACTAAAGTTAAGTCTGAAGGAAAAAATGTGACTCGAAAAATAAAATACATTTTTACAGAAAACAGCTCAAATAAAACCTTATTTTATTTCAGGTAGTTTTCGTAATTTTAATTTATTTTAAGTACAACTCGAATTCAAGCAATGTTGGGATTTTTTCCAAAATATAACATAAAATGAAAACTACAGGATAACTTACTGTCAAAAAACATGAGTTTTATTCACAGTAAAACAGAGAATATAAATGTTTAAACACACAAATTTGACACTTTTATCAACTAAATGTGCTCATTTCAAAATTGATATCTGCTACCAAAAAGCTGGGCACAGAAAAAAGGGGCTGAAAAAGCAAAACATTTTAGGTGACATCAAGACATCTGGTCTATAGCATGAGCTATAAAAAGGATGTCTTAAGAGAGGCAGTGACTCTCAGAAGTAAAGCTGGGCAGAGGCAATCCAATCTGTGAAAGAGTGAGCACAAAGACTTTCCTCAATGTTAAATTGCAAAACTCATTTAACATCATCAAAAGATTCAGAGAAACTGCAGAAATCGTTATGCAAAAGGGAAAAGGCAGAAGACCGTTTGGCTAAAAAAGGAAGGAAGCCATATGTGAATATGGTCCTGAAGGGCCAAATCTCATTTAAAATGGACTGTTTCAAAGTGAAAAGGTGTTTTATGTTCAGACGAGTCAAATTTGACATTCTTTTTTGAAATCACAAACGCTGAGGAGGGAGACCTTCCAGTGTGTTCAAAAGCCAGCATCAATGATCAGCCTGCATGTTTTAGAAGGTGCTATGAATGCTGAAGCATATGCTCTCCTCCAGACGACTTCTATTTTTAGGGAAGTCCTTTGTGTATTTCTACAGAACAATGCAAAACCACATATTGCAACTATTACAACAGCTATTAATTCAGGGTGCCGAAATAGCCTGCCTGCAGTCCAAGATCACCAGATTCTTCAGCAGCTAGAAACCTGTATCAGGCAAGAATGAGACCAAATTCCAACACCACAACTACACAAACTCATAACCTCGATGCCCAGACGTCTTCAAAGGAGATGCTACACCATGGTAAACATGCAACCGTCCCAACTTTTTTGAGACTTGTAGCAGGTCTCAAATTTAAAATGAGCTAATCCTGTGCATAAAATTGTAAAATTTCTATAAAAATGAGTTCTATGTTCTATTGTGAATAAAATAACTAATAAAATAACTAATAGTAAACTAATCCCAATGATTAAAAAACACACAAAACACTGTTACAGACTAACAGAATGAAAATAACACTAATATGGAGCTAATGTGTTAATTTTGGTAAGATTTTTGGTAAATTTAAATGATGATGCCGTTTGAGACACATTTTGAGATGAAAATGAGATACTATGCGTGAGACAAGCCAGCATTAGTGATATAACAAAAGACAAACAAAAAGAAGAAAAATAATACATGAAGAGAAGTACTGGACAGTCTTTATATCAGTGGAGATCATATCTTGATAATATCAAAGACTGGACTAATCAGTACACACAAAAAAATTGAACATCTAAATTAACTGGTTTTATAAAAAATAAATATCACCACTGAATCAATCAAAATACATCCATTTATACCAACTAAAAGCAAATAAAAATAGCTCTGTAATACATTAGTTTCAGGACCAAGTGAATGATATTTCTTAAAAGGTAACGATTAAAAGTTACCATTTTTTCCAGTGTACAGGACGGAAAGTGATACTAGGAACAGGTGAAAACATGTACTAATGCGCTTATGCACAATTCTTCAGTGCAGTGGCATGAGGCTTGGAAGCTTAGTCATTGGAAAAAACAAGTAGGTGATGGGGGTCTGAACAGCTGAGGATGAGTATTAAAACACCTTGGATGACTCCTTGTTTAAATAAAACCACATCTCTTACTCTGGAAAACAAAACACTGTGGTACACAGATGCGGATACTGTGTTAGAGAATACCTGTTTAGATGACTCATGAAATCAAACTTATTTTGATCAAACTTAATCAAAATTATATAATTACTTTTCATGAACATCACCTGCTACATTAAATGCCAGAAAGTAGAGTAGATGAATAGCATTCTGTCACAGTAGTAAGTTTTAGAAATTTTATATAACAAGTATAATTATATAATAATTATAAATCTATAGAACACACTATGGTTTATGGGTTTAAACAGACTCATCGATGTGTTTTCTTGCTTCAGATAGATATAAAAATAACTATCAGGATAATAGTCTCATGTCATTATTAGGCACTGATGTTCTACATGAGATCCTCTTTGGGAGAGAGTCAGTCGAGGGTCAAGGACTCTTCAGTGTGGAGTGGACCAGTATAGAAGCTCAACAACAATTAATGGCTGTTTAAAAGAAAACTTTGCACTACAGTTAAACTGAACAAGGATAGAGAAAGATTATTTCCTTAAAATGGTCTTAAAAATAAACTAAATAATAATAATTTGGCAGTGATGCCATCTTTACACATTCCTTAATTAGATTTTAAGATAGAGATTTAAAGTGCATTGTGTTTGTTACCAGTAACAGCAAATTAATTAAACATAATCCACAGTAAAATATTTGTAAATAATAATTAAAAAACAACACTTTTTCTTAACATATAAATGTTGACGCTAATAAACACGTAACCATTTTCTTTCGAGTTAAACATTTAAACAAATGAACAACTACCAAGTTTCCTTTCGTTTTTTGTGTCGCCCCCTAGAGGTAGCAAAAGAACAGACAACTAACCCAGCAGAGAATTAAAGTGTGAAACATCTGTCATGACAGATAAAAACACTTTATTTAGTTGTATTTTACACGAGTGCAGTCTTCTCTTGCATGGTAATGTGTCTCCTCAGTTCAGAGGAGACAGAGAGTCAGGTGCAGGCACAAGGTTAATAAAAATACTGGACTGTACACACTGGGCAACACCATGTCAGGTAGCTGGGCAAAGCAGTGAGGCCACTCCAGGTAGGGTTCTCTTTCAAAGGCCATTCATGCAGAAAAACACTGGGTTTATGCTGTATCGCAAGTCCTGGTTTTTTAAGTTAGTAAGTTGCAAATTGTTTGTTCACAGGCCTCAATAATCTGTAATAAATTAATCAAAAAAGTTCTGGTGACGTCGCTGGGTCACCTTCACAGTGAGCGACAGCCGGCCTCCACGTCCGGTGGGAAAGATAGAGAGAGCACGCTGTTATCTGAGGTCAGAGGTCATCTTACTCGCAGCCGTGACATCATCCATTCTAGACCCTGGCAGAGCCTGCGGACAGGAAAGAGACATTCAGCTCAGCCAGTTAACAATGCTCCTCTTTTCTTTCTGTAAATCGGACAAAGAAAGACATTTGTGCATTCTGCCCGTCAGTCAGAGAAAAGCCTCTGAACTAATGACCCTGGCCATAAAAAGAGGTTCAGCAAACATTAATGCCCAAACGTATTTAAGCATTATTTTCTGTGCAATCTTGCCTCTGAATGCAGATCACAAGAGCACAAAGCAGTCAGAACGGAATTAGAAAAAGGTCATTTGAATTTGCTTTGACTGAATTTTGCATTGGTCAGGGTTGTCTATGGAAGCTCATTTTCACCATATAAAACAAAAGTCACGCTTTGGTAGATCAATCATAACGCAGAAATCAAATTTATGACATACCAAGTTGAACTTTTTAACTTTTTCTATTTAAAAAAAGTGGCTATCAATTGCCACTGATGGATAAAAAAATGTAACTGGATCTTTGTATTATATGTAGGTTTTGGTGGCCTTACCCTTCTCCGGTGAGAGCGCAGCAGGCCTGAATGTGCCACTGATGGTCTTTAACAGAGGTAAGCTGAAGACTCTGGGAAATCTCAGCAACCGTCATACAACCTTTCACATCTTGCTTGTTGGCAAAAATCAACAAACCAGCTTTTTTTAGATCCTTATAAAGAGAAAAAGGAATTGAAATCAAGAAGCGTGATAAAGGAACAGTAGAGAAACTGAGTAGAGACTGTCTCAGAATATTCCCTTTAGCAAATGTGTGTGCATGAACACCAGTTCTCATAGTAACATACACATACTCACCTCATGGGCTAACATCCTGTAGAGCTCCTCTCTGGTCACTGAGATTCTCTCCCTGTCTGTGCTATCCACGACCACGATCACAAACTACACAGAAGAAACGCGTTAATGAGATGCACTCTATAATTCAAGATCATCGTACAGCTGTCCCAGTGTGTCTACCTCTGTGTTAGTGTAGTAAGTGTTCCAAGAGGAGCGGAGTGATTCCTGTCCGCCAATGTCCCACATAAGGAAATGTGTATTATTGACCACAATCTCTTCCACATTGCTGCCTATGGTGGGTGAAGTGTGCACCACCTCATTCATAGAGCTGGAGATTACAAAAATGACATGTCAAAACAAATTACAATTTGGAGGCTGTAACACCAGGGCATAAACATGTGTGATTTCAGCAATTTTCTGAAAGAAATTAATACTTCTATTCAGCAAGGACACATTGAATGTATCAAAAGTCACAGTACAGAGAGACATTTACAATGTTATAAAAGATTTCTCTTTTAAATAAAAGAGTCTTTCTATTCATCAATGAAACCGGTAAAAAAAAACCTGCAGCATAACTGTTCTCAAAATCAGCATATTAGAATGATATCTGAAAAATAACTGAAGACTGGAATAAAGGCGGCTGAAAATTCAGCTGTATCTTCACAGGAATAGATTATGTTTTAAAATATATTTAAATATTTGAAAAAACGGTTATTTGTCAGTTTTACTGACCCCAAACCTCTTAATTATAACAGTTTAAATCAAGTATGGAAGACTAGATTTCTAACTAGATTATAAATAGTACTCACAACTGATAAAGTATGGTGGTCTTTCCTGCATTGTCCAACCCAACAATAATGACTTTGTGCTCTGGGGGAAAAACAGGAAGACAGTTAAATGTTTTAGTAAATCATACCCAGCACTGAAGTCATTCATCTTTGATTCTGATTTCAAATCAGCTACAATACTGAAAACACAATCATGTGTAAAACCAGTATTTGACTTTGTTATTCAGCAATGTGTCATCTTATACAGTAACTCAATGTCTATTCGGTGGGGTCAAACTCTTCTTACTACAAATAAATAAATAATGGCCAAACCCAGAGGAAAATATGCTGCATGTCTCAAACATGTTTTAGGCTGGAGGGTGGAGACTATAAGAGCCAGCCCAGCACCTTACGTGGAAGGCATTGTTTAACACCTATATTAACCACAAGCAGATGGGAGTATTTAGACAATGTCTTTAATACTTTTCGAGACCTTGACAGTGTTCATTACTTGGCAGTCAATGGGACAGTCACAACCTCCAGGTTTTCATGCAAAATATGTTCAATTGTGTTATGGACACGAACTAAGGTTTTTACGGGTTTGGAAGGTCATGGGGGTAAGAGATCAATGAAAAAATGTTAAAATTGTGGTGGAGTAACTCTTCAACTGATCACAAATCACAATAGAGTTGTTTGCACATACTAAAAGCGTCAAAGGCATGACCGACTAAATGACGTGGTAACACCTTTGAGTGTGTGCAAAGGTGGCTGAATAGTTTCCACAAGAGAAAACAATGCTTAGTAGCAACAGAACTCTGCGCCTTAGAGTTTATCAAGCATGACAATGGCAAAGAGCATATGTAGAGCTAATGCAAATATCTTAATCTACTTTAACTGACTTCCTGATGCAAAATAACCAGAGCTTTTTCTGCCCCACTGTCCACTAAAAAAAGGGAAACATGTTTTATATAATATATAATATAATACACATATGCCTTTATACGGCAAAAGTCAGAAAACTTATTTGGCTGCAAATAAAACAGATGTCTCATGCAATTACAATTTTGCTAAAACCCCTTAAATAGTAAAAGGGAATTGAAATCAAGATCCACAGACAGGATGTGAGGAAACATTTGAAGACTTGCTGAAACTGATTTGACAAAAATTGGTAATGATTAAAACCGGCTCCTATCGGAGTCAACACACTGAACAGAACACACACTCCACGTCACTACTACAGACCTGCTTTAAGCATTTAAGGACATTCAGACACACCCATTCAGATGTGTCATAAAATGAGTCACAGGTATGCAGACTAGATAGAGCACTGTACTTTTTGTGACACATGCGACTTATTTCGTCTGAAGAACAGAGAGGGAGAGCGCTCAAAAGTTCATTCTGTAGATAATACCTCAGTCTTGCTCTTTAGACTGGGTTAATACATTTGAGAATAACAAACAAACGAGGAAAAGCCCAGTCAAATAAAAACATTCCAAAGAGATGCTTTTACCAAGAAACTGTGAAACTGATGACACTCAGAATTTAAGGCTTATATAATCATGTTAGCTAGGCAAGAGGGTCCAAAGGTTAGGTTGTATATAGCTTGATAGCTTAAAACCAAGTATTTTTCTTTGTAGCAGAAAAGATCATGGCTAAATGGGACAAGCATGAGCTGTATCACATTCGATATATAACTGTGTTGACATTGAGATTTAAAGAGGTGGCTGGAGTCATACGATTCCGGGTCTCTCTTTCGAGCTGAGCTCATAAAGGCATGATTAAAGGTCTCAAAAAACAAAAAAAAGGTTATGATATCTGCACATCATCAAACTTATATATAAAACTTAATATAAGCTTTTTTCTGTACAATTGTAAAGTAAAGTAAAGTCTAGTTCACGATACTATCACAAGCCATTTGTGCAATTTCAACAAATCATAATTTATGTATAGTAGTCTGTGTCATCAGTTAAACTATTTGCAGGTATCACAGAACAATGTTTCACTTGCAAGACATTAACATACATATATAACAGTAATACACAAAGCTGACAACTAAAACAAAAAGACAAAACTAGCCAGTTTATCACAGTGTGGGATCTTATTTGCAGTGTCAACTATCACAACATCTACCCTAAAGACTGAGAAATATTTCAAGGAAACCTTACACTCACATTCTCACAGTTTGTTCCTGGAAAGTTTCATACTAACCTGAACAAGAACAGACAGAATAAACAAAGAAGAATCAAAGAGGAACAAAGCATGCATGAAGTGCTTAGGATCTACCTGTTCACGGGCTTTGACTGTATCATTGTATCATGTGTGTGCAAAACATGACCAAAAACACAGATGTGCGTTTAAGGCATGAAAAAACATTGTGTAGAATATTATTTTATGAAAGTAATAATGATAATAAAAATCAATACCATTACATAGCAAGGCTAATTCAAAAATGATCAAAAGTGAGATGTTTATAATGTTACAATAATTGTTTATTACACATAAATGCTTTTCTTTTGAATGATTTAATCGAGAATCCTGAAAAAAATAGCAGAATTTCCCACAAAAATACTAAGCAGCAAAGCCGTTTTCAATACAAGACATGATTCTTGAGTATTAGATAATTGTAATAATATTTTACATTTACTGTGTTTTTGATCAAATAAATACATTCAAAATCTTACAAGCAACCCCACACTTTTGAACAATAATAAGTCCTCTTTAATGACTTACAATAGGCCACTTAATAAAACAGAAGAAATGATGGTACTGCATCTGACTTAGGCAACAATCTCCAGCTCTCGCGTTTCAAGGCTCACCCATATCACAATGATCTGTTCAGCTAATGAGTAAGGTGAGAACTGAAGAGAAACGTTCCACTGGGTTATGTTACAATTTGCACATGCTCAATGCCCCATGCACGGATGTGCAAATCATTCAAACAAGATTATGCTTTATGGATATCCCACACATAAACGAGAGCTCACTGGCTGTCACATGGACGTGTGTAACAAGTAATGCTGACACAAAACCCAGTGCTTTGAGGATTTCACCACAGTCAGTGCAAAATGCCCAGCACGCACAATCACAGAGGAAAGAGCTACAAATGATCCGGCTTCAAAAGGCAAAGAGTGCTGCAATGGGTGTTTCACTTTTTGATTCTTAGGCTGGAGAAAAGCAGGTTAACCTCTTCTCAGTGCTGACTTTTACATTCACTTAATATTGATGTTTTATATATTTCCAGGCTATAACACATAGAACCATTGCATATTAACAATACCCATGTATAACTATAAAATGACAATAAATATGTTCCATCACATTTATTCTCTTATATAAAAAAATGATATAAGGGCGTCATGTTACACAGTTTTCTATAAGCAAGTAAAAAATAAAGATATGAGGGACCCAACCTCCATAAACACTGAGGCTGAACCTGACAGCGCAGTACCTGTCAACCAGTCCTGAACATCCTAGACAGGTTTATCAAAGCCTTACCGACAGTTTTAATGCAATGACATACGTCTCTGAATATTTTTGCATTTACAGCATGTTTATAAATATCTTAGACGCGTATAATAAGCACAGCATCGCTGTTTTAAAACGAAACTAGCCGCAGGTTAGCTGACACTCGCTAGTTAAGTAGTCAAATCCATTAGACAGTCAATATTTAACCTTGATAGAATTAGGTTTTACGTACCTTGATGGTTAAAAAGCCTCCATAATTTTGTGAAAATGATTCCCATCGCGGGTGTCCGGCTTTGGGCAACACCACCCAGCAGCAGAGACTAAAAAAATCAATCTGCTAACGTTAGCCAGCTAAGCTAACGATCCGGTTCAGTATTAAATAGAGCTGTGGGTAACAGTTATTCACTCCTTTAATATTCTCCCCTGAATGGCGTCCATGTTTCGTG
Organism: Enteromius unitaeniatus; assembly: GCA_032359435.1. Taxonomy (NCBI): domain Eukaryota; kingdom Metazoa; phylum Chordata; class Actinopteri; order Cypriniformes; family Cyprinidae; genus Enteromius; species Enteromius unitaeniatus. The sequence continues at coordinate 10,925,281 of JAUMHI010000048.1, read as the reverse complement.
AGGATGGGATTTCTAAATACTGCATCGTTTCGGTGCTGTCATGTCCGGAGGTAAGGGGGACGAGGGCGTTCATTTGGTTCTGCGGCAGAGACGAGCGTCTGTTCGCTGCTGCAAAAGCTCAACTCAATCACAACTGCTTACAGCCTCCCCACCGGAAGTCTATCTCGGTCTGCGTCTCATTCTGTCGCTCAGACCCTACCTAGGCAGCATAGCAGGGTACTTAAAAGCGCTCGAAACGTTCGTCATGTTTGGGACGTAGGTAATGCTGTCTAGGTAGGCGGCTTACTAGGTTTTGAGCTACAGCCACACTCTCACTGACAGCGTGATACTAGAGATAGTATTTCTACGAACATGTATAATAAATATGCGACCTAGAACTGAGCTGATATATAGTTTAAAAAAGACAAACGCAATACATAAAAGCGAGGAGTAGCATAGCAAAATATTTAAGTCTGTACTACATGTTCTTGATAAAAGGTTTGTTGTTATAAAAGCAGTTGTGCAACTCAGTAGTCCTGCATTTGTCAAATTAATTAATAAATAAGATCATTCAAAAGCCCCGGCCCCTCACAACACAACACCTCATCTATCATATTTAATAATAATAATCAGTATATATTATGGGCCCCTCACCAAGGGCCTCAGTTACACTATTACCCCCAGGATGACGGCCCTGACTCTGTCATTTGCTTACTACTATTACTAAAAACATGTACCGTACACGCTCTTTATTTATTATTCTTGCAGGTTCTTGTAGAATTGTATCTCCTAGGGCTTATTTTGTACACACTAATCTTATTACCATTACCTTGAAAGTTGTGTGAGGAACTAATGAAAGATAAGACCTTTAGAAACATCACAGATAGAACAGGCAGGCTTTATATAAAATAACAATTTAAAGAACTATTTTATTTTCTTGTCACATTTTCTTCTGTTTTTTTGTTCTGAGGATTCAGAAGCTTGATGGTTTTGAGAAATCCACCTGAGCTGAATTTGAGCAGACAGTAGAGGGCGTCTGGATTACCAGCAGCATGCACGAACAGAGACCGTCATTACATCATTATAATGCGACGAACTGAGGAAGGGCAGATGATAACGTGCATGCTGATGACTCCAGTGATAACTACAGGCTGTTTGGTTCTCGAGCACGACGGTTAATAAACAATATCTGTTTACATCCGTACACTATCAAAATAGTGTATATTTTCGGAGCAGCTGGTCCCAGTAAAGAGCGACGCACGAGCCAGCACGTTTGAAGATGTCTGTAACGGAGATGTTTAGCTACATCCAAGGATTTTTGAGTGCCGATCAAGATATTCGAGAGGTACACAATGCGCCTAAAAAAGGTGTCCTGGATACGAAAAAAACGTCCATTTGGATTGTTATGGACTTGACGCTGAACCTCTTCCTAAATATTGCTTTATCAGTAATATTCACAGTAATACTATCACAGGGCATTGGTGATTTGCGAATTAGACATTATAAAGTACAGCAGGTGTCAAAGTCCAGACAAAAAAGTCTTTTTGAATTTTGCTGTTTTTTTAAATCCATATATGTGCCTCCGGATGACTCTCATCTTTCTGTGCTCTCCCTGTAGGACATAAGAAAAGTTGTTCAAATTCTGGAGCAGACAGCTAGAGAGATCCTCACTGTTCTTCAAAGTGTCCATCAACCAAGTGGTTTCAAAGACAGTAAGTTAAAATACTTGATGTCTTCATCTTTTTTTTTTGTCTACATAATCTTTTCTAAAAAGATTTCACTCCCACCTTCAGTTCCCAGCAAGTGTTTGAAGGCTAGAGAACTGTTCTGCACTGTAAGAAATCACACCGGAGAGCTGAAAACCAAGTTCCCTGCGGAGCAGTACTATCGGTTCGTGCAGATGCGTCTTACACCATTTTTTCGCCCTCATTGATTGAATTAATCGCGGTGTAGGTCTTGATAATTATATCAAAGACTGACATATCCTAATCTTTCCGTAGGTATCATGAACACTGGAGATTTGTTCTTCAACGTCTTGCCTTCCTTGCAGCTTTTGTGGTGTACCTGGAAAACGAGTCCTTGGTGACACGTGAAGAAGTGGCAAAAATACTTGCCAGTATGTAATGTTCATGTTTAGTCTTGAGTACTTGTTAGTTAAGACTGTTGTAGATTAATTCTAACTTAAACTTCCGCAGTTGAAGTGGACAGAGAAAAAGGGTTTCATTTGGATGTGGAAGACTATCTAGCAGGAGTTCTTATTATGGCCAGTGAGCTGGTAAGTGTTTTTCCTCTCAGATTTATTCATTGTATATTTTCTAGTATGAATACTTATACTGTATTTAAAAAATAAACCTTTACTTTTACTAAATCCCTTAAAGACCAAGGCAGCCGCCCCTCTGATAAAAATAACTGTTGTTCTTAAATGTTTAATAACTTTTGACCCATTTTTAGTTTTTTTACACAATAAAAAATACTCATATATTGCATGTGTATTTCTTACAATTCTGGAAATTCATTCATTAGGGGGATTTTATGTTAACTAGACTGAAACGTTAAGTTCTCTTGTTTATAATGATATTTGTGACCCTGGACAACAAAACCAGTCATAAGTGTTAATTTTCAGAAATTGAGATTTATACATGATCTGAAAGCTAAATAAATAAGCTTTCCATTTATGAATGATATATGATGGATAGGGCTATATTTAACCAAGATACAACTGTACAGAAAAATCTAAATGCTGAGAAAATCACCTTTTAAAGTGGTCCAAATTAGATCTTATCAATGCATATTACTAATCAAAAATTAGGTTTTAAAATATTTTTAGTAAGAAATTGACTAAATACCTTCGTGAAACACGATCTTTACTTACTATTCTAAGGATTTTTGGCAAAAAAGAAAAATCTGTAATTTTTAATCTAAGTAATTTTAAGTAAATTGACTTGCCTTAATGGCACTATATAAGCAACTTTTTGTTAATATATTTGCAAATATACTGTATGTACTCGTTTGACATCACAAATCCCACAGTATAATAATCGGCTATTTTTGGCTTGCTGGATATTTTAAGTGTACAAAGACGATGTACTGTATGTGAAAAATCTCGGCAAATTAGATTTCTTAAGTCATGATCCCTTTGAGATTGTGAATTAAGTGTCAAGGGGTTATCAGACCAACAGCTGTTTGCTATGACAATCCTTTTTTTTTTTAATTGAGCTGATGGTTTTTTTGAGGTATATGAGGTATAGTATCTATGGATGAGGGTGTGGGGATCAAACATCAAAATGCATTGATAGATTGGCATTGATTTATTCATGATATACATAGTTGCATGCATTGTAGCTGTCACAGTATCAAACGTTCACTTTGTGGAATTCACCTTAAAAATATTACTGCCACATCTACAGAGAGAAATTTTGAGGGACAAAAACAGTGCTATACTTAATTTAGTGTTTTCTATTTTTTGGGCAATGAATTTGTGAATAGCCCCTACTCAAGATTGTTACAACGAGCTGCGATGTAAAATAAACTTTTGGCAAGAGCAGAAAGAATGCAAATCAAATTAAAAGTGTATACCTGTTGCATCCCCCCCCCATTTAGTCCAGGCTGGCAGTGAACAGCGTGACTGCAGGGGACTATGGACGTCCGCTAAGGATCTCAAACTTTATCAATGAACTTGACTCTGGCTTTCGGTTGCTCAACTTAAAAAACGACCCTCTTCGCAAGCGCTACGATGGCCTCAAGTATGATGTGAAGAAGATTGAGGAGGTGGTGTACGATCTTTCCATCCGAGGTCTTGCCAAGGAGCAGGAGGCTGGAGGAGATAAGTAGAGGCCGTGGGGCACTACCCTTGCTGGGGTTCTCCACGACTGGAAGAGTGCTTGAACCTGTCTGCGAGCAGGTGGGTGGAGGAAGAGGGAATAGAGTTTTTGAAGCCCCAGCAGCCTTGGGCGGTGTCTTTTAAAGCACCTGCCCACCCTGACCGAGATCAGTTCAGGTTTTAGTGGGGAGATCTTCTCTTTCTCACTTTTGTTGAGATATGCTTATGTATAGATGCATTTGTTTGCCTGTTTTCTTCTCCTATTTGATGCTTTTTTTTTTTTTTAATATTACAGATTTTTTTTGTTTGTTTGTTTTGGCCATGTCAGTGGTGACTCATTGTACAGTCAAAAAAAAATTTCTGGGGTGGAGATATGCTGTTAAAAAGAAGTTCTGTGCCTGTTTTGTGGCTTCATATGCATCTGAAAGATGAAGACATTTTTCTGATGTTAAACTACATAACTATTACATTTGACACACAACTATGCTCATTGATTTATAACATTGGTTTTTGTACCCAAGCAATTTTCTTGAGTGCAGCTTCTAATGACATGTTAATGGTATGGCATGACTAAGTTGTACATAAAGGTAAAAAAAAAACTTGTGCCAAAATGTTTTGTTTTCATGTCATAAATACATATTAAATCTTTACATCATCCAGTGCTTTCCCTAACCACTGGTTTGCTGTTGGTACATATTTATACTTTCATGTATTTCTCCAATAAAAAGACCGATAATTTTCATTTACTCACCCTCATGTCCAAGCCTGTCTGATTTAATTTCTTCTTGGGAGCACAATCTTTTTTTCTTTTTTTTTTGTTTGTCCATACAAAGTCAGGGGTCTAGTGTTGTTTTGGACCCCACTGACTTAAAGTATATGGAATAAAATGGTTAACTTTTTCAATGTCTCTTCTTTTGTGATACACAGAAGAAAGTTCTAAAGGTTTGGAACTACATGAGAATGAGTAAATGATGACAAAATGTACATTTTTGGATTAATGCTAAATACTGGTTCATCACTTCTGCTTTTCGGTTCATGTTTCTTTTGGGAAGAATGACACTCAGACTTTCCAAACAAATGTTATCAAAGAACAAACAAACATTGCATTTGTTTTTCTTTGTAAAGATTTATGGCTACCTTTATGTTCTTCACTATGTGTTTGTGGATACTTAAGTGTGTTGACTCTTTTTTTTTTATTGCTCTTCTTGTTCTGGCTTCTCTGTGGGTGCATGTTTTATCTGCTCTTTCGGTGTTTTTTGGGCTTTTACTAAAAATGGTTCAAAAGAAATTCCAGGCAAGTGCTGTGTTCTTTGTTTCTCAAAGACAGATTTCTGAGAGAGAAATGTCTTTAACTTTTCTGAGCATTTGCAGTTCCTGTGTTCTTGTTGTGGTTCAACTTTTGATTTTTTTCTTGTTCATTGATGTTATGTAAGAAAAGATTCACACTGGGAATAATGTTCTCAGTCGGTTGAGAGAGATGGATACTCATCATTTTTAATTGTATTTCACAATATTTTACACAAAAAAAAATTAAATTAGGATCTTTAAGAATGGAAAAAGTATTTAACAGCTTGATTGGTCTCGGTTCTCAGTCCTGGCAGGTTCAATTCTTTTCATTGTGTAATGTGGAAGCTACAGTATGATATTTCTAACAGTATCAATGCCATTGGAAAAAACAGTAAATATTCATGTTGAAACCTAAATGCCTAAATCCAGTGATAGTTACAATTTCTATCCATGAGTATTGACCTTAAACATACAGAGACCAGAATGACTGATTGATTGCTATTGCTGAAGTCAACTGTGGTTCTTTTTTCTCTTAAAGCTAAAACAATCTTTAAAACAAAGTACAGTAAAGCTTTGTAAACTGCAGAACAACGTCCTCGCTCCAGTTGTAGGACCTTCATATTAAAGTGCATTAAACAAAAACAGTTAACATTTAACGAGTTGTCATAAAGCACAGTCTGTATGTCAATGGGAAGTCAGAATATAATAGCAGCTACTGAAAAATTATTTTTCTCAATTTGACATAAGGCCTGATTTGTGGGTAAAAGTAAAGGAAAACCTTGAACACAATAGTTCTAAGGACTTATTCAGTATTCAAGAAACAAAGGCACATATTTTCTCCCCCTCAGATATCACACAAAAACCAAAATTGTAATTATAAGCTACATAATTTGGGGGGAAAACATCCAATTGACATTTTTCTAATTGAAGATCAGCACAACCATTAATGTGGCCATAATACTTGATGCTACACCCTCATTAGACTGTGAAGAAAACATACCAAAAAACTGTTTGTTACATCACCGATCACTAGAATATGGGTACCTGTGAACAAAAGCAGCTTGACTGCTGCTACATAATACAATAAATATTATTGCTGTTTTGTAAACCAGCACAGTGATACAAAAATGAGAACTGCTCCTGAATGGCAGTAGGAATAGATGCTAACGGAAGAGAGAGAGAGGAAGAGGGAATTACAATGATCCGAAAACAAAACAGCTTTACTTCAGTCTTCACACAAAACACCGATTTCGTACCACTCTCTTGTGCATACTAAAAAGTCCTCATAAAGTCCATCCAATCATAAACATGTTCCCTCATGCTTATCACAAATACCATTTCACATCTGAGAACATTTCTTCTCAGTAGAAAACTGGTTGTACAATCAGTGTTTTACAAGTGCAGCAGTGAGGCGCCTAACAAAGCCCTCATTTTGGTATGCCAAAGGGCATTACTTTTTGCTTGACAGTGAATTTTTCCTCATCCCGGATATCATTTACTTGCTTTCCACTCATACAAAGTGCCCTCTTGCAGTCTATATTAATAATCAAGTCAAATCACAGTAAAGTCACCTTCAATTTAAAAGTCCATTGGAGGAGAAACATCGGTTCCCCCAACACAAATACTGTTCGCTCAACAAAATAGTGATTTTCTTTTCTTTATGTACATCAGAGTTATGCTGGGAAGGGATGAGGGATGTGTGGCTAAGCGGTCAGTCTCAGGACCGGCTCTGGGCTGTGTTAATCATGATGTTAGGGAGAGCATTGCGTCTCTTTCTCCAGGATCCCAAATCACATGCGTATCTCTTAATCTGATGAAACCACTGCTGAGTGCGAGGTTTGTCGGAGGCACGGAAAACGAAGGCCTCGCGTCGGATGTCCAGCACCTCGAAGGTGTCTTCACAGTCGGCGTCGGTGGACACCACGCAGTTGGCCAGTCGGATAGGCTCACGCAACACAGTGAATTTCCCGCTGCTCTTGTCCTTGATGAGCACCAGTACACCGTCCTGCACCGTCTCCGAGGTCTCCATACTCCCTTCAGTCACCGTGTCCGAGCTGCGCAGGGTGCGAACCATGAGTAAACTCTGAACGTTCTGGAATTTGAGGGATTTGCTTCCCTTCTTAAGCCACTGGCCATCGGCGGGCTGCGCCAACTGGATCGGCCCCTCCATGATGAAGCGTGTGCTCTCTCGTGTCCAACCCACCGTCTTCATCGACAGCTCTCTCATCTCAATGTTGATGACTTCCCGGTTTTTGCGACTGTCGCGCCGGAAAGAGCGCAAGGACCACGTGGCGGTCCCCTCCTGTTTGGTCTTCATGTTGATGTGCTCTAGATGGGACTCCACACGGCTCTTGGCCTCTTTTAAGCGGGAGTAGTCTGGGTGACATTCGTTGGTGACCTTGCTGATGCGACTTAGCAGTAATGGGTACTTGGTCACACGCTGAAGCGGCGCCATGAGGAAGGAGCGCAGGTTCATGCGCCTGAGTGCTGTGTTGTCATTCTGGGACACATCGAGGAATATCCTGAAGGATGTAAAGGAGCAAACTTTCAAACACAGTGCAAGAGTTCTGGGCTAGTTTAGTGTAACTTGGCTCATTGGTCACTACGCACCGCAAGCATAAACATATTGTGACGTATTGAACATTGTGGGTATACATTTTTCGGTGCTGATTTAAGTATGTCTTGAAGTTTTTCTAGCTAGTTTGTTAAATTATGACTTAATAATTTATAGTTTTTGCTTTATAAATTGATTTTGGCAAAGAATTTGTATTTGTATTTGTAACACTAAATGACAGTGTAAAATCAGTTATTATACATTGTTTACCTAAGAAGCTCTTTTTCTTTCTCCAGAGTATTGAGCATGTTCACAGATGTGGACTGCTGCAGGCAATAGGTCTGAAACGCTGGAAGCATGTTGACAAACTCCAAGAAGATTTCTCCAATGCACACAGTCTGCAGGTCCTCATCTCCCTGCAGGGAAGACAGTCACTTTTTAATTTAGCTTCACCATTGCCATTACTTTTTTTGAACAGGTGTTACTCCAGTCTTCAGTGACACAGAATTACAGGAATATTTAATGAAAAGAAAGTTCAGAAGAACAGTATTTATCTGAAATAGAACAAACATTGTAAATAAATATAGACATATTTGTGTCTTTGCTGTCACAGTAGATAAATTTAACACATGCTCACTAAATTTAGGCCTATATACTGCAGCTTAATATACAGTCTAATCTAGTTATTTTAAGTAAATGCAGATTAAGTAAAAAGTGCCTATATCTGTGGTTGGATGTTGTCAGTGTCATTATTGCATCATTTTCATTTTCAACGTCACTACAATTTCATTTTCAAAGTTACAAAAAAGTCTCAGCCTCACCCAACCTGTATGACTTACTTTATTTTGTGGAACATAAAATAATAATAGAATAAAAACAATAATAGCTTTCAAGTCAAATTCAATTTGCGATTAATTAATACATCACGTTATTTATTTGGATTAAACTTTTTAATCTACTGACACATTTATAGCCCACATTTATATATACATATATATATATATATATATATTTTTTTTTTATATATAGGTAGTTAATCAAATAAAATGGTGTCCTATGGCATGACATCACAAAAACGTAACACAAATATGAGAAAAATGTATCTTCATTCTTAGAGTTACAAATAACATGAGAGAAGTTTATCTTCAATTTAAAAATTTTTCTGTTACACCATAGGGCACACTAATAAGCATATAAATAAATAAATATATATATATATATATATATTAGTGCTGTCAAACGCAATTGAAAATAACATTTTATGAGTGTGTTCTGTGTATACTTTTTGTGTATATAAATACAAAAATATGTTTATATAAAATATTTTTATTATATATACATTTAGAAAATATTTTCAAAATGTATACAGTATGTGTGTGTATTTAAACTAGTGTTCCTTACCTGATCAAAAGCCTGATCAATGCTGTCCTGCAGGTGCTCTGTAAACCTGTCATTGACGTCGATGAGCTCTTGAACATTGCTGAAGACCACAGCCAGCTGCTCTGCTGTCAGCAGCCCTGCACTCTGCATGGGGCAGTAAAACTCTTCCTTGATGATGCGCAGGTCCTCTCCATAACTCGACTCAGTGTTGAGAAACTCTAGGATGGCCTCTTTGCGCTCTGTGCGTAGCTTTGAGCAGCGTTCACACATGCCTTCCTCGCGGGCGCCCTCTTTGTGTCCACAGTCGGGACAGGGCTGCTGAGCGTCCCAGGCCCTGAAGGACGGCGAGGGTCTCCTCCAGCCCCGAGCCAATCCAGGGCCGATGCCGCTGTCCACACGCTCGACCTCAGCTCCGGCACTGTGGCGGGTGCGACGGGGGTCTTCTTCATCTTCACGCTCATCGCTCAAGCCCACCACACCGCTGTCTGCACTCAGGCTGCTGACGGTACTCCAGCGGTGCTGTGCTGAGCGGCTCACACCCAGACCCCTGCTCCTCTCCTCACCTCTGGGCTCCGAACGGCCCCTGGCTGTGCCTGGCACTGATGACAAAGAACAAACAAACATCTGAGGATCAGCTCTCAGAATTTCATAACAATAGTTACACTAATAACATACAGAAAATCAAAAGAGTCTAACAAAACTGAAAAGAAAAACCCATTGTATTGGGTTAAACAGTAGAGGTAAAATAAAAAGAGACCAAAAAAACCCATATATATATATATATATATATATATATATATTTAAGACGATGCATTTGAGGTGTTGTAAACTTTAAAACATTCCCCTGAATTTACCATGGCATAAAATATTTTTTTTTATATAGAAATATGTGAAAGACTCTTCGTGGACAGTACACTACCATTCGAAAGTTTGGTTTCGGTAAGAATGTTTTTGAAGGAAGTGAGAGAATCTATTTGATAAAAAAACTATGCAATTAAATGCAATTTAAATCTAATTTTATTTGTCACATTAACATACATGCACAGTAAACCATGATGTGAAATGTATTGCACGACTGCCCAACAAATTGACACATTTTATTTGAATATATTTTACAAATATATTTTATATGTATTTGCCTTTACATGTAAAAACTGCTGTGATGCAGAAAGATAAAAGCAGTCCTCGGGGTAGAGGTCATGCATTTGACAGACCTACAGTAAAAGCCACCTAAGGCCTGGTTTTAGTAAAATCAGATTCTTATAATAACAACTGAAGTGATACCCTTGGGTTAGACAAGCCTAAAAATTTTTTTTAAATGAAGCATTGTCAGTGCAAATCTAGGACATGTGTTAGGTTTACTTACAGCACGAACTGTGAGCAAAGCTTAGTGCTGCTGAAAGAGTCTTACCACTGTCCCTGTCTCTGCGGTGAATGTGCAAGCGTGCCGCAGCGGCGATCTTCATCTCCAGCTGCTTACGCTTGGTGGCATCTGCAGGCATGGGGTCGCTGTAGTGGGGCCGCAGGCGGCACTCACGCTGGGCCCTCACTGACTCAGCTAGCTCATAGGCCGCGTCCGAGCTGGAGCGTCTGCAGCCCGCCCCAGAAACCTGCTAATAGGATGGAGATCTGTCAATCAACAGTGCACATGACAAAGCACTGGTCTTAAATGTGTGCAAGGGGAGAGTTTAACAGTGTTAAACCTCAATAAAGGTAGAATTATTCCCTAAGTACATATGAGAATGAATGGAAGCACTAACAGAGTCACTGCATTACCAGAGGGTGTAATATTACCAAAGCTTTTAATATATTGTGGTAAGTGGAAAATTCTTTGCTCTGGCTTTTCATGCCCATTTAGTGTTTATTAAAAGGTCTACTGACAGATACCATTTCTATTATTATATTTTATTTCTATATTTTTCTATTTTTTCAATAGAAATAATTAAAACTGGCCTGCCGAATTCTTTAAAGTGACTATTTTATACTCACTAGTTTATTCAAAAATGGAAATTCTGTCATCTTTTACTCACTCCCATGTTGCTCCCAAACCTGTATTACTTACTTTTTTCTGCAGAACATAAAATATGACATTTTGGAAAATGTCTGGTAAACAAAATAGTTTGGTCACCAACATTCCTCCCTGTATGAATATGTTACGCAGAAGAAAGTCAGTATGGAAAAGGCTCTCCTAACCATACCTAATGTTATTGTAAATTACTTACAGATGCTATTTAAAAAAAAATGGTCCCACTTTATATTAGGTGGCCTTAACTGCTACATACTTGCATTTAAATGAATCATTTGGTTCAACTGTGCACATACATTGTACTTATATTTATATATAAATACCTGCATGTATTTTAATTAGTAATGTTTTTCTGTAATTGCATTTATAATTACACTGTTGACCCACCCCTAAACCTACCCAATGCCAACTAAGCTGTCCCTAACTTTACATGTATAATAAGAACAAAGAAATATGAACTGAATAAGTATATTGCATTTAATTTCTGATGTAAGTACATAGTAGTTAATGCCACTTAATATAAAGTGGGATCAAAAACTTATTTGCATTTTTTCATCAAAATAAAAAAATCAATGAAAACTTTTAACAACTGTAAACGAAAATAGCTACACTCCTCACACAACTGGCCTTTTTGTCTTAGTTTTTTAATTATCCCTACAAACACATGTAATGCTAGAGACTTCTTGTGATCCAATAAGGTGTATTTTAGGGTCTTTTAACTTAGTTGCTTATTAGCATGCATATCACTAGAATATTAGTTACTACTAGTTAAGACCATACTGATGACCTTAGCAAATTAAGAATTTCCTGACGGAAAAGTCATAGTTAATAGTGAATAATTGTTCTCTATTCTAAAGTGTTCCCAATCTGTCACATTGTGGATATCAAATGGGTTGACTTTAAAGGCGTTCACACTGACTACATCTGCCTCGACTGACACAACTGATAACCTTTCACCCTTTAAACCTCTGCGATTCCAAAATGACTTGTCCACGTCAGTACTATTGTGTTTCAAATGCATCTGCTACAGGCACGCATCTAATGGCGTAAAAACCCTCAAAAGGTTGCTCGACAGCATTAGGTTCTCAAGTGTTATCAATGCCCGAGAAATAAGACGCCGTGGCTTCAGGTGACGTGCAGAATTATTAATAAGGCAGTTGTTATCTTAATTAAAGACGCACAGAAATGCAGAGGCGGAAGAAGCATCTGTGCACAACGGCTGAGCAATGAATCATAGCGACATTACGCATGAATGTCAGCATATCACCCTTAACCTTAAAAAACATACAGGCAGCCGTACGGCGTGAATGAAAGTGGCGCAATGAAGAGCTGGCTGGCATCTCAAGCGGTAGAGAGCATCAGCACACAACCTGACATACAGTACTGAAGAAACGTAAAGCAGTTACCACCATGAAACCTGGCTCTAATCCTCCCTGCGTGTTGCTCTCAGCTGCGGCTCTGTGCGCTCCGCTGCATGTCTGCAGTCGTCTCTACCATGCAGATTCCTCTGCAGCCTCAGCCTCCCGTGTGCCCCGATCACATTCCCATATGAGCATGACAGCTCGTTCAGAAGTGATAACATGCAGAGGTGTGCGTGAGACGGCAGCATTCCTTACGCATTCTGTCGTCACTTTCCCCCGTTGTCCTGCGGGCTCAGTGCAAGCCTCCTCTCCGCAGGCCGACGTTGTCATGGCAACGTGGGCAGACTGATGGCTGGGATGGGGAGCGGTGATGTCAGTGACGTCATTCAGCTCACACGACAACCGGACGGGAGTCTCGCCTGCAATCTCTGCACTGCAGCTGGAGCAGCGAGGGAGAGAGAACACAAAGGGAGGGAAATGGGAGTGTTAAATTGGAATTACAAGTCCCGATTCTCTGCTTCTACACGTGCCGTGCGGTCAACCCCCAATCCCCCTAGAGAGGACCGGTGACGACCCCCCCCCCTCCCCAAACCAGAAGGGCTCAAGGAGGACAGCAATTAGACGCATCAATTCACATTAACACCTGAACTCCTCTGAATCGGAAATAAGCACAATCAATCTCTTACATTTCTTTGTGTGTGTCAAGTAGAAAAGGAGCTTATGTATCTGTGGATGACCCCACACATTGCAGACGGTGAAGAAATAACAGCACTGGTGCAGTTTTTGCTGTTTTTAGCTTACATGTTGTATTTTTAATCTCACTTAAACCGATTTTAAATTGACGTTTTGGATTTGTAAATATACTATTTGATTTCCCAATGGGGTGAAAAAAAAGTATTATCTTATATTATTTTTCTAGGTAAATGTGCATTACCGTTAAAAAAATTTGGGGTTAGTAGATTTGTAGTTTTGAAGGAAATTGTTACTTGCATTTAGATGCATTAAATTGGTAAAAATGACATTTATAATATTACAGAAAACAGCAGTTTCAAATAAATACTGATCTTTTGAACTTTCTATTCATTAAGGAAGCCTAAAATGTATCAGTTTCCTCAAAAATATTAAGCAGCACGGCTGTTTTTAACATTGATAATCATAAGAAATGTTGCTCGAGTTCCAAATCAGGATATTAGAATGATTTTTGTATGATCATACGACTAAAGTCATGACTGCTGAAAATTCAACGTTGCTATTACAGTAATAAATGACTTTTTATTTGACTGCTTTTATTATATGTTTGATCAAATAAATGCAGCCTTGATGTGCACAAGATTATGCCTTTATTTGGACAGGACAGTATAGGGTGGAGAGACAATGGAGCAGGATCAGCAAAGGTCCACAAGACAGGATTCATAATTGGGACGTCACAAGGGCAGTCACGCTGTTTAACAACTAAAATAAATCTGAAGTTAAAGATATTTTTACTAGAAACCAAGAAAAAAATAGTGAAAAGGACTTTTTTTTGCAGTGTATCAAAATCAAAGACATTATTTATTTTAAAATCATTAATACATTTGTGAATGAATGCTGATAGCTGTCCATTCATTGTTAAATATACCGACACTTAAATATACTAATCAGCTGTTTGCCCCAGCCATTGTTTGTATACAGGCATCCCTTAGGATTAAAAACAGGTGTTTTAAATGATTTGTTATAAGCTCTTAATTGCCTCTTCCACATCATTTCCATCTCCTTTGATGCTTCAGTACCTCAGAATCTGATAATGCTGCGCTCATCACTGTCATAAATTTGCATAGACGCCGTCTGAGAATAGTGCTGACAGCACAGCCATGAGCTCTGAAGCATTCAAAAGAAAACACAAAGACAAAGATGCCTTGACATCTCACTAGGAAAAAAAGGAGAATCACAGAATGCAGCGGCTAATAGCTGGTGTGTGTCAAATATCAGTTTTAATTCTAACAATAAAATGTGGAAGAGTTCAGAAACCTGTAGCCGTGAACTGACAGTAATTAATAAAACGCTCTGAAAGTGGCAATAAAACCAAAGTCTTTCACACATTAAAGCACTGCAGATATATTACCTGTCATTTCAGCAGTGCTGTGTTAGGTTATTCATTCATTTTTTTCTCCCCCTAATTATTTTTTAATTTGTTAAGAAGCATAAAGATGAATAATAATACTTATTACTTTTTATTAAAAAATATTTTTTATTCTTTTTACTTTTTATTTATTTTATTTTTACCGTTACTAACACTAACACTATATTTAAAAAAAAATCATATCAGGACAATAAGCTCCTGTGAAATGTGCTCATCTGGTCTAGTCAATAAGATAAAGTGACTGTAAGTTTAAATAGGAAGATTGCTTTCTGACTTGATCTTCTTTCTTCTATCAAGGAGACAATAAATGAAAATAACTATATAAAAGTCTCATAAAAAATGACCAGGAAGCCTCGGGCTGGTTTGTAGTAAATGAATAGCCTCACTTGAGGCACTACGGGACGGCTGGGATATTGGATGTTATATTTAGACGGTTCACAGCCTGGATTGAACTCCTGCCCTGGAGGAACATAACATTAGAGAAAAGCTCTGTAACGTCGAAGAGCTTCTGACGCACCAGCAGTTGAGCTCTGTACTATGTCTTGAGCAAAAGCGGCTGAAGGAAAATCTATACAGATTTATGCATGCATACTAAATTTGAGAAGACTGTCAGAGCCAGAGTTATGTGCTGTTATGTTAATCACATTTCTGTCAGCTTCGCATATTTTATGCTCGTGTGAGATTCTGTGTACAAAACGTGCTGTTGGTGGACAGGTGTGAACCAGACAACAGCCACAGCACGACACAACCAAAAACATTCCATATAATACAGTTGCAAGTGAATCAGTGGGGAATTGATGGGGTTTGTTGCTATAGTGTCCAATTCTTTACCTTTGATTGATGATACTGCAAAAACCTGGTTCTTTATCTTTGCTTTTCAGTAATAATGTGTATCAATAAAACAACTCAAAGATTTAACTAAATGCAATAAAAACTACTACAAAAATCTTCTGAAATTTTGCTTTTTAGGAAAAGGGATTTTTCTGGGTTGTAATTTTGTACTGGAAAACAAGACAAAGATGATTAGGACAGGATATTTAATAGCATTTGTATTAGCCATGTTTTCCATCCTTAATATAGCTAAACCTGCCACTATATGCAAATATCACATCTGCTACTGTGTACCTGGCATAAATGAAGACATTAAGAATCACATCAATAATGATATATTCACTCTGTCTCTCTGTACTCTGTATCTGTGCAGAGATTCCGGCATAAATCAATAACACAAATACTAAAACAATCCTGGGGCTGCTATGGGATTCGTTTTTACAGTTAACAAGCAAAAGTGATAAACAAAAGATACACTGTTCCAGCTGATGTCCATTTTTATTATTTAATCTTTGATTGGGATGCAGAATAACAATGTTGTATCAAAATATTGGGATTTGTTTTTACTAATTGTTAATGGTCAATATAGTATACGCTGTAAATAAAAGACTTGATGATTTTAACAGAAAAAACAGTAAAAATCTGTTAGATGGTTAACGGTAAAACGTAAATTGACGTTCCCAGAATTCCCTGCATTGCATTTAAAATTTTGTTTGAATTTGATGTTTTTTCTTTAAAATCATGATGTTTCTTCTTAGTTTTTTTTTTTTTTTTATCGGTTATGTTTATTAAGGGTCGTATGTTGTTAAATGAATGTTTATTGCATATTTTATTGCATTTATTTTAATGAGTTTCACTCATAGACCATTTAATTCTCTTTTTGGCTCATATGGCATTAGTCAAGCTTATGGGGCTGTCACATGATGAACGAATGACTAATCGCTCCAATCACTAATCACCACCGGCATTTGGTGGTTATCAGTGTATTTCAGAGCAGTACAAAAACAGGTTCAAAACAGATTTCAGTACTTTAATAGGTGGTATATTAACATTATAAGAGTTAATGAAATTACATTATTAACCTGTTAATTTAACTTAAACGTTGGTACAATATGTTTACTGTAGAATTACAGCAACCACAGCTTGCTGTTTTTCACCCTAAATTTTACAGCGTATATATTGATTTATATTTAATATATTATTATTTAATATAAATGCACAAATCTAACAGTACCAAACACAACAACTCACCTTTTTTTAATAAGATCCAGGGCGGATCCCAGGAAGCCATCCCTCATTTTGTAGATTTTGGCTCCATAGCTGGAAAGGTCTGTTCCGTCAAGAAGGATTGCCGGGCAGCAGCTGGATGGGCCTTCACCACTCTCCCTGCGGGGCGGGAAGGGGAGAACAGCTACATCTGTGGCTCCAGGGCCTGCTGGGCCCTTTGTCTCCTTGCCTCTTCCTGTAGCAGCTTGAGGGTGTAATGGAGAGCGAGCCACTGGGCCTGTGCAGATGGGTCCTCCTGGGACCTCTGTGGTGGAACTGGGCTCAGATATCTCCACTCCGCTGTGGTTCGAATCCTGAGCTGTGTTGACGTCAATGTCAGTCCTTTCAGCAATCTGCGTTTCCTCTGTCTGCATTCCTCCCTCCCTATGCTTGTCTTTACTCTCCATTTCAGAGGACCTTTGGATTTTAATGCCCTCCTTTTGTCTCATTCTTTTAAATTCCTCAAATGTAGGTATGTGCAGGCGGCCCATTGGGGGTCTTTTCCTCTCAGGGGTCGACTGGGCAGAGTTAGTGCAGATGGGCTCTGCCGTATGAGCTTTATTCATGGTACTAGACTCCTGTCTAGAGTTCATTGCCAGGTTAGGGGTGCTCCGTTGCCTTCGGAGCTGCAGTCGCCGAAGTGCTTCCTGTTTGATTTCCTCTGGACTGGTGATGCGTCGGGCACTCAACTCGTGTTGTCCATTCCTGCGCAATGATGGGCGAACCAATACGTCCTGATCGCTCTGATACAGTGGAGATGATGGATTACCAAGCACAGGTTGAGGACGCAAGGGCTTGTTGGGCTCCATCACACGTGTGCTCTGGAGCCGTAGTTTGTCTCGAAGACCCTTCCGAGCATTTCCATTCATGCCCCAGTCCTCAACCGCAGGTAAAAGCCATTGTGGGAAGAGTGGTATATCCTTCCTCACTACTCCTCGTCGGCCGTAGATCATCATACCGTCATGGGAAGGCATTAAGCCATAAACCTGTGGTCCCTGAGGAGCTTCGTCGTACCAGTGGCTGCTTGAAGTGCAGTGAAGTATAAATTCACTATCCATGCTCCTGTAAGGATATGCATTAGGATCAGACACAGCAGCCCAGTGCAGGTTTTCCAGGCTGCGGTAAAGCCGGGTCCCGCCAGTTTTCACGCAGCCTTGTGGAAAGCTTATTGGCCCGTAGCCAGACTGTCCATCGGGCGGTTTAAGGGGATGCATACTGCTGGTGGAGCAGTAGACTCCCAGGTTGCTGAGCAGGCCATTGTTGTTGTTGCAGTGGCCTTGAGAAACATCCTGGGCAGGGAAGGGTGGCACTCCATGGTGAGGGAAAGCAGACAGCGGGGAGCTGAGGACAGACAGGTCCATGGACAAGTCCATGCTGCAGCCTGCAGGAGACCCTGCTGGGGAGTACTCACATTGTGGGGCTTTCACATCCGGCATGGCCACAGAAATAGCTGCCATATACCAGAAAGTAGCATCGGGATCACAGCCCTGCAGAAATGCACAGACAAGACGTTTTAGTACTTATCAATAATTTGTTTTTCATGACCATATTCTACAACTCTAATCTATCTAGAAAGCAGAAAATTAGTAGATTACTGAGAAAAAAGTAATTGTCAGTGGTTATTAGCAAAGAATGATTAATAGTTAATGGTTAATTGCAAGAAGTGTGACCCAATATAATTATAAAAATTAACATCAGTACTATAAAGTAAACATTTCTGGCTTTTAATTCCTTTGGCTTTAGCGCAATCACATTTAGAAAATATAGTTTAGCATATTAAATTTTACATTTTATAATTTACTGCTGTGGAAAATAATCTATATATATATATATTTTTTCTTTATCTGGTATACTGTTTCTTCACGGTTTGGCCAAAAAATATGAATAAATAAATAATCAAAATGTGTAAGAAACATTTTCCATGGAAAATCCTTTGTTATATGTTGGGTATACTGTATATCCCTGGGGATTTTAAATACCAGATAAAATCTAAAATTAAATCAAGTTTCAGAATTAATCATGAGGATGTGATAAATGATTTCCTTGAAATGTCGACTGTATGTAACATTTCCTAATGGCTCTCTCTATCCCGATATAAGTGTCCTTAAAGGGTGCAAAAATGAAATTCACCCTACATTTCTCATATATTTCAAAACTGTACAAAGCTACCAATACTCCTCTTGCTGTTGGACTAGTTGCATACTAATCTAAATCATATCAAATGTCCTTTCCAAAGACAAAACTAAGCTAAATCTAAGTAACAGTAAGTAAGTAAGTAATTATAATACTCATCATGCATAGTTCCTATGACTTAATATAACATAATCAAATTCCTGTTCTAAAAATGGCTTGTTCAGTTTTACAAATTAAATGGTGGTGGTGGTGGTGGGGGGGGGGGTATGTCTGGAATTAAAAACATTAAAACGAGAGGGAGGAAAATCAAAAGGGACAGTAATGAAGAGAGCCACAACACTCGCCCGGGGCTCTTATTCCACTAATCAGATGAGAACTGTGGATTAGCAAGGAGAGCGCTTCTCTTTCAGTAATTAGTACAAATTGCCTTGCTTTGGGCCATATTAATATCCACCCGTAATCTTAAACAGAAATCAGGGTCAAGCCAGAGTTACAAAAGAACAAGTCACAATAATTCCGGGCAGCAGAGTCAGGACAAATCCATCGAGATGAATATTCATCTTCTTCACACTGCCTGTCAGAGAACAACAATGGCATTGCGATTAGATTAAAAAAGGCAGGAAACCAGTGGTTTTACGTGGGGGAAACCCAGCATGTTCAGGTGTTCAATTAACGTTTGGCCCAATTTAATTAAAATGGAGCTATTGAAACCCCTCTGGTATTATCAGGTTAATTTCAACACTACATTTAGGAGATAAGAAGATCGAACTCCCCTTTTTGTTTTTCTGTGAATCGTACAGTGAAGCGCTCAGGAGGAATTATCTTGGTGGGCGACTAGACTCACTGTCTCAATAGCACTGCCAGTGTTTTCTTGCGCTTGAAAACTGCTGACGTGTGAATAAACAGTCAATTAGCATAAGGAGCTTGTTTAATGAGCATGTGGCACAGGATCAACTCACGCCGGGCCCACTATGTCCTCTCTGTGTGTGAGAGACAGGCAGATGCTACGTTTCCTATTTGAGCCGAATTATTACGGACACAAAACAGCAAGAGCAGACAGTCCCTCACTGAGACTATACTAATACCAAGCCAAAATACTAGAAATTCAAAAACACTCAAACTTGGGTACTGATGACAATTTAATCAGGTTCCCTGATTGATTTTACATTATGTACTTTACATATATAGGCTACTTTATTTAAGTAACCTGGCAACTGCTAGAAAGTGTGTTTCAATATGTTAGGCTTTTGTTCTGTTAGTCGTAAAAACTTACCCCATTTTAATAAACTCTGCGTGTGCACCTTTACTTGACTTGCTTTAGGCTCTCATTCACAGGCTTTGAGCCAACAGAATCTCTTTTGGTTTGGATTAGAGGTAGAGTAGACAAACCATCCACAACACCGGACTGCTGAGACCCCAAGCACAGGCAGCTACAAAAGAAACGAGAAAACATCAATACAGAGATCCAAAAATAATACAAATCAATTTCTGGAACGAACAAAGGATCCTGGAGAATTTCTAAGGATTTTGTTTTGCTGTTTTCTCTAAAAATATGCATCTGCTTTGAAGTGAGGAAATTTTTTTTTTCAAACACTGAATAAAAATCATTATTGGGATATCCCTTATACACACACACACACACACACACACACAGAAAAGCTTTATTTGGATTAAAGTAGCGCTGTCAAACAATTAATCACAAAAGTTTGCATAATATGTGTGTGTTCTATTATGTATATATAGATATACACACACAGTTCTATTTATATACATATAATTTCTTAATATACTTAATATATAAACATAACATATTTTCTGAAATATATACATGCATGTGTGTATTATCAAACTTAATAATGTGCTATGCATAAACAAATAGAAACATACAAATCAAACCGTATCGTAAAATTGACCATCTCAAAATATACCAAATTGCATGTACTTCGACCTCCCGTGATTCAAGACTATGAAATTTCAGGCATGTTGTGGAGTTGGCTTTGCAATTTTATCTCCTCTCACTTCAATATCAGCCAGAGACCTTCTGCAAATAGTTCAAGTTGTGATAGTGGCATGTCTGTGAATGCAGTTTCAATGATTTCTCATTACTGAGAAAAACACAGCTCGACCTCCACCAAGACTGAGTCAGACTTCAGTCAATAAATACATTCAGTTGCTCTTCTACTCCCTGGTACTAATCACAAGATCTCATGGTGTTCACTAACATGTCTCAAAACTCTGAGGATTACAGTGAGACAGCCAAATAAGAAGAGGCACCTTTAGAGTTGTACTTGCGATACGCCTTCACAAACATTCACTTTAGTATGATTTATGACTACATGACTCTTATGAGCGGTTCTTTTAGTGAATCGTTCAAACTCTTCAAATTCTTGAATAAACTCACTGATAGACCATAGCCACACAAATACACACTAAACACCTTTATATAAAGAAGTGACAATTCCTCATTATCACCTCATTTTGGCCACTCCACCAGTTCAGTCCCTTGAGCCTGCAACCATAAAGACCTGTATCCACATCTATTCTCTTAAGGTGCTGCTTATATTTCCTACACCTGCAAATGTGGATTTTCTTTTTTTCCATCGAGCTGCTGCTAGTAAGGCTGCACATTGATCCATGAAGGCGACTCCATAGGGAATCAGAGACTAAAAGGCCACATATTGATTGTATCTGCAGGTTTGTGTGATAGCACAGCAGGGGGCTTTCTAGGTTTAGGGAGGCGGAAAGACATGGAGCGCAAATGGAGATTCACAGTATGATTATGGTGCAGAAGACTGACCTCATGATTGGTTGTTGAGATTGATCTATTTCATCTGAGGTCATAATGGCCACACTGGCAGATATCAACCTATTTCTAACCACTGGATTTGTGCTTCCACGAAAAAGGATTTTAAAGCTGTTTCCAGGAGCAATTTGAGAGAAAATCAGGGGTGATAGAAGTAAGCTGGTTTTGAAAATTGTTGAAATCTGCATGTTTAAGAATATACAGTAAGCTTTAGAAATGGAGATGGTTTACAGAGTAAATGTGTGCGGATTAGTACCTGTTGGCGATTTTCCCTAATCCATCTGATCCTGTGGAAAGCCAATATGCGGGAAAGCTTAGGAAGGTCCACTAGCTATTGATCATTGGCTGCTTATGTCCAATATCTTCCAATAAGTGGACTAAAGGCTATATTTAAGGTCTTATTATCTGTATTAGGATTTATGCTGTAAATCCTAAATATGAATGAACTTGTAATGATTTATAGGGATATAACAATTGATACAAATAAGTGACGATTCAAATCGGTTTGTTGAGATGTTGGGGGTGTGAGTTGAGTCTTTAATCTTGCCTCTTTATAATGTACATTAATATAACAACCCTGCTTGGTGTACAGTGGTAACCAAGGAAATGCTACGTATCGCTGCTGTTCCTTAAGAGCCACCTGCTGTCAGAAAGTGAATTTGTATGTTCTCATTCTGTTTTTGATGTACATTTTGAAAATATTAAATTTCATTTAGATTAAAAACTGCTCATGCTGCTTGCTTTGATTGTGATTGAAATACAGTGGTTGCTTTTAATTTTAAATGAAAGAGTTCACACACATTATACATAAACTTTGAACACTAATACTATAATAATAAAAAAAAAATTCTATTTTTGTGTGAATACTATTCTTTCAGCTAACTGAATGGCATTTGAGCCCAAAACTTTTTTGGTCAATGCTTCATAGTTCATTGTTCTATCATCTGTTTTTGAGGCAGGTGAAGTAGTCATGAAGGTGAGGTAGTTACAGTAGAGGCGAGTGCATAATCAGATGCAGAACCGAAGAGCTTCTTTATTACCTGTCAGCAGAGCACCACACTCATTCTGACAAGAGCAGCCGAGACAGAGCTGGGTTACGGCTCTTCAAAGTAAGAAGAGACGGTATCAAAACACGTTAGAGTGAGACTCAGGAGAGAGGAAGACCTCAGTTAATTACGCTTCAACTCTGCCATGAGTTCTTTGCATTCAAACTAAATATACTGTCTACCATATCAGCAATATCAGAGCTAAATAAAAAGCAACAGCTTGTTGCTTGTTAGTGTAATCATATGTATGTAGGGTGTCCAGGGGGAATATCATACATCATGCAGAATAAAAAGAAAACCCTTAACAGAAATACTAAAGGGTGTGTCTTTTCGGGTGGCACAAGATTGTTTGGTGAATATTTTATGCATGTGTAGTGTTAACTGAACTCATGAATAATGCATTAGGTCGATAAGGTGAGAGAAGCATTGTTAGCGCATAAGTTTTTCCATAAACACATTAGTCCACATACTATTCTTAAATGATCAGCTCTTATGACGCGTTAGCAATTGGTACATATTAGAAAGCTGTACTGAAGTCATTGCTATCACTAATTGGTGCACACAGATGCCATGATCTTGCTTGTAAATCATTACATATCTGGCCGGGTATAGATGTTGTCTCGAATAACTAGCACAGATCATGTCATTCAAGCCAGCAACAACACAAAAGGCAATTTACAGAGCTTGCATTTCCGAGAGACGCACAGATCAATATGGCAATGGATCAATGTCTGCCGGTCGTCTCATTGGTGGATGTGTTTAATTAATGACCAAGCTGCCACATGTAATATCATTAGTGCATGATTTCATCCTGTAAATTGGAGTATGATAGAAATAATATTAATTGAAGTGCCACCGTAACCCAATTCATCAGTAAATTTTCTTCTTAAGCTTTAAATGTTGAATATGAAGGCTGTTTTTCATATAAATATCCACATTCTTAAAAGAGGCCACTGCTTACATAATTCATAACGAGACGTAGATGAGGATAAGAATCTTTTTTCCATGTAAACTATATGCATTGAAGCTCTGTGTGATGTAACCCTGTCGTTAGTTGATTTTTGCCTTGAGAAGCATAGGGAAATGAAGCAAGATGATAATTGCCTTTCAGACTGATGAATCAATGCTCAGAAGGATTTTCCCCCCTCTTTCTGAATTAGATTAGTCACATGAACATGATACCGCTGCTTTGAAAGATAAAGCTGGTAGTTACGGCTAAACTGTCAACAGTAGTCGTTACTGCCTTTAGAAACCGTGTGTGTCAGTCAGGGAGGAACAATTATCTATTGCTGAGAAATCATGCAAACTGGAGGAGCATTGGAAACATGCCAATCTCCTTCTTAAAAACGTGATATTTAACAATGGGTTACTTAACAGAAAACCAGGTTCTTTGATAACAGAGCTAAACACCACGCGAAGTTAGAAAAATAACTCTTTTGATGAATACAACTTGTAGTGGTTTTTATTTCAGGTGCAAAATTTATTACAATGAATTCTGGATAAATTATTATTTACAGTTTTCCCCAATTGTTTACACACATTTTTTGAAAGCATGCCTCATATTGTCAGAACTCTTCACACAAATAAAAAAAACACACAAAGGGGCAAAACCCTTCAATTCTCCTGCAAAATCAAACTTTACTTTGAAAAAAAAAATCTTTTCTTCTCTAAATGGTATAATTGCAGGCTTAAAACACTTTTTTCAAAACATTACACACAATTCTCTGCATTTGGCACAATTTTCATGAAGAAAATCTCTTGTTTTCATGAGGAACACACTGCCATTCAAAATTGTAAATGCAGTTGCCCTACTTTGCATACTAACTCATCACATGGGTAAACACTTGTCACACATAATTTAGAAATAGAGCTTTATAAAATGTTTTTTAGTTCTTTATCTCCCTCCATATTCTCTGTTCTTTCAATTTTTCTGCCTGGAGATGGAAAGTGTATGACTAAAATCTACACACACGTATACCCCTTTTCCAAGCTATGGAAGATGCATGTGGAGATATAGCAGTTGATGCTTTTCATGGCTGGATTCGCCATGCTATTTCCCCCACTGCCTAGCCAGGGCCAACATTGCTTGTGATGTGGATGAGGTGCTGTGGCCAGACCCAAACAGAAGAGAGGATGTTTTTTTCCCCCGTAACTGTATTCAGTAAATACTTCTGTTGATGGTATATATGTATGTGCATATTGATAAATGTATGTCCAGATTATGTGCAACTTTGTGTTGGTTGGGATGAACACTATAAACAGTAAAATATATTTGGTACCATGTATTTGTGTGTTTTGTATAAAAACAATATTCTGAAATCTTTTACAATGCACTTATGTGGGCCTATGTACTGTCTGTAGTTAGTGTAACACTGAACAAAACAAGGCTTACAATAAGTCATTATGATGAAAGGAGAAGAAGTGGTCATAGTGTTTTACATTCAGCACATCAGTGTTCTATTGGTTCTTATAAATGTCTTCATGTATTCATGTGATGGTTTGTGTGTGCCATTTGAAAACAAAATACCATTTTCTGAAGAAATTACATTGTTTTGAAAGTAAAGTTTGATTTTGCAGGAGAATTGAAGGGTTTTGCCCATTGTGTGTGTGTTTTTTGATTTGTGTGTAGTGTTCTGACAATATGAGGCATGCTTTCAGAAAATGGGTGTAAACAATTGGGAAAAACTGTAATCGTTTTAACGAATGAAAAGGAAAAAAAGTATTCATTTTCATATGAACACAATCGTTTGAATGGAAATGGAAATAGTCATGTGACAGGTTACCCTTTAACTTTTGCACCATTGCATGATAATTACAAAAGAATTGGCAAAAAAATTTCATACAGGATTTAAGTAAAGCTTGTTAAACTGTAAAATCTCCAAAATCATTTTATGTCAGTTACCCATATAGCAAAATCCCACAGTATAATTATCAGATTCCATCACTACACCATGGCACCACCTCTTGCTTCTTGTAAGGCTTCATTGTAAACCTGAGAGATGTTTTTTAAAAACATATAGACCATATTGGTTGTCATGTAGTCAGCCAAGGGCTCTTCCTCTTCATTACTCATTATAAAAGTGTGGCTCTGTTTGTGTTTTCATTGGATAATGACACCAGCAGCTCTGGCAACAGTAACAATAACAAAAACAACCTACGACTTCACACTTCTCAACCTCCAGAGAACAGGAGAGAGTGCTATGGATCCAGTGTGAAATACTGTAAAGATAACAAGAGAAAACCGCGCCACGGACAGAGAGGAATAGGATAGGACAGGACAGGACAGGAAAGAGTGATTGATAGGTGAGAGTAGAAAGCCTGATAAAAGGCTTAGGTGTGGAGAGCAGGAGACACGAGTGATGAGAGATGAGGAGAGCAAACATGAGAGACAGAGAGCATCCCGGGAGCTACACTGATAGGAAACAGCACTTGTAATAAGGCAGGATTGCTTTAAGATGCAGATGGCCCTGTGGCAGTGAGAGAGAGACAGTGAGATATGAGAAATGATAATATCATGCAACCACTGATAGCTCTCATTTCTCCCTCACCGCTGTCTGCACTAGACTGTCCTGGACTTCACAACTAGCTCACCGCTTTAGAGGAAAAGTTATATGGGACACATCTACCCCATGATTTTTTATTTTTCTAAAAAGCTAAACTAGTTTGACCAAAAACATACAGGTATAACTGACCAATCGTGGCGTGTCATTATGTGGACATGTTTGTTAGTTTGTGCGACTATCTATAAAAAAATATATAAATACTAAACTTTTCAATGGTAATGTAAGTCAACCAATATTTTTTGTTATATAGAACTTTATGAACTTTTAAAATATTTCTAAATAGAGCATTGAGAATATTTTACAAAGTGACAGATGATTATGTTCATAACGCAACCTCTGCTCTCAGCAGCTCAACCATGCATCACACAGTCAATACAGCAATCTATACTACATTATGGGCTGTGGCATTAAATAGACGATAGAGATGAATAGCATCACGCTTCTCCTTCAGTAGAGCAAGACTGCTGGATGTCCTCAGGAGCTGCCTGTGGCTGTCATATTTCAACAGCTCCATACGAACCCTAATAACCATCCATTGGGAGAATATTATAAGACCCACACAACCTAAGGGTCCCTCCCACACACACACATCTGCTCCTTTGTTGTTCTTTGTGAATGAAGAAGGGATCAAAGCAGCGGATCTCTACGTGAAGGTGCCCCAATCTCCGTCAGAACCACTTGGCCGGTAATGGGCTTTCACAGGGGGTGATGAGGTGAAAGCGGGATAGGACAGAAGGGGGGGGGGGATGGGGGATAAGAAATTAGGAACATGAGGGGGACGGCAATTGATCAGCTGTCATCTCCGCTTACTGTATGCTGGTGCACCTTTCACAGAAAAATATCCGATCCAACTGGGTGAGATGCACACTGGGCCCAATTATCTCCATTCCAAAGTGAATGAGACTGCAGCCCACAATTCCAACAACAGGATACAAGAACTTTCAACAAAAGCCTCCATTTACAAAATCCAAAATGTTTTACAGAAAAAGTTATGAATGAAAACATACAATCAAAACCGTTATGTAAACCTGATTTTTCAACACATAATGATGTGGTAAAATCCTGGTTTACTGTTGTTCTCTGGTGCCATTCAGTGTAATTATTCCAAACATTCATCATGCATGAACAATGTCAGTTCAATGCCAATGGCTCACATACTTTGCAACATAACTGTCTCCTCCTGCTGATAACAAAAAAAAAAAAAAACATATTCTGGCAGCTCAGATACCAGACTGATGCTTAGCATTGACAAGAATCAGAACCTTGCCTCAAACTATTTAGGCACAGATAGTCTGAGGCAAATGATGCCATAGAAGAACAAAACAATGATTTAAAAAGATTTCTTTTTAGTGGATACTTCACTCAAAAATCTGTCATAATTTACGAATGTTTATTTTCATCTGCATTGTCAGAAAGAATAGGTCAAATTGTAACTTTAGGGCCAACAGCTTGTCAATTTTGTACCTTATTAATACCTTAGTAGAGTAGTGTTGTACCCTTAAAGTACTAATGATGACCTTTAGGGGTAAATAAGATACAAAGATCCTCCTTTAAGGCTACTGACCTCCATCTGATGGACACTTTACAATCCCATGAGGCCACGGGAGAGGAGTTATGATTGTCAGTGAAGTAAAGCAGCTGACGTTGTACTTTCTGGATTACATTTTATTCTACACGCACTCACACTATACAAACTTATTATTTCGGAAAAGTTGCATATTAATCACTTGCTGAAAAGAAGTGCAGTTATATCCCTCCTTTTTTGCACAACTTCTGACATTATTTCTTCCATAAAACGCCCAAGCTTCTCTTTTCCATAGCACGACAGTGGATGGTAATCATGCATCATCAAACTGTTCGCTTTGCTCAGAAACGAGAAGCTTGGGATAATAAGAACTGGTTTCATTTCTATAAAATTTCATGCCTGCTCAGGAAAAACTTCAAACATCTTCAGATCATCAGATTCTCGCCCAACCTTTTCTGCTCTACAGAGACGATGTTGTCCTCTGATGAATACTATGCAAACCTGCAGGTGTCACATCAATTTATTTTCCAATTTCCTGTCCGCTGAGATACCCTCTCTCTTTCTATCTCTCCACTGTCCAACTAGATGAAATATTGAGGGCTTTTTTCCTCCAGAGGAGCGAACTGGCCCATTTTTACCCCGTGCGAGCCAGACACTGAGGCGACCTTCTTGAACATCCGGCTCAAGTTCTCCAGTGCTCGGTGGCCCAACAACATACAATAAATCAATGAAGCATTTCATTAGAGCAGACGCCTACATCTCCAGCGAGCCGGTGCCCTGTGTTTTGCAAAGGTGCATGGCGGCGGACCAGGTCAGGCTAAAAACTAGAATGCCGGTGTTGTCACAAGCAAGCAGCCTGACCCCTTACTCCCTTCATCACGACGACACGTCAAGAGGTCAGTGAGGCATGACAACCCCACACAACAGAAGGATCGTGTGACAGCACAGCGAGGATAAATATATTCAGCTCTTCTCTCCCTCCCTCCAGAGGTCTATCCTCCGCTTCAGATCTGTCCAATGTCATGAGCAGAAGTATGCAAATGATATTCACAGTGTTCCCTTGTACTGTTCAGTGAGTCTGCTCTGCATATTCCAAACTGGAAACCTCCTCAGGTGGGATTTCACTCAAAAACCATCAGAAATGTTACACGTAATAAATAAACCTGTGTTATTTAAACACTAATAAGAAAAAGATGTAATCTAGTGTATCCACAGATCTAGTTGAATACATGTTCATTCATTTCTTCACAAATCATGCCATTCAACAAGCACAAAATAAGTGGCAACATTATTATATTACAAGTGGAAAATCCTCCCCGTTCTCGGTCTAGAGTTGCGTACCTCTTTCTCATGCAGAAACGTCAGGTAGTGTCAGCAGAATCAGCAGTGCGCACGCAGCGGTCTATTCCACTCTGATGTGATAGCAGCATGTGAGCTGCTTTAGCTCTCTCAGCTATTGTTACAGCCACCAGCTCCGCACTGAGCATGCTCCAAACACCGATCTGCTCACCGTTGGCATGGGAACCACTCAAGCACAGACCTCACTAAAAAGGACCTCCCTGATATACACTCTCTCTTCCCCCCCCCACCTGTCCTCTCGAGGGGGTTTTCCTTGTTTTTGTGTCTGTAGCCCTGTGAACCGAAGCAAAGCTTCACAAACGAGAATAAATTGATGGGAAACATCCACTCATGAAGTTAACTGAGCTAGGCAGCTCTAACATCATTGTCTTCTGTCTTGAGTTTGATACAGTGAAAGTCAGTTTAAATCAAATCTTGATGTTATGTAGAGAAAAAAAAATTGCCAAGTGATAGATAACATAAGCAGAATTTGACAATTAACAGTAAAGAACTGCTTACTACTACACGAGTCAATACATTTTTGTAATGTCCAAAAACCAGCTAGTGTATTCACACGGTTAACAACTTTGTCTAGTTGTTAACTATATGTTTAACTGTTTTGAAATCATTCAAAATAATAGTTTGAATAAATAAAAACAATTAAATATTGTTTTATATTTAATAAAATAAATATAAACTACATCAAAATATTAATAAAATGGAAAAAATCTTAAAAAAATATTTTGAATACTAAAAACAATTAACAAATAAAGCTATTTTTTTTAGTATTTTTAAATATCTAAAATTAGATAAGATTAAAGATAAAGGACTATATATATAAAACTACCTAGTGTATTTGATACATTTAAAAAAAAAATCTATTAATATCTATCAAAAAGTAAATAAATACAAATCTAAATAATTAAAGCTAGTTTATGTAGGTTTTTAATATTTATTTAAAATAATAAAAAATAACATAAAGTCTAAATAAGCAAATATCCCAAAATAAATAAATCTAGTTTAATTTTTTTGTTTTAAAATACATGTAAATAAATAAATAAAATAATAAAAAATAAATAAACAAATGTTAAACAGACTATTTGTTAAAATAAATATCTATCTAAATCAAATCAAATATATAATATATATATATATATATATATATATATATACACACATAAATATAAAATAAAAAAATATTAAATGAAAACGTTTCAAAATAATGATAATGTTAATAATAATAAGAAGAAGAAGAAATGACCTATCAAAAATTTAAATATACAAATCTAAATAAACAAGCTAGTTTATCTGGGTTTTTAATATTTCTTTCTTTAATTATTAAATAAATAAATATATAAAATTTCTAAAATACATTTCTAAATAACTCAATTTCAAAACACGGCCAGTAATCTTTACTGGAATGCAGTGCAGGATTGTACTGCATTCCACAGCATTCCCATGAGAGGGCTTTCAAAGCATATTGGCTGTGCTGTGTAATTACAGTATGTTGCGAGGGGTTGTTGCGGCTGGGCCATATGGAGAGAGCTAATCCTCCGTGTTACCGCACATGCTTCTCAGCTCATCCAGCGATCAGAGCGCTAAACAGACATCAGCTGAGCCTGTCAGACCCCGTCAGTCTGCCGTAACCCTGCACGCAGGATCTCTGGGGCTCAGTGCTGCAGCGTGTCAAGGGATTTCCTCTTTGCCTCTGTCGTACCTCAGTGATCTATTGGGATCAAGCTCAGGAGGTCGGTGACCGATGCATTATCAGCATTTGATACCGAGCTCCCTGGAGAGACTCAAATTTACTATTAGCTTTTTCTTTCAGGGCTTCTAGCCTTTCATTAGCCAAAGTGACACTTTTAACAGCTTATTTTATTTGTTTATTGTGTAATTTTTTTATTTAAAGTTTTATAAATTAATCACGATATGTATCTGTTCAGCACTTTAATAGCTAACCACACTCGTGGTGGGATCAAAATTAAATCACAGGTCTCTGTGGTTCAGTTGGGGTTGGTTTAATACACTACAGCCAGTAAAGCTTCATCTATTAGCCTGAATACTTCTCCAGAGGACCGGATTTATATAGTCTATTTATGAGCAGTGGCACACATTTAAACATTAGAAACATTATGGTGAGAAAAACCTATCATCTGATTCAAATTGAAACACTACAACATTTTTATATCACTTTAATTACAAACACAAGCAAATTTTGGAGGATATTTATCAGCAAATCTATGGTATTCTTAAAAATACAATGGAGAACCATTTAAAAATCATGAATTCTAGTATTGAGATTTGAGTGTTTCTTCAACTATAGCCAATTCTGACCCTGCAGACATTTAGAAAATAAACTCTATTCACACTCTCTTCACTTTACACACAAGAGTAAGGGTCCTTGCACACTGAAGTATGAAATTTCATCTGCATTTTTTTTTGTATTCTTCATCTTTTCCATATTACATTTTCATATTAAAATCAAACCTGATCAAGGCAGTGTGTAAACATGATTCAGAAAATGAGTTTTCAAGTGGTGGTCAATGGAAACCATGCAATAAAAGAATAAAAATGGTAAATTTAAGTTATATTTTAAAAATTCAATTCCAAGATTATATATCTCATTAAATCTCACAATTGTTCCCCTTCAGAATGGACAAACTCACTATTGTTGAGTTAAATCAAGCTGCAAGGTCCGAAATACAAGATAAAGAAAACAGTTAAAATTGTGAGACAAAATAGGTAAATGTAAAATGTTATAGATTTATAGTATTTGATTTTGTAGTAATAGTATTTCATGCTGTAACTGGGCAAATATGTGACCCTGGACAACAAAACCAGTCCGAAATTGAGATTTATACATGATCTGAAAGCTGAATAAATAAGCCTCCCATTGATGTATGATGTGGATGGATAAGGTCATATTTGACTGAGATACAACTCTATGGAAATCTGGAATCTGAGGCTACAGACAAATCTAAATGCTGAGAAAATCACTTTTAAAGTTGTCCAAATGAAGATCTTATCAATGCATATCACTAATCAAAAATTTAATTTTCATATATTTTCGGTAAGAAATTCACTAAATACCTTCATGAAACATGATCTTTACTTACTATCCTAAGGATTTTTGGCAAAAAAGAAAAATCTGTAATTTTGACGCATACAATGTATTTTCGGCTATTGCTTCAAAAATACCCCAGCGACTTAAGACTGGTTTTGTGGTCCAGGGTCACATATATGTTCTATATGAAGTGCATATGTAAATATTATGTAGCCCAATTGTTTAAATCAAGTTAATGCTTTAAAAGTAGAGTATTTATAGTTTCATTCATTATTATAAGCATTTAAACGTTTAGCATCAAATGATGTTTTTGGTGACAGAATTCTATAAAAATTATTTGCATTCCTATTCTGACATTCAAAGGCACAACAATACATTTTATCTCTTTTTCAGTGCATTTTTCCTGTTTCACGCCACTTGTACCAGTGTTTTTTTGTCACCACAATGCTCGTGCAGCTACAAGTGACGTAACTGTGATGTCTTCACCAAATTTGTCTATACTGTATATATTAAACCCTAGCTATGAGATTTTCTTTTTTAATATTTTTCTTTTTTATAGTAGAATATATTAGAAATATAAATCTTTTGTAACATTATAAATGTCACTGCTGATGTGTCCTTGCTAAACAAAAATATCTTTATTTAAAAAGAATGAATGTTCCTAAGAATGATTGGTATTTGTGTATCTATACATAAGAAAAATCCCATGACCTGCCAAGTCTGACATTTTTAATGTGAACACAGTTTTAATAAAATTTGACCCATTGGACACAAAAGTGCCTTCAATTGAAGAAACATTTTTAAATGGGCAAATGCACAAAATGGATCCAGATCTTTAATACACAGCGTTTGTTTCTGGGAGAAGGAAGGCAATAAAGTGACTGATGGGCCTCAGGGCTTAGAGAGAGAGTCTCAAGCTGGTGGCCATGACACTCAAGATGCAGAGCGGCCACAGAGCAGCGGCCGTCACCCTGCCCAAAGACTCACCATTCCTAATTTATGAGGGCTCTAGCATGCCTCAATAATTCATACAGCCAGCTCCACACAGTGATCACTGAAGCACAGACCGCCTTTCACGCAAGGCCAAAAAAAAAATTTAATAAATAAACACCATTCTCTTTCAGACAAGGTTTGCCTCTCCATTATGAGATTCTTTACTCCGGCAGCAGTGGGACTATATTTGGTACTGCATATGAATCATCTGACGCACAAATAGCTGCAAGACAAAAAAAAGCTGAAACGGCATTCACAAAACGAAAAACAACTGTTAATATAGCTGCAATATATATCAAAATTCTAATGCATTATGATTCAAAACCAAGTAAAAAAACGAATGCACTGATGATACAGTAGGTCGAACCTATATTTATCATAATTTTATTGCATTAATTCACTAACACAATGCCATTTAGTGGTGTCCCTTAAAAGTAGGCCTAACTAAACTGAGTATTTTCATAGGATATCATAAAAAATGTATTAGTTTAGCTCTAGGGCTCCATATTCTATATGTGGCACCATTATGGCAGACAATATCGGTGGATGGATGAGAGACAATCGATTGTACCCTGAGAACAGGGCTCACAATACATGCTGACACAAATTCGGAGGAGAGGGGACTGGGTTTAACACAATGACACACATACTGACGGTGCATGAGAGCATTTCTATCAACTCTATAAGCTCAGCAAAGAAACTCAATGGGATGTGCATTTATAATGTTTCGGATGTGGGTCAGTGTGTGGTACATCGCTTGTGTGGATGCATATGTTTAATGCACCGTACTGAAGTTGTGGCTGATGCTGGCATCACTTCCTGTGCTACTATGAGCCTGGGAAACAGCATGGGAACTGTCCCACATTCCTCAGACGAGTCACGACTGGGGACTGTAAACGTGTACAGCAGGAATGTATTGTCATTAGTGCATGAGGCCATGTCAGTGAGACTACAGGGTATTGACTCAACTGCTCTACTCAATGAAGCTGCTACTACCAATGATATATGAGTGCTTTGTGTGAATGGAAAGTTTGATTAGTCCGTTAATGGGCCAGACAGACTAAAGGCACGTCAATATTTATTTAAACATAACCAACCCACATTCTTACAGGCAGGTTCTCATGGGTCTCTCTGTTGGTAGTGGGTCTTTTACTTAGTGCCCTTTACAAAGAGAACAAAAATTAATTAATTAAAGGGACTGTTCACCCCAAAATTTATTTCTGTCATTAATTACTTACCCTTGTGTCATTCCAAACCCGTAAGAACTGTGTTTATCTTCAGAACACATATCTGAATATACCGAGAGCTTTCGTTTTCTTCATAGACAGTAACACAACTGACATGTTAAGATATTGTTATTTCAAATCAGTCATTAAAACTGTAAAACAGATATATTGACTGTATTCAACCATTTATTCTCACACAAAAGGTCTTACAGTACATTTTTGGGTGAACTATCCCTTTAATTCTTTATAGCTGGACACTGGATCTGGGTGTCTTCAAATGATACTATAAGTTGTGGCCTAATGGATAGGGAGTTGGGCTTGTAACCCAAAGGTTGTGGGTTCAAGTCCCAGGTCCGGCAGGGATT
>JAUMHI010000048.1:10849428-10890018 GCA_032359435.1 Enteromius unitaeniatus | reverse complement strand
ACTGCTGTGTGTGTGCACTTGGATGGGTTAAATACAGAGCACAAATTCCTAGTATGGGAAACCATACCTGGCCATTTTTTTTTTAAATCCATAATTGCCCACATGATCATGCTATAGAGTCTTTCATAATT
The DNA here is from genome assembly GCA_032359435.1 of Enteromius unitaeniatus. Taxonomy (NCBI): domain Eukaryota; kingdom Metazoa; phylum Chordata; class Actinopteri; order Cypriniformes; family Cyprinidae; genus Enteromius; species Enteromius unitaeniatus. The sequence continues at coordinate 10,889,887 of JAUMHI010000048.1, read as the reverse complement.
TAAGCAGGCAACCTGGATGCCGAAACACTACTGACTTCCTGATTGGGAGATAGATGGAGGGTGGCGCTTCAGACCAAAACAAAACATGACAACATAAACATCAGTTGAGGGCTGAAACTGCGCTTTTTAAACGAGAACATCCAGGATGTGCTACTACTGTCAGCGATATGAGTACTTTTAATTAACATGTTTTTTTAATGCCTGTTGAACATAACAGAGACATTTTATGATTATTACAATACATTTCTTACATGCGGTACCTTTTTAAATGATGGTATGTGATTGCCATCTGCCTCTCTCACACATACACAATAAGTCCTTTACACAATCTGACATAGCTGCGTTTAAAAAACTGAACTGGAAATTAAGTGCTGGTTAGTGTTTCACTGGGGTGAAAGTTCTTCAGTAGCAATGCATATATATATAATGTCTTATAATTATCTACTTACAATTGGGTTTTGTAAATAGTTTCAACCAACCTCAGGAAGTGACTGGTATCAGGAAATGGCCCATATTTGGTCAGCACGGTACTTATTAATAGATTTAATTTAATTAATGGAGCGCTGATTCGAAGTGAACTTTATGTAAAACAGGAGGAAGAGCCAAACTCAGTATTTACACAACAAAAGGGGTCTTAACAAGCCTTTCAGCATACATCAAGCACGGTACTATCAACAATGTGGCCTTGATGTAGACAGAACATGAAGCTGCACACCGAATGAATCACTAACCCCTTGATGGCCTTTAGTTAATCAAAACAACTATGAAAAAACAATCCTGATTCAGAACATCCAAGAGAAAGTGATAATGTCAAAAAAGAAAGCCCAGCATGTCTAAATGAGGTGTACTGCTGATATTGCTACAGGATACGGAATATGAAAGGTTCTATTGTAGATACTCACTGACTTCATTATACTGTATGACACAAAGAAAAAAAAAACAAAACTGTTCATTAAATGTCTCCTAAATGTGTTTTTTTCTGGCTAGAGAGGGAGAACACGATTATTTTCCTTTGGAAACAAACGTTAAAAAGTTTTTTATCAAGGAACATGAATCTGCTGATTCAGCAGAACTATCCAAAACCTACTTCAAATATAAAGTATGTCATGGTCTCAAACAACATTAGCTTTTATGTATAAAATGTTGAATATTAGCTATGTGATGTAATTGCTGGCTTGGTGTAGTCAAAACAGGGCCATTTCAGAGAAAAGTCTGAAATCAAAATGAATCTTCTCGATTTTCTAAATGCATGTTATTGATTATATGTTGAACAATCCATAAATGTTTGTTTAATTAATGTTTTAATTGACCTTGCATTTTTTTATAGACTCATATCTGGATCTTACAGAGTTGTCTTAAATAATGTATGCAGTACCTCTCCAATCATTTAGTCCTCTTAAACCCTGACACTGTAAGATTTAATTCATCTGCCTTCATTTCTGAATGTAACAAGGGATGCATAGAACCAAGTCCCCAATCTACATTTTTTATTTTTCAATATGGAAGAAATTGATCTGTCAACTGCTTCCATTTCATCACAACTTTAAGCTACGCATCAGCAATGTATGGTATAAGCAGGAGGCTTTCGAACGCTAAGTGCTCATGTTATCATTTTATTACAGACACCTAAATACGATAATGCATTTAAATGAACACTCAACAGTGAATAAAGCCTATTACAACCTTCCTGACATTGCACTCATTTCCACTTCATTTTACCTCACGGTCATTTACAAAAAAATCATTGAATTACAGCAAGCCAGTTTTCTAAATCAAATAAAACATCTTTAACCACCCAACACATATTGGTCCTTCCGACTGGCAAGGTGACCTAGACTATATATAAGAACAGAACATAGCAGGGAGGCCATTCATCACACATGTGTTATATCAGAGCTATATGGGCTAAACAAGAGCTGTATTAAACATTGATACATATACAGTATATGTCATTATCATGATGCTTTAGTCGTCATTGTGCTGTAGTAATAGAATCATCCTAAAATTCACATCCTAATATGATAATGCCATATGTTATTTTTTATTGTTGTTTTAGCAACATTTTAGCTTATTCTCTCTCAAGAAAAATGCAAGTTGTCTTGTTTCAAGGGCAAGGCCCGACTGATATGATGTTGCTCTAGTGGTAGACCTTCTAAAGAACATTCGCACTTGACTAGGTAAAATAAACAGTAGCTATATAACATCATTTGCATCTTAGCTAACAGAACATTAAGAGTTTGTTTAGATTGAACCCATTTAAAGTAGGTCACATACTACAGTCTAATCTACAGGAGATATGCAAATGTGCTCTGAGTGACTCATGCTGAGCATTTCTGAGCTCATCTGTCCTTGCAGCTCTCCTGTCATGTTCTCAGCTAGTGATCATGATGCATGTCAAGGTCATTTAATGTGTTTATAATCTAATCTATAGCTAAATACAATTTTGATGTGTAGTTGTCTACACAACACTGAAACAGGCAAACTTGCTTTCGTTTCAATTTAGATCTTATTTGTCTCTCATTTAATGTTACATGATGCATAATGCACATGAAAAAAAAACATTTTTTAACCTAAACTGTAGTGATGTACAGAAATTAAAGCAAACAAATACATCTGAAGAAAACGTAAATAAATAAATACATTATTAGGTTATGGCCAAAAAAAGGCCAAACTTTTCTGATGATGTGTTTTGACTGTGTGATTGTTTTATGTAATGCATACAACATGTCAGCAGTGTTGGCACCTCAGCAAAAATTATACTAGAAATATGTAAAATTAGTTTTGCTTGTTAAAAAAATGAATTATGACTGGTTTATCATCTGTGAGCATAACACCCAAATTCTTTATCAAAACATGTTTTTTGGTTTAGCCTTTATAGTTTTATGGAAACGTAAAAAAATCTATTTTGTTGCATCACTACTTAATGACAAAAGTTTGAGGCAAACACTTTCTGTTCAAGAACTGCTGTCAGCTTTCACTAAATTAAAACTACTTTATTTGTCCAGTAAGCAACTGAGGAAAGAACAGCAATCCTGTAATGACTCCCCTGATGACCATTACTTAGATAATGCAGTCTGGCTGGACAGGAGTCTTGATCTGAGCCAATCATTTAATGGAGAACAATAATCCTCCATCCACCTAATACTATTAGTTTTTTTTCACAGTACAGTTTTCTTTCATTATTATGGATTTATTGAGCTTGCATGACTTCTAACGTGCTGAAAAACGTTTGCAAGATCCATGTTATGATGATTATGACTTGATAAAAAGGTTTTCAATATGGTCTCAATATTTAGAATTCAACTATACAAAGTTAAAATAATATTTTGTATTTTGCATTTACAGGTACAATATAATGTCAATTGTTAGTTTAAAATAATATTTGGTATTTTGCATTTACAGGTACAATATAATGCCAATTGTTAGTTCATTAGAACCTCTAATCTAACCGTGTCAGATGGTCTCCATCTGTAATAGCAAACAATGGCAGTTTTCCAGTCATTTTTACCTTATAATGGTTTTTAGGAGGGAAGAGAGTCACCCAGCAACCTGCTTATTCCCACCAATCACATGCCTTTGCTGCCCCCATCTCAATCTCTATTGACTTTTAATGATCATAGATATGGATTTAGTATTCAGAAATCCTGCACTTCGGTTATGAATGACATCCAGCAGTAAAGCTTTTGTGAATCATGAGCATCATGTGAAATGAAAGCCTAAGCTTGTACTCAGAAGCTGAGTAAACTGAGCTCCAAAATAAGAAATAAAAACTCGACATTTCATTCATCCAGTTTGCGCTGTTTCTGAAATAACGTTAAACGCCGTGAATCCCACTCGCAGCCAATTCATGAATGTCTCGACACAGAACCGAGGACAGTTTAGTAGATGCTCGTACTTACATTCCGCGCGAGTCTCTCGTTTCCTAGAGACGACGGTCTCATCCGAAACACTATTCTGCCGGTCAGGCGGGACACACATGATGTTTGTGAATGAACCGGCTAGAGACGACCCCCAAGTAAGCGCCGACCCCACATTCTGTCTGTGCGAATGGAAATCCAAGCACACTCTTTTTAAAGCACGTAAATGACATTAAAATTGCATTTGCTGCTACTCTATAATCAAAGGGGAGCCTATTCCGCTGATATGGAGTTATTATTTGTTATCATTAATTTATGATTAAAGTCATTCATTTATTATAGGTATTCATGAAATTACCAGCTTTGAAAATATCTTAAAATATATATATATATTTTACTTAAACTTAGGTTGAGTGCATTATACTTTTTAATAATATTATTGTGTGTTGCTGCAAAGGCAAAGTAAAAGCGACTAGGCTTTCTGTTACTAGATCTCTATGAACTAAAACTGGGTGAATTTTCTTAGAGCCGACTAGAGGGCGCCCATGGGTGGGGTTAAAAAATGGACACTTCCGTCTGACGTTGAGTTGGCATTGACTGATTGTGTTCTTAGCCAATTACAGTGAAGAAGAGCTCTAATGAGGCGTGACCAAGTACACAAACCCAGCCAATCACAGCGTAGCAGGAGCAAGCAACGGGTCCACGCTCCAGAAGTGAGGTGTCTGTTTCTGCCATAGATGGTATCGAACCAAGCAGAAAGTTAAAAACTGGTAACATATAATTAGAAAATTGTGATTAGAATGAATGGAACAGCATATTCAAACTTTGACAGTCAAGAACACGTTCTCAAACTAGGCGAAACATTTGAGAAACAACCTAAAAGTGCATTCCATACGGTACGATGTAAGTGGCATCTTTTACATTATTGTATTTGTATCAGCATTTTTATATAAACGCAAAAAAATAAATAAGTTACGGAAAAAATGCCTTGTGTTTTTACGCTAAAATTGAAACCATAAGTTGTTTTTAAACAATGTGCACAGGCATATGAGAAGGCAGCTATGTGCTTTACCACCTTGCTGGCTAACTCAGCTTTTTAATGTTATTTTGGAAATAAAAACCCCGGAAACGTGCTTTACAATAGAATCATACCTATCGAACCCGTTTTCTATCCTCTGAAAAGCAGTGTTTTAAAATAAATGATTGGAGAACATTTAAATCATGAGAAATGATTGACTTTATAGTACAATAGTAAGCACGCGCCCTCTGTAGGTTCTACGGTGGCACTACACAATTTCTGATGTCATCAATGGCACACATGGCTATTTTGAAAAATGAATGTTTTCTTCATGGTCATAGATGATTTCAAACCAGCCTCCATAGACACAACATGTGAGGGGGAGCTGGAAGTGGGCAAAGGAGAGCAAGTTACAGTCACACTACCAAACCTAGAGGTAGATTCAGTAACCTTAGTCCCACAAGATATATCTTGTATTCACAGTAACATGGAGGATTCAACTTCTTTCCTATCACTCTTTGCAGGGATCCACAACACCTGTAACCGTGTTTAAAGGTTCCAAAAGGCCTTATATGAAAGAATGTGTTCTCATTGTTAACCATGACACAGGGGAGTATCGTCTGGAGAAACTCAGCAGCAACATCGCGGTCAAGAAGACCAGGTATTACTGCTTTTGTGTTAGAAGATTGTGTTAGGGATTTATTATTTATTTCATGACGCTCCTTTAAGCCTTCATTAACCCTCACTGAAATAATTGGAAATTCATAATTTCAACCCTGGAATGTTGTCGGAGGCTATAACAAGACGTTTAAGCTTTTGTGACTTTATGAAAATAATACAAATTTTATGTTGTAAATCTAAGTCAATGAAATGACCATATATGGTTCCTCGCCAGTCTATGGTCATCTTTTTTCCCAAAAAGAGCATATATTTACAATGTTTGAAACGCACATAAAATACAAATAAATACGTAAAATGTACATACACTTTTTCTCATTTAATTAATTAACATTTTTCCCTTTTTTTATTATTATTTTTTTTATGTGCCATAGACTCTTGTTTTCCAAATTCTGCATATATACAAAAATGTACAGTTTAGATCTACTGAAAACGAAGAATACTGACAAATATATATAATAACAAGTGAAAATAGCACACTAGTTTAGGTAGTACTACTTATCGTAACAGTAATAAGACTCACAGTAAAAATAAACACCAGTGTATGCCATAATAATACAAACTGAGTTAAAGTAATAAATGAATAAAATCTTTACAGTTAAACCTTATATTTCACTATTTATGGCTTGATCATTTCAATAAATCTCCCACTGAATCACTGCATAATGTTATACAAACCTGTGTCGACATTACTTACTATTGTCCTACATTTGAATGCATTATTTGTATATAACATTTAACACAACTGTTCAACCATATACTGCATGAGTTTCGTTAACTTAGCATTGTTCGTTTCGATTCTATTTATATTTTTGTGAGAGTAGGTATGAGCGTAAACGCATACTTTTCAAACTCTGGAAGTACGCTGATGTTTGAAACGCCCCGGGCAACTCCTGATTGGTCAAATGCCATGGTGTTGCCATCTGTGACGAAGACTGATTTCTGCTGATTGGCTGGAAGAAATCCATGCACTTACACAAGCTCACGGAAGGGCACGAGACCGCTCTAATGAATGAAGTTACCAAATATAGTTCCTTGCCCGATAAAGGGTTAAAGAGTTTGTCCAGTAAACACATTGTCATATTTCTGTTTCCTAACAGGGCTGAGGGAAGCAGTAAGATTCAGTCACGGCTGGAGCAGCAAACCAGCAGGCTTAGTCAGCAGATGAAGACTGGCAGTGGAAACAAGGCGCCATCCAGCACCAAGAGCTCTCCCCCCAAGGAGAAAATGTCTCCATCGTCTCCCATGGATGATATTGAGCGAGGTAGTCTGAAAACACTGATATTAGTTTTTTTTTGTTTTGTTTTGTTATTAAATCAGTTCAGTCAGTAATATAATCTGCAGGACACCAGCTAGATTAGAGAGACATAATCCAAAAACATATATGAAAGTTGTAAATTAAACTTAAAGTGAAGTATATTTCTGGTCAAAAGTTCAGGGTAAGTATTTAAATGAAACCTTTTATTCTCTTCAAAATGAGAGTAATGTCATTTCAAACTTTCAATTTATAAAAGAATCATGATTGCACAAAAATATCATATTAAGCAGCGCAACTATTTAGTTTTTTTTAATAATTGAGCACCAGATCAGCTTATTAGAATGATTTCTGAAGGATCACGTGACACTGAAGACTGCGATAATGCCTGCTGATAATTAAGTTTTGCCATCACAGAAATAAATTTAATTTTAAGTTATCATTTTTTGGTTACACTTTATTTTTAAGGTGTCCTTGTGTCATTAGTGTAACAGTGTAATTATACATTATACAAGTATTGAGAAAGAATAATGAACTGCATGTACTTACTATAGGGTTAGGTTTAGGATTAAAGGGTTACTCCACTCCATAATGAAAATATTGTCTTTAATCACTTACCCCCATGTCATTCCGAACCTGTAAAGTCTTCATTCATCTGCCATGTAATTCGTTACAGGTTTAGAATGACATGGGAGTAAGTGATGGACGGCAAAATTTTCATTTTAGTCAAATTTATTGTTATTATAATTGTAAGTACACGTAAGATGATCATTTAAGTTATTAAAAAAAAAAAACATTCTAAAAACTAATATTTGAATATTTCTTCTTTCTGGAATGACATCAAACACAAACATTTTAATGTTAATAATATTTTATAGTAGTACTGCTTTTACTATATTGATCAAATAAATGCAGCCTTTGTGAGCATAAGAGACTTCTTTTAAAAAGCATTAAATTCTTACTGACCCAAACCCCTTGAACAGTAGTGAACAAGCATGTCTACTTGAATTCTTTAGGCAGTCCCTCTTGTTTTTTGTGTTTGTGTAGAGCTGATGGCCGAGGCGCGTGTCATGGATCAGATGAGCAGTGGAGACAGCTCCTCAGATTCCCACAGTTCCTCCTCCTCCAGTAGTGAGGACAGCTCCAGCAGCAGTGACTCAGAGAATGAGGATCGCCCCCCGAATAATGTGGTTCCAGCTCCGCCTCAGAGCACCTCTGCCCTCAGCACATCTCAGAGCCGCGTGGAGGAAGGCAGTGGGCATTTCATGAACACTCTCAGTAAGTTTCTGGGTGATTTTAGATGCTCTGTCTGTTTTGGGTGTCTAATATATGTGGCTAATGTTTCGGAATGTTAATGTTTTCAGAAAATGATCTCCAGTTGAGCGAGTCTGGGAGTGAAAGTGACGATGACTGACCGCAAAGACGTGTGGGACACCTGATACTGAAAGAGGGTCAGGTGTTCAGGAAGTACATTCACTAGTTAATACCTTGTGATACCTGAATCCAAATTTTTTTCTTTCCCCCAGTTTCTTAGTAATACTTGCATCAGCACAAGCTATGCCAATGGACACATAGCTGGGGGGGTTTGCTGTATTAGTAAATTAAGTAAAGGTATTTATTTTGATGAGATTGCTACTGCATAAATGTTACTTTTATAGGAATGTCCTATAATTGCTTCCTCAGAGGTTATAGAATTATATCTGTTTGTGAAATAGCTGTTTAGAAAGATCACCATGGTCTTCTTTTCATCTCTATATTTTTTTAAGCTTATCATACTCAAGCACAAGTGATTTAGCAGCTTTTTCTCTTAAGGAGCACCAGTGCATTAAGGCACCAAGCTCAATCTCAGATATTTACAGATATTACCCGACCTGCAATACTTGAATGTGTCTCTTTCGTTGATTCAGGGACATTTGTTCATAACAAACTGTGCCTTGTATATAAGGTGTATTTTGACTATCCATCTCAATCTCTTACATTGAGTACACCCTTTTTTTTTTTTATTCCTGCTTGGATTCCCTCAAATATTATCTCCATTTAGTGGTAGAAGTCTCTGTGTTGTGTATGTCTTACTGTACGCCTCTGGAAGGCCCAAGAGCAACACACTAACTCTTAAAGGATGTCCTTAGCCAGCCCTTCTTGAGCACTATATTGCAAAATATGACGTGCCATTATTATAGCAGGGTCGACTGATGTGGTTAAATGTAGTTACGTGGAAGGTTTGATCATTAAAATTGTGTGTAGACTAAATAAAGATTTGATTCGTGATGTTTTTGTTGATCATTTTGTCTCAATATAGCAGCATCTGAGCTGCATAGTATGCAAACTGAGATTGAAGTATATAGCATGATACACTTGATCAAGTCTGACTGGGTAATTGTGAGATTAGAATCATTGCTCTTATTATACTAAAGCTTTCAGCATACATTAAAAAAACAATGCAGTGGGTTATAAGACGTGCATCTTTTCTGTGAAGATACGAGAAACTACTTTCTCAAGCACGGAGTTGTTTCTGAAACAAAGATGTTGAAATAGACATCTTACAATGGCCCTGAGTAAGTATGTATGCAAACTTTTGCAAAAGTGTGTGTGCTTGAGTGTATTTACCTGTAGCAGTATCTATTGTACAATGTATAGAGACATTAAGTTGTTAGTTTATTAATACCATTACAAAAAGTTGGCAGCAAAATGGCTAAAACTGCCATTTATTAGTGTGCCATAGGACCATGGATACTTTATCATTTGTCATTGTCCAAATGTATCTCAGAAAATGTTCATAGCCTTCTTTTTCAAAACACTGTTAGATGGTTATAAAAACAAGGTAAAACCTTTCCACATTTAACTTGCTATGAGAAATTTGTTCATTCATGTGTTTAATATTTTTTTTAAATAATTTTATTTATTTTTAAATGTGGTAGCACAGGTAACACAAAAAATGGCCAATGCCTATAACACAAGGAAAAAACAGTAAATCTAGTTTGATCATGGTGAATTAAAAAGGTGAAGCTGAAAAGCAGTTTAAAAACATCTTGCACTTCTTAAGACACTTCTGGTGACATTGTAACATCAGGTAACGTACATTTCAGTGAACATAAACACGCTGTACGTGTTCTGTGAACGTGTTAAATGTTATGTGAAAAGTGCATACGTTGCAACCAAAATGACGCGTTGAGTTGATCAAAAAGTGATAGTTAAGTGTTTTACAGTGTCAAATAAATGCTATTCTTAGATCATTAGAATCCACATGTGCATACTAGAAAGATCTTTGAAGGATTATGTGACACTGAAGACGCTTGAATAAATACGTCGTGAGATTACATACATTAGATGTTGTGACAGATGATGGTAGTACACGCTGTATTTAGTCAGAAACCATGGTTGCCGTGGAGGTAGTTTGTAACGGCAGTAACACTGGCAACTCAACTCGGTTTTCCCCTCGATAATAAGCGAGTTTACTCAAGTTCATGTGCAGGGGAGTCGCTCTTGTCAGACTGCCATTACAAGGAAGCAAAGTGCTGTAACAGGAGGATTGTCCAGACTGCTGTGGACTGCGACAGTAGACATGTTTTCCAATTCACTGCTGAGAACTGGATTATTTTTATGCAAGCAGGAGTACGGAGGAATAAAATGCCTCACATCGGTATTCTGCACTCGGACAACCAGTACACTAATAGGTGGTGAGAAACAAAAAACCATGGACGACTTGGATGGTCCTAGCTTTCCGACATCATTATACTGGCTCTTTGGGAAAGGTTATTTTCAAAAGACACATCAACTGCAGGTAAAGATTCATAAGAAGGTTCAGGGACGAACACATTTTTAATTTCCAAATGATTGTCTGCTTTCGTTATGTTGGGTTTTTATATCTTACCCTAAAGGGTAATACTGATAATATGCAACATGAATCTTTATTTAAACAAGCATGTGTTACTAATGCAGATAGAGCACAGCAAAATCTACGGCCCCCTTTGGAAGTCAAAATATGGCCCACTGGTTGTTGTTAATGTGGCCAGTGCAGACCTTATAGAACAGGTTCTACGGCAAGAGGGTCGCCATCCCATCCGTACTGACATGCCCCACTGGAGAGGCTACCGAAAACTTCGCAATCACGCCTATGGACCCCTCACGGAGTAAGTTACACTGGAGACCCCTGTATTTTTGGCACAAGCATACATCTGTTATTTGAAAGCATTCATTGCACTCCTATTGTGCAATCATAAAGCTGCAAAAGCACACATGAAACAACTGCAGATATGAAGCTGCAAATGTAGTGCACGCCTAAACATGTATTGAGTAGCTTAGGAAATAATGTACAAAATGAAAACATGACTGAAGACACACATTGTGTTCGTTGAACAGTAAACCAAAGCCTAGCGATTCATGGAATTTGTATATTAAACCCATTTTAGTGGGAATAAATAGGGAATTGTTTTTGAGGTCTTACAACGAACAATGAACTTGCATTGAAATCTGTGTGAAGGATGGCAGTTTTCCTCAAAACTGAATTTGAGGAACCATAACAACCTCCAAACATAAATAGAAAAACATGAGGACTACAGACAGTTTCAATGACAACAACATAAACAAATGTTACTGCGCATGCATGCTTTTGTGGCCCTAACTAACTTCCCCTAGACATCCAAATAGAATCAATAACAGCTGCTAAGACCCTCTAGAGTTGATTTTCTTTTTGATAACAAGCGAAATGTGCATGAATCAGATGGATTTATTAAAAATGCTAAATCATTCCCTGCAGGAGGTGCTTTAAGCACGAGAAACTGCAGGTTTCCCCAGGACCGGCTGTACACAAAGCAGCCCTGAGCTTACAAACGCTGCCTTATAATATGCAAGATGAAATGAGATTATATTTTCTTCCTTCAGAACTACAGTGATATAAAACCCCCCATGCCTCGGTTTGATTTAAAACATGGATTAACGTTATGTGCTCATGTTTATTTAACGAAAGCCGTTTGGACAATCGTGTATCATGTATGGGAAACACATCCCAGAGCGCAATAACATGAGACCAGTTTCGTTAATCATAATTAGCTGCGTTTGTAGCTGTCCACACTAAACTTACGATGCTTTTAGGAAACACAGCCCAGACCGGAAGTAAACTCTCTACAAACTGACCATGAGAACACAATGAATTTGATCAATTTTACCACATAAGCGTTGTTCAGAACTTTTTTATATCGGCAAATTATCATGCAACGATGTATGACAAAGTGGTTATGCTGACAGAAATGGCAGTACTCATAATTGTCCCATTTCAGGATGGGAGCGGAGTGGCAGCGCATTAGAAGCATCCTGAATCCTCGCATGCTGAAGCCCAAACACGTGTCCTCCTACACCGGTGCAATTAATGGTGTGGTGAGCGACTTTATTGAGAAGGTGGCTAAGCTTAGGACAACAAAAGGCGATGACCTTATGGTGTATGATGTGGCAGGAGAACTGTACAAGTTTGCTTTTGAAGGTAGGATATATCATGTTGAGTCATTTCCAGGCATTCATGTTAGCAGTTTTAATGAGTCTGGTGAGTACAAAGGGTCAATGTCACACATGCTTGCATTAGATTACAGAGGCCATCCAATTAAGAGCACTGGCCTTGACGAGTTCATAAGTGCTAATCATCTGCAGTTGACCTTTTCAGATAACTTTCAAATAGACATAATAATCATATACTAGTCGTAAAAATACCTGGAAAGCAATTGTGCTTTAATATAGATAGCCTTAAAAATTATGTACATAAATTATTACATTATTTTGTTCCTGTATAATTTTTTTGAGCACTATAATTTTCTTGTCTTTCCTTCATAAGGAATATGCTCAGTGTTGTTTGAAACTCGTATGGGATGTCTGAATGACGTGGTTCCTGAAGAAACACAGAAGTTTATCTTCTCTGTTGGGGAAATGTTCCGTCTTTCTCCCATTGTGATCCTGTTTCCCAAATCTCTCTGGCCCTATATGCCTTTTTGGAAGCATTTTGTTGCTGTTTGGGACCATCTGTTCAAAGTTGGTAAGTCTAGAATAAAAATGCATTTATTGTTGCCATGTGTTGTCAGGATATCATGATCAGAAGATACATCATGATTAAAAGTGACTGTTAAGACAATTATAATGTTGCAAAAGATTATTATTTTAAATAAATGCTGTTCTTTTGAACTGTCTATTTATCAAAGAAACCTGATCATTTATATTATATATATATATAGTAATATATTGATATATTAAAACAGGATGTTTTATGTAATATTAATATTAATAATTTTATAAAAACAAACAATAATAATCTAAAATAAATTTAAATAGAAAATATTGTAATAATGTTTCACAGTGTTTCTGTTTAACTACATTTTTTTGCATTTTCATCAAATAGATGCGTCTATGTAAGAAGAGACTTTTTTTTCAGTAACATTAAAGAATACCCCAAACATTTGAACAACAGTGTGGAGTGTCTCTATTCAAACAATACTCATTGGGTGACAGAATGCCAGTCCTCTTTAGATATGCTGTTTTATTGAAACAGCGGATGAACTAGTGCAGAAGAAGATGGCAGAGATTCAGGAAAGGGTGAAGAATGGGCAGCCAGTGGAGGGCGAGTATCTCACGCACCTCCTGGTCAGTGAGCAGATGTCCTTGACTGAGGTTTTGGGAAGCATTACAGAGCTTCTGCTGGCAGGAGTCGACACTGTAAGTATCTTTACTCTTTAATGAGGCAATGCGTTTCTTATCTTGACATTTATAACATTTGATTTAAAGCTAAGAGAAATAAATAAGCATGACTAGTAATTGCAGTGTATTTGAGATTCAGCTTTTTCGATGCATGCTCATTGTAGACATCAAACACGGTTTCTTGGGTGCTTTATCACTTGGCACGGGAGCCAGAGATCCAGCAGAAGCTGTATGAAGAGGTTATCAGTGTCTGTCCGGGTGACAGCGTGCCCTGCAGTGAAGATATCACCAGGATGCCACTTCTAAAGGCCATCGTTAGAGAGACTCTTCGGTATAGTGTATTTAGTACCTCTCAGTTATACTTTGTTATAAACATATTTAAAGCAATAGTTCACCCAAAAATGGAATATTGCTTAAAAAAGGCAAAGTTGTAGATGAATTTGTTTCTTATCAGAACAGGTTTTGGATCCTCAGAAGGAAATGGGTGAAGCAGAGTGAGAGTCCAAACAGCTGAGAAAAGTATTCAATACAGCTCTAGTCAATAAGTGGAGAAACTGAAGAAAGCAGTATTATAAATAAAGGATTCGTATTTTATTTGGAAGAAAGGGTTTGAAACTAAAAATGCCTTAATGATGCCGTGTGGATTACTTCTGAGATATTGTGATTAATATTGTGTCTTTATCAGCCGTTTGGACTGTCATTCTGACGGCACCCGTTCATTTCAAGTGACGCAATGCTAAATTTCTCAAAATACTTTATGATCTGATGAAGAAGCAATCTCATCTACATTGAAGAACATGGTGGTCTGAGTTACTTCTCACTGTTTATGTTTATATGCAAAAAAATTAGAGCTTCTTTTTTCGACTGCAAATCGATTGGATGTGGTCAAGTAGGCGTTTCCTTCAGAAATGAACGCTGACATGGTTAAGCCCAAACCATCAAACTGATGTCATCAGAGAAGATTTGTCATAGTTTACCACACAATGTGAGCTAACAAAATAAATATAGTCGGTTTTGATTTTGTGCAGATTTAACTATTGGATTAAAAGCATGTCAAAGTAGTTGAAAAAGTGTTAACTTGCTAAATGAATCCTCTAAACATGTTCTCTCAGTTTATATCCAGTGGTTCCTGGGAATGCTCGTGTCGTTGCTGAAAGAGAAATAGTGGTGGGTGACCACCTCTTCCCTAAAAATGTAAGCTGAACTACAAACTTGCCATTCTAACAGCTGTCCAATGTACATTTAATTTGGTGCTAGTAAACAGAAACCCAAACTGATCAGCGCTGTGAGTGTTTTCCAGACTCTTTTCCACCTCTGCCACTTCGCGGTGTCCTACGATGAGAAGGTGTTTCCCAATCCTTTTGCCTTCGTTCCTCAGCGCTGGATCCGGGAAGAGAAGCAGTTAAACCAGCATCCCTTCGGGTCTGTGCCGTTTGGCTTTGGCATCCGCGCATGCCTGGGCCGCAGAGTGGCTGAACTGGAGATGTACCTCCTCTTGTCCCGGGTAAGAACACATTTCATAGATGTTTCTGTTACGAAAATGAAAAGACATTCGGAGATTCTTGGTTCTATAAACTAAACAGTGAGGCCACATAAAAATCTGGATTCAAGGAAATGCACTTTTAGGTCATTCCATGAATGTTGAACCCATCCATGACAGCAATGATTGTCCTGACCCAGTTTATCTGATAATTTTGTTATGTTCATTTTGGATTCTTGCCTAATCTTTAGTCCTTCACCTTTGGTCCAACCTTCTTATCAATGAGTAACTAAGATTAATGTATTCAGCATGTTTTCTGTGATAAACATTTGAACTTGAACTTGAATAAACTGTGCATGTTAAGATCAATATGCTTCATTTTTTTTTTACATTTTTCAGTTAATAAAACACTATGAAGTGCGTTCAGACCCTTCAGGAAGGACCGTGAAGCCGATCACACGAACCCTGCTGGTCCCTGCCACATCCATTGACCTGCAGTTTATTAATAGGCAAAAGGTGCAAGAGGAGCCGTTCAAAGCAAATGCTTCTGTGTAACATATTGGTTATGACTTACGTAATTGAAAAATAGAACTACAATGCGTAGCCCTGTGGAGACAAAGTGTTTACTAAATTATATTGCTTGGCATAAAAAGGCATTTTTATTTATAATAACCTTTATTTTACTGTTATAAATACCTATTATACAATATACTGTAAATGCACTCAGTTTCGACATTACATTGTAAATATATTTTTGTTTAAATTGCATGTGAATTAATGTCTTTGTAATTAGTGCAATGAATTAATGTTAGTATCGGATGGTTTTTAGACCTTTTACAAATGTCAACCTCTTTTCTTTTGTGAATGCACTTTCATTTCAATTTCAATTTTATGGGTTTTTTTAGAGGATATTAATATTATAATTTAACTAATCTGTTTTCCGGTTACATTGTCCTTGCTGGTGAGAATATAGCAAGAATAATATTTATAATAATTGATCACATGTTGCAACACCTGTCTGTAGTTTCCCTGAAATCCCTTTCTTGTTCAGTTTTAATATGAAAACAATCTTCAATATGAATTCATGCAAACTGCAATGATGCCCCCATGTGGATGACAATTGTAAATACAATAAATATAAATTCCAACTTTTACGTATTTTTTTGCTTTTACTCCACTTTTATGTCAATAAAATAATCTCTCTAATGTTTGACACATTAGATCTAGGCAGGTCACAGGTCTAAGAGCTGATTAATGTCATAAAAACGATATATAAGAAAGTTAATACGGAATTTGTCAGTGAATTGGCATGATTTGTTTTTTTCTATCCCAACGTTTAAAATAAATTCTTCATGAAATAGAATTTGTAAGCCCATCACCCATCTTCAGTCTTCATTTAGAGTTAAAAAATAAAAAAAATAATTTTTAGCATACACTATTTGAACAGTATTTTCACATTTTACAATTTATATCCAGCAGATGGTAGTGTTGGATCAAACTAAATGCAATAGAAAGCTGTAGAAAACACTCTTCCAGCGTTATTGAAGGGGGTTTCAGGTAGCTTAAGTTTAAATAAATAAATCACAATTAATGATTAATATATGTATATCATGTATAAATGTATATATACTCCTGCTTTTGTTAACAAACATTAATAAGGTCCCTATTGACCTTTATAATCCATACTATGGAGGTCAATGGCTATTAGACATTCTTCAAAATACCTTTATTTTTATTTTTTTTGTGGAGCAAAATTTAAATCAGATGTTTGGAAAAACTTAAGGGTGAATAATCCAAAAAAATCTTTTTTTTGGGATCCTTTAAGTTACTTTAAAGTAACTATCCCTTTAAATTACTTTAATTTAATTTATTTTAAAGAGAGAATACAGGCAAATCTGTACTATAGAACATATGCCATACAGTGTTTGAGATGTGTTTGCATATAATGATGTGAATTAACAACAGTTTTAAACAGGTATGCTTCATTTATTGCCGCATATTAATAGCTTGTATAGAAAAAAAATAAACCAACAATGTATATCTGTTACATTATTTGACACTTTTTTGGTGCAGTCAAGTCTGCTGTACCGGACTATGGTTAGCAGCACCCACCGTGCGTTAATCCAAGTTAGTTACGCCCATAAACTGGGATATGTTTCAATAAAATATTGTAACACGAAAATGTAGAGGAAATTCTTTGGACAGCTTACAAGTTATAAGTGCTTATTTGGCAGTACATAGGAACATCTTCCCTGCTTTAGGTGTTTTATTCTGAGGTTTCTCTTATAAATGGGGAGAATAGACTGCATTATCATCAATACATATCACTGACTCAGTCGTACATACTGTGAATATAGTGAAGTGCAAAATATCTCCCTTCAGTTCATGTCCCAAGAATTCACCAGTGGAGTTTTAGAAAGAATCCTGATAGGAGAAGGGATGCATGCAGATGAAATGGCTTCTGAAATCACATGACTGTGCAGGTTTTGGCCTTGGTCTTGTGTAGACGTGACACTGAGTCCAGCGCAGGCCTGTTAGATACATGTGAAGTCCTCTTGGTGGCTCTGCTGGACTTGATGCGCTTCACATTCTTGTTGCTTTTACTGATGCAGGCCAGTGTGGCTATGTGAAAAATGTCCCTCACGCTGTTCTCTGACTGCTGCGCTGAGCACTCGATGTAAGGAGCCGAGATCAGCTTGGCCATGTTTGAACCCTAAAACAAATTATTTATAAAATTACTATATGCTTAATTATACTTTCAGTCACCTAATGCAGAGGTCATCAACAGGAGGACACCGATCTGCTAATCAATGTTAGATTTAATGTTCATTTTAAAAAAACAAATATATACAAAGCTGAGGTTTAGCCAAATGTCTCATTTTTATATGTATGTGATTGTGTTCAACAATAGTGACTCATTTTAATGGCTATATTTAGTATAAGTACATGAATATGCATGTTAATATAGCCCAGGTTTAAAATAGTGCCAAGAGGTCCTACAATGTGTTAAAGATACTGAAGCTACTACTAATACTCCAAATACTATGCTAAGGAGGATCTAAGTGCATTATTTTCTAGTACAAGCTTTGGAAATTATATGTTGCATCTGTTCATTTTTTTCATTAAAGGTATAAAATATTATTTACTCACCTGGTCATATGATGAAGGAATGTCATTGGACAGCTGCACAAATGTGGCCAAGTCTGCACGCAGGTCTGACTTGCATCCAACCAAAAGTATTTTAGTATTGGGACAGAACTCTTCGATTTCTCCCTTCCACTAAAGGATTTAAAAAGTAGTATTAGATTAGATCATAAAATCATATGCATTTTGATATGTAACTTAAAATATAATTTGTTATATTATTAATTAAGTTAACTAAAAATGTATTGTATTTATAAATAATGTGAAATATAAGGTATAAATATTAGATAGAAAATACACTTTTTTTTTTTTTACTGAAAATTAGAAATGTTGCCTTGGCAACTAACTTAAAATATGTTTAAGATGTAGTAAGATGTAGTAAAAAATCTAAAAATAAAGCCTAAATCAAATACTTGAATATATATATTGCAATGTTATTAAAATAACGATTACACTTTATTTTGATAGTCCACTTTAGACATTCTACTAGCTACAAGTAACTTTGTAACTACATGTCAACTAATTCTCATTAATTTCCACCTACATGTCTACTAACGCAGACTGTTAGGGTAGGTTTAGGGTTAGTAGAATAAGTTGACATATACAAAGTTTCTCATAGTCAGACTCAGTATGTTGTTTGTTCTGGACCCATCAAAAAAAAAGTATTAGTAGATATTAAGCAGACAGTTTTCTAATACTCTAATGACTGCAGGTTGACATGTAGTTGCAAAGTTATTGTTAATAGAATGCCTAAAGTGGAAATCGAAATAAATAGCCTTCTTACCAAAATAAATAATATCATAATAAAGTGTTATCCTAAACTTAATTTCAAAGACCATAATATAATTATTAATTTTTCTAACTAATACTGGATTGAGCTGTGTATTTGGAAAAATATTCCTTTCTGCATTGTTTATATGACATCCAGGGATTCAAGACCATGTTTGTTATCTCTGCATCCGTAAAAATCTGACTGTTGTTCTTCATGACTCCATGACATGACCAGATACTAACAAATTCATTTTCCTTATAGACAGTGGAGAACTCAAGCATACAGTATAGTGACTGCAACCCTATAATCACTCCTGATGACATCAGCATAGAGTTGGCACAGATCACTAGAGTCAGTGTGAACACCAAAACGCCCCAAACAATTCTTGCTCTCTTGTCTCCCAGTGACATCAGAGGTTACAAAGCAATGTGTGGTACAAAGGCTCTCTGATTCTGAGACCCAACGTAAACAGGCTCTTACTGGTTGTCGTTCTCCCCCTCAAAGGATCAAAGCCCCCCCACACATTCTCCCTCTCATTCACTGGACTCTTCTCTCAGATGTCTGGACTTTGGTTCTCATTGCTACAACGATGGGGCTTGTGAGATTATCCCAACCACAATTCAGAGCTCCGACAGTTTCTAAACATTCAGTGATGAACAAATGTCTTTAAAATCAGCTTACCTTCTTTAGCACATTCTCCAGAGTCTCCGGTCGACCGATATCAAAACAGATGAGAACTGCATCAGCGTCTGGGTAAGACAGGGGGCGCACATTGTCATAGTACGGAGACCCTGCAAACACACACATACAAAACACTGTACTAATAAATATTTATATTTTTTCCAAGTTTTTTTAATTTAATAATTTATATTTTGTTTAAGCTTTATTTCAATTATTTGTAATAGTTTTAGTTTTTTTTAAATGAATAAATTATACATCAAACTAAAATAAATAAAAGATTCTGGCAGGCATGTCAAAATCCATGGACATCATCAGTGATGAATATACCTTTTATATTATATTTATAGCATGCATTTTGTAGAACCACATCCACATAAATTACAAACACTACTGTCATTTTAAAGTAAAAATCTTTCATTAAAATCGAATAATTAAACGTGAAAAGTAAACAATATTTCTCTTTATCTATTTACTTATTGAAAGTTTCACTGTGAGTAAATCCTTCTAAGGACATTGTGTTCGACTGATACTGGTTGATTTTCTGAGGGGGTCCCTGTGCAAGTCACTGTCCCGCTATAGGAAGACAGCACACGTATTCAAGATTCAAGCCCAGTAAATTAGGTTACAGTGCTATTCTGGGAGGTGAGTGTTGAATCTGCTCTAGAAAGTTTGTAGGGCTTGAAATGAGTTCAAACCTCAGATCATTAGCCATCATTACTGAAATATTTAAAAGTCTCATTTTAAAACGTCTGGCCAATATGATAAAATGATGGCGAGCAGCTTCATGGGTTGCTCATAGATGAGGAGGGAAAAGATGATAGCTGTAAATTCAGATTTCATTTATAAACAGATTTCCAAATATATAAACAACTGGGTTGTACGAAATCGTGCTACGATCACATACTACCTACATATCTGTAGTTTATTTTGAGAATAGTATTACCTAACATTAACAACATTCATCTGAGTCATTCTAGAAGTGTGGGAGACAAGAGTGAGTCTGCTGTAAGAACATCATTGGCAATCTGTGCTGAGTCTGTATCGAATGGATTGGGCTCTTAAAAATAAAGCTTACAGAACCAAACACAGATGTACAGCTTGATTCAGTTGAAGAATAAAAAAAAAGTTTTCTCCATTTCTTCAACCATGATTTACAAAACACGAGAAATCGATGTGCTGCAACACAAAGAGCTCATATTCATTTGTTTAACAGAACTGTATAGCTCAAGACTTCCCTAACATTGCTTTTGATGACGAAAACCTGAACTCAAGTCAAAACTAAAACTAAAAAAAATTTTTGTAGCTATGTTATTAAAATGGAAAAATTGTCCATTAACACTGACTTCCAAATGTTTGTTCCTTCGCTTAACTGCTCAGGCTTCTTCAACCTCATCATCCCACACATGCACGATTTATACTTATGAATTTCATTCGCCTACAGATGAATCATTTAACTCTAACAAAAATCTCTGTGGTCCTCACCCAGTCCCAGTCCACCAGAAATGGGAGGAGGTTCATGGCCTTTAGAAAACTCCATCACATTGCCCACAAAGCCCAAAACCTCAAAAAATGCATTGCAGCTTCTATAACAACTAAGAAACACATATATATGGAGGCATACGATAGAAGCTTGGATAAAAATATCAAATTTAATGTCCTCATGGACATCAAATTAGCTCCAACAAATGTCTTTTCCTCCTCTTACCTGAAGTATCCCAGAGACTGAGCTCAGCTCTCAATGTGTCCACCTCAAAACTGGCGGTGTAGTTCTCAAACACTGTAGGAACATAGTTCTGAAAAAGCAAAAGTTTGATATTTTACTAAAAAATATAGAAACAATAGCGTAATTTTTGCACCCATGACATTTAAAATCAAATTATGCTCATAGTCGTGACTTTTCTCTACAAACCTCTGGAAAGGAGTCTTTGGCAAAAACATTTAACAAAGAGGTCTTCCCACACTGAGTGTCCCCGACCACAACTATTTTACATTTCAGATCGTGATGGTGATCCATCATGGACTAACTGAACCTCATCTTCACTCACTGTCGCTGAACATCAACCGGTTGACCTCGAGTCTGCAGTCTGTCCATGTTACAGCATGAGAGAAATATGCCGGTAGGCTACTCTCTGTTCAAAGCGCTCTAACTTGTCCTCAGTGCTCTTCGGGTGGTTCTCTGTGCATCCTCTGTCCGCTGCGCCGAAAGTAAAGGCGCTGGAGCCGCGTCGCTCTGGACTCTGTGAAACATCCACATACTTGTGTGATGAGCGCAGCGCGAGACCGCCCCTCGCGTCAGCTCACATTCCAGCTCAAGAGATGTGCTTTTCTTCAGAGTGGTCAATAACATAAGAGAACACAGAGGAAATCATAGACATTACATACGACTGGGATGTGATCAATTAAACACCCAATAGCCTACATATTCAACTTTTAAACTATAAACAGTTTGTTACACTGACTATCCGTGTGGTCCATAAAAGGCTGCAACTTTTTTTTGTTTGTCAAAAAACAATAGTATTATGAAATACTATTACAATTTAAAATAACTCTTTGCGTTTGAAGAGGTCTAGGTATATTTAAAAATGTATGCTGGTTTGATTATATGATCTTGAAGTATATGATCTTTCAGAAATTAGCCAACCTAATATGCTGATTTTCTTGCTCAATAAATATTTATTCTTATTATCAATGATGAAAACAATTGTGCTGCTGTTATTTGTTTGTTCCTTCACCGACTCAGAGTTAAAGTGGTCGTTCACCAAAATATTATCATTCATGTTGTTCCTAATCTTTGATGAAATCCAAGAACTCTCTGACCCTCCATAGACAGCAAGGCAACTGGAATGCTCCCAGAACCAGAAGGACAATTCAGTACTTTAACCATAATATTTTTAAACTATGAGAATACTTTTTTGTGTGCAGAAAAACACCAATAACTAAACACTTTATTTAACAATTGTTTCCCCCGCGTCATCGTCCTCATCCTTGTTCGAGAGTACCATGTCATGTTCATAGTGCTGCTGACATCTTGTTTATAAGCAGAGGAAAACAATGACGTTGTGGTTGGGACTCTTCCAGAAGAGAAGAAATCGTTGAGTAAAACATTATTTTAGTTTTTTTGCTCACAAAAAGACTTTCAAAACTTAAATGTATAGCCTTCATGAAATATCAGTAACTGTCTTAATTTTAATCGCTAACCTATTCAATGATTCAGGTAAAATAATACTTTATTCTTAATGTTGCCTTTTGCAGATTTATTGGCCACTCATTTTGAATTCTGATTTTAAGTAACCCTTGGGCTGATTTTGTTTGTACACATTTTAATACTGTTCTAGATTTTGTTTAGCAAACTGTGGCAAATCCTGCCTGAATTGTCCTTATAGTCTATCAAGATATTCATCAACAGCCCTGAGAAAATGCATGGTACGGGCCTATGTTCTGACCCAATTACATGATGAATCTCTGCTTTTAAAGTATGGTTTGTCCCAAAGGGCACTCACCGTGAGATCAATGTGCAAGATATTTTAAGAGAAAACAGCCATGAAGGGACTTATAGGGTATAAAAGGGTAAGCTTCTCATGAAATGTGAGGAGATTGTCTTGTGGTTGGTTTGTTCTCTTTTCTCAACAGTTTCGCAATATTGTTGGCTCCCCACGCCAAAAAAAATCACATGAATCATGTGTTTTGTGTTTTTGCTCTGGTGCTAAACATGATCACAATAAGCAGTAACAATGCAACCGTTCTCCCTTTTTCATTTGCACATATTAGTATATATTGTTCTTTTTGTAAACAATGCGTTTTAATGATAATCTGAAGAAAACAAAATGTGTTTCTCATGATCTCATATACCACAAAAAAAACTTTTAGATTAAATCATTATTATTATTATATGCTGAAAATATTAGTGAGGACCCTCCTGTTTTTCTGTGTCAGCAGCAGTTTAGGAGCACAACCCAGAGCAGGAATGTTCTCATGTTGGAGAACAGCCAGAGCAAGAAGCTGCTCCATGACTGAATGAATACCACATCCTCACAGTCGACCAACAAGAACTGTCTCCTTCCTGGATCATTTACAAATCATGATAAATACTTGCGAAATGCTTTTAGGAATACTGATCACATTTGGAAGCACTTGATGATTATTTTTCCACTTCAGCTTGTGATTTTACTATTTGCATTTGAAATATGATTCTTTGTCTTCATAGCAAACCGTTGACACATTAGTTTTTATTTTGTTAAATACAACTCTGATTATATTGTAACAGAACTGCTAGCATGTTCCAGTGTGATGAAAAGTATCTGTATTCCTGTCTGTCAGCATCACTGTCTGCATGTTTGTGTCATTTCCTTTTCTGTCCCTGGAAACCCTATTGGCCCCAGCTGGTGTAGCTTTGTGCTGACTGAGCAGAAATACCACATGTGCTTTACACAGAACCGAAAAATCTAAGAGGTAGCGGTCGCTCGCTGTGTGTGGAAACATATGGATCTGATAACATCATTTTTCGAAGAAGTTATTTGCAACCCCCGCTGGACCACCGGAATATAGAATAACAAACTGTGTGAGTCTGAGGAATGTGAAAGTTAAACATCAGACATGGGCCTCTTTTGTTACAAGGCAGCTCCTCACCTGATAAAAGAGCTCTTCGATTTTAGATTCAGCAAGAGAGGTGGGAAAGACTCTGACATGGAGGCAATTTGCCAGAAATCCGTTGTTCCCATCACAGAGAAGTGAAACGAACTAAAATAACTATAGTATAGTGCACGGGCAGTCTAGAAGGGGGTATATTTTTAGATTGTAACCATTTCGTGAGAGAATATGAGTGATTGAAAGTTTGTGGCAAAGCACAGGGTCATCATGTATGTTTTTCTTTCGTTTTTTAAGGGTGCACCAGTCGCTGTCCCAGATTTGTGCTCCAGGCAAGATTAAACATAACCAAAGAAAAAATATAAACACTTGCAGCACAAAAGAAGTGTGGTACATATGTTTTCATTTAGTGTGCAATAGATCCCAGGTTTAAAATATATATGTTTACATATTATATCATTGTAGCTAATTCAATTTTGTTACGTTACTGAAATATATTAGTATATAGTAGTTATATTATGTGACAACCTTTTGTTTCTCTTAGAAATGAAGTGAAAACAGTTTTACCTTCAGCATTCCTTGTACTCTGTTGTATCTTCTGCGTATAACAGTCAAATGTAACGTTCATTGGAAAAAAATTACTTATATTCCTAGAAAATATGGGTCAGTCCTAAACCTCTAACTGCAAAACTACATTTCAAAGCAGCAAATATTTTATTCATTTAATATATGTCTAATGCATAATGTCTTTTACATCCTTCAGTCGCAACTGAAATGTTTTACTCATATGGCACTGTCACCATTAGTTACTATCAGCTGCAGGACCGAGGTGGCTCTCGCAATGTGAGCCAGTGCCAGGGGGTTTCAGGATGCATTGAAAAGATGAAAGCTTTCGTTTTGTGGTAAGATAGCACACCTATTACACATCAGAAAACAAGTCTTATCAACTAAAAACTCACCACCACTGGTACCTTTTTCATGCTCTAGTAAATGGTTTTTGCCTCTGGCTAGTAGTATGTTGAAATTCACAGAAAACAGGTATCTCTGAGCCAACCGGTTCATCTATAGTGATAAGGGAAACGACAGCATGCGGTGGCTTGTTTAACTCAGGATGTTTTGTCTTTGAAACCCCAGAGATGAACAGTTTCTCATAGTCTGTGTATACAATCCATGCATGTGTCTTCTCCACTGCTTGTAAAGATGGCGAAATATCAAGTGCTGTGTGTGTTCAGTAATCCTGCAGTTGAATCGCTGTTGAATCTGTCAATCTGTCATCCCAGTCCTTCAGTTAAACATTCCTCAGGAACAACAACTTGGATGACTACTTGGTGTTCTCAAACACTACAGTCCTTTCAATACAGAGCAATTCGATAAAGCATTTTCCACGATTCCAAATAACAGGAATCAAATTATAATTAGGTTACTGATTGCACTGAAAATTAAATTGTGGAGTATTCAAGTGAAAAAATAAAGGGGAAAAATGCTATTTACTCACTGTATGAATTTCTTTTTTTTCTGTTGAGCACAAAAGAAGATATTTTGAATATTGATAATCAAACAGCTGGTAACCCCTGACTTCTATTGTATTTTTTTTCACCATTTGTGTTCAACAGAAGAAAGATCATACAGGTTTAAATCTACTGATGATAGTTTTGTTTATTGTTCTTTTTTACAGAATGCCTTAAGATAATATACAGGGTAAATGCTTATCTGGGGAACTGAAATCACATCTACTTCCATGTCTATCAGCATACACAATCTCTTGTTTCACAGTAAACCCACCTGGTTACAGTCATGATTTGTGCAGAGAAAAATGCTTTTAAAAAGTATTCATAAACAAATAAATGATAAATGAATGATAATAATGATAATACTTATACTCATTTCATCTTGAAGGTATTAATTAATTTATTTTATTTTACATATTCATTTATTTATTTCCAATAGATATTTTCTCCTTCAATATGAATATGAGGAGACAGTTGGTTTACCCCTGTTCCATTACAAAATGTACAGTTCAGCTAAACATTGTATAATACAGAAGTTTTCCTGTGCATATAAGTATGATTAATTCACCCAATTATCAGTGAATGAGACCCATTGTAATGCTAGAACTCAAAAGCCAACTCCAACTCCTCCTCAAATTGTTGTAAAAAATGTTGGAAGCACACAGTTCTCTAGATAGAAAGTCACTGTGGCATAGACGAAGATAAGAGTGATCTTCACTGGAATTGAAAGGGTCTAGCCAAACATATTTCTAAAAGAAATGAGGAAATCTTGCCACATTGCAGAATGGCTCTGTCTCATTTAATATCTAACAGAAACACTTTTTTCTTTAATCCAGTTTTAACGTGGCTAAAGCGGTCAGGTACAGAATCATGTGCTGTCACATTTGGAGAATGATTCATGACTGGAGGGTTTTTTTTTTTATACAGAATTCTAATTTAAAATAATTTAAGGTTAATGTCATTTGTAACAGTTCCCTGTTGAAAGAAAAGTATATTTTGAAGCATGGCTGCTGGTTTGAGCTGGTTTAAGCCGGCACTGGTCTTAAGCAACCAGTTCCTGCTTAGGACCGTCTTAGGACCAGCACTTGACCAGCTTAAACCAGCTCAAACCAGCAACCAGGCTTCAAAACGTGTGCTATTTTTTCAACACGGTTTCCGAAGCACACGCATTTGGCACTTTTTTGGCATGTTAAGACGAATTTGGTGCTTTTATCATGTGAAATAAGGCAGCCAAGTGGCCAAGTGCCACTAAAAAAGCATTGGGGGAAAACCTGAAGCTACTGTATTTCCATTACACCTCATTGGAGTAAGTGCAGTGCTTTTGTTGAGGAGAAACCCTTCATCTTTAGTACAGCTTTTAGACATTCAGTTGCCACATGCTCATTGATAGGACTGACAAATAGTGCCTGGTAATGCAATTCAGTGCTTCAGGGTGACCTGAAATGTCCTCAGAGTTTCAGAAGAGCATGCAAGGCTGCAAAAGCCTTAATAGGCCTCAACAAAAGCCTTCTGTCCTTTACAGAAATGAGGACCGTTGCTGTTTTTAGTTTTGCTACACATCACAACTGACCCATAATGTATGAAAATGTGACAGATTTAAAAGGACCCAAAGGGAAGACCATAAATGTTCTTACGGTGTAAACACTATGTTTGCTTATGATTATGGTTATGTAAAAGTAATCAGAAAATCATGTACTGTTGCAATGTTCTTCAGTTTATTGTGCAGCTTACATTTGCTATAAATACAGCTGTGAAAGATGCAATACTATATCACTTTTTTCTTATTGTGATTGTATGTGAACTTTGAAAGCTGGCTGTACTACAGAAAAGCTATATTTTCCTTTCATATTCTCAAGCTGGCTTTAGCAGAATAAAGGAAGAAATGCCAAGACAGTTTTAATAGACTATATAAATCAAATTCTTTGGCTGGTCTTAAATGCTTGGAAGAAATGGAAAAATCTAGTTTGTTTGGTTTTCAAATGTCAAGTTTTCTTCATGGCTGAAAGTAATGAGGTCTATTCCCAGTATGGTGCAGAGCAGAAAATATAGTAAGATAAATTGTCTATCTATCTATCTATCTAAATATATATATATATTTAGATAGATAGATAGATTTCCCCACTAGAGCAAGAAATAATAAGTTATAATTTATGTAAGAAAAATAACTATAAGTTGTATAATTTGGACTGGGCATTTGTACTGTTACACAAATTTAAATATTTACTGTGCTCTTTTTGCTTGCTTAAGAAATGTAAAAAATAATTAAATTATTGTAACGTAAAAACAAAACGTAATAAATAAAGTAGTAGTAGATAAAAATCAGATAAAAGTAGTCTTTTAATTTTATAAATACTTTTTTGATGTTGTTACAGAGAATGACTGGATAATTACTCATTTCACAGTCACACTCTTGAACGGAACCCAAGTCTCGAGTCCCAAGAAATGTTTTCTATGTTCTGCTGACATCTAGTGTATCTGTAAGGAAATCCATTGTGTTTGTCCTTTACAGGCTTCCGTTGTTACGTAATCAAAGGTTATACGAGACTAGCTTTTAGCAAGCTAGCAGCTAACGTCAATCTCACAAAATTCAGGTAATCACGAATAAATGTATTAGATTTGAATATCGTTACTTACTATCCATAAATACAGGCCCAAATAATGCGAAATACAGCATGCTCTCGGCATTTTTCGACTGAATATTAAATGTAACCTTAACTTAGTTTAACCACTGGGCTAATAATTATGCATAAAATATATAGACGACAGAAGCTGCTTTTTTACATCTTGCATGTTTCCAACAATCATATTGTTATTGTTTAGTTCTCAGCAATAAAACCAAATAGTTCAGCCCAGGATGATCTTACAAAAACTTGAATTTTCTTTAAAGCAACAGAGTTCTGGACATATTTAGCAATCATCTGTGTTTTCTTGCCTAACTTCTGTATTTGTTGTTTGTACACACCAGTTTTTTCTTTATTTTAATAAGCATAGCCGTGTTTTTATCAACCCACAGGTGAACTGTAAACAAGAGAAGCCCAACAGGATGACCAGTGTGAGTGTATTCTAGTTGCTTTGTATTATTCATACAGTGGATGAATGTAAACATATCATATGATATGTGAAAAGCTATTCTCATTTACATGGCTTTTTTGACGTTTGCTTGCTGTGTTTTGTCAGGTGCTCTGCAGCAGAGCTCGGCTGGTGACATACCTGCCAGGGCTTCATGTTCTAGTTCATCGTGTTGTTGGAGCCAGGAACTTCTCCGGGGCGTCCGGCTCAGATGAGCCACATCTTCACAGCAGTACCCCTGACACTGGTAAAGGAGTGTATTCCTCTGTAGAATTGTAGAGG
Source organism: Enteromius unitaeniatus (assembly GCA_032359435.1). Classification (NCBI taxonomy): domain Eukaryota; kingdom Metazoa; phylum Chordata; class Actinopteri; order Cypriniformes; family Cyprinidae; genus Enteromius; species Enteromius unitaeniatus. The sequence goes on along the minus strand of JAUMHI010000048.1, from coordinate 10,860,884 downwards.
TCAGCTGTTAGCGTCCAGTTGCAATACCTTTACAAAATGGACTTGATTACAGCGTATTTTGCATATGAGCTAGTAACAGCACTTGTTTTTATATTTCTAGTTGATTGAGTTTTTTTAATGATGTGTGTTTAATATTTCTGGAAACAGCAGAAAGGACAGTGTGGCCGAACGAGACCATGGGCCCTTTTGGGCCTCAGGATAAGCGTTTCCAGTTGCCGGGTAACATGGGTTTTGACACTCATTTGAAGGGTACAGTGGAGCAGAGGACCTCACCGATCCCCGGCACGATGCCGGACGTGCTTACTGCTCAGTCCAGCAGCGAGAGACACAACTTCATCCTGGCTCAGTTCATCAATGAGCTTCATGTATGATGCTTTCAGAGTCATTTCAATTGACAGAATGAATAAATTAGTAGTAAATGATAACTGTATTAACTAAGTAACTAATGATCAGAATTACTTAACAATGTGGATTTGAAAAACAAAAGACTCTACAATCATTAAGTTAATTAATTAATACATTTTTGCTATTTCTTGCTCATAAGTGTTCTCTCATAATAAATGTAAGCTCATACTATATGTAAAATATAGTTTCTTTTGCTAAACAAAAATACATAAAAAAGTGATAAGGGTGAAATATTATAATTTGTAAAAATAAAAAATGAAGTCTTTTAAAATATAACGTAATCCTGCAGCCAAATATTTTCCTATCCTAGCAAATCATACATCCGTGGAAAGCTTTTTTATTTGTATTTTTTTAAAATCACTCTAAACCAAACATTTCTCTGTGCGTTTTTCTTTCAGGAAAGTGATAAAACGTCGACAGAACAGAACGTGGATAAATCAGAGCACTTTTTCGATCATTCCAGTGTGGAGTGTGCCATTCAGTCTTGTCCAGAATTGTTAAAGAAAGGTCTGTATGTTGTTGTTTTAGAGCACTTGAGTTGATCAGATTTAACATGGACTGCTATAAAGCACAGAGACTTTCTTCTGAGTTTACTGGGTGAGCTCATTCGTAATGGTTCAGTATAAAATATGACCACAAGAGGGTAGCATTTCCATCTGTATTATAGGCACTGAATGTTGGTGGTGTTCTACAGTATATGCCAAAAATGCAATAGTAATATACAGGGTGGGCCATTTATATGGATTGATATTAACTAATGATTGATGAGTGATATTAACTTTCTGTTTGTGGCACGTTAGTATATACTAGATGAATTGAGGGGGGAAACTTTTCAAGATTGGTGGTTTATCCATATAAATGGCCCACCCTGTAGTATGTATCTAGATTTACTATGCAGAAATTTTTATTTTCTTTTTAATCTCTTTTGATTTTCTTCACTAATTTATGCGTTGCCTGTTCCTCATTTCATTCAGAGTTTGAGTCCATGTTCCCTGAGGCCCCATCGACCGGCATGATGGTGGTCACAGTGACTCAGAAAACACAGAATGACATGACGGCCTGGACCGTGCAAGTGGACCAGGAGAGAGAAGAGCTGCTTGCTAATGTGAGCTGATCTAGATATATAATAATGATATTGTTATAAACATCATGTATCATATAACATATTATTTCTTTACACACCATGCCTAACTAAAGCTGCTGTCAACATGATGAATTAATCATATTTAGCCCTTCTCCATGCCTTTATATTGTTCTTGGGCAAAATGATGTGGCTTTAGTTCGGTGGAACGTGTGTGTGCGAGACACAGAGCTTTGTGACTCAGCAGTTCATGCCTTCGGCTCTCTGTGTCTGCTTCACATCACTGTGGAGTTCCTGTCTAATTGGCATGGAGCCACGCTGTAGGAATGCTGCAGGCACTGTATTATTCTCTAGCTGTTGTTTGTTTGTGAGCCGCTGCATTCAAAGCACAGATTTATAACTAAGCATGTGCCAAAAGAGTGTAAGCTGAACTGAATGGAGGCTCCATGGTTAAAGCCGTTCGTTACAGATGAATGAATGATGAGGGTTGGTGATAATTGTGTTGTTTGCAGTTTGTTGAAGGTGCAAAGGAGATATGCCATGCACTCCGAACAGAGGGATTCTGGGCTGATTTCATAGACCCATCGTCTGGACTTGCAGTAAGGGATATAAATGTCTATGGAAGCCTGTTTCCTCCACTGCATGAGAACTAAAAGGTTATCGTGACTTTATATCTCGCAATTCTGACTTTGTAACTCACTATTGTGTGATATTTGCAATTCTGACTTAATAGCTTGTAATTGTTAGTTTATATCTCACGTTTCTGAAAAAAAGTATGAACTTTGAGATGAAAAGTAGCAAAAACCTTTTTCAAAAGAAATTATTCAGTGGAGGAAATGGGCTTCTGTAAATGTCTGCTAAACTTTTTCAACCTAAAAATATTGAAAGATTTTATTTCTGTATTGCATTTCTCTCTCTTCAGTTCTTTGGTTCATACACAAACAACACGCTCTTTGAAACAGATGAAAGGTATCGCCATTTAGGTTTTCAGATCGAGGACCTGGGCTGTTGTAAAGTGATTCGGCACACCATGTGGGGGACGCACGTTTTTGTGGGCACACTTTTCACCACAGCGCCACCCAACAGCCAGATCATGAAGAAGCTACAAGGAAACTAAAGTTAATTGGTTAAAGATGCTTGTGAACACTATTAACATAAAAAACCTCACCTTTGAGATGATTAGCACAATCAAGACACACTTATATCCCATAATGAACTTAGTGAAGTTGCCCAGTTGCTGCTGCTGGAAATGTGTATTTATTTTTGTTCATTCAAAAGCACTTTTGTCATGATTGATTTTGGACGCTTGTGTTACACAGGGAACTTTTGTGTCAGCATCTTTCAGTCTCTCTTTTCCCATACATTGGCTTTCTTCTACTACAGACCTCAAAGGAACTAAAATGTGACCATTGCTCTATTCAAACATGTTATTAAGTCAGTTTTTTGTCCATACATTATATTTCATTATGGTACAATAAATAATTAAGGAGTGTCACTGGCTGTAATGTTGGTTTATTGTTTGTGTGAACAGTTTGGACCTGATGACGTTTACATTAAACCATCCGTTAATCTGAATGGTTGAGCTACAATTATATAAGGCCTTAATCACTCAGTAGTGACTACATGTTTTCAAGTGAGTAGACTTGGTAAATGTGAGTTAGTATAACCATAATTGGTTTGATTTTTTTTAATACTCTTGTGTGTGAAGTAAACACTTGTTAAAATGTTAAGAGCTGTCTAAACTGGAAAAGGCTTGCACTGAGATATCTTAAAATACATCATTGCCATTGTTTGGTCTTAAAATGCGCATAGATAATGCATTTTTGAAAGACATGTTTCTAAATATTCTTAAATGTCCTAAATTAGCAAAGGTCTGTGGCTGGTTCCTATCCGGGAACCCGTCCCTTAATGTTTCATCAAATTCAGGTGCCTTTTATAAATAGTGTAAGCATTAATAGACATTATTTGATCAAAATTAAAGTAAATGAAAAAAATAATAATAATACTGACACCAGAATATAAGTAGATGCATCTAATGTTTTTATGAGCGTGCGCTGCGGATAAATTATTTGTTTCACAAAACGCACACATTATTTCTGAGCATACTATAACTTACTGTAGCTACATTAAAATGTAGTAGTGTCAATAAAAAAGTGAAGTGATTCATCTGTCTGAAATTTAGTGTTTAACCTATTTGGTGGATGTTTAGGCCTTATTAGCCTAAAGCAATCAAAGCTGGCAGCTGCTGCTGTCAATGTCTCACGGGTGTCATTCAGACGCACAACAGATGGACTATAATCATTCTTCTTTAAATTCTGACACTAACATTATTGTAGACAGGTCTTCACTCTCCATTAGTACACGCCTGTCAGTGAATTGTGCTTTTCAGTCTGTGGGCCTTGATCTGTCCTTGATGGAAAGTCACAAAAAAAAAAAATGATTAAAATATTTAGCAATAGATAACAGTACGTTGTTTTTCAGTCATCCATAGCAGTCTTAAGTGTGTTAAATCCATATGTACTGTACTATGGTTTTCTTCCTGCGGTCTGATCTCGTTTAAGATATTTACCAGTCCTGTCCTGATGTGTGTGGTAATCAGAGAGCGCGGTTGATCAAAGCCGGGCTGCGTGTGTGGAGGGTGACACATGTTTTACAGACAGCAGTCATCACCCCATGTCTGACTGATTGACATGGCTATCAATTAGATGTAATTGTCCTGCTAAAACTAGCTTCCTCCTCTTTGTTTGTCAGTTAAGTTCACTATTTAACTGTTTCACTGAATTCAAACTGTCAAATCGAACAACTCATTAATGTAGTATGATTATAATATCAGCTTGACCTTTTATCGTTTTAAAAGAACAGTGTTTAAAATTAAAAATAAACTGTGTGTTGTGAGGAGGAGTCTGTTTCCATGTCTCCATGTCTCAACTTTAAACATTGTTTCAAAATTGTATAGCATTGTGTTTGATGTATGTAACGTGAAACAAAAAGAGGTTCTGTTTTTTTGGTTCCTCTATAAGTGCTGACATGTTAAACAAAAAAAAGTTTATCAAATTTGCAACAGATAATGTTGTGAAATGCCTCTGATGATCTCACAGCAGTTCTTCCATTGTTGCTGCTGAATATGTGTTAGTGTTGAACTTATAGTAATATAATTGAACTAGTCTTCAGCTAATTAAGGTGACAAAATAAGCACCATTTACACCATTCAAATTAAGCAGGGTAAAATAAATAGTGTTTATTGATTAAATACATTTATTGATGAAATTAGAATTTTACTGTGGCATAAATATGAAATATATCTTTATAAACTTTATGTTTGACTAAAGCATTTGCATTGGCGGAATATTTCAAATCACTGGAGAAAGTCAGGATCATACATTTTTAATTGGGGTTAGATATCTAGGTCAGACAGCCATCTTGTTGCTTTTCATGAGAAATTAATTATTTAAACAACCCCCCACCCTCATGACCCCACGTCTTCTAAGAACAGTTTTTTAAAAAGAATTGATAATAGGTTTATAGATACGTGTTTGATAAAGGTCCTGATAAATCTGGAAGATAAGTCCTTGATTTTTAAAGAAATGTGTAAACAGAATTTTTTTGTTAAGATGCACATATGTCCACACAACAACAATAGTTGTCAGATGATTGATAGAACTAGGAATTCCCACCGAATAACTAAAATGAGAAGGCATATATTTTGAGTAATGAAGCATAAGTGACAAGGAAGACCTAAGCATTTCAAACTGAGTAGAGATGAAGTCAGACACAAGAACTGAAACCACAAGAAACAGAAGTATTTCCACCTAAATGAAAGTCAGTGTGATTGGGTGGGGGGTGCGGAGCACTTCTGTCTCCTGTTAGTAAAGTGACAGCAGCACCAGGTCTGCAAAGCAAAGGAAAACCTGGTGTCAGAGGTCTGTTCAGACAATGGAACGTTCCCACTCGATAGCTGCCAACACTTTCCTGTTTTTAGAAAGCAGCTAAGATTTTTATTGGCTTGGCCGTGTAGAGATCTGAACTTCATGCACACAGTTAAAGATTTTTCTCTGCACTGGGCAAACAACGGGAAAGTATATCTCTTATGGTCATACCTTTTAAGGTTGACCTGTTAACAAAGATTTGCCATGTTTTTTTTTTTGCATTGCAAAGATCAAGTTTAGTTGACTCAGAAGCTCAGAGTCTGTGTATTTGGAACTGAACAGCAGCTGATGTAAAGCCAGACATAATGTGTCGCTGCGTATCCTAAATCATAATCCTTTTAGGCTTTTCTCTGCTGGAATTTCATTGAATTAGACTCAAAGGAGAATTTAATGAATTAGAAAACTCTAGAGAGAGAGCTGCAGCTACACGCGAAACCCCTGGATCTTCAGAAGAAACTTTCTTAGACTTTAGTGAACAGGTGATGGTGATCACTGATAATTAGTCTCAAATGCTAATGCTTTTTAGAGCAAATAATTTCAATGTTCTGTAATATACAATAAAAATGTAAAAACAACAAAAAAAAATTCTTTTATTTTAGCCTTGCTCACTCTTTTTGTCTGTGTTTCTTGCAGTTACGGTCAAACAAAAAGGATTTTGTTAGAATTTCAGAGCACCAGAAGCTATTTTTAGGATTGATAATTCATATTTTGGTGTATCCGGAGCCTTTATTCCTCTGGGCCTGTCATCATGGTGTAATTCAGTCATCGTGAAGTTGTGATTGTGCACTTCTCTCAGTCCAGTCCTTCCTCAAGTCTTTCCATCACACTGCAGCAGACTTCCAGTCTGTCCTGTGAGATTTTCCCACTGTCTCCGTCTTCCTTTGAAGACAGTTTTCACACTTACATCATTATGTGTTGCTGTGTCCACCCTCTTCTGGAAACTGATATCTTATCCACACACCAAAACAGCAGACACATTTTGTCCTGCATGTATGATTTATTCTATCACAGATTATTTTTAAATAAATGATAACCGTTAATAATAATTCAGCACCAAATCAGCATATTAGAATGATTTCTGAATAATCATGTGACACTGAGTATTAGCTGTTGAAGAGGCATCATTTACAAGTAAATATAAGTTTAGAAATAAAACTGATATTTGAAATATTAATGCAGCCTCTGTGAGACAAAAGCAGACTTCCAATCTTTCCAATCTTTTAAACAGTATACATTTAACTGTACCAGTAATCATTGTTATGAGCAGTCTGCTCTAAAAACACTATAAACAACTCCCTTACTATCTTGTGCAATATTAAACCTATATATTTACGTGTGGCTCAGTCATGCTGAATGCAGACAGTTGGCGTTTTCCCACAGTAAAGAAGGGCTGCGTTTGTTTCCATTGCTGCTCAATCTATCCCAAAGCTCGACGGCAGAGTAATTAAAATCTCAGCATGGCCGTACTGAACAGGATATGCTGCCATACCCTCCAACAATGAGGGTCATTCTTTGAACTCCAGGCCAGGTACCTGAAACCCAGCCTGCAACAGCTCTTGATCATTAAAAACATGTTACTGCTCATCTGGAAAGTCAGCTCTAGAGCGGAAATTTGACTTTGTATCTGCAGGGAATGAGCCGAGAAACTGGATTACTAAAGCAAGAAGATGAAGGGAGCTTTTGTTTTGACTAAAACTTATCTGCTTGTTTTTATTCATTTACTTATGAATGCATTTGTTCGTCCCCTCACTTTTCTCTGATAAAGCCAACTTTATGTTACAGAAATCTATCCTTCTGCCATCGCAACAGCAGATTGTTACTAAATGCCTCCTTAAAGTTGACTTCATTTTTAACCTGTAGTCCATTTGTGAAACAAGAAGTGACCAAAAGGTCATTGGGTGTTCACCTTTGACCTCTGGCACTGGGTTTAATGAGAGTTGTGTTTCCTCTTCTGTGCTGGATTTTTAACACCCACAACTACAACGTAAATCTGAAGACTATACAAATAAGACTTAAACCTGTCTAGATAAATTAAGTCAATATTTAAATTATTTTAACCATTGGAGCTAGTAAATTCAACAAAAATAATTGAGAGGCATTTTTAGCGTATGAATAGAAATTAAATAAAACTGTAAATAGAAAAAAATAAAACTGAAAAATATGTATAATTTTTATCATCTAAAAAACCCATCTAGGTTACGAACGTACAATGAATATTGGCATGCACTGATTGCATTCAGGTGCACCTCATCACTACGTGAGTATAAGAGGGCATGAATGCAGTGCACTTGCAGGTTTTTTCGCTGAGTCGAGCCAGCGTCAGCGCGACCTCAGAGTCGAGGCACAATAGTGTAACGTCTCTGTTTCCTCCTTCAGGGAACGTGGGTTACGTTCGTAACCTAGATGTTACCCTTTCAGTCGAATCACTTCGGCGTTACATATGGGAACACCCATGGAACAGGCCACAACCCTTAAGGCAGTGTTACGTGGAGACCCCCCGCCACACTTTTCAAGATTGTCAGCAAAGGAGTCTGCATGTAACCTTCCCAACACCCTGGGTGGGAAAGAAGGGCCCCCCAGTTGCACTGAAGCAGATGGTTGGGGTAGGGGAGCACATGACTTAAACCCATAGTTTCTGTATGTGGAATTCAGGGAATTCAATATATCGATAAGATTATGGATATAATTGAAGGGAAACATGGCCTTCTGGCTGACTGTGGAATAAGATTTGTAGCCACAACCTATTGGGTGAAAGAGACTCAGTAGGAGCACAGTTGGAGCTACTCCACTCTATAAACGGCGCCAGGGCGCCGGTCTGGCATCGTGTGCATCGGTGGAGGCCAGAGCAGGAGGTCTGGGTGCCGCGGGGCAGGCGGAGGCGGCGCACTCGGGGATTGGCTGGCCCTCCGAGGCAAAATGTGTGACATCACCTTGGTCTGCTGCCGGACTGTCAAAAACTCCTGGGCCAAGTCCTCGACAGTGTAGCTGAATAGGCCGACCTGATAGATGGGAGTGCCGAGAAAGTGTGCATTGTCGACGTCTGCCATCTGTGCCAGATTCAGCCACAGATGTCACTCCTGGACCACAGAAAAGGCCACCAACTTGCAGGATCCGCTGACTTGCAGTAAGAAGAGAGACCAGAAACTCACAGGAACTCTTTTCAGTAGATCTCAACTCCAACTTCAAAACAAAAGCCGAGGGGATCTCCAGCTCAGTAACGGCGAAGGCTCTGAAGCAAAAAGCTGAAAGTGCACTGCATTTATGCCCTGTTATACTCACATAGTGATGAGGTGCACCTGAATGCAATCAGTGCACGCCAATATTCATTGTCCTTTTATTTGAAGCTCAAAGGCAATTGTAAATATGTAACGTCGAAGTGATTCGACTGAAAGGGTAACAATATATATATATATATATATATATATATATATATATTAAGATGCATATGTGCTGTGTATATTATGTCTACATTAATACGCACACATGCATGTATATATTTCAGAACAATGTGTTATGTTTATATATTGAGTATGTTTATAATCCAAACAATATCAATATGAATGTAAATATTTTCAAAATATATCCATTATCTATGTGTATTTATGTATGCATAATAAATATATATAAATTATGCAAACAAAAACTTTTTTTGTGTCTGATTAGTCTTTTTAAAATCACTAATATAAAGCCTATGTATGAAGAGTTTATTTGCAAAAACAGAAATGTTTTTTCATAAAAAAATCATTGTGCATTCTAATTAATCTCAAATAACTACAATTGTTTATTTTGATTAATTATTTATATACGTACATTTATATATTTTAATTCAAATATAACTAAAAAAAGCAGCTATTTTAATTAACACAATAAACACATGATAACATAAACAACAACAACTGAGTTTTATATATATCTGCCAAATTTAGAAAGTAGCTCTGCTTTTCCTTTTTTGAGTGGAAGATCATCAGTGGATGTAAGGGTTGAGTGGAAAATGGAACAAAACAGAAATATCTTTTATGTGAATAGCCAATGCAATTATTACTTGAAAAGAACACTGACAAACTCATTTGATTTTTCATGTTGAATTGTGTAATTTAGCCAAAACAAACTTCAGTTCTTCAGAATATTGCTTTTATTATCAGTAAACAGAACATCAGTAAACATTTAAATGGAATACATACAGTACAACACAGGTAAGAGACCACACAAGTGTTACCAACGTACTCCAAAGGTGTGATTTAAAAACATATCCAAAATTATGTACACAACAATATACAGGGATATTACAAACAAGCGTAGAAAAAAATATCTACATTTATAAGAAGCCTTGGCACACGATGGCATGCAGCATTCACAATTTTGTAAGTATAAAAAGTTCATGCAACCCTATTACAAATCTGTATTAATATATTTTTTAATATATTAAAGATGAAACAAAAACATTTTATGTACACAATGTTATAAATCTGAGTTAATGAGAGCTGAATTTACCTCAGCACATTCAGAGACATGTTTAATGCATATGACCTCAGATTGTTCGGCCGGGTTTACTCAGGATAAAGGTGTTTTGGGTATTTCTAAAATGGCACTGACTGGTCCATAATTACCTGAGTAAAGGTTTTGAGCTCTTCTGTGATCACCATGCCCTTTATATTCTACTGAAGTGAACAAAATGATTTCAGTGAATGTTACAATACTTTTTATAACACTCAACAAAAGATGGATAAGAAACAGGAAATAGCTTCATTTACAGCCAGGCACGTTGCCTAAACAAACCATAACGCCTGAAAAAAATAACACTGTTGTTGCAGACTCAACACTTTTTGCTGATTGCACAGTCAGCCAAGAATTATGATTAGGAAATATTACAGTACACAACAACGGATTGACAAATGAGTACGAACGTATATATGTATATAATAATATTAAAGCCCTTCCCTGTAGGCTGTACGCACGTTCAATACTAGTCACTACGCTTTCACATTACAATCTGTACACAAGTGCTTTAGGAATACATGTTGCATTATGACACAAATACACAGTGCAAAACTAACAGAGAATGGTCTTTTTATAGGAGTGAGGAATGCTGGTTCCTATAGGTGCCAAGCCCTTTTCCATGATGACAAAAATACTCTCACAATGAAAGGGGTGGGTGGAAAACTCATGTAGGTTGACCCCTACTATTATGTTCATACCTACAGCCAACAGTTCAGCTTCCAACAAAAATGGATGATAAAAAAATAAATATATCTATACAAATGTAGAAAACACAACTCACTTTCAAAACAAAAAATGTGCAGGTTTGTGTCAGTTTTGCCATAAATATCCACTTAGCTTGAGCGAAACCAGACATTAGTATAAGATTCATAAAAATGTATTCATAAAACAAAAAATAAAAAGCCTAAGAACTAACACTTCATTTTGAGAAAGGTAAAGCCCCCAGCTGACTGGCACGAGTCAATGGTTTTCTAAATGACTGCTATTAAGGTTTATTCCACTCTGGATGATTGTCTCAGTTAATACTGTGGAGCATCAGGCTGATGATACAGACAGAGAGCAGCAGCGTGGGACTCTGTGCTGGTTGGATGCTGTTGTTAATAGGAGACGTGGTGGCAAAAATGGCATCAGTCTCGTTTCGTGGGAGGCGCATGTTACAGATGTTCCCCTCACAACAGGATGTGCACACCTGCATAGAGAAAACCAAACAATTAATGGAAATTAAGAAAGAGATCCACTACAAAAGTGTTGGTCTGCTTTACAGTATATTAAGTGGCCCTGATACCTGTGTACTTACATAGTAACTAGATGTGTACATAGTATGTAATCACAGTGTAAGTATATTGGTAGATAGTATATACAGCAGTCATTTTTGTGTAAACATACGCATATAACAACCCAATAAATGTCATGTGTAAGTACTAATGTGTAACAGTACATTGGTAACAATACTTTTTGGTAATGAAAGTAAAAATGTGTAACAATTTACCATGTAATTACTCTGATGTTACACAGCTGTAGCCAGTAAGTTAGACTTTACAAATAAA
>JAUMHI010000048.1:10798895-10849328 GCA_032359435.1 Enteromius unitaeniatus | reverse complement strand
CCCTGGATCAACTTGTTCCAATTACTCTTATACAGTGCATACTGTTGTTACAAAATCTAGTTATAATTCCTGTTACATAAATGCTTAGTGAAAATAAAAGTGTTGTTACCAATGTCCTGTTACACATTAGGACTTACACACACACACCATTCTGGTGAGTTTGTTACATGTGTGTAGTTACAGAAATATTACAGCTGTAGATACTAAGTACTACTTGCACTGTGGTTACAAATTACATACACATCTAGCTACTAAGTAAGTACACAGGTATGTGGGCCACTTAATATAAAGTGGGACCCAAGATAATGTGGCCACAAATTAAAAAATATGTTGTAACAACTTCTGTCAGAAAATAACTAAATTATAACAAGGGAAAGAATTAGTACATATACTGGCCATGATTTCACTAAAATATGGGAACAAAATAATAAAACATGGCCACCAATGAATATACTTTATAAAAAAGAAAAAATAGATTTGTATATTTATATTCAACTAATGCATGAAGTCATGGACATATATCACAGAGCTAGTGCAAGATGCATTTATGGCTTAAAAAGTATATACATTTTTATTTTTTTAATTGTTTCACTAGCTAAGACCCTTATTCCAAAGCTAGGATCACAAGGAGCCCTTTGAAGCTGCACTGAAATGGCAAATTGGACCTTCAACTCATTGGTCCCCTGTTGAAGTCACTATATGGAGAAATATAGTGTAGAAGTCCTGGTATAGTCTTTTTTTAAAACATGAACTTCATCAGGAATTTTTTATTCTGGAGTGAACTAATCCTTGAACTCAGCAAAGAGAGACTTTTTTTTTCTTAAATGCTTTATAAAAATTTACAGCACTCCTCAGAAAAAAGAATTTCAACAAAACAAAGTTGGTGTTGAATGTGTTGAGCCAAATCCATTGCTGAAGTTTAATACCACACTTCAGATTAGGTCAGAATGTCAGTTCAGTGCTGCACTGTAATAAAAGGCTCAACATCACCTGTCTGAACATAAACAGTAAACAGTCATTATTTAAAGTATACCTACACAGAAAAAAAATCACCTCAGACACACACAAATAAATAAAAGCTTTTTTAACCTAAGAATGAACCTGCAGCTTTTAAATTTTAGTGTTACTGTGGCAGTTTTACACCACATTTATCTCTCAATCTGGCCTCTCACATCTGCCCCCTGCCCTCTGCATACCTCCTGTCCTGAGCTAGAGGTAAAAGGTAAGACAAAAAGAGTTCAGGCAGTGACCGGGCGCACCTTTCAGCAAGGATTACTCAAAGAAGGATTACTGATAGACGGCAGCATAACTCACAACTTTATCTCATCTGCAGCAAACTCACTTGAGAGGATAAATGGATTAACTGAAGAGCTGGGTTTAGTGTCGCTGACTGAGCCATATCCTACAAGCAGCAGAGCCCATCACAAATGTGTTTATCAGCCACTCAGACATGTTTTTTTTAAGTTTACTTCAAGTGGACTATGTAAAGTGTGATGAGAAGATAAATGTGGATGGATTTTGAGAAAAACACAAACCGGATATGTCTGACACAAAAGTTACTAGATGTCACATGAGTTGTATCTCACCTTGTTTCCTTCATGGTCCATCTCAGAGCACCCTGTTTCAAGACAGTCTTCCAGCGCCACACAACGCTTTATCACCAACACTGTGTTTCCATCCCAGCTCATCTTATGTTGCGTGTAGCAATACCTGCTCTCTAAAAGTTACAAAAGGGTTTTTTTCAAGGACATGTATAAATCACAAAAGACAGTTCGACTAATAAAGGAACCAGATATAAAAAAGCAATATTCCTCTAGGGATCTTTTGCACCGGATATTGCAAAACTAGCCCTCAGCCATCTTTAATAAGTGCCCTTGAAGTGCGAGTCTTACAATAGCACAATATTGCACCATATTTAAGAACTACGTGGAAACACAACCATATTTGAGCATTCCTGAAAATATATACATTCCCTGCAAAAGTGCAGATGATCTGCAGCAGCTTGTGCTTTACTGAAGGAATGAGTGTCTGTAAGGGGTTAGAGCTCCTGAGTCATTAACACGCTGCTGTAAATCAGACCCGACACAGCACAGGACTCCTTTTATGGGAGGCTATACATGGCAAAAACATGAACTGAATATGGTGCAACTCGTGGGCAAAGCAGGACCTGCAACATACTGACCCAGCTGCATTTTATTCATTTCTTCTAATTGAATACACTTCGGTAGAACTGCACGTGACACAAATTCACCTTCACTGAATCATGATAAATTGTGCCTTTTTTTCAGTTGTTGTTTAACAAAATAACAAAAATACTGTACGTTTGGTTTAATGAGACACAGTGCAAGACAGGTGCTGGGTCATTCAGTGGAATTTGGACTGCTCTGTAATAAGAGAGAGGTAATGGAGATTGGTACCTCGTGGACAGTAGAGATCTGGAGCCCACCGATTGCATTCATAGTTGTCAGGTGCATCTTCACAAGTAAAACATTTAAATCCTCCTGGATATGGAGTTGCTGGGGGGAAAGAAAGTATAATAATCATGCAAGCAGAGTGGAAATAAGATTTAATGACAAAACTGATTAATTTGCATAATTATTATGTGGAACAAACTTATTTTTGTTTATTATATATATATATATATATATATATATATATAATTATTTGATGAACAGAATGTTTGAAAGAACAGTGCATTATATTTTTCATTTAAATAATATTACAGTGCACTAATCTTTTCCCCACATCCATTTGAAAAAGGAAAAAAAACAGATTCTTGCAGTAGGAATATCAGTAGAGCGATAGAGCAACAAAATATAGGCAAAATATCACAATATTTAAAAAAAAACCTAAAACTTTATCTATGGAGAAATCTGACATCATGATTCACACTCAATGTTTACAGATTAAATGAAATTTAACTTATTGCATTTTTACATAAATCACACTCAGTGAAATGTTTTATGTCCCTATATCAATTTCATTATCAGGAACATATGCCATACAGATGTAAACATAATCTAATCAAGTGCTCTTCCACTAGATTTTGCTGTTATTTCTTCAGTGTACTTTTTCTCTTTTTGGAGTTTCTCAATCAGATTATACAGCTCACATGAAATAGAAACATCAGTCTCTTTTTGGTTTTAAAGTTTTTAGAAGAAAAACCACTTGTTGACCTCACCCAGCAAACATTTAAGAATCTGATCAAGTGACCATTAAACAGACCATTCATTCATCTGAACAGTCCTGAAGTGTTATAAATAGCTTTGTACAGTATATACAAACAGAGCTTACAAGCTCATGTTTGACCTACACTTTACTGTTAACTCCCCCAAATTCTTGTGACTCTTATGAAAGTTGTCCCACAGTAATTAATACAATGATACAACTGAGTAAAACCTCTCCTAGATACAGCACAGACTTGCAGAGGTGCAGAAGGAAAACAAACAGCTTAAAACAACAGCAGTTAGAGACACATTTCCTTCAAAATGTCATTCAAAAATTATACATTTCCCCCAAGCTAATTTAATATGCTTGCCTTGTGTGGGTGTTTGTTTAATGTTTGATGTAAGAAAAGGAAAAAACAAAACAAATTGTAACATAATCCACTGCAAACATGCTTTGAGTCTTTATAATGAGCTGATAGTCACCAGTGTTTTGTTGTGCATGTAAGCGCTCATTGTAAAGTAGTCCTAACTACGCTAAGTAGCTGGAGTTTGTTTTCTGAATGATCTCATGGGGTCGTAAATCCACACTTGCCATCTGGAGTGATGAAACTAAATGAACTCCATCATCATAATAAATCCTCTACATCAATATGCAACAGCTGGATATGAGCAGGTCACAAAATCACTGCTGGTACACAAACTATTTTGGGATCTCACAAGAACTGATTTGTTTTAACCTCTCTGCCTCTCTCTCTCTCCCTCTCTCTCTCTCTCTCACACACACACACACACACACACACACACATACACACACACTCCATCCCCGCTGGGACATTGAGCAGATACGGATATCTCCAGCTGCACACCGTAGAGCCGGCACTCAGCTAAAAGGATTTTGGGAGGTCCTTCTCACTGTGATGAAAGAGTTTGGGATTTCAGAGATTAATTCTCTCAACAGAACTAAAACCAACCTCTGCTCTCTTTCATTATAGCCAAATTGTTCTTGAGCATTACCACATGTAACCAATTGATCCTGAGTTATTACATATTTAAATAGGAACTGATAACAAATTGCTGTCAATATACAATATGCATGTACAATAAGCATGTAATGCAAAGAATATCAGTACATTCATATATATATATATATATATAGGAATGGGAACATGAGTATAACGTAATGATTTTGGATCTATTTCTAAATGGAAAATATTCTGAAAGTCTTGTAGCTTTCACTAATATACATTCTAAAGCTACCCTAGGCTTATTGGAAATACATGCCTCTTCATACATTTCTGCAAAACTGAAAAAACGTACCTATACATACGAGCCGCTGCAGTTTCCTGTTGAAATGAACACTAGAGGCAATAAAACTCCCACAACTTTTATTTCTTTTCACAGAAGTTTGATTTGCAGGTAGACTTTTGATTTAATTAATAGGCTAATTTTCCCACAATTAGTTAAAGAATGTAATGTTACGACTTAACTTTTACGAATTATGAAAACACTACAAATTTTTAACATCCTGCACGATTTGAAAACTGATACGTTTGAATGTTGTCGTCACATGTACTGTACAGCTTCATATGTATGAGTTTTCTAGTTTACTCAGTATGTTTACTTGGTTTCACATATTCGGCACTATTAACACTATCAGGTAGGTTTAGGGGATGATAAAGCATTAATCTTTAGTGACACTCACTGGATATTTGAACTCTGAACGGCTACAAAACGTACCTCAAGCAGCATTATAAAAACACACACATTTAAAATTATATAATGCATTTGTGTTTGTTAGTCACTTGAATGTTATTAGAAAACCCTGTATATTTGGTGATGCGCAACAGCCATTTTAAGCATTTCAAGGCAACAATCAAATGAGGCCCAAAGAAGCAAAAAAATCTTGGGAATAAAAGGCTACACTGACACATGGCACCACAGCCAGTGCCACATGCTCTGAACAATTGATTCGGCATCCGCAGGGATGGAGGGTAATCCATGAGTGTCAGGGAGAGGGATCTCAACACAGCTGGTATGTTTAGCTACGGATCACTGGCTTGAAGCTCAACCACTGATGCATCCTGGAAGGCCGGCAATAGGACATTATATAAAATCTAGAACACCACATTTGGAATAAATGTGCATTTACAGCCTGAAGGCCACACCGGCATTTAAAGAAATCACAACTGACAACTGTTGTCTGACCCTTTTGATTTTCCAGGAAAAACATGGATTATATCCATTTCATTGTCAAGACTTTGGCAGAATCTATAAAAAGACAAATACTTACTTGAGGGATGGAGAAAAATAATATCTTTTTCTGTGAAGTCCCTCGATTGAACTGCTTTGATGATGGCGGTCAGCATCAGGCCCCAGGCCATGAGAGGCCAGGGTTCCATAGCTGGAGGAAAACTCACATGAGCAGGTACCCAGATCCAACACGGCACCTGACGAACAAAACAACCATTTATTAAAAACACATATAGCCAGAGTCATACGAAACAACATGACTATAGGCGCCAAACAAATAAAGTTTAACAAGAGATTAAAGAAACATCTGCTGAAGATAGAAAGGAAACTCTAGGATTAAAGCTGTTCAAAAGCGGTGTTATCCCTCTCCAGAACACCGGACACAAAGAGGCATGCTTGTTATTCCAGCAAGTGCTTCATTATATCAATGACAATGTCAACAGTCTGCCAATGTCCTGAACCTCAGCAACAGTGACCCTCTTAGCCGTTTGCTTTGGTTCTTGGCAGCAGAACAAACCCTCATCTATTGTTTCCAATTACTGAATGCCATGCTTACAATGACATCTTTGACGAACGCCACAAAATGGGTACTTATGTTTACAGTTCATTAAATGTGATCAAATTTTATGGAAAAAAACATTCATGTGCTTAATGTGAAAAATTTATGATCGATTCTATTAACATACACCTAAAAATATGTTAATGTTTAACATTTTTACTTAAAAGTAAAAAATGAACAAATTTCATTTTCACTATGCACATTTATTTAGCCTAAATGAAAACTGAAATACTTCAGTTCAGTAAAAATCCATCAGAAAGACTAAAATAAGCCTAAAGAAAAGCACATGGCTTAAACACAGAGCTCTGTGGTTTACATTACTGAAACGAAAGCTGGGGCAGATTACATTTTTCAGAAGTGCTTGACTAAACTGCTTTGTCTGCTTTCTTCAGCGAGTCAGATAACTTTCTCTGATTTAATTCCGTATGAAAAAAGCTGATTCATAAATACATGAATTTACTTTCAACACAAAGTAAAAAATATCCTTTAACCAAAAACTGTTGGAAATGGATCCCACTCTTGCTTTAGGTCGCTTGTAAAATGTATGAGTTTATATTTTAGCCATCAGGTATATCAGCGAATCAGAGCGCTCTTTTCTTGAGATTAATTTATAGCAAACCAAACATAAACAGCTCTTTGATATTAACATTTCAAGTACTGTCGTTACTAAGATTTGACATTTAAGCCATTTTTCATCTTTTTTCCTCTCCATCAGTTCACTCACTTACTAATCTGAACCTGAAAGACAAGAAAGCACATCTTTAAAAGCATAGCTATTTTTTGTACTTTCTGTGGTTCATTAATAAGGATTAGACCTTGCTTTGATTTAGCAAGTAATTTCCATTTAGTCAAGAGCAACAATTCCAGCATATCTCTGTGTGAACTGCATCAATGAAAAAAAAAAGATTAATTGAAGGATTCATTGAACTCCTTTAAGGTAAACTGTTTGCAACCATGTACCTTAAAAATTAAGTATATATATTTTTCAGCCAATAAAACTGAAATAGTAATAATAATCTTTTCTTCTTTTTTTGCATTTATTCAAAGTCAATACAAATTGGTGCAATCAATTTATTTGTAAAGGCTACTACCAAAAAAAAGTAACTGATGAGAGTCCCTAAAGGTATACATGTCCAATAGGATTATAATGGCTTTCCTGTCTAAGGCGGGAAAAGCAGATTTCCTAGTGTTTATTGTGTTAGCCATGCTGTTTCCAGAAAAATGATTAAACAGACCGACACCGGGCAGCCTTGAGCTCCTGTTGCTGTGTAGCTCCTGACCTCTCATACAATGTAGAGCTGCAAAGCACAGCCATGTTAGACAGCATCAGGTTTCCTCAAAGTGATCCTTTTCACCGCTGAAGGTCTAAGGCGGTATTGAAAAGGAGCACAGAAGTACATATTGGTTTTCGTTTTCAGCTGCGGATTGGTCCCACAAGCTGTTCGGCGACTGAGAATGTCAACAAACAATTTAAGTATGTTTTGACACACCTTTGATAAATGTGGTGACCTCTATAATAAGTTAGGTCTGAAGATAATGAATTGGATTTTCCCCAGGGCTTTCAGTATTGTATTAGTAAGAACTTAACACGTGAAAACATGATTCATGTGGATGCTGAACAGATATAACGTGGCAGATGAATGGTGAAAAATCTTCAAATGAAGCAGCCAAGTGTTATAATTAATTAAAAGTAATTAAATTAATAACACATTTGTGCAATTGTAGTTTCTACAAAAGAAAAGATTACAGGGATAGTCCATCCAGAAATGAAAGTTCTGTCATCATTTATCCACCCTCATCTTGTTCCTATGCATCACTTAATGTTACTTTTATTGTGACATTTTGTCATTTTAGGAGTTGGACAACTTTTTTTGTTCCTAATGTACCCAACTAATTATAAAGATGCAAATGCAAAATAGTTTATTGCATGAAACATTTTAGCCTATATAGAGAATGCTTGCTGGTGAAATAATCAGAATCTCTGATAAAATCACCCACGTATGAGACTGTGACATGAAGAGGGAATAGCTTAAGTAAAGAAAAGCCTAGAGTAACAAAAAGACATCCTACTGATAAGAACACATGGGTTTAGTTTCAACACACAGGTGTCCTCAGACCAGAGTCATCTTATTCAGCTTTATCTGTTATTTGGGAGTCTTATGTCCAAGACTATTAAGCAACAGCTGCCCAGGCCACAACTCTGAGAACATGGCTGATAAGAGATCCCAGACAACAGAGAAGGACTGAGACAGAACTGTGTACAAAATTGAGTAAATAAAACTTTTTCTTTAAATACATTATTTAATTCAACAAGGAATCCATTAAATTGATCAAAGAGGACAGAAATACATTGATAACAAAAGTTAACAGATTAAAATATTAATCAAAAGAACATTGAATAAAAACATTACCACAAAAAAGCAGCACAACTGCTTCCAATATTGATAATAATAAGTGTTTCTGAGAGTGATTTCTGAAGGATCATGTGACACTGAATACTGGAGTACTGGTTCCTGAAATCTCAGATGTGCCTTCACAGGAATAAATTCCATTTTAAAATACACGGACAACATTTGTGTGGCACTTGCAGCCCAGCAGACTTTTTCCTTCATAATTATTTTAATAATTTAATTCCAAGCGCTGACATTCTAATCACAATAATGATGACTGTAACTCGTGCCAGTCAAACAAGTGAAATATTTAATTGAAATACTTCAGTTTCCAAACAAGGCACATAATAATTACTCTGACATTCAAAGGCAACCTTCCAGGCCAATCAGGAAGTGCCTGAGGTTGAACTTTAGTGCCCCATCTCCTCTAAAGCTTTGCCAGGTGCCTGCCATGAGCAATACCTGTCATCAAAGCCTACACGCCTGCGAGTCGCTCTGGAAAATGGAAACTGCGGTTGTCGGTTTGTTTAAGCAGACTATTCTGTTATTTGAAATAGTGTTGAAGAGGATCACGGTGCATTAAAGCATAACTGGAGAGCAAACACTTTAGCACAACATGAACCTGCTTCCTAAACAAAATGGCCTTTTGCCCTTGCTTGATTTTGTCTGTACTGCTGTTAATCTTTCATTAAGATTAAATTGTACATAAAATTGTCTTCACTTCCTGTCTCTACAATATCCATGTGCATTAATCTATGATTCTAACACATCTGTACTACATTAATTTACAGCAAATGATTAACAGCATTCTTCAAAATATCTTATTTTATGTTCAATATAAAAAAGAAACTCACATTAAATTTTTACAATTTAAATTTTTATGTGAACTATTCCTTTTAGTCTTGGTTGTGTTCTGCTAAAACACAAAAATGAAATAATCCATCCATAATTAATCTGCTAAAATGAAATAATAGAAATAACTGTGTCTTGATTTGGTTGAAATAGACATTTGTTTAATCAGAAATACTGTGAAAACAGTAACATTAATTAAATTTAAAGCCCCCTTTTTCTTTTTGAATATATTTTATTGTAATTGATTCCTACTATGGAAATAAAAGCTGATTTTACAGCATCACTACAGCCTTCAGTGTCACAAGATCCTCCAACACAGTCTCACAACCAATTTATACATTTTCGTACGAGGTGCCAAATTTGTGCCAATTCGTACTAATTCGTATGACCTCACTCGTACAATTGGTCTAAAACCACGTGATGGTTAGGTTTAGGGGCGGGCTTATGTTTAGGTCATTCGTACAAATTCATACGAATTGGCATCTTGTAAAATACGTACGGTTTAGAATAAATCGTATGAATTCATACGAGTGAGGTCGTACAAATTTGTACAAATTAGCCACCTCGTAAAATATGTATGAATTGCCGTGAGATCAGGTTGGATCCTCAGAAATTATACTAAAAGGCAGATTTGCTGCTCAAGAAATATTTCTAATTAATATATGTTGTTGAAAACAACAAGTTTTGCTTCTTAATACTTTGCAGAGCAGTATTTAAAACAGAAAGCTTTACACACATATTTGCTATCACTTTCGATCTCTTTATCATTTCATAAAGCTGTACAAATAATGCGGATGATAAAGTTTAGATTATTTGGTCTATTTTGTAAGAAATGTTTAAATCTATATTGCAATTTCTGAGCAAAATTGGCTGAGCAAAAACATGCAGCGTAGTGCATGTATGACGCTACTTTTAAAGCAAAATTGCTTATTTTGGTGTTTAGCACCTGTGATACACCATGCCAGAACGACTCTCTGAAAGCCTGATCTCCTCTCTGTGCAGCAGCACACATCATCACATTCATGTCATCTCATTACTGCAGGTCACTGGCTGACTCAGACCCAGCAGGGTGGAGGAAAGAGGCTCCCAGCAGGTCAAGGGCCCTGGAGTTCCTGCGTGAGCCAGTGCCAGCTGAGTAAGACTAACTCAGGTCAGAAACACGATACTCTGGGTTGTGAATCGGCCTGTGAATGGCAATCGCTCCCATTAATGGAGAGAAAGAAATGCAAATCCTCTCTTGTGACTTCCAAAACTTGTTGGACCAGATTTCGCACAGGTTTGAGAAGTGAAAGAAGAGGAGCAGTGAAGAAGTCACAAGTTGTGGCTCTTTTCCAGTCTGCCACCAACACCCAGTATTTGTCTTGAAGGAAAACATTATACTATAAACTGCTTAATACAAGAGGTTGATATTACTTAGGACAATAGTACAATCCTTATCCGTGCCATGAATAGAAAATAAACAAACATATTGCAAAACATATTCAAAACAGTTTATTGTAAAGCTAAATTCCTTGGAAAGCCACAATGCAAAGAGAATGGACACAGATCTACGTTTATTTGAGAGAGCACAATGCAATCTCAACAGAGCCAAATGGCATCGAGCAATGCCTCTGCCCTGTAGTACACCCGGCCAAAACCAAAGGAGTCACGTTGGATCAGAATCACACACCAGCTAATTGAAATCCTACAAGCACACACACTAATCCGGCACTATTCTTTTGAAGTGGTCTGGTTCAGATGTATAATTTTTAATCCCTTCTTCAGTCTCCTGACACATTCAAAGATCCGAGGAATCTGTCATGTAGTGTAGAATAACACAGTGGAAAATCTCAGTCCTGCATCTCTGTTTGAAATGATCATTGTTGGAACAATATTAATATCACACAATGCGCCATATGCTGCATACAACTGTCCTAATGTAATAATCCAGAAGAAAGCACCAATAAACAATTAAAAATAAATAAAGTCAAAAGTTATCACTTTGAAAAAAATTGTATTACAAGTTTTCTAAACATTTTTAGTTTAAATATGCTAATGAGGCATTATTTCATGAAATATTTGCTAATTTGCATATATTTCTACAACAAAATGTAAACACTGGACGAAGCGTCTGAGAGTCAAAAGTTTTTCCAGAGGGAATCTCATTTTGTTGCTCCATAATTCAGAAAATACTTACATTATACATTTTGTATAACGTTTTTGGGGGGAATAAAATGTATAATATCAAGCAAATTATATATGAACAAATCGCTCTGTAAAAACCTTTAGGATATAGACAGAGTTATGAATGTAAAGTGTGATGTAAGTACTACTGAAGTGGCGATATATGGATCAGCGTAGGAGAAAAAAACAGCCTATATAAATATGTATTGTAATTTAAATCTATTGATACAAAGAGAGAAAGTGCTATAAAGCAAGCACTTAACAAACTCTTTTGGATGTTTTCTTTCCACTAGTCTAAAAAAATATTTTATGAAACACCAAAAAGCCCAAAATCTCAAATTTGACAGGTAAATGAAAAAAACAGGGTTTTTGCCTGCAGTGTCTACCCTTAATGAGTAATAAGTTTTAATTTTATTTTCAGTGTTAGATTTAATTAACTATAACTCAGGTTATGAAAATAACTTTTTCTGTTGTGATATGTTTTCTCAACAATGACCTCTACTCAATCTTTTCTCTATCTTCAGGTTCGGCTCTTGAAAAAAAAAAAACTTGAGCTCTTTATAGGGTAGGGCAGATACGATAATGTCTTGGAGGGTGGGGGGGGATCCGACTGAAGAAGGGATAAAATATCCTTGTGGCAGCTGTAGAAAACCAAGTGGGTGGGGTAAGTTTGATTCCCTTGAACTTTGGGCCAGCAGAACCATAACAGGATAAGAGGGCAAATGGGGGCTAATTAGGAATGTTCATGAAAGGATTTGCTCCGTCTTTTGTCTTTGAGGCTCAGATGGTAAAACCTCACATTCTACCAACAAAATATTTACACTCATTGATCATGAGTTTAATCAGATGGGGGGGAAACACTCTTGGCTTTTGTGCATGTTTACCTCGAAACATCAGGTTCAGACATAACTGAAATATTTCAGATCACCTGACACTGAAGGAGCTTGTGATTCAGTCAACAGACCATGTCAAAGAACATTAGTAACAGAAATTTCCCAAAACATAACACCACTGTGTCTGTTCAAGGTCTAAATGTCAGGAATAAGGTGACAAAGATGTGTTTGTGGTTGCATTAAAAAAATGTCTTGTCATATTTTAATCAGAAAGATATCCGCCTATGTTTTTGCAAAACAGACAACCTGTGGAAAGCATCCACCCATTAAGAAAAATGTATTTTGTTGTGTAAACATGAAAAGTTTAAGACGGCAATCAAAAACATAACAGTGGAAAAACCTCTACAATTAGGCTTAGGGTTTTGAAGCTCATGTCTGGGATGAAAGTGGGATGACAGGATTGTATTTACAAGGAATAACAATAAGGATATTCACCTCAACTTTTAAACAGAATAAAGAAATCAATGTATACATTTCAGAAAATACCCAAGTAATTAAGCATCAGGGTAAAAGCACTGTATGCTTGCAATGTGAATTATCTGCAAGAATCCAGTCAATTATTCTCATGGAAAGAAAAAACTTCAAAGGAAATGGAAAAGCTCTAGAGGCATGCTGAGACAGTATCTGCTGCTGATGCTGATGAGGGAGAAATGCACCTTAAAGACAACACCTAGATTGACTGCATACATATGGAGTTCAAAGTGAAGTGGCAAAAAATAGCAGCCTCGGCATGTGATGTTATGCCTTTGTTTATTTACTTATGCATTTATTTGTTTTTGTTTAACCACTATACTGTAACACAGAATCTATATTCCAGGATTATTCAGCAATACTGTATATGGGACATACAGCTTCCCTGAGAAAAAGGACTGCAATCACTTTGTGAGGATTTCCTTCTGCTGAATCCATCGTGATGTTTAATTCTTTTGTATATAAATCTAAATATGTTGATGTTTGAAAGTCTTCATTTACAGTTTTTGAATTAACTACTATATATTTAAATAGTTAAAAAATAGGTGCAATGTACTTATTGTGTTCATAATGTATTGCAAAACATTTCTACTGCTCTTGAGGTGGTGTCACGGTCCGTGGGAAGCAAGGAGGGAAACTCGAGAATCCAGTAATAATAATCCTTTTAATAATCCACAGGAACTTGAAACACACAGGTAGCGTCTCACACGAACCTCAACACAACATCAGTGATCGGACAACAGGAACTAAACTTATAAAGGGTAGACAATGACATTAATTAATATGACACACCTGAACACGACAATTAACAGAAACTGGGTCACACTGAGCACATGGTGAAATGACAACATTTGTTACAGGTGGGATACGGGTAAGGTCAGGGACAGGTTTAGTGGTATGGGTAGGTTTAAGGGATGGGTCAACAGTGTAATTATAAATATAATTACAGAGATTAATAATTACACATAGGTATTTTTTTAAATATAAGTACAATGAAAAAAACTTAATAAATAAGCAAATGTAAATAAGCATTGCATAAAATGATTACTGGATTGAAAATTCTATAAAACATGAAAATTTATTTATTAATAATAATAATAATAATAAAATTTTACAGATTCTTTTAAATATATATATATTACTACATAGTATATTAGTGGTTAATTGTTTGTGGTTATTAAGACTTTAAACAAAGAAGCCTTCTCATAGGCTGCATTTATTTGATCAAAAATACAGAAAACCAGTAATATTGTGAACTATCTATAAATTGTAAATTATAACTTATTCCTGTGATGACAAAGCTGAATTTATTACACCAGTCTCCAGTGTCACATAATCCTTCAGAAATAATTCTAATGCTGATTTGCTGTTTAACAAAAAAATAATATTATTTTAAAGATTCTGTGATAATAATGTGGTAATAATTATAATAAATTATAAAAGTCTGTACTGTCACTGTTAATCATTATCTGCTGAAAAATAAACAAATGAATGAAATGCTGAATAAAATGTTTAATTTCACAATGAAAACATTTTAAAATATCTGATATTTACACTGACTGAGGTAAATACACCTCTTGATGTTCAAATCCTGATACAAAGTGTATTAACAGACTACATATAAATCTTCATAAACAGACAAAAGATGGCAGCAGCTTCACTACAGGGTGCAAAAAGGCCTCCGTAAGACAAATTGGATACATCTGTTCAGTAAAGCATTCAAAATGGGTTCAAGAGCAGCTAATTAGCATCTAAATCTGCCAAAAGCTCCTTAACAATACACAGTTTTACACAGTCCTCTCTGACTAAATTATTCTCAATAGTGACTTGCCTAAAAAAATACATATATCATGTTGTAAAACTAAAAAGACTTGAAAGTGAAAATAATGGAATAATGGGGCGTAACATGCAAAAATAACAGACGCATTAAGACCCTCGGGCAGACTAGCACTGGCTCAGTGATAGTGATCTTTGCCTGGTCACTCATGCAGTTAACGCTAAACAAACTTTGCTAAATAATTCAAAAAGAGCATAAGTAATGCACAGCGTTGAGGGATTCTCCCTTACGCCCCGATGAACAGCGTTTGTTATGTACTCAGCCCAAGAAGAAGTGTCATTATCCCAAGACCATCAGCCTTTGTCAAGTTCCTCGACATGGTGAGGGGAAACAAAGGGGTCAGATGAAGCCATCGCTCTGTCTTCTGCCTCACTGTCCCCATTGAGATGGCACTCTGGGTAATGGAGAGTCCCATCAGCACATGGAGCACTGAACCCCCTCCCCCACTATGACACGGGATGCTTTATCAGACCTCTGATGGTCACGCAATGGTAAGAAGGTGATACACTGTGGGTATTACAAGAATATTTAAAGAAAAAGGATGCACCTGACATCCAGAGTGACTGCAAGCAATAATACTAGCATGTGTTTAAAAAGAGTAAATGAAAAAAAAAAAGTTAAAAATCCAGACACAAAACACAGTAACCTCATTACATGCAATGCAATCCATTAACACGATCCAACACACCATTCAAAACACACCACAACGACCAGATCGAACATTCCCGGGACATTCCTTCAGCCTGCATCAAACTGTCAGAAAACCACCCTCATACATCAGCAATAAAGACCCATATAACTCTAAATGCTTCCATACCCTTGTCATTAGAAGGTCTCAAATAACACTTTTCAGTTTCTGAGATGGCCATCTGGAGAAACACCTGCCCCGGCCCTAACATGTTATCAGGTGTTCAACTGTTCCTTGGGGTCAGAGGACTTGCAAATATGTGGGCCTTCAAGTGTCTATAAAGGAAAGTATCCACTTTAAACTGGTAGACAGGTTTGTTTGTTTGTGATTAACGACATTCAAGCTTCTGTGGCTATTTTCATGACAAGAAATATTATAACTGAATTATATCTGGTCATGTCCAACTGTATATATTAGACTTCAAAAGTGTTTTTGGCTTAACTCTGTTAAAAATAAAGAGTTAACTAAATAAAATAAAAAAATTCAATGATTTAAAATCTCAATCCATTAAAAAATGCTTAATACATAAAGGCATTTGGCAGAAAGAACACGTTGGAGGATATTTCACTAGTATTAAAAACTTTAAGCAACTCTACAGCTGGTCTGGCTGACTGGTAACACTTATCCATCGAACCCTAACAGGATGCCAGATCTCTCCTTTACTTTTCAAAGCAAAGATTTTATAGTTGTGGATATGTATTATAATACAATATTAACATAAAAACATTTAAATGATAATATTTATATAATACTACAAATTAAATTAAATTCTTATTATTAAATTATTCATTTACAATGAAATTAAATTAAATGCAAAGCATTTTAATACTTATGCTGCGCAAGCGTGATGCCGAACATAAAAAATCATAATAATAAAGTATATTGCAAAACAGCTTTCCAGTGATCATATCAGCACTCTTTCTATCCCTCTTTCAGTCAGTAAATGTTTCACTAAAGTTTAGCACTTAGATCTTGCTAAATAGCTGCACGTGTAATTAATCATAAAATAAGTCTCTTTTTTGAAAAATAAAATGTCAGAGCATCTGTTTTATAACACAAACTACAAATTTAGCTTTACTGTTTTGTATTACACAGACAGTTCATAAAGCAAAACTCCTCAGTTCATTTTTACAGAAAATAGCATAAAAGTCTATGCGTGAGATGGTCTTGAGTTACAGACCCCCCCCCCAGCAAGATAAAGTGAACCCAGGAGAACTAATGCACGATAAATCTTATGCGTGGGCACTGGGATTTTAAAAACGAAGACAAATGCATTTTTCATGGTGGTGAGAGGACCCTTTCATTTCTTAAACATTTTCTCCTTGAATTCATTGTCCTGACCGTGTCAACCAAGACTGCAGCCCCACCACAAAATCAGACTGTCTACAGATGGGCTTTAGACACACATCACTATAATTCCATTCTTCCTATGCATGTTTGCAGGAGACAATGCATTTCCTTTGCCCCTGACTGGACAAGACGATAGGCTTTGGTGTATTCAACACTGAAAATCACTTTACAGATGTACTATATATGATTTTAAACCAGTATTGGTAACACTGGTATAGATCATCATTATGCTTAAATCTTACTAATAAAATATATAAACTAATACATTCATCTCATATATTAATCTCTCTTATGGTTATTATCTACATTCAATATACACACTACACTTAACATTTACATTTTACATGATAATATTATTTAAAGCATTATATAATCAAATACTAAGCATAAATGATTAAAAATACATTAAACATAAAATGTGCATTAGTAGTAGTGGTAGAATGAATAACAACAATAATATGGTTCACATTTACATCTATATGAATAAATGTGTTACAAATGTAAATATATACAATACTGCAAAAATATAGGTTAATAAATTATGTTATAAAATTGAATTTGAATAGAATGCCAGTAGAAGTCTATTCTTTACTACAGAACTTTCACTTTGCATTGTCTGAAGGGTCGCTGTGATGTCATCAGGGCTTTACCAGGGAGAAAAGGGCTTTCCACCTCAGCTGAAATGTTTTCTCCTGTCTGATATCAAAGGAAGCTTGGCTCATAAGTAACTCGGTGGATTTCCTCTCGCTGCCTGCTAAGTGAGAATATTTCGCAGTGTTCCTTCCCCTTGTGTCCTTGGCTGCCAGTGTTGAGTCTGTACTCACACAACCCCTGCACAGACTACAGATAAAAAGCGCTTCAGACTATGAAAAATCTCACTGTGGAAATGAGCATGAAGTCGTTTATCTTCTCATGCACCCCACAGGTGCATTGCAACTAAACAAGATTGAGCATTGGCTCTAGAAGAAGGAAAACAACAGTCTGAGCTACGACGGACACATTCATAAATAGGTCATTGAAACGAGAAGATCAAATTCTTGTGGTCGATCAACATTAGTCTTTGTCTGTAAGCCAAAAAACATGAATCAAACATTTTTGTGTTACATACTGTATAATAGGCAGCCTACATATTCGTGTTGGATATGCAGAGAACAAATGGAAAGAAGCAACGTATACGTGAACACTGATTTAACCACTCCTACAAGCATGGCAAACACAAAGCAGCACACAACGCTCCATCAAGCCAAGAGATCGACCCATATCAAATAAAATCTGTCTCGTCCTAAAACACATGCACTGCTGGCTATATTAATATGAAATATTACAGATCTATTTTTGTGCATGTACTCACACTAGGAGATGTAGATGCTTCATTGCTGATTAGTTCCATATAATACAGTACAAATATATGACACTAAACATTCCTGGCATAAAACCAGAGTGAGCAGGGAGGGTCATTCCTGACCTTTTATGAATGCAATGAATTACAGATCACCATTTGCTTATGACAGAACATCAAAATACACACATTTAATGAGAATGGAATATAACTTTATAGCATGAACAGATTTAAGAGTGCAATTTACAGTGAGCTGAATTTTAACCCCTTTATATGTTTAACTTAACTTATATCATGTAAAATATCAATGATGACTTTTGACAGGATTAACATTTTGTTTGACCTTTAAAAATGGCATTGGGCCTTACTTTTAATTTAAAAACCACATCTATATTGTTAGTGATGCATATATATGCAGTTTTACCATAACGTTCTTTCTGTCACTGCACTATATAGGTCTAATGGAAATATGTAAACCTTTAAAGCAATTTTAATCAGTTTGTCCCTGTAATGTACTGCAATGAAACAAGAAGACTATAAATAGCCACATTATAATTTATAATTCATTCAAATCTCCCCACATCTTCAGCAACAGTAGTCAATAATAATGTAAATATATAGAGCACTGTGTTACCCACACAAAAACAAAAAACATCAGCCTATCATACAACACGAAAATAATGCAAGAAACAATAACTAAAGAACCTATAAAGCTACACAATACTCATATATTTACAATATTACACAAATAAGAGTAAACTAACTTGAAAAGATTTCTAGGACTTCCCCCATTCCCCATAAATAAATCATTGGTAAAATATTATGTTTCATTTTTACAATATTTAGCAGTAAAGTTCAATATTACACATTTTCAAATGTAGCCTATGTTATTCTGCAGTGCAGTATATGGTAATAGTTCTTTTATCTTAATCAATATGTTATTTCGATAATAAAATATTTTCCCTAACATAAATCAGCATTATAATCAGGAGCGTGTAATCCATTATAACGCAAGCATTCGAGTTCTGACGCAACGCTGTCAAACAAGCTGCCGTTTACTATCTGTCTGCTGTGGTTTGGACCAGAAGGTGGACTGAATAAAATTAAACTTATACGCCAAAATAGCACTTTTCCAGAGATGAAAACATGATGTTTGTTCAGATTTTAAAGGGTGTACTCTGTCAGGCATGAATCCAATCGCAGCAGGTCAAATAAAAAAGATTACGGCTACTTACCGAAAATGATACAAACGACTGTAGTCAAACTTTTAGCACGGCAGATTTATCCCTGTGTGGCAAGAACCGAAGAGAGTCATGTATATCAATAGTGTCCTCTCAGTTGTCTGTACCCATGACACGTCCGAGCTGAATCCCTGTGAACTCAAAGGTTCCTAAAAGGCGGATGAGACGCTCGGCTGCGCCTATCAGAGGTCGAGAGGAGGCGCGTCCCGATGGATCCACACACACACACACACTGTACTGGGTTTTATTCACACTACCTGGAGCCTTGCCTAAAATATCTGGTAATGTATGAGTTATAGAAGTTTGACATTATAATTCTGTCACTCTATTCATTATTAACCTACTTTAAGATAAATCAAGAATCTGTCAGGATAGTTATGTTTTAAAGCCTTTTTTGTGCATAATATTTGCGCGAATTGACTTATAAGCATCTGGTGCTTGTTAAAAAACGCTGATAGCCAAAAATATTAGTAGCAGTTCACTGAGAGTCTTGTCAGTTGGCCCTCTGCTGGTGATAAAATATCAAATCAAACACTTCCTCTCAGTATCTCACAACCTAATAGCTTAATTGTTAATAAAAAGAGACTTATACAAGTCTTATTATGACTCCATAAATAAATCAATGAAGAAATGGTAAAGAAAGTGAAAAAATGCTCCTCATACATGGGGCAAAGTGTATAGAATCTATCTATCTATATATATATATATATATATATATATATATATGTATAATCTGCAACACCTTAAAAGAGGCTAAATATAATATTAAATTTACCTCAAAATCAATCTTCAGTAACTGTACATGATCACATGGATCAGGAAAATATAGCCTACTATAATGGTGACAGTAAGAAGATAACAGATCTGTGGCCAAATAGTTCACCTTTACAGGTTTCTGAAAGTAAAAAGAGCAACGGATCTACCTGCAGTAAACGTATTTAACATCGAGCTATTGTCTTTGAAGGCATCTCCTGGTTTGGTAACACCAAGTTGGTAACGCCTGGGTCACGTAACCCTGTAAGCAAACATTATTTGTGAGGATGAGTTAAAAGCTGTACAGGGGGTGACCCGTAAAGCAGGAGCATCACAGACCCCCCTGTCACTGCTGTGCCTTTGAGCAAGACCCTAACCCCCCGGGTAGCTTCAAGAGGACTGTGTCTGTAATTAGTGCACAGTGAATCACTTTGATTAAAAGCGGCGACCTCACACATTACTATATCATGTATGCAACTTGTTATTAAACTAATTGTGTGCTAAACCTCTAAATATTATATGCACTGATGCCATGAATAGGTTGTAAAATGCTCCATGCCACAAAAATCTCAAATGTTTCCCCAAGGCAACAATTACCAACTTAAAGACGAGAGTCTGATGAAAAGTGACATGCGCTTGAGGAATGAAGTTATGGTTTGTGGCAAGCAGAAATCAGTAAAACAATAAAACAAGCTGTTGACACTTTAGGCAAAAAACTTAATTTTGAGTAATTTATAATAAATTAAAAGTGTTTTTTGTTTAAATAAGAAATACAGTTGAAATAAACATAAAGCAGCCTGATAAATTTAAAAAAATAAAAAAAATAAAATGTACAATTTTATGAAATAAAATAATTAAATAGATCAATTGACTCTTTTTTTCCCCTGTGTGTAGCCTGTAAAATATTTACAATTAAATATTTAATTAAATATTTGGTGTTTTGAAGACAGGAAAAACTGGGGTCCTAAAAACATTAAGTTAAAGTGTAAATAAATCCATCGTAGCTACTTAAAAGCCTGTGTCTAAAGATCAACTTCAAAGCAGAGAAACTTTGCACAGGATGAGGGTTTGATTTGTAGCGAATGGATTTCGACAGCAGTCTGGCGTTTTAGGGAAGTGCAGAGAGATTGATGGCAGGAGTAGATCATGAGGTGAGATCAGCCATGTAAATACAGTGTTTTCATGTGGTTTACTCACTGTACAGCTCTTATGTCTCTGAATGCAAATACACTAGGACACAATACAGAAATCAAGTTTGATAAACACCCAAATTCAAACAGATCTGAAATAGATGTTCAGAGTTTGCTTTGTAATAAAAAAAAGAAAATTTTTTCCTACATCTCCACACATGAGTTGCCTATCTGACAGCCCGAGATGGTGTTCACACAGCATGCCAGATATCACTGGAAAAGCCTGACAGGATGAAGAAAAGAGCATCAGCACCATGTACAAATTTTGCGCATGGCTGGATTCCACTTGAAGTTTAAATCTAAAATCAGCCGTTCAGCCATAATTACAACCTCCTCCTGTGGGGTCAGATTTCATGTAATGGAGGTGCAGAGTCTCGTTGGTATGCAGAGCCACCAGATAAGGATAATTTCAGGTTGAAATGAACAGTGAATAGCAGAGCAAGAGAAGTTCACAAAGACATTGGAGAAGCAAACAGGTCAGTTTCGATTCTTGGAATGCTTTTGGCACCGTAATGTTTATTGATAAAAGCATATATAATTTACATGCATGAGGCGCATCGTATTGAATCCAGGTGAATCAAATGCATACTGGTTGTCAAATGCAAAATCTGACCTTTCTTCAAACATAATGGTGTCTCTCATGCTTATTTCTTTTTAACATGCAATAAGCTATTTTATGTGAATTGGCAAAATTATTTTTGACCCTGAAACACAAAACCTGTCATAAAGGTATGTTTTTTTGACCTGATAGCTGAATAAATATGTTTTCCATTGATGTATTCTGTTAGGATAGAAGGATATTTGACTGAAATAAAGCTATTTGAAAATCTGCAATATTTTTTTTTACCAATCAAAATATACATTTTGATATATTTACAGTAGGAAATTTACAAAATATCTTTATCTTTAATATCTTAATGATTTGTCAGGAAAAAATCTATCATTCTGACCCACAAAAAATATTATTGGCTTTTGTTACAATTATACCTGTGTGACTTGACTGGTTTTGTGTGTATATATGAATACAATAATACAATAATATGATGTCATATACCATCCATAATCAAGCAGCACAGCTAAACACTGAAGCAGCTAAACACTGAAGCAGATGACACCAGAAGCCTTGCACATTAAAGTTACAAATGGCCTCATACTTTAAAAGCAAGGTGGAAAATCTCTTTATGGCAGCTGTGACCATTTTAAATGGTAACAGAATTAATTGAATGTGTGGTATTATGTGAGGCCCTGCTCAAGGGAAAACATCTGAGACTGTAATATTTTAATACTCTCTTCAGTATGACCACATAAATAATTTTAGGATTTGCTCTATATCTTCTACATTCCACAAACTCGTCTGAGACCTGCTATAAACACATAGGAGCAGGTACGAAACAGATTAAACTGCCATTGTCATTTCTGCCTAAGGCTGTACAGCTGCAAACCCACACCAGCAGTCATTACAGGCCTGCATGCTGCGTGAGGAACTTCTCAGTTGTAGCTATGTTGAGAAGTTTTCATACCAGAAAATACACTTATCCAAAACAAAAACAAAACAAAAACACCCATGACACTTAACATTTGCCCATGTGCCAAAGTCAAAAACACATTGATGAGTTAACGATTACACATCACAGTCGTGTTATGCTTCTTCTTTTTTTTTAACCTTCAGAAGGGAATAACACACCTGGTATGTCCTCTTACCTGTCACCAGGCGTCTAGTTGATTTGGTTGGCATGCGAGAGGCACATAATCATCTCAAAGTGAATGAACAGGTTGGCTTTGATGATGTGCACTACAGGGACAGTGGTGAAGGCATGACTGCCTCCGGCATACTTCAATCATCCGTTCTGGTCTCTTCAAGGAGCACCGATCCTTCCTCACAACACGTCAATCATTACTACAGAATGGGATAAATGCCCATCTGCAAAAGAGGATTTAAAGATGAAATGTTAGCAATTCTGCATTCCTGCCTCTTTTGACTTGTGCCACTTCTTTTTATTCTGCTTTCATCTAGAGTCATATCTCAAGACATTTGCTTTAGGTGATTTTTGTTATGCTGAGGTCATATACTCATACATTACACTGTAATTACAGCAAAGAACTAGTTCATTCATACACTCATGTCCCTAAATGAAACCCATAAGTATTTCACTCATCTTTAAAACTGAAGACTTTTTTAGTATTCTTCTAACTTTCTGTCCATGTAATCAACATTTTTAAGCTTCAAAAAGTACATAAAATGCAGAGATAAGATATTAATCAAGTTGTTAAATCCAAACTGGTTGCATGAAGTCATCTAATTTGTGGTCTTCAAGACTCATCATGTAAAGTTAAAGGTTGATTTGAATAAATAAAGTAATACTGATTTAATACCCTTTAATACCTTTTAATGTGGGAGGGATAACAGAAAGTTTAGCTTAATTCTATTTCTGGTCCTTAAACGTTTGGCGAGAGAGGGTCAACAGGGGCCAAGTATGTACTTTCCATCAGCCCCAAGTTATTTCTACTGCATAATGAAAGGTTTGCTGGCAACACAGGGGGTGTAAGATCTCAGCAAGTCTTCAGACTTCACAGAAACTGCTCTTCACATGTGCTTAAAGATCACAGAGTGAGATACACCTGTCCTCTTCCGTCAGCTGCGCATCAACATTTTAGCAGAATTCAGACTCTCTGCTTTTAGACCAGGCTCTGGGTTTTGTATAAACTTTAATTTGTTCTCTGAGGTTATACTGTAGTTTATAACGTGGCATTGATGGTTCCATGAAAAACCTTGAACATTCATGGGACCTTTCAAATGCAGAACATTTTTTGTTATAGTATAAAAAGTTTCTTTAGATTTTTTAAACATTCTTAAATGGTTCAGGAAATGTTGACTGAAAGGTTCTTTAGGGAGCAAAAAATGGTTGCTCTATGGCTTGGCATCACTGCAAAAACACTCTTTTGAAACCTTTATTTTTTTTTATTATTAGTGTAGTCTGCTGTATTCATTTAAAAGTTCACAGGCCCATCAATGTCTCCATATCATAAACACTGAGGTCCACTGCTCTGCAACCCATCAGAAGAACTTCTCGCTCATTGGTATTTTTATTGTCCAATGACTAAGTGGCACTGAGGGTACAGAGCTGTCTTTGAGGTCTGGTTAAACCAGGTTTCAGAGAGGTCAGATCCTCATGGAAAACAAAATCCCTCTGGAAACACTGCCGGCTGCCAATTAGTGCAGTGATCTCTGGCCCTGCAGAGGAATGTTAAGCCCGGCTGGCCGTCACAGAGCATATACACAAGCAGACAATACAGCCGGGTGACTCATTTGGAGAACAGGACAGGTCCGATCCACTGATCAAATGCAGCCAGTGCTGTGTAGGGATTAACACAGAAAGGTTGACCAAAGAGGGTATTTGTGTTCAAAGTACATTTCTTGTTTGTCAAGAGCCCTTGTAGTAGGGTAAGGATTTTCCCATTGCATTTTTTCCCCCAATTTTATTCTAAACATCTAACGTAGCTGCCAAGCATTAATGGCCGAATTCTTGCAATATTAAACGATACTCCCCGAGTATGTCAAAAAAAAAAACAGATGCATTATAATTATTCTTTAGATAAGGTGGTATTGATTACTTTTATTTCATTTGCTAAAGATGTATGTGCACTGTGCAGCCAATAGCAAGTCACTTCCTTAACAAGAAGAACACAATTATTGAAGTTGTCTGTGTGAGGAGACATCATCAATCACCAGACTTCAATGAAACACAAATTTACATGGCGCCACCATAAAAACAAGAGCAGGAATGAAGGTTGCTCATTGTTTGAAAGTATCAAATGCCACTGAATGTTGCTTTTGTACAACTTTTATGACGTAACAGTTTGCAGTCATTCTTATTACCGAATGCATCACTGGATAATCCAATAAATCATCAATTAAATCATGTCAATTTTCCTTCTAAGGGGACTTCCCAATGAGTCAGTATTACTTTCAAATGTACGCTGGCAGTGAAATTGTAGAAAACATAATGTTTACTGTATTTATTATTTATTACAATTATTAGATCATTACAAATCTGTGTTATACAAATGTATCTTCTTTGTATAAATTATTTCCTTAAGTATAAATTATATTGCCAGAAACAAATTTGGCATTTATATAAATAAGAAAATAATATTTAAAAATAATTTACATCCTAAGAATAATTTAGATCCTAAAAAGAGTTTAGTAATTTTAGAATAATCACATGAATTTTACAAGAAAATCTGTATTAAAGTCTAAATTCTGTATTAAATTAAAGTCTGTATTAAAGTAGTTCACATGATTAACATTACAAATTTTGAATTAATGTCCCAATAGTAAATTAAAAAAAAAATCTAATATTTTTATATTATTTTAAGCATTTAGGCTATTATTCTTTTTAGCTTTAAAAAGCTA
Organism: Enteromius unitaeniatus; assembly: GCA_032359435.1. Taxonomy (NCBI): domain Eukaryota; kingdom Metazoa; phylum Chordata; class Actinopteri; order Cypriniformes; family Cyprinidae; genus Enteromius; species Enteromius unitaeniatus. The sequence goes on along the minus strand of JAUMHI010000048.1, from coordinate 10,823,771 downwards.
TCTTTAAAAGCTATATTTAAATCTATTTAATTTTTTCCAGATTTTAATTAGATGGATTGGATTCTACTGTACAATAAAGCATACTGTCAAAGTTTTAATTAATTACATTGTCTTTTGGTTGGCTAAGGTTCTCACAGTAATACACGTGGATGGATAAGAGCTTTCTTTCTCCTCATCTGAACACACTGGATTCTGAATACTAAAGACACCGGCGGTGCAGATGAGAGTAGCAGCACTGATACTGTTTTTCTCAATAGGAGATAAACGACTCTCCAAAGCCTGAAAGTGACAGACTCCAACTCCACGCCTAATAAAACCAGAACAAAGACAGCCAGCAGCCAGAGCAAACAACACACACGTCAAGACATTCAGCAAAGCAGGAACACACACACACACTTTAACTTCATAAGTCAGTGAAGCAGCTACACAGAGACCAAATCTCATTTCCTCTGCAACGATTTTAGAGGAAGATCCATCATGTTTGGTTTAGATGGGAAAAAAACCCTCATTATTCCAGACAGCAATGATATTAATGGTCCACGGCTTTGTGTCCCACACTGAGATCCTCTTGGGAATGTTTTTATTGTTCTCAGAGCTCGGGGGGGCGGGGGTTACTCTTTTGTGCTGTTTGAGGTTCAGTTCCCTCCTTCAAATTCAAACCTGGGCATTCTCATGTGAAAAGACAGAAACTGTTCTCAGATCAGCGTGAACGGAATTTTAAAAACGTAGCCCTGCTGCTCATATACAAAAAGCACAGCGGTGTATTATAGATTAAAGAGATGAGAAACCATTTACACACTCAATCAACCCAATGAAGGTAAACAAAACTATTTATCATAACTTACTTCAACTTTCATGGGAAGGAACACAGCCGTGCTGTGAGGTTTGTATATTAACATCTGAAACCATCCTAGAACTAGGTTTTATTGGGTTTCTTTATACAGATTGAATTTTGAATATAAAATTACTTGTCATGCAAAAATTAACTTAATTTGAAATTGAAAAAAATATAAAAAATGATTGTTTATAAGAGCTGTAATTACATTTTTAAAGTTGTGATGACAAATTAAAAAGTTGTGATAGATCTTTTCTTTAGTATTTTGATCTTGAGTGAATATGAAAAGAAAAATGAAGGATTCAGACTCAATTCTATCAATAATCAATTCTTGATTGGATGGAGGCTAATCTTGCGGTAGGTCATAGGACAGTGGTGTGGTTTATGACATTTTGCTTAAAAATTATGAGGTAAACATTTTTTTAACACAAATAGATGAATCCTTACAATCAGATAAATAAAATATGTTTAGAAAATAGAGTGAAGCCAGCTGTAAGGTATAGTAGCATAATAATTGAACATTTGTAGAATATTTGTGAATGGACACCTTAGGATTAGTTAAATATTGTCACATATTTATTTCTATTGGTTTTTGGGACAGTAAAACAGCATTTTCAATAATCAAGCCAGAATAATTCAAAATATACTGAATTGCAATTAATTAATCAGTGCTTTTATGTGATACCGGTCCATGTTCTTAAAGCACTGACATTTATGCAGCAATCCAGATTTCTTTTAGAGACATTTACACCATTTAGAAACCTAGAACAACACATCCCGCATCCTCTCGTTGCTGTGCAGCCTGTGTGACAGAATCTGGGACCAGAGCCACAGGACCATCCCACACAGAGACTTCTTATGCTCAGTGTGTGAGCCTCAATTTGCTCAATACAAATCCAGTGAGGCAGCATAAGTTAATTCCACTGCTTTAGCTGCTAAATGCTGTTTTCCAGCCTGTCTGGTTCTCTGTCCTATTTAGCACGCCATTAGTAAGCAGTCATCACAAGCGATACTGCTACTACGACAGACCGTCCTGACACAGCAACTTCCTGTGCATACAGTTCCTCCAGCACTGGCTGAGCAGGTCTTATTGGGAAAAAAAAGATAAGGTTTTGCTGATTTCCATAGTTGAGTTAAGTTGAGTTGATTTCCACTCAATTGTGTTTTCTAAATGAATGAAGTAATTTGAAAGTAAGACACAAATATTTCACTGCAGAAAATTCAGTCTTCAACTGTTTTTGAGGGGAGCATCCAAGTGTGAAATTGACTTATATTACAGCTCCAGACAGTCACTAGTGAGTGATCGTCTTCTTGTGGTGCATTAACCAATCAGCCAAGCCATGATGTAATTTTTCCTGCGGCTCCAGTCTGATTACTCACTGATCAGTCATGAGAACATCTGTGAGCCCATCAGCAAAGATGGCAAATCACATTCACTTCCAGAGAATCCTGCAGCATCCTGCCACTGAGATGAATGGGAATGCTAGCTTTCTCCTGCATATTACTGTTGCCTTAATGAATGCATCCATCTGAACGTATTAATACTCCAGTGTGGATGACATCTCCTTTGTCTCAGTGAATTGCAGTGATATTCATCATCAAACAGGTGATCGGGAATCACAACGGTAGCAGTCCCATGAGAACTGGGACCAGCAGGATCACACAAATCCTGAAAGTGGGAGCTGCTGAGCTGGGGGTTTGTCTCTGGGTAAACACTGCATTACTGTGATTGGTCGGCAGCTCTATGTTACAAACCATCCCTTCACAGCAAGACACACACTCCTGCAAGACATAACACATTTTGATATATTGAAGACATTTTGGTTTTGAGTGGAATAATGTGTATGTGAATACTCACAAGGTGTGTATTTTTGTGATGTCTGCAGCCAGCTAACTGGCATTCTTCACGCACAGCACATTTTTTGGTAACAAATTTTGTCTTGCCATGATGGTTGAAGTGGTGTATTGTCATACAATATTGGGTATCTATAAATGAAGAAACAGATTTTTAAGAATTTAAAAGTATATTACTTTACAAAGTAAAGCTAGAGAGCAGTGTGTTTGTGTTTAGTAAACTTACTTTGAGGACACCACACATCTTCTGCCCAGCGGTTACAGCTGTAGTTGTCTAAGGCCTTTTCACATGTGAAGCACTTGAAACTCTTGGGGTACGGTGTGGCTGCACAGACATTAACACTGTGTTATAGTATCGCTATAAAGTCACTTGAAGTCACTTAACAAAAAATGAATGAAGAAAAAAACTAAATGTTCTGGAATAAACAAACTCACCGTCTACAGCAGGCATGATATTGTAGAAGTCAATGCTGTCACTTTTCACCAAATCAACAAGAAGCTGGACGAGAACAGTGACTAAGGCCAGATCTGCTGCCATGTTTAAAACACTGATAGTGACTCCTAAAATAAACAGTCGAAGATCAAGTTAAAGCCTCTGAACACCTGACTTCCTCTTGTCCTATTATATATTTTGATATGCACCTTAATATTATTATTGTTGGCATGCATATACACATCTTCTAATGCTCAAGTCTAATGAATAGGAGCCCATTTCTTAACAGAAGGAAATAGTACTTCATGTAAAAAGCAGAAAATGGGATATAATGAGCTTTTAATAAGATCAATAAACTATTTTATGTAGAAAATATATGTAAAATGTTATTTTTTGTTACTTTCTGACTCTCCATAGACAGCAACGCAACATTCAAGGCTGAGAAAGGTAGTTAAGAATATCATTAAATAGTCCCTGTAGCGTCAGTGGTTCAACTGTAATGTTTAAAAGCTATGATTATAAGAGAATACTTTTAAAAATCGCGAATAATGACTTCATTCAACAATTTCTTCTCTTATGTTTAAGTTCCCTTTCAGTCGGTCACTCTGACGTCACGTTGGTGACCGACAAATAGGAATCTCGCTTCGAGATGCCGAAACAACTCTGCGCGTATGCAAACACGTCAATGATTTTCATTGGCATACGCTGATTAGGATCAGCTGAACCCAATCGCCTTGCAAGTATAAGTAGGTCAGCCAATCTAGCTTTCATTAGCTTTTTTGTCGCCGAGGGCGGCCCCTGCTGTCACCCTCTGCTCCTCCACCGCCAGTGCAGCAGCCGCGTCGAGGAGCCGACACCCGCGCTCCCGTCCAGGCCCCTGCAGGAAAACACAAGGGCAGGAGGTCCCAGGACGGGTGACCCAGGGTTAGAAGGTACTGTTCTTCGGGGTGGACGAGCTCTCCACCCCCTCTCCGGTGGAGGGCCGGGGCGAAAAATTTCTAAATCTCGGCAAGAAGAGCGGTTTTCTCTATCTCTGGGTCTCCTGAGGGGACGAGGTGCTGTGGACAGGCCTAAAAAAGAGCTTTTGTTACACACTCACTCTCCTCTCTTTTCAGGCAGCAGTCAGAGCGCATAGAGCACGAACCAACAGACTTCCGGCCTCACTTCTGCCGGAACGCAGGTAACTTGCACACACATACACATGCAGGCCTCCCTCCGAACCGGCTCAGAGACGCTCGGACTGGACCCCTGCGTTCCCCCTCGCTGCATCCACCTCCTGGATAGAGCTCAGACCGTCTCTATGGCTCATCCGCACCATTCAGCTCGGTTATGCGATTCAGTTCGCCCGGCGGCCTCCCAGGTTCAGGGGTGCTCGCTTCATGACGGTGAATGCAGACAATGCTTCTTCTGATGAAGAAAGCAAGTGTGAGTTGTGTCTTACTCTTGAAAGAGAATGATTTCTGCACGTCCTACGCAGTGGATGTCCCAGTGTCCAGTTACTTATAGTGCGGTACTGGTCCATGTGCAGAGTCTACCTTCCTACAGACCAAACACAGGGGGTTGGTGACTCTCACATGGGGCTGGAAGGGACAGTCTCTATGGCGCTTTGGTAGGGATCCCTATTCGTCGGTCACCTAATGATCCTAATCAGCGTATGCCAATGAAAATTATTGGCGTGTTTGCATACACGCAGAGTTGTTTTGGCATCTCGAAGCGAGATTCCTATTCGACGGTCACCGACGTGACGTCTCCGTTCCCTTCTTCAGGGAACGAGGGTTACAATACGTAACCGAGACACTATAGATGCACATTCAAAAGAGTTGTGTTAGATTGCTGTCTAAAATATCTTAATTTGTTTTCTGAAGATGAACGAAGTGTTTGAGTTTTCATTTTTAGGTGAACTATCTCTTAACAGAATAATGACAAATCACAAAGTAACAGAACATAATTAGAGGTGATGGATAGATTCATACATTACTTCTTTTAATTACAAAAGGCTCATACTGAAGAAGTGCAACCTATGAATTCTAATCAGCCAAACAGCATTTATTTCATGCATTATTCAATTTACCGAATGCGCTGGGTTCACTAATATATCCATTTGCATAAAGCCCTCTGGTACTTCAACTGCAAGTACCTGCATTTCTAAGTAGGAAACCAAAATCCAGCTTTATAACTGATGACGAGGGACTAAAGTCCCCATCCACATCTTCCGGCCCCATATTTGAAATGTCTTGCACCTGCCCCTAGCATTTCAAGAAGCAGTAAGGCACGGTGACCTCAGAGGTTAATGATTAAGGCTGTACACATTCTCTGAGGACATTAACATGCTCTAGTGCTTGTTTCCATCAGTGTTCAGTTACTTAGCATTGATAGTGTCACTGTGTGTGATGGACATTAGCCTAGTGCGTAACGTATTTCCTGTTTGAAAAGTGTGCATCAGCAAAACATGCTGTGAGCAATTTCTTTTACATGTGAATAATAAAGTATAAAGGATAAAAATAATCTGAATAATAAAGAAGGTTGAATTTCACTTCAAATTACTTCAAAGCACTCAGCATCAATTTAGTACACAGCAATCCACAGGCTCTACTTCATCTGCAGACAGCATATGGTTTAAAAGCAAACAGATGAGTGTCATTAATCTTGTGGCAGTGACAATCTACTCCTAAGGGTCTCTAGCAAAGTAAAGAGAGATCACACATATATAATGACTGACAGCACAACAGCAATCAGCTCCACTGACCCAGAGGTTAAAACTCAAACAGGGGCCTGCAGTCTGAAGCCTTTAAGTGCTCTTAGGTCACAAACCAGCCACGGCACATGTAAGGACTTAAAGCATTTCAATAAGAGTAAAGAGCATAAAATGGCCATTTGCATGCATCTTGATGTTGACATATGTACGCTGGATACAAAACCACACAAACATGCAGTCATTCTTACATAAAGGCTGCATTCTGAAACATGCTGGGATTTTAGATCCAAAACCATAGTCTAGTTTGATATTTAAATGCATTCTTTGAAAGTGAATGTCTTTAAGTGAAATGAAATGTGATGTAAATGAGCTATAAATGCCAGTGCTGTCTGACTGGTTTGTGAACTTCAGAGGACTGTTGATTTAGTGATCTGTGAAGCCACCTGAATATCAAAGACTTTTAACATAGTAACTTTTACTAAAAAAGAAAAAAGAAAAATTGAGTCTATATTATAATTAATATTTAGAATTTACAGAAACCAATGCCTTACTAAAAGCAAAGTAACCTACTTATCCAATACAAAATAATAAAACAGTGAAATAATATAATGCAAAACATACATTATTCACACAAAATAATGTTAACACAAAACATGAATCAATTTTAAAAAACAAAAGCAAAAAGATTTACCTTTTTGTCTGTACGGAACTTATAAGTTTAGCAGACAGCAGAGTGTAGACAGATTCCCTGATAAATGCTGAAGATCCAGTCTTGACTGAGAAAAGGAAAGAGAAAACTTAGAAGTCATTTTCTATTTCCGCTCTCTCTCACAACAACAAAAAAGGAACCACCGACCCCAACCTCCTGACAACCCACTCTTCTGATTGGACAGCAGGTGCATTGTGGGGGCGGAGCCTCTAGCCATTGTGTGAAGTCGACAGTGTGGTGTCAAGCCAGTCTAGCCCATGTAATTAGCATTCACAAATGCACTTAGTACAAACCCCAACCCCATAACCTCTGGAACACCCACCACACTCTGCTAGATTAACTGTTCTTTCCTATTGATTTTCAATAAATCTGTAGAGATCAATCCCAAAACCCACTAATGATATGAGGTGCTTGATGATCTTTATTACTTTGAAATCTCTAGCAGTGGGATTCAATTTATTCACCATATTGTAAAAACTATTCTTGAGGATCTTACCTGGTAAGTAAAGTACATACAATTTCCAGTAGCTATTACTCTAGTTTTCAGTGTTGCATAATGTGAAGTATTGAAAAATAATAATTTACTTTCTAAAAAAAACTGACCCAAACTTAAACAATGAATAATTTCCTTTCTAAAAAAAAAACCTGACCCCAAACTTCAATGGTAGTGTATTATACACATTGTAATAAAGCTTTTTATTTCAGAACCAAGCATCCCCATGTTTAAACCTTCTGTCGTGGATTTGCATGGTGAGGAAAATAAATTGTTGAATTTGAGCCAGGGCTGCTAACACATGGAAGTGATCGCCAATTATTTCTTTTTTTTAAATAATTATTTCAATTATTAGTCTTTTTTTCACCATTGTGGCATTATGCAGGTTACTTAGGCTTTAGTTCCAAGGGGAATTTACCTACAGTGATATACTACGGATGAATTAGAAATGAAATTATATTTAATTTAACTTAGACTTAATTTAATTAGCTTGATTGAATTACACACAGTTTTATGTTTGCAACAAAAGTGAATCTACAATCTGACCTACAGTACAACTGTGAGCAGCACCAATAGTTACCAGTACAGTATGTGTTATTTCTCTATGGAGAGCTGCTATTGAGAGGTGAGATCTGCAGTGAGTGAAGTGAGGAAAAGACTGCTGAGTGTATGAATCACATCAACACCACAAAAACAGGAAATACAGGAGCCTTCATACTGTATGTTACTACCACTACCTCTGATTCAATATGAATTTCATGTACTTTGTAAAATATATTATGGCCTTCTGCCAGTCCCCATAAAAAACTGCATGTGGAATATCAATGAAATATGATACAGCATTGCTCATATGATATCTTGAGTTCTAGTTGTCCCTCACGGCTGTCACAGTAAATATACAGCTGTGAAATCTTCAAGTCTTGTGTAAATATCACACCACATTGAGTTTTAGTGCATCCTTTGAGCTTTATACAAGCCTGATGTGCTGACAGGGTTAGAATTACAGGAATGTTCCCAGACTAAACAGAGCTTTTAAAAATCCCTTCAATTAATGGTGGATTATCCTTTGAATATCCAAATAAAACTTTTCAAATGCATTACTGAATATTTCACGACTCCCTTTTTGCCATAAAGTTAGGTTTTTCCTATGTATGTCTCTCAGTGAAGTTCAGCCCTCATGCTTTATGTAATGGCACTATTTCTATAAAAATAAGAAAGTTTTTAGTGAATAATGCAAATCAACCTCTGTCTCACCTCCAGGAAAACCCTCTTCCTCAATGACGATTTCAAAACAAACAGGATTTGGAAAAAAACAATACCAAATTGTCTTGACTTTAGGGTCTTTGTTCAGTTAGACTTAGAGCTAGTTAATTCACTGTTTCTTCATGAGCCAGAAAATAAATAAAAATGTATGACGTATCTTCAACATGGCATTAAATGATGAATCCTTTATTTTCAGAGGCCTGTCAGAAATAGACTCCATAGCTATTAAGAGTCACAGTCAAATAATTAATTTATGTTTTCTCCTGTGTTCTTGAGGTCAGGTAAAAGTTCATTAACAAGTGAATTATAATGTGAAATATAATTTGCAGTACTTGCAAACATTAATGCCAAAGCAAGATGTATGGTATATGTCCAGGAATACTATATTGCTCTGTCAGCTCTTATACTGGAAGACATTGCTGACAGATTTACTACTTTGTTTTGAAACCAGCAGATTTCTGCCTTTTGACAGAAAAACAGGACACATGACAGTCTATTCTATAGGTGTTGATGGCCCGCCCTTCTCAAGGGCCGGAGGGCTGTTCTGGTTGCCTGAGGGCCGGTGGATCCATTTCATAATATTATACAGTTCTCTATTTTTGCTTCTTTGAGGTTACAGTTGAAAAAAGAGGAATGTGAAGAAACCAGGGAATAAAAAAAGAGCCCTAAAGTACACATGATGTCACATGAAATCTAATCTTAAAGGCCAATCTTCAGATGTACTGTACCAATACAGAAACCATTTAGTAATTTTTTGTTCTATGAATGGCATGATTTAATGCTCCTGAACAACCTTCTCGTAAATGTGATCCTAAGTCTAGCAATTTAAAAACAATTTGTCTGAACATGAAGAAAACATTCCCACAGTTCACTTGAAGGCACCTGCATAAGTACGACCCAGATCCTGACCATTCAAGTGAAAAACATTTAAACCCCACATGTCATGTCTCTTGAAATATGTCAGAACTAAGAGCTTAGCATGAATTGGAAAAATAAGCTTTAAAGACCTAAACCTCCCGGTTACAGGACACTCTGAGGAATCAAATTTCTGTTGGAATATGGGTAGGAAGTAACATCAAAGCAATTTTTATAAGACCTCCATGTTGTTAAGTACACTGTAACACTGGCAGAATTTCAAGTACGACACACTCAAGTGTGTGTATATTTACCAGGCTCATGTATCATCATGGCATAGCAACACTATGAACAATACAAACATTCAAATGTTCAGTTACCTGAGATTTCCTGATGAGATCCTCATCTGGATAAAACCATTTCCACTTTCTCTCTTATAAAACTTTCCTCCTTAAGAAACAGCTGATAAAAAAGGACAAACAATTAGAGTAACCCCACAATTAAATCCATCTATCCAGACTGCTTACTTGACAAACATCTTTATCTGAAAGAGTCCAGGACAGAGTCTCACCACACTTACATCTCCTTTGTCTTCCATTGGTCAATGACTGGTTAGGTATGTGAGCCCACCTTCACAGGAAGACAGACTGTCATAAACACACCAGGTCAAGGATATAAACTCAAGGGGGCTTTGTGTGACTCCTTTTATTGCTCAGTTGTGATTGGTGCCTTTCCCAGTCATTTATCAACGCTGACCAAGTCAGCACACGGACATGGAGGTTGTAAAACACAAAAGCCCTGAGGATAATACAACACAACTAAAAAACTCTTGCAGACATTTTTAACAGAAAACTCTTTCTACTTCACATTTAAATAATATTAGTGTATACTGTTTACTCATATGACTACATACCAGTTTATTTTCTGTAAATCTGTTACTGACTCGCATAATCTTTTCTATCAACAGATAAACATCAGACTGGCAATTGTTCATTGTTATATAAAACTGCCATGTAAAGATTCCATTATATCCTTCAGGCTATGTCATGTGGATAACGGAGGTGACGTACAGTAATAAATTCAGTATAATGCCTTTCTGTTATCCGATCAGGTCTAGTCGTGCCTAAGTGAGATTTGTGTGGAAAATCCCTGAGGTGTGTATTTATGTGTATATGAAGATGAGGGTCATGGTGAGTTAGGATATAAAAAGCAGCTTGCAGTGGATCATTTTCACTTGTGCCAAGAACAGTAGGGAAGACCAGGACTGGTTGTTACACATTTAGTGAATATTTCTAAAGATTTTAGTCTTAATTTTCAAGTTTAAGTCGAATCCTGCTTAGGCACGTACCTTAATCCTGACTACAAAAAGCCATTAAACATTTCCACTGTTGCTGTCCTGAAAAAAAAGAGATACAGATCAGTCACTAATTTGCCATTAGCAAAATGTAAAAAAATAAATGAAACAGCAAAAAGTAATAGTTATGAAAAAGTGTAATAAATCAGTTATACATTGCAATCAATTATTTCCAACATTTAAAATGTGCTAATGTTTTCAATATTAAGAATTAAAATCTTGTCCGTTTTTGTCCGGCAACTCCTTTTTGTTGTTTGAACTAGCTGTGACCTGCTGTTCAATTTACTTAAACGATAATTAATACATTTTAAAATCTATAAACTTCCAACGTGTATAAAAAACTTAAATTTAATACTTAACATCTTAATAAAAGCCAATTTTCATATAATGAAACATTATTTTCGAGGCAATTTTTAAACATTAATTGATTCAATGCTTATGACATCTGACATAAACTAGCCTACTACTCAAAAGTTTGGAGTTGACAAGATGCAGAAAACACCTTTTCTGCTAAAGACCAGAGGAGTGAGGCACATCGTTTGACACCTGCACTGAACCGGGAAAAAGGATTCAGAAATGGAAGCTGAACGTCTCCTTCCACAGCAATTTTAAGGGCTCAACGGCCACCCTGGTAAAATTACACACTTCTCATATTTCGCGTTAAATTTCTTTGTGGGCCCTTTCCATGTATTGATTACTTTTGGTACATGACACCTAAAAGCAGCTTAGAAAGCTTTTAGGATATTCTGAGAATGTACATGTTGGTGTCTCAACTTATTCTAGCTGACCTAGACCCCTCATTAGTCCATCCAGGTTTAAATGAGGGTCTTTCTAAAAGAATACTCTCAAAAGTCCATTGTGAACTAAGAAGCAAATTGGTCTTCAGTCCCAAAGGTTTTTAGGGTATTTAGACCCTTCCATAATTAACATGAATACTATTTTAATCTTCACTTTCAAAACAATTTAATACAAGCTTGTGGCTTGTCTGTGCATGCAGAACCCGAAGTATCCCTTCCCAAGGTTCATATGTTGAGAAAGGAACCCTTGAATGTCAGCCTCTCTCATTACATGGGGGTGAGAGACCAGGGTCTGTTTAATTGGCCAACTGATTACAGCGCATACGCTCTTTCTCTCTCCCCGTTCTCCTGCAGACTCTCAGAAGCCTTCCTGTTCTCTGGCCTGCAGGTTCAGAGAGATCAGAGCCCTGCAACAAGGGCTTGCTTTGTGTGCTTCGCTGGCCTGGGAAATGGAGATGAGTTTGTCCATTTGCCTCTGAGGCCACAGCAAGGGCTGGATGGGGCCCTGGGAGAAACATGGGCTCAGGTATCACTAACGGCAGGTGAAGCATATGGCTCTGAACTGATATCTGACTGGACGAGATCTGGAAACGTCCAGGATGACCGTAGATGCTCAAAATATTTGGCTCATGCTGGAGTTCTTAAAGTTTATAACATCGGTCACCCTTTATGGTACAGTTCTCACTATTAACAAACAATTAACCAACTCATAGTCAGTAAGGTTTTATGTTTAGGTTTTATATAAGGATGTAGAATATGGTCGTGCAGGATATATGCTTTATAAGTACTAAAAAACAGCCAATATGCTGGTATTATGCATGCTAATAAACAACGTATTAATAGTGAGCATTTGTCCCTACACTGAAGTGTTATCATAACATTTTTAAACATTTTAAACAAACTTCATTGTGCCAGACAAGCGTGTTTGAGCTTCTGTTTAACTATATTTGATGTACTCTATGTATGTGTGTTAATCAATGTTTACAATCAATGTGAGTATAAATTTAATTACATCTGTTCATCATAGTAAGTGACAATGTCTCTTTGATCAAACCACTTGATCCACATGGACTACAAAACACGGAAAACAGCTAACCCATTGCCAAAGACAAAATAAGTAGTCTGACTAAAATAGTCACAACTCAACCTGACTATAAAGAAGACAACATTCACTGATAGCCTAAACTGCAAGAGTAAACAAAGGTAAATGAGTCTATGTGTTGCACAGTGTGATGGGTCCCTGATGTATTCACATCCCAGCACAAGAACTGATTCACACAGCAAGGAAGGCAGCAGGCCAAGGCTTTACACAATAGTAGGTTTGAAAGGATTCAGAAAATAGATTGTAAACAAAACTTGCAGCAAAAGGGTCTAATAAATACGTTATTAGTCTCGTTCTTTATATTAAAATACAAAACAAAAAAAACTCCAGAACAGGTACAGTAAGTGTTTGGTTATCATAAATAGATAGCTGGCAGTTGTTGGCACAGAATGGCAGAAAGAGTAATCAGGAGATTTGCAGAGAAACAGATACGCCCCAAAGGGCGTAAAACACTTCACTTTTCTAAAATGTGCTCCTTTTGTAATGAACCAGATATTAATTACTTTTTTTGTGCAGTTGCTAATCATAAAACTTCACAACCCTTTCTGCAAACATTGAAATTTTGTTAGAATCTGAGAAGTTAAATTTAACATAAACGCTTATAATTGGGTGTAATTGAGTAATTCATGGGTCAGAATCGTTTCATTTAGTCAAAAGCTGCTTATTACTCTTCTAGAACGTTTCTATTCATGCTGAATTAACCGGTCAGAGTGCTTCATCTAAAAACACACTGTGTTCAGAAGCCCAGATCTAACTGCCTATTACTCTGGCCACTGCTTTCGAAGCATCTGATTTGTGGGTGTGCGGATCTAATCTCCTGAGATGATGAGAGATTGGGTTCTTTTCCAAAGTGCTCTCGTCAAGTTAAGTTTAAATAGACCCTTTAGCTGTCTCACCTGGGACTGTGGCCAAGGTAACTGAATAGAGATGCCTGGACATTTATTCTGTGTGAGAGTCTCCCTGCATTCTCAGGATCTGATGAGGATTACAGTGCTCTTATTGAAGAAAGCAATAAGATGGAATGCAGCCCGCGCTAAGTGCCGTAATACTGCAGAGGTCATGAGCAGTTTATCTGAAGAATGAGAAAAAGGTGGAAATACAGCAAAATAATGTGGGCTGCCCTGCCTTGAACCGCAGACTGTGACTGCTGGATTAATCCGATCCTGTTATCAATGACATTTTGTGCTCAAATTACAAAATACAATATTTTAAACATAGTGCGTAGTAAATAATTAAACAAATTATTAAAACATATATAATTTTTTTTTGTATATATAATATATGCATACACACAAACCTTTACAAATACACCTAAATATAAAAGTTTTTAATGATGAAAACAGTTTTGCTGCTAATTTTTTTGTGTGGAAATTTATACTGTTTATTTTTCTGGATATATAAATATGATTTATTTTTTATTATTTTTTATCATTTATCATTTATTTTTGTAACTTCATAAAAATGTTTATTGTTACAATTGATTAATTACATGCATACTTACTTTTCATCAAAAAAGTACAAACCCCAAATTACTAATAAACTATACTGTACATACATGGGTAGTTGACAAATAAAAATTGGACTGTGTCCTATGGTGTGACATCGTAAAAATGTAGGAAAAAAACTTGAAAAAAATGTATCTTTATTCTTAGAGTTACAAATAGCATGAGAGAGGTTTATCATCAATGTTAGAGGTTTTTTTTTTAAAGGTAATTTTTTTTTTATCACACCATAGGACTGATACTTCAACGACCATATTCATACTGTAAACCCAATTTAAAAAATGTATTACATTCCAAGAGCAATGTGATGACCAAATAAACACTCTTTAATCACGATATAAAGCACCTCAATAAACAACTAGTTTTATTTTTGAAAGCTGCAGTCGAAGTCTACTTAGTTAATAAAAAATCTAGCCTTCTCGGCTCAAGTGGGCATGACTGTCCTGAGGACATCTGATCCTTTTCATTATGACGAGAACCACCTGAACGCCAAGAAGTTTCGGGAAAATTGTACATAGTAAATAATGAACAAACTGTCTTCAAAAGGAAGGGCCTATTCTTCAACTATATAAAGAGTTGATTCTAGATACTCTACTAATGCTTTCTCTGACTTTTTGGAGATAAAAGAGTATGTGTTTCCCATCCATGACCCTGGGGACCTCTATTGTTATCATGACCTTGAGGGCAAGAGCAGGTGACCCTCCCCTGTCATTTTACTTAGTGACACTGCTATAGTCTTCACGCGCAGGGCCTCAGGTCAGGCTTATCTCCACGCTTGACCATCCCTGGTCATTCTAGACAAACACACTCACATGAGCCAAAGTGTATTCCCATTTTCTGCTTTTCTATTTATTTTATTTCATTGTTTGTTTTGGAGCACAAACAGAATTGGTATCTTCAGGATGTAATCATAGAGCAGAAAAGTAACTACTACAAACAACCTTTCAAACCTGAACGTATTGGTCTAAACATGCCCACAGTGAGGCAGGGCCTGTCAGGGTAGTCTTTAAAAAGTGGGGCAAAAAATACAAGTCAGAACCTTTCTATGAACTGAAACGACATCTTTACATCATTCCTTGAGTTAGAACATGACATAACTAGAGTCATGTGATACCAGTCAAGAGCATGCACTTTAAGGTTTGATGAAGACCCACTTGTGAGCTCTGAGCTTCCTCTCAAGTCAACTGTAAAGAGCTGATATTCGTGACTCACTCTAATGATAGACCGCAGTGAAATAGCTGAGCTCTTAGCTATCTTAAGCACCACTTCACAGAGTAAAACAACCCAGTGTTTAAAGTACATCCAAACACCTATTAAACAAAAAGATCTCCGCACGTCATCCAGAAAGGAACAAACCTGCTCAAAAAATATGTGAGCATCCACAACAAATAAGGGATGAATCTTCTCCTGATTATATAGTCAACATGAGTTAAAATTACAGTATCTTTGCCATGCAAACTTGAAAAGAGGGAGTTTGGCATCGAGCACAATGCTGTGTAAGTCAGTCAACAGCAGCTGCGACCTCTAAGATCATCAAGCCTTGGTGCCATCTGTCCCCCTTCATCTGTCCACAGCAACAACGGTCCTTCTGAATCAAAGAGGGCAAGCAAACAAGGCTCTTGCTCTCTATGTAAGTGATAAAAATGTAATTGGTGTGTTATGCA
Organism: Enteromius unitaeniatus; assembly: GCA_032359435.1. Lineage (NCBI taxonomy): Eukaryota > Metazoa > Chordata > Actinopteri > Cypriniformes > Cyprinidae > Enteromius > Enteromius unitaeniatus. The sequence continues at coordinate 10,808,215 of JAUMHI010000048.1, read as the reverse complement.
GCCACTCATAAAATTCCACAGTAATTGCAAAGGTCTGAAACTGGACCAAAACAGCCAAGTCATGTGGCTTTGATCTCAAGCAAAGTAAGACTAAATATTTGAGACAAAGATCTAACTGAATTGATGCTACATAGAAACGACATTCTTACAATTACTTAGACACCATCTCTTTAAATTATAATTGGTTTGCTAAATTGTTTTGTCTGGTTTTATTTATTTGTTTACAAATACATAATAAATGTAATTCACACGAACACTAACTCGTATACACCTCTTCTTTTTTCAATTCTTTAAGATCTAGTTCCAAAAATCCACAACTAACAATAAAGGCACAGATAAACAATAAGGTTGGAATCACTTCCAGACCATTTTTTTCACCTGATGAATGATACAGTACAAACACTGACAACCAATCACAATCCATCCTGCTATCAGCTTGAGAATTTAAAGTGGCAGACAATTTTTTTGGAAGCTATCTATCAGGGTTTCTCAAATCTTACCCTGAAGGTTCAATGCACTGCAGAGTTTAGCTCCAACCATGATAAAGCCTAGATCCTAATGATCCTTAAGACACTGATTAACATGCTCAGGTGTGTTTGATTAGGTTAGAGCTAAACTCTGCAGTGCATTGGACCTCCAGGGTATTTACAGTATACAACACTACTAATCTGAAAATGTCACTTTATTTTAAGACCCAATTCCCCATACTAACTAGTTGTTTATTAGCATGCATATCACTACGATATTAAATAATACACAATAAAAAAGCTAACAAATATAAAAAATACTATAATAGTATAAATTAACAGATTTATTCAAGGCACAAAGAAACCATTCATGATTTTTTTCTGTCTACTACACAAAGAAAAGCCTAAATGTATTGCAAACGCCACAAGCTAAATTACACACAAGGTTTTTGCAAAGACTGAGTGAGGGAGAACCCTTAGTCTTTGGGTTTAGTGGTGCGTAGTACAAACCAGGGTTTGAATGACAGTACGTGACCAGTTCATCACTATCTTGTGGGCTCCTCAACATGCTGTTAATGACAGTCTGACCCTCGATTGCACAGATACATGGCAGCTGACAGCAGAATCTGATCCCCGGGTAAGACTGAGCTTTCACTGACAGACTAATGGAAGCTCTCTCGTAGCCAGAGAGGGAGCCTCAATGATATCTTGAGGAGCTGAGGGCCACATCAAAGACAACAATCCTGCCTGTGATCTGCTAGTGTCCTCCAGTTCTACATGAGAGCAGAGATGAGTGACGGCTGAGGTAAGAAGAGAGGAGGGGCTCTCCATCACTTCCCTGTGAGAAATTACACATGGAGGAGGAGATGCAAAGGACAACATGTAGGGGAAGGTTCTGATTACAATAGATTCAGTTGGACCTGTGCCATCAAAACAAAGCGTTGCTGAGAAGATATTGTCGGTCCCTAGGAGTCACATCAGCAGATTTGTGTTTATTCGTAAAATATATATTTTATTGGTTCAGTTCTGTGAATAACCACACAACAGCTGTGTAACCACTACACAGTTATAAACCAACTGCTTTCAAAACAGGTGCTATGCCATCTTGAAAAGTCAGGAACAAGAATGTATCTTGAACTGTATTTTCTTATAATGTGGTCACCTTAACTGGAGAATATATCTTATGTTCATTAAAATCATGTATAAAGAAGAGAACGGGGCAAGTTGTCACCATTGTTACATGGTTTAAAAAGTGGAAATTCACAACTGGAAAGATGAGCTTTTAATAAAACTTGGCTGGTAAATGTAAGTAAATGGGCTATGATGTTTCAACTTTAATTAATTTTAACTTTAATTATGTTTCAACTTTAATTAACTTTGATCGCATTTGCATCATCCGGATGACTTTTGTTGATGAATGGGTTTAATTTATTTACTTCATTTAATGGGTTTTATTTATTTATTAAGAAATGCTAATAAAAGTAATAATTTAGTAGGCAACCAAACTAAAATTCCAGGTATTTTTTGATATTGCTTAAATAACTATATGGGACAAGGGTATTTTTTATAATGATTTTATAAATAATTTTATAAATATTTTAACATTATGTACTGTATGCATTTCCTTTTCTTCTGTTTTTTTTCATAATTTAGTTATTGATCAAATAGGAAGAAATAATAATTAACTTGCCTACTTTGTATGTAGTGGTTAATGGCATTTTGATTTTAAATACAGTGTCAACATGAACATATCCCAACGTGCTTCTGTGAACTGCATTCACTTTTTGTAACGTTAGCCAAGACTAAGAGGTGTGTCAAAAAAGCATGTTATAAAATAACATCATGCTGACTGTTATATTCAGTATAATAAAACGTGTGACAACTAGCCCCGGTGTGCCCCGTCTGAAGCTGTGAATGACAAGGAACTCAAACTGTAAAGAACTAAAAGATTTAAACATCATGTAAAAGTGTCTAAAATTAATAAATGAGTCACCCTGTGTTGGCGGTTCGTTAATGACTCATAGAAGTTTTATGTCAAACTTAAAGAGCTCAAAGCATACTCACCGTCGACGTGTGTGACTTCACATGTACAGAAATAAAACCACATCTCCTTGTTTTAAATGAAGGTCACCCGCATCCCCTCTGCGACGCGGGACTAGCCCTCACTACGCCCACAATCAACTACAAACGAGTGCGTGGAGCTTTTTCGGGTCTCACTGCTCTCACAAACGCAGTCTCTGATTGGTCGACTGGTCCAGAGGTTAGGATTCATCTTCTTCTTTCTTCTGAGTCGAATCTTTTGGTGAATCAGTTGAACCAATCCACATAACTAAATGATTCATCAACCTAAAAATCATAAAAAAAGAATAAAAACGCAATAGAAAGTAATTTGCATGCTACATATTAGAACATTTTAGACCATACTGTATATATATGCTCACTGGGAAGTCAGGATAACTCGATGACTCGAGTAAAAATTCTAATCAATTTATCTACGGTTCTTTCACACAAACTATTCAAATGAATCGATTCGCGGAAAAGGTTTAGGTCTTGCTTTTCTAGTGTTGTCACCACTCAAAACTACAGTATCCTCACAGACATAGGGTTTTGTAATGTTGTGCTGTTATTCCTTAAAGCAAATTACAGCAGAGAAAATCTTGTTTGCCAAGAAAAGACAAAAATACTGCAAGATACATTTAGTTAACTTTATTCCACATCAACATCTGATAAATAAGCGTCACACTAGGTAAAAAAAACCCTGTTGTCCATAACAGATGTGCTTTATCTTGTAACAAACATTAGAGACCTTTCATATCCTTGTTGTGGCACTCTCTTCACATACAAAACAACTGAATCATTTGAAGTTTATTCCATGTTCTTTAATTTCGCATTTTCAAAAGCTTCATACACTGCTGAGGTAAAGTTATAGCACATTTCAGAAACTTTAGAAACACTAATGAACAAGACAAAATTGATGAGGTCTCTGTGCGCAGTACAGTAACTCACCACAATACAGCTGTACATAGAAAAACATACAGTAGTACAAGGACATAGATACAAAAACACTAGACCTTGTTAGGCTATGGGGTTTGTATATTTTACATTTGATGATATTTTAAATAGGAAAAACTAATTATTTCAGTGATGAATGAAGCATTTTTGGATAGGACAGGTTCTCAAATAGAAACAAAGATGAATTGCATTTGTGTTTTTCTTCATCAGTTCACAACATCCAACAAGAAAGTTGCAAGAAAGTGCTCACATATACTTATCATCAGTTGGTCAGTTTTTAGAGTAAACCGAGTAAGAAGTAGTTTTCACCATATTAACATTTTCATGTACTAATCACTTTGCTGATAAAACAATGCTAGACACACCAGAGACAACTAACACCAGTTAGTAGGCAACATTTTTTTGTATTAGCACAAGATTGTAAATAGCTATGGCATGATAGGTTTACCTAATGAAATAATATTTGTGATTTTCGACGGTCTGTGATATTTTTTCCTTAGAGTTTATTTTTTAAAGAGACATTGGTCTCAAGAATAAAAAACAATTATAAAAAACTAGGCAAAATTAAATTATGCAGTAAAATCCAGCACACAAATGGCAAACAAACAATCAACTGTAACATCTCTCCATTTTTGACTTTGGCTTTCTCTAAATTACTGCCTAACGTGCCAGACCAGTTAAAGTAACAGCCAATATAAGACAGGGTTATGATTCCTGATTTTACCACTAATGTGGTATTAATACTGATATTTTACAGTTGTTGTTTGCTCCAGAGCACCTCACGGTAAAATTTGATACATTTTCAAAGCACCCATATTCTGTATAAAACCATGTACACAAGATGGCTTGGATCTAATGAGAGGAACGTAAAAATAAGACAACATGTAAATGATATAAACTTGATTTCAATACGTAATGTATATCAAAATAAATAAATAAATATAAAAATGAACATCTAGTAATAGCACTGTTAGTTAATTATGACAAATTAAGCTTGAAACAATGCGTGTATTCCTAAGAAACACTGAAGACCTTTTCAGATACAAAATGACTCAAGGCAGAAAGAGGCCAAGAAAAAAGGTTAAATGAAATAGCACTTTTAACACTTTAAGATTCAATATCCGTAGTCTTAGTTTGCAGGTCTGGGTTTGTTTATTCATAGTTCAGTCCACAAATCTACACTTAAACAGGATGAATGTAAGGAGGTCATGATAAGGACAGGAAATGAACTTGAAAAGGCTTAGTATAAGATGACAGTAGTTCTTTTCCCCCCTCATTGAATAGAAAGGGCTGCATTGGAAAAAGACGTCTTCTTGTTGCCACACATCGCTGGAATGGAAAGAATGTGCAGACTGGTATTGGACCGGTCATTTTTTGTCCCCTGCTGGAAGTGTAAAAAGTTAGAAATACTGTTTGAAAAAAAACCTGTCAGAAAAAACACTGCAAGAAACACTGAACAACATTACTGACAAAAAGCTTTTCTTATCAACCAGAACATGAAGAATGTTATTTTCATGACTGGGTGAATGAAAGTGACCTACCCTGAAATAGATCCATAAACTTTGACAACATTTCAGCGAATGCCAGATGGCACTAGACACTGTCCACAGTTCACAGACTTTCCCAAGCATTCGGGCACAAGTCTTTTGTAGCTATTATTACCACGTTGCTCCATCTTTGTCAAATAGTTGGCACAGTAGCTAATGTTCCACCACAACTTTCTATTATTTGTGCTTCCCAGATGCATCACATGCTGAAAACCTAATTAGCAGCATTTTTTAGCACTGACCGATTCATCTCAACATTAAGCTAAACAAACTCACACCAGCTTGTTCCAGTGTCAAATTAAGAAAAACACATGCATCTGAAGCAACATGACATGACTCCATGACATTTAGTAAAAATGTACACTTTAAAACTTTTGGTATAATTGGGAAAAACAAAATCAGGTTGTTGTATATTTGTCTTTTTGCAATGAAATCTTTACTGACTTTGTAATGTAAATGTAACAATAACTTCTTTATTGTCAGTCATATTGAAGAAACTTAGGTTTACTTGATTATATATACCTAATTTTATTTATTTATTTAATTTTAATCATGTTAAAATGTAAGTGTGTGAAATATGACATCAAGCTTTTGAGGAACCTCAAAAGTACATATAGTTGTAGCAGAAAGGCACTAAGTCAAACGTACATGGAGAGTTTTTCACTTTCTCGTGTGATGGTACTGCTGCTGCGGTTGGTGCTGATGGTGTCGTCGTGGGCTTGAGACGCCTCCTCTGATACTGTGGCCCGGAGAGGCAGAAGCCACTGGATGATGATGTCCAGCACGAATAGGCTTAGCTGTAAGAGACAGCGTAGTTTAAATTGAAACATATTTAAAAAAAAAAATACTTATGGAACATCCATAAAGCATGGGAGACATGCAGCAGTACATGATAGTGTTTGGGCTTCAGGGCACCAGAAACAAGGTATTACTGAGTATTTAGTGCCCTCTACTGGATATAATGCATAATGATGAAGCAGCACTGACCGATCTGTGCAGTGTGTTTCATCCTGGCCTGGTTCTTGGCTTGGATGACCTCCTTGATGCGGTCCACCTCCAGCTGGTACTTCTTACGGTCTCTCATGGCGCTTTCTTTGGCCTCTCTCAGAGCAGACTCCAGGATCTTCACACGCTCAGCAGTTGCACGCAGGCGCTTCTCCAGTTTGGGCAGCTCACATCTTAGGTCGGCATTATCACTCACCAGCTATGACAATCACAGAATATATATAAATTATTTCTATTACTATGTTATAGTTTATGATATTTGTTAAAAAAACAAATCCTACAAACCTGCTTGTGGACTTTAGTGAGCTGCTCCAGGTTGTTCTCAAGGAAAATTATTTTCTGTTTTTGTGCCAGACTTCCACCTGATTCATCAGTGTCCAACTCTACACTCTATAAAACAGAAATGTGAAAATAGTTTTTCACAGTGGTTTGTTACACAGCATTTTTAAAGGCAGTTTAATAGGTATAAATGTAATAACTAGTACTGCAGACATCGCCATACTTCCTCAGCTAATAACCCAGTACTTTAAGAAAAAATGTTTTGTATTGCAAATTTTCTAACAAATTGTTTGAATATTTAAATATGCATTTTCAAATTAAAATTAGCTTTTATTTGCATAATATTCTAGAACTGAAATCTTAACCCTGGGTAAAACTAGGTTCAATTCTTGTTGATATATTAGAGTTAATGTTTTGAAGTTTGTTCATTCATGTAATTTCACATGATTTATAGAACATTATATTCCTAGAAGTATGTATCATTTTTCTTGCTGTTGAAGTTTTTTACTGATTTATGGATGAATAAAAATAGCTAACATGTATAAAAAAAAAAACAACAAAAAAAAAAAAACTTAAGCTCTATAAAAACTGATATGTCAAACAACTAAAAGATAAAAATAATATATTTAGAAATTAGATTATAAATGTAGATTCTTGGCTCAGAGCATGCAAAACAAAATGTGAGAAAACTGTGTGTTAAAATTAATATCTACAGATGCACACAGACAGAGTGTTATAAAATAAACACTTACATTTACAGTTTGGCTACGGTATGTTTTATCTACTAAAGAAGAATTTATGGAAGCAAAAATCCCCAAAACAGTGCTTTTCCATGTCTGGCTTTAACAGGTTTTAACATTTTTCATCAGTACAAACTGCAACTAGCAGCTGTTGGTCAGAGAATACTAGCACATTGCAACTAACAAAAATAATATCACAAAAGTATTTGTTTTTGGGTACTCACTCGTCCAATGCGATTGTTGATGTCCTGGATGAACAGGATACGCAGGCTGTGGAGAGACTGGAGCTCTTTGGCCTTGTAGAAAAGAACATGGCATGATCAGTGATCTAAAAACACCTTATACAAAAATAACAGCTTTACATGTTGAACAAAGATAGCAGATGGTGGTGCTCAGAGACTCTAGGACTGCCAGGTAATGTACTTGTACTCACCACAGTCTCTTCCAGACCCTTGAGATCATCTTTAGCTTGCTCCCTCTTCTCATTCAACAAGCTGATTACAACAAAAATTATGACATGTGTTCAAAATATCTTTTTATAACAATGTAGCACTTAAAATCCATACTTGTCTTTTTTAGATATGACTTTTTAATATGAGCAGTTGACTTACAGAAGTTTCTGCAGCCTCTCGTCCTTCCTCTCTTCCTCTAGTTTCAGTTTTTCATAGTCAGACTTGAGCTGATTCTGTTCAAGCTGAAGAGCCTGGTTCACGCTGACAGCAGGAAATTATTATATTTTCTTATATTATTATAAGTTCATTAATTTAGAGCAATACCAGTTAAAAGCAGATGCATTAAATGTCTTAAAATAAATAATACATATTAATATATGATATAATACAGTTACAGAACTGATTAGAAGTAACTTACTCTTTCAGCTCATCAAGGACCCTCTGTTTCTCTTCGATCTCATCTCGCAAACGTGAGAGCTGCTTCTGATGAGCCTCTCTGTGGCTTTCCATCTGCTGTTCCAGGGCTTTCTACATGCAGATGCATGTGGGATTTATGTATCAGTATCAATATAAAATAAAATGTTTTCCTATTCTATGCAGCAGATTTGGCCTTTCAGATTATCTATATACCTTGAAATACTAAAAATAAAATACTTCCTTTAATCATAGTTTCTTATGCAGAGAAAGCTATATGTTAGTGATTTGTACATTAATTTGCTGTAACATTGCTCTTCTTTCTGTTTATGTTCCTCACCTTCATCTCCTCAGCGTCCTGCATCCTGCTCATGTGTTCCTTTTCCTTATCCATGACTGACACCTCATGCATCTTTTCTGCATGGACCAAAAGATTTTTACATATATAGTAAACCACCGTGAATGAAACATGCTTGTTTGAGTTTGAATATTATACCACGACTACAAAAAAAAAAATCACAAAGACCTTGCGCATTAAGTTTAGCAAGCTCCTCCATCAGCGAATCGTGGCTTTCATCCAGCTGTCTCTTCTTCTGTTCCATGTTCTGCATGTAGTCGGTGAGGGACTTTATCTTTGCTTGATGCTAGACAGACAAAAACAAAATGCAAAAACAATGTTGAGATTACTAGGCTTGCAACTCTAATTCCAGGCAGGCTATAGGTTAGTATTCTTACTTTGTGGTTTCAAAAGGAAAAGTGAACTTTGGATTGAATATTTTTATTGATCCAATATTGAGAAGAAGTTGAAATTAGGTAGGGGACAAATAGAGACATTCTAGAAAATGTACCATGCTAAAATTCCCTACATACAGTGTTCTGATCTAGAAGCACCACTAGAGGGCGCTGCTGTAAATCAATCAGTGTGAGTACCTGAGAGATCAGCAGCTGACAGGAAGCAAGCTCTTTCTCGTTGGCTTGCATTTTACGCAAAGTGTCGGCCTGTGTGCTCTCAAGCTGTTTACTGCGGTTGACCAGAGACTTCACTTCTGACTTCATCTTACTTATGAAGAGCCGTGCCATGGTGAATTCCTCCTCCATGCCTCCGTTCATCTCTGTCATCTGAATAAAAAGAAATCAAATAAATGGTGTAATACTGTTACAATCATTTGATATTTGAATCTCATGTCATCAGTGACAGTACAGACAATCCGTTTTATTTTAAATACATGCGGTTTTATTTGTTTTAATGTATTACAGTTTCTACAAAAGTAAGAAAAATTATAATATTGGTAAGAAATATTCCTTGTGCAGCAAATACAGGTCCTTCTCAAAACATTAGCATATTGTGATAAAGTTCATTATTTTCTGTAATGTACTGATAAACATTAGACTTTCATATATTTT
>JAUMHI010000048.1:10776132-10788484 GCA_032359435.1 Enteromius unitaeniatus | reverse complement strand
ATTTTGTTTAACAAATTCTAATAAGACTATACTATAATTTATAAAACTTATACTTATAAATAAATATTCAAGTACTCTTCATACGTTCAGTCCATTTCCATCAATAATTTAGAAGTTTAGATAGATAGATAGATAGATAGATAGATAGGCTTGGTCTTCATTTCTATTTTTTTCCAGTTCATCAGAGCTGTTGGGGGAGGAGGTGTGAAATCCCTCCTTCCCCCACAAATGAATTTGAGTTCATTGAGGATTTAAAATCTATTGAATTAAAGCACCATACCAAAAGACTCACTACCTAAAAACAGTCGCTAATAAGATGCAGTTTGATAAACATTGACAGTAATAAATGTACATAAATACCAAGAACTCCACGCACAATCAGACGTGTATCCTAAAGCTAAATGTCTGGTATTAGGACCATCAGGCTGTGCAGAGCCTGCAGGGTACCATTAAAGAGAATTTACATTAGAAGCAGAAGTCTAATACCTGCTACGCTCGATTTTGTGTGCAGATTAGGCATGGTAATGTCGATTACCATCTCAATGGGTCAGATAATATGGGCTATTGTGTTTGCACAAGGGATTTCTGGAGGTTTACTGTAAAACATAAAAACCATCAGTATCTTACTGTGTCGACAGGCCAGCTTATTTATAACACACCCACAGTCACTCAGACTCTCATTCCAGATATCAAATGCTCTTTAATTTGATCCCACTACTAAAATATCATAAATCATATTCTGTTATTAAAAGATAAATGAGGAGCCCATATTCAGCATGTATCTTTCAGACTGAGTAACCACAAATAATTCCAACCCTGAAAATGCACATGGCACATGATTCTACAATCTGTATTTAAAACAAAGTAGATTTAATGGAGCTAGCTAGCTAAATAAATACATAAAGAAATATGATGTGACTGAATTAAGGTTAAAGTGTAATTAATTACATGAAACACAAGACAGGAAACATGCCATTCTAAATCGAGTGTTTATCGAGAAAATTCTGATACTGAAGTAAACAAAGATATTATGTTAAGAAATTAAACACTAAAATTGTAAAAGATTAACATGTTTGCAATTTGTCAAAAAGAGTTTATATTGAGTATTTTTGAATATAAATTCTACCCTTTGAATTATCATTTCTAAAACGTAAAAATTAAAATATAATTGTTTTATCTATTCAGCATAAACACAAAGTGCATTCAGACAAGAGTCAACTATAGGCTATTATAAAGGTAGCCTAGATTTTAAAAGAAAACAATTATATAAATTATATAAACTATATGAACTCTGCACATTTAGCCCTACGTGCTGTATATGATGTGCGCAATTTTGTAGTTTCACTGTTGTTTTGTACATTACATTTATCTTATTTTTTAATGATTAATTCATACAGTTTTACCTATACAGTTTTGCTAAGAAGCCTATATTTCATGGTCGGTCTCATTGTCTCACGTAGCAATATAGGGTCATCTTGAGTATCTTTTTACTGGCATAAGGGGAGTGTTCGATAGCTTTATGTAGCCAAGTCTATAATGTGCGTGATTAAAAAACATTAAAGCAAACTGGTTTAAGTAAAACAAAAGAACCCATCTTCAACATGGCACCATGTGGAGCAACAACAAAACAGACGCACAGCAATATAAATAAATCAGAGAGCAACAATTTTCCAAATGAAAATGATTCACCCGAAATGATCAGATCGATGAGTCAAGTTAGACTAATAGACCTATATTTATCTCAAGTGGCATCATATATAAAAAAAATAAAAATGTGCTTTGATAACATATGCTGACTCTGAAGTCATCTTACCGATATCACCACGGTGTCTTCTCCTTTGAATTTCGGTATGTATTTATCACCTCTGTTGATTTCCGATTCGTTAAGTGGCCTGAATCGGCACATCACCTTCACACAACATTCAGCCGCATCCACCATCGTGTATGATTTTATCCAAGCAAACTTTCTCTCCGGTCAGCAGATCTGGTGGTTCACTCCGCGGTCTGCAGAGGAATGCATCAATCAAACAATCAAAATGTCTCGACGCTTGCCAGTCGTTCAGCCCGTACGGTCCATGCCCACCGAAGGAAGCTTTCAAACTAAAAACAACCTGAGCTAAAATAAACTCCTTGACAGTGCTTCAAATTGCACGTAACATATCACACAGTCATCAAAAACGAGAGTAATTTGGTTGTCGTTGTCCGAGTGCACCTCGAGCGTGAAGAGCATCAGCACTGGACAGTTCCTCGCGCTCTGACTGACGGCGGCCGCTCCTTCCGCGCGCGCTTCAGCTGTCCAACAGCGCCTCTCAGCAGAGCTGCCCATGACTGCAATTCATCACAAACTTCCACAGATAAACTAATCAACAGCACTTTTGCATTTGCAAGATCATTTATTTGACGCAGGCTACATGGAAAAATCAACAGTTAAATCAAAACGTACGTGAATGGTGTAATCAAATATTTAGTAGAGCAATTGTGCGATTATAAACCAATTAAATGTGTCTATTCATTTGCTTTACATACAGGCTGTATGTGGTATTGCCCTACACTGACCCTACACCTAAACCTACCCCTTACAGGAAACTGTGCATTTTTAGATAAAAATCCCCCCAAAACATATAGTATGTATTCAAATGTGTGTCCTCATAAACCACATAAACATGCACAGATGTTAAGATAATGTGCTGTTTAACTTTTTTCTCCTCGAGGTTTTAAATCAAAGCCTGCTGTTTACAACAACATCAACAGTACATCGACAGCAAACATCAGAGGTCGTGTGGTTCTGCGTGGTTAAGTCTTGTATTTTTTTATGTCATGTCTAAACGTATAAAATGTTCATTCTGCTATCTGTAAAATTGTATGGAGTTCCAGAAAGTACCATAAACGTACGGCAATGATTCAGTTAGATCATGATCAATTAGGTAGATCGTTACAGTGATCCTTTAGTGCAGTAGAATACAGCTGAGTAATTCTGCCCATGAAGGCCTCTGGTCCACGTGAAGGTCAATCAATGCAATTGAATCTCCCACAGAATGACTCCCAGGACAGCTTCTGCTCAACACAAATGCAAAGAGGATACAAGAGACAATTTATATGCTGACTGTGATATAAGGCTTGTGCTGAAGGTGTAAAATTCATAGTTTCTTTAGTATCTTATGTTCACTAATCATATATACAGTACACACACACACACACACAAATATACAATATATATAAAATATGTTAGTGCTGTCAAATGAATATACACAGTACCACAAATAAATATACACAGTACCCCCACATATACTGAGATATATTGAAAACAAAAACTTTGACTTTGAATGTGATTAATTGCAATTCATTGACAGCACTAATATATATATATATATATTGCAAACCTAAACCTTATATCTGTGTACGTGTGTATACAAGTATTATATTATTATCATAACTAAATGCAAAAGCTCTTGTGGACATTTCTGCACACTTCCCCTTTGAAACCAAAACAAAGGTCTCATGGTGACTTCATTGTTTTCATGCCAAAGCTGGCGTCTCCTTGGAAACAGGCTGTAAACTCAAACCTGCCTCAGGCAAATGCGCAATGAAGACAAAGGACTGACCCTTAAAAGACAAGGACGTAAACACGGGAACTAATTTAACTTAATTTAACTCAAACATTACAGTCCAGAGAAGTAACAAACTGCTTACACAGGTGAGTCAAGAAAACACTTTCCATTCCCTTATTTAGTATTTACTGTTTATCGTCAAACATTTTTTCCTGTGAAGTTCTATGCTGATTTATGTGTTGTGATTGTTGGTTAGAGTTAGTTTTTTAATGCAATAATGCATGGCCATTAATTCATTTGTATTATCTACTACTAGTACAGGAAGTTGCTTTAGGGAAAATGTGCTCATCAATAACTTCAAAAGCAATTTATTAAAGATACGAAAATATCTTTAAAAATAGCTACATAAAATGTCATTGGAAATAAAAAAAAAGTAGAGATTATGCCTTTATCATAAACACAAACACATGGGGGCAACAAAGTACTTATGCATGCTGTGAATATTGATGTTCATTACTGTTAGTGCATCAGAACTGCAGCTAATTTTCTGTGTTTGCGGATCTGCCAGAACACTGGAGTATGAGTAAACATGAAAGAAGCAGATTTGTGGAGCAACTGTTGAAGGAAGAGCTCGAGGCTGTGGCTCTGGGACTGGAGCAGGGGGTCTATGCCTGGGAAGAGATTGACCTGCCTCATGATTCACAGGGCTCCACTCCTCTTATCAGTGCCTGCAGGACGGGTCTTATGAGGGTACGATACCATCAAAACAGTGGAAACTATAGCTGCCTTCTGTGTAGGAAAGCTAATGTAGTGTAATGGGGGTGTAATGTATTGATTAAAATAATGGCCGCAATGTTACTTTCTACGGCTACCTGTTTTCTTGATTGATTTGCTGCGTCATGCATTAAACAATTCGTTTTAAGAGTAGTAATTTACAATCCATTGGGGGCTTTGAGTTGTTTGTGTCGCTTCCTTTTTTGTGTCTGTGCTTCGGTGATGGGGACTTTGCAGTAAATCTTCCTTCACGTTACATTGTGTCACCACTAGGTGGCGACAAGTGGCCGTTTTGATAAGTGAGTAAGTCCTCCACTCAACTCAACTGATTTATTCAAAGGACAGCCATTTGTCCCAAATAATAGTGGCCACTATCAAGTGCTTATTCCAATGAGTGTCACACCAAATAAATTCCCATGTCTGTAGCGCTCAATGTCTGATTTTGGTCATTTGTGAACCTGGACCACAAAACCAGTCATAAGGCTCAATGTTTTGAAATTTAGATTTATAATTTGAAACTGAATAAGTTTTCTATTGATGTGTTTTTTTAGGATATGACAGTATTTGGCTGAGAAACAAAGGGTGAGAAAAAAAAAATCGCCTTTAAAGATGTCCAAATGAAGTCCATTGCATTTGATATTGCAACATACTTAGAGAAGGAAATTTACAAAATAAAATACAAGGAACATGATCTTAATATTCGCTAGATTTTTGGCATAACAGAAAAATGTATAATTTTGATCATATAAATGTATTTTTGGCTATTGCTACAAATATACCCATGCTACTTATGACTAGTTATGTGGTCCAGGGTCACATTGTTTTTCACTCATTCACTCATTCAGTGGACTATAATAGCGGAGTAACTGATCAATTGATTTTCTGCCTAAATTCAAAGCCCAATGGAATTCATTCAGAAGTTGCAACCTCACTTCGGGAATATTTTTTGCTGGCAAAAGGCTAACTGCCAATATTTTGCCTAAAATGTAGATTACTAAAACCTATTGTTTATTGAATTGTATAAAAGCAATATCACACTTGAAATCATGATGTTGGAACTCTTACTTGTTTGTTTTGCTTAAATATCATACCTTTAAGCCTATCATTCACCTGTTTCATTATCATTTTAATAATTTGGATACAATGCTTTTAAACATATTTTGAACACAGCTGATCCATTTCCTTCTGAAAAGAGGAGCCGATGCTACACTATGTAACAATAGCAATCAGACAGCTCTTCATGTTAGTCAACCAGCACTCCAAGGGGAGCTGTTGATGGCTATGATCAGAGACGTACCCCATCAGAAGCAGCTCTCACTAGCAGCCTGGAGGGGAGACCTCCGCTGTCTACAGGACCTGATGGTGAGCAGCTCAGACTTCAACTTCCACTTGCCATTTGACTGTTTGAAATGTGATAACCTGAGGTTCACACAAAGCAGGCTAGACTCCGTAGGGAGTTCTCTGATGGATCAGTATTGGCCACCTGTCATGTGAGCGTGACATATTTTTACACTCACCTCAGGCAACGGCTGGAGTAATTACAACAAAATAAAGCTTCTGTTGTTTGTGTGTTTTATAGGCCCAGACAGACTTGTTGGAGTTAAATAAACAGAACAGAGATGGACTGACCCCACTTATGCTGGCTGTAAGGGATGTGGATCTGTTTGAAGGACTGGGGACACCATGGGAATATCAACCTGTGGAAGTGGTGAAGGAACTCATGTCTTTTCCAGTGTAAGGAAACAAATTTCAACTTTTGTCAACCCCTTTTTGGACTTGCAATGAAAATGTAAAATACAAATGACAAACAAAAATGCCATGCGTTTGGAATATGTAGAATTGTGAACAGTGAAATGGAATTTAAGATGAGTGGTGATCAATTGTGATTTCCAGTGAAACAAAGATCCTTGATGGAAGAGGTCATACAGCTCTGTGGTATGCTTCTCAGATTAAGAGCACTAAGAAGGAAGAACTCTTCCATATAATGGATTCTTCAATGCAAACAGGTAAAACGTTACATATTCCCTTTATTTTGCTGAATGGAAGTAAGCTATTTACTATGAAAGTGTGGTAAATGTGAAATGTATTAACATGGATTAAAAAATATTTTTCTATTCATAAATCATGGACTAGATCGGTATTGTGAGTGATCATTGAATATTTTATATGCAGTCAGTGTTTTCATTTAAGTTATTTGTCAAGCATATGAATGTAGTGTATGACATTTAATTCTCAAAACACTGTTTATAGACTTTATACCACCGTTTAAACAGCTTTATAAGAAAACGCATTCATTAGAAACCTGTTTATGTTCTCAGTGTGATAACTTATTTTGTGTTGTATTTTGGAGAAACAATATTCACGTGTCTGGAGGCATCTTATTGGCCAGTGAGTCCTCCTGTAGTCCCCTGCTGCTCTCCTACACATGGCTGTTACACTCCAGAATCAGATGGGATGAAGGTCAGGTGCTCTCACACTTCTTACTCATCATATATAATAATCATGGCAGTCTGTCTTGCAGATATCCATTTCAACTGTGAACAAAAGCATAATGGCCGCATAAACAAAGTCAAACAATAATTAAGGCTCAGTGGGATTTTAAATGCAAAGCCAATTAAATGTAGTTGATCTGCTCTGAAATGTTTTGGTTAAGCCCTTCGTGGCGTTTCATTTGGCTGCACCTTGGTCACAGGCATCACAGCTGGCTAATGATGGCGTTATTGGATTGTATAGATGGCCTCCAGATGGTCAGTAGTCAACAGGTGAATTAGTCATGTGTGATTCCTTGAAAGGTTATTGTAAGGGACAGCCAGCCTATTGTTTCTTGCTGCATGCCAGCTGTGTCATCGATAACCTTTCCTTTACTGAACTTTTTTTGCAGAAAGATTCAGCTGAGATTATAATGGCACAAAAGGATCATGCAGACATCCACCAAGGTCAGAGTCAGCAACTAGACTCTTTCAGTTCTAATCCTAGACGTAAGAATGTAGTGTCCGAGGTACACCTGCAGGATCATTCCAGAAAGATAGCGACTCTCGGTGTCCACTCAGCTTTCAAAAGCTTTGGCAGCCTTTTCCTCTGCCCTCAAAACACACACACAGAGCAGACTCAGACTCTCAGCCCATCCCTCAGAGAATACATGACAATAGGAGGGGGTGTGTCTGACTCTGCTTTTTGGGCTCCTCTGTTTCAAATGAGTCAGGCTACACAGAGTCTTCCACAGAAAACCTCTGACACTCACAGTTAAGGATTATGCAAGACTCACAGGAACTGTAAACATTTGGTTTCACTGAAGCTTGGGCTAATTTAGAGAGGACTGACTTTGTGAAAGGTACATTTTGTGTGTTATATATATATATATATATATATATATATTTTTTTTTTTTTACAAATTGTGCTTATAAGGTTCTAAGTTTTGTGGTTTGTGTCTAAGGTTTCTAAGTTCTAAGGTTTGTGTCCTTTAGGATTTTGAAAATGTTTTTGAAAGACAATTTACAACTAAAAACAGCTGGGGTTTTTTTTTTATACATTTGAAATTTTATATATTTTAAAATGTAATTTATTCCTGATTACAAAGTTGAATTTTAACATGTTCAATTTTATATAATAATATATACATACATTCTGGCATTTTAAAAATCATAAATGTAAGTATATTTATTTATTTTTCATATTTCGCCTTTCTCTCTCCTTCAGTAATATAAAAACAGACAGCACATATATTTATGAGGACCATTTTACATGACCTTTTTCACCCAGAGTGCATTTGGCTGTGTGTCTGCAGATAACAGGATTTGCTTTGAGGGTTGGATGGAGCCAAAGATAGACATCAGACAAGATGGCAGAGATGAGAGGAAACGAAGCAGGTTAGCCAGCTGACCGCATATACACCCATTCATCACTTCCTCATCAAATTAAATTAGCATTCAGATAAACAAGAGAGACAACCACAAGTCAACAGATCACACTTAAACAACACCAACAGCAGCTGTGTAAACATAAAATGCACAGTCCTCACAAATAATTTGCCTGCATGAAACCTCATGCCATTCAGTGGCTCTTTCTCATTTCTACACAAAGACTGTATAGAGGAGTACAGTTACAGGATCAAGCCGTTGTCAGCATAAGACTGCGGTTCCAGGGTGTGCCATTATCCAGAGAGAGAAAGAGAGGAGAACTTGTCTAAGGAAGATTTGAACTCTGAACTCTGCCTTCACTGCTAAGAAACATTCAGCATGTAGAAAAAGAAAATGTAGTTCATTTGTAAATGCTTTGAACAATGTGTACATGCTAATGTAAATTAATTTTCACTTAGTCGGACATCATCCTTGCCTAGTCTATGGAACAACAGAAAAGACTGGGGCAAAATAAGGTCCTTGCATCCATCACTCTGTTTGACTTCTTCCTCAATACCCGTTGTTCCTGCTGCTGATGTCGCTCAGCTTAGTAAGTCAGTGCCAATGCTAATGGACCCTCTTCTTGATGCAAGTGTGCTGCTGCAAGCACGGACTAACATTCATAACAGTAAGTATAGACAGTTGTTTATTGTGAAAGAATTTGCCTGCATTTGACAGACAGACCATACAGAAATATACTCATACATGCATTTCCTGTAATGTGGTTTGAAAGAACATCTACAAGTAACATAAGCGAGAAGGGAAGTAGTGCCAGTGTTGATCATTTTTGTTATCTAGACTCTGTTATTGGGATAATCTGACCAAAAAGACATCTACTCATTGCCAGGAGCTTGCATTGCAGTTAAAAAACAGAATGGATTAAAAGAACTCACCAACTAAGAGAGCATAATCCTGACAGAGCTACATTTACCCCAGAGACTTGCCTGTGGAGAGCCTCCACACATGTCTCCTCAATATAATCAGCTGTGTCTGAGAAGAATGAGTGCAGGAGCTTAGGCTATTTTGTCATCAGAAGACCATTTATTCGAGAAAACCTTCACTAATACTTTGTACAATTCAGGTACAGTACAGTAGAGGATTTACAACAAGCTCAAGAGGTAGTTTTCAAACTTGCTGCATCACCAAAAGTGACATATTTGCTTAGTTAAGGTACGGTTGGAGGTAACTCTAGTGTCTGTGTGCAACTTTGATTGTAATGAATGCAAAGTGTTGTTGAGAAGGCTGTTACATGAAAGTAAGGGTTTTGATTTTTGAATTAACTACAGGACTTGGTGGTGTTCACACGGGGGATGATGATAGCAGACTAAAGGTAGGTGTTTTTATGCATGTTTCAACAAATGCAAAAACTCACGCCTTTAATAACATTTTGAATGTTGTGCTGTGATTTCCAGACACTACCTACTCTATGTTCAAAGTCACCTAAACGTCTAGCTCCACTAGACGATATATACAGAAATGGCTCTGCACACTCAAGTCTTGAGCACCCACTGCTCTTAAAACAAAGTAGCATCTTGCCCATCTCATCACAGTCCAGGAGAAGACTGGAAAGGATCTCCTGGCCATCTTCCAGAAGATCCAGAGGCACCAGAGCAGGCAGTGAAGAGAGCAACTCCTGCAGCAGTAGTAGCCAAGAAGAAGATGAGACAGTGCCTCAAGATACACACAAGATTCATGTGGGAATAGATAAGTCAGCGAGTCTGAAACTGGGGACCTATTTGGATTTTCAGGACTTTGTCAGTTCAGTAATAAACAATACAACAAAAGATATAACTTCAGCCAACAAGAAAGGCTATATATCCGTCAAATCATTGAGCGTCACGGAAGGCGAGTATAAAAAGTCTAATAAAACAACTGAAAACACAGAGGAGTTTCAGAGGAAGTCCCCAAATATGAACTGCTGCTCTGTCTCTGAAGAACCCCAAAGCATAATCAGACAAAATCAACCTAGACAGAGGATAGACAGAGGATCCTATTTTATTGCAGATGAGAAACACCTCACCACTGTAGATAATGGTGTAGTAGAACAAACTTCATATGAAAATAACAAACCAGTTAAGACAATCAAAAGAAATGATAGCAAAGGCAAAACATCTATTCAGACTAATCAGTCATTTAATGTTCTGGCACACAGAAAACAAAATACTATTAAAACCACAAGAAATAGAATAAATGCACCAATTCACTCCAAGGTGCAACTCAGAGAAAGTAAACCCACTAAACTAATTATTGCAGGAGAGTCTACCAACAAATATTTGCAGAGAGCACCTTTTAAAAAAACTGAACATGAAGCCCCAACAGCAAGGGGCATCTCTGAACATTTTCAACACATGAATTTGAGTGATGACAAGAAAGTAAGCAGTAACAGCCAAAACCAACTTCAGAGAGATCTGAGAAGTGCAAAAGCATTCAAAAAGCCAGCAACAGGACCAGTGCAGCGAACAAGGTCTGCTGTGGATTATGTCACTTACAATGACATGTTTCTGAAGATCAGTCAGGGAGATGAAGGTCCAGTAATCTATGAAATGTTTGCAACTCCTTTTTACGAAAATCTTAGAGTAGACAGTTCTGCAGAAAGAACCAGACAGGTCCATACAGAACTTCAAGTTAAAAGACAAACCAATGGAAAACTGAGGGGCCAAAAAACAATGGAGGTTAACCGAAGGAAACAAGCTCAATCAGAAAGATCCAGTCGAGCTAAATGCAGGCAACTCAAGCAGAGGGATAAAGTTGCCAAAGGGATAAAGAAAAACCCACCTTCTTCAAAGAATAAATGCCATGTTCTTGTAACTTCTGTTTGTGGAGCTGTCCAGCAGAATAAATCTGAAATGCACATCAAAGGAGATGGAAGGGAATTATCAAGCGCAGAGAGACAACATACTTCCATACTATCAGTGATTGAGGAAGTACTTTCCAACACTGTATCCCAAACAAGTTTCATAAAGGAAATGATACTTCAAGAACAAACTCCAGTTGATGCGGATGCCAAAAGCGAACCTGAAATATCACATAATAACAAATCGCCATCACAGCCTCTTATCAATACCTGGACAAGTGATGGAACAGTATCACCAGTGTACCATAGGTTACTAGATGAGGTTGGCGATGGACCTCTTACAGATGACCTGCTGAGATCTCTTGCAGAGGAGTTGATCTCACTTGAGAGAAGAGATGTTGAAACACTCAAGACTGAAAAGGACGATTGCACAGAGTTTAAACATAACGTGCCTGCAAGATTTCACTTTTTTTTAAATGAGGTAACATTCTAACATTTTACTTGTACATCAACCAGCCCTGCTCCTTGAGAGTTACTTTCCCACAAATTCAGACTACAATCCACCTACTTCTTCAATATGTCATTTACAAAATAGAGTAACCCTGAATTCTGTGATTAGCTGGTTTAGATGTGTTTGACTGGGTTGGAGCTGAAATCTGCAGGATAGCTCTCAAGGAGCAGGTATTGCTACCCCTGCACTATTTTATGAACTGTTACATTGAGTTTCTCTTGTCCATTAGGGTTTATCCTCAGGTGAGCTGCATTATACTAATGGATCTTGCTCAGATGACGCCATCACATGGACAAAAGGAGAGGTTCTGGGTAAAGGAGCTTATGGAACAGTAAGTGTTTAAATGCAATCATTTTAAAGCACTTTTCTGAAGGCCTGTTCATGCATCCTGATTTTCTGAGTTTGATGTGTTTTAATCCAAAAGTTTTGATCATATCTCTGAACCTAAACCAAACCCTACCCATGAGTCATGCCTAAAATATTTAATGACAGATGAATGACACTGCTGTATAAGCACCAAACACTGATTGTAAGACTAAACTTCACAAAAAACTATAAATTGGTTATCCAAATCTGGTAATCAAAATATTGTTCCAAAATCTACTAAGATGTCAAGATGAACTCAGCAAAATCAAGTTCTGCAGCCCGTTCACACCAAGCATGATAAATATAAAGATACTGACAACGATAACTATATTTTCGTCCACACTAGTGAAATATATCATGTGTTCATTATAAGCTCAAGTGCATCTGCTGCTTTAAAATCTTGAGCTTGTGACAGGATTGATTCTGATTGGTTGTCAATGTTTCTATTAGCTGGAAAAAAAAA